>OX336389.2:1385987146-1386587146 GCA_946902985.2 Meconema thalassinum
AACCGATTTCTGGCGTTTGTCATAATTCTTACCAGCATAGCAGGCGTTATGTTGGCAAGTTCTTCCTGGATGTTGTTCTTCAAATCTTGTAAGGTCATTGGTCGGTTTACATAAACACGGGATTTCAAAAAAAAACATAGAAAAAAATCACAAGAGGTCAAATCGGGGGATCGGGCCGGCCATTCCAAGTCGCCCCTAATTGAGATTAGGCGCCCTGGGAAGTGTTCCCTCAAAACGGCCATCGATGCTCTTGAAGTGTGTGCCGTTGCACCGTCTTGTTGAAACCAAACGTCCCCTAAGTCCAACTCATCCAGTTGTGGAAAAAAAAATTCCTGTAACATGTTTACATACCGGTCCGAATTCACTGTCACTGTGACTTCATTTTCCTCAAAGAACCAGGGACCAATTAGTAGGGGGATGAGGCCGATTCTAAATAGTGACACGAGCCACTCGGCTACGCTGAACTATCATGTATATTTCATGAAACCATGGGCATGTGACATTTCTATGGACTCGGGCTGACGTCCTCTTTTCTATGGACCATGTACTATAATTATCAATTTTTTTTGAAATTTTTCGTTTTCGAAAATAGGCAATAGTTTAAAAACCAAACATGGTAGAACGTTGTGCCATGGCTCAAACGAATGGTCTTTATGACCTTTATTTTTTGTAATAAAACTTTTTTATTTTTTATGTTTTTTTGAAAACACTCGAATTTTGAAAATCCTATATTTTGGAAACTAGGAAGTTTACAAAACAGTTTGTTTGACATAAATGAAATGTCCCTATGCCCTCTACCCCCAAAATAAATTTCAAGTCTCTAGGATGAAAACCTGTAGTAGTGGGATGACACGGGAGCTGCTCCACTTAGCAAGTTGTGAGCCCCTGCGACCTTGGAATGGAAGGAGTCATGCTAGGAAGGCGTTCTTGGATTCGTTTTTTTCGTCTCGTTGCGCTCTTTACGGGAATGTAGGTGTCGAAAGGGTGAAAATCTGGAAACACGGTTTTTTGGGGGGAAAAACGTGATTTTAAACTTTTTGCTATATCTCGCGAACCAATCATGCTAGAGGCGTGTACGACGGGTCCAAGGACTCGGAGTGACGTCCTCTTTGCTGTGGATTTACTCGTTGTAATTTTTAAAATATTTTGGAGACTTGATTTTGGGGTAAACACGTGTTGTTTGTGATTTTTGCCGATATCTCACGAACCAATAACGCTAGAGACGTGTACGAGGTGTCCAAGGACTCGGGATAACGCCCCCTTTCGAGTGTGGTAGATGTGTTTTCTAAAAAAAATTCACAAAGGGCCTAACGCCATACATGTTGAAAAAACCTGTTTTTTTTCTTTACCTGTTTATAATGTTTATGAAGCGTTGTGGTTGAGAGAGACGATACTGCTGGGTGTGTGTGTGTGTGTCAACGAACCTGTCGCTAACCACAAGGACCATGCTTAATAGAACAATCGCTATTTCGGCGGGTCGGTGTATGACAGAGCGAGCGTGCTATTTTCTGATATTTTACCTTTGACGTGTAAACGGTGATGAGAACTTGGTTCTATGTTGGTCGAAGCGAGTACAGAAAACAAACTTGCCGACAAGCAGGAGGTGAAGGTCATTTGAGCTTATTGGAAGGCGTTGATCTGACTTGACAACAGGTGCAATGGAAAAATGCCAATGACGCTTGAAGGTGAAATATTCTGACCATCGTGGTGGCAGGGAAGAGAGAATACACGTGTGAGATGACATGTACGCTAAACAAGTTACATCCTGTTTTGCTTCGTACGTGACAAAATGCAAGTTCATGTGAAATTTGATCTACCACAGGTGTTTGCCTGGGACGTTAGCTGTCCACGTGCCTGATAACAGAATCTTCCAAGCGTGGGAATCGCTGAATCAGTAAAAAGTATGATGCAACTTGTGGGAATGTTGTCACAACCAATAGATAGGCAAGAGTTGCAAACAGCAGTGGTGGGAGGTGAAGGGGGGGGGGGGAGGGGGAGGGGTAATGTATGAGAGAACACAGGTGGAAAGAGAAAGAAATATGTGGAGCTGAGGACTGTACACATAGAGCTATAGGTGGTGTACAACATGTGTGAATAAATTAAAAATTACACAGGTTCACACAACATGTAATTTATTGATCCCAGAATTAAACGTAGAGTTAAACCCTAACCATTTGACATAGAGTTTATTTCCTTTTTGTTTCAACACTTTTTTCCACAAGATAATGCTGAGGAAATGCTGTTTTCTGAAGTTCATGGAGATAAAATCTACCTTTTATGGGTTGATGGTTGAGGTCCTCGAGTAAATAGGTGACTGGACTGTCCAAGTTGACTTGACGAATTAGAAATAGTTCAGTCCCCCACTGAGGCGTGTAGCCCTTATTGAAGGCAGACTTAAATTTGCTCACACGAACAAAATCCCCAATATTCAGTCGGTGACGTTTAGGATCGGCTGTTTTTATGGGGTTAAACAGTTTATCCAATCGCTGAATATTTTTAGTCACGAGGCGTGGCTTGGTCGCAATCGTTCTATGTTTGGTGTCATTGTAACGTGATACTAGTTCAGGTAACATGTCCAACAAGCGATACGTGCCCTGAGCGGTAAACGCTTTCCACATATGGGTTTTCAATGTTCGGTTGAACCGTTCGACCACACTGGCTTTGAGATTGCTGTATGTGGTGTAATGGTGAATATCCTTAGATTTGAGAAAACTGGAGAAATCCTTGTTGAAAAATTCTTTCCCCTGGTCGGTTTGTAGCAGCTGAGGTTGACGTTTGGAGTTTTGAATAATATGTTGAAAGGCCTTGGTAACTAGTGGGCCAGACTTGCGACGCACAGGTTCAACAAAGGCCATTTTGGAATAGACATCAATGACTGTTAACATATAGCGTACACCGTCGTTAACACCAGCATAGGGTATCATTTCAACCAAGTCAGCCTGCCAAAGTTCATCCACACCTCGTGAAATCACCTTGAGTCGCGGATAGTGACGCCTAGCTGGGCGATGCAACTCATGAGCAATACCCATTTTAATGGGTGCGGGCTTAAACAATAATTTTGGCATTTCGAAGTTCTTGTTCAATTTCTTGAATTTCCCAATCGTGACCGGTATGGCCAGCTTGACGTGAAGCATGCAACAACTGTAGCCGCTGGACGAGCTTATTGGGATTGTGCCAGTAGGTAACATCCACAAGGGGTTTTAATGGTTTAAATGTCACTCCCGAAGCGGACGCTTTACGACGAGTACTTTGACTAGTGGGAAACATTTTTGCAATGATGGTTTTATATTTTTGAGATATATTGGCATTCACTTGTTGCGTGGGATCATACTGTCTTTTGTGAGCATGGGTATCCAATAAAATGGATTTATATTTGTCAAGATCCTCTGACGTATAATCATGGGAAGAGGGGGTCCGAGAAAAGAGCAGCTTTAACAGTCCTGGCGTTAATTTATAGTTGATATTTTTAATGACAGCTTTAGTACGAGCAAATTTAATGGATGAATCGCCAATTTTAAAACTATCATCCTTATAGCGAACACCATACGTGGTATCTGTGTTTCCAATAAATAGATTGGTGAAATAGGGTTCCAATGTTGATCCATAATATTTTATTAAAATGGTTTTCAGTTGAGCTTTATGTTGAGGGGTGGCCAAGAGTTGTGAAAACGGAGACGCTCTGGAAGGGCAAGGTGTATCAACCATGGCCAAGGATTTCTTTTTTCTCAAAAACTCTGCAAGGGGTGCGGCCTTTTTTTGAGGCGTAAACACTTGTTCCTCCTCATCCTCAACTTCGCTAACACTAGTCAAATCTTCCTGTTCCTCTCCCTCTTCCTCAGGGTCCTCGTGCAGCGTCTGCGTGGCTTGTGAAACGGTGGGTAGCGTTTCAGATGGCTTGAAAGAGGGTTTCAACTTGGCTTTTAGCGGAGGTGCTAAATGTTGTTGAATAAACAAAGCATGATTTGCACGTGATTGTTTCAATTGACGAAACTTTTGGCGAATAGTATTTTTTGCTCTAATAATATGCTTTTTCAATTGACTCTCTGCTAACGCCATGGTGTCTTGACAAATGACTTGTCGGGGAATGAGACAGGGCCTTAAATAGCAATAAAATGATCAAACCCAAAGCGATACCGTCCTTGGTTGAGTTCACTTTGTTTGTCAATCACTAAACAGGCATGACGTTGAGTGTTCCAGCACTTGGCACACAATTCTGTAAACATTTGAAAGGTCATATCAGGATTCACATGTTCATTATAAATGTGACGATTGTTCTTCTCGTCCTGACGAAATAAAACAATGACATTGGCATTGTCACGAATCAACTGTTTGGACATTTTAGAATACGTTTGTCCAAGATAGAAGCAATCGATATGTTTGTGACGACCCATGCTGAAATAGCTTTGAATGATGCCTTGACGTTCAGTGGATACATCATCGAAAATCATGAGTGAATCAGGCATTACCTCATCCAGTGAAATCATGTTTTCTTGCATGGAAAATGTAAAATAACCCATATTCTCTTTTTGTAATCCAGACATGACTTGATCCAGAAACACGTAGAGGGGTTGGTTGAGCGATTTTGCAAAAATATAAATATTTTGAAAACGCAGACCATTGGGCGCTGTAATGAGCGTTAGCAAAATATTAGTCTTTCCACAGCCGGAAGGCCCCACAATGATGCAGCGAATGGAAGATGGAAACAGTGAACCATGGCGTTGTTCGCGTGATGTGGGACAGAGATGGGAAACCATGTCCCCCACAGGGAATGACTCTTGCTGCTTAATAATCCTCATTTCAACTAAGGCTTAGAAAGGCTAGCAGGCTGTCTATATACAGGACACCGAACCTTGTCATAGAAACAGTAGACTGGTACTACAGGTTGACGATGGATGTCTTTGGACGTGCGTTGATGGCCAAAGCTAGGTCTGTCCCCATACATGATCCTAAACAAGAAACAGATCCTGCTAATAAACACTATGTGGATAGGTCAGTAGCGCCACGCACAAAACAGGGGGATTATGACTTTAAGGGAAAGCGGTTAACCCATGTAAAAAATCCTCAAGTGTCTACAGACGTTACTACGAAAAAGTATGTGGATAACAAAGTGTATGAGTTTTATGACAAAGTGCCTCAGCTTACGGTGAATGGCTATAGCGCTAATCACCATCGGATTATTCACGTGGAAGACCCGCAAGACGAAGACGATGTCTGTACCAAGCGTTACGTGACCTATGAAATGAAAAGGCTTTATAAATTTATCCCATCTGTATTTTTAGTGTATCTGACAAATGAAAAACCTTTGAATGACAGAAACCATTTACCGCTAGTCCATGATCAGCACTTGACCTATGTGCTTGCTTCAGGATTAAGCCACTATCGATTACACTATGATGGAACCATTCACATCAAATATGCCATACCTGATGAGAACCATTTACAAATAAAGATAAATGGTCATAGGATGTTGATCCATAGCCATGAAATGGTCAACGCAGGTGACGAATTATCCTTTCATCTCATGTTGACATGGGATGAAAAGCAAGCAGGAAAAACCATAAACGATTTCCCACTTTATGTGGAATTGGAATATACAGCCATGAAATAACCATCTGACGTTAGTTGTGATTTAAACTTTCTTGTGAAAGGTTGTTGGTCATTATCATCATGGTGAAACAAAGGTATGTGGTGAGAAATACTAAAAAAAGGACTTTGTCCTTGGCAAAGCCTGGGCTTAAGACATTCGTGGACAAGCCCTTGCGAAAGAAAAAAAGAAAAAATAATGTATTGACCATAAGGAAAGCCTTTCGAGCAGCACAGAGACATGTTATTCCAAAACGTCGGCGACAGGATTCAAACCAAGGGCGAGTGATTCCCGTCCCCAAACGAGCGGGATTTTTACCTGCATTATTTGCCGGTTTGGCTGCTCTGGGTTCACTTTTGGGCAGTGCCAGTGCAGTAGCGAAAACCATTAAAGCCGCGCAGCAGGGCAAGCAACAACTGAAAGAAAGTCAGCGACACAATGAAACGATGGAAGCGATTGCCATGGGGGCTAGAAATGCTAATTTAAAGCCAGTCTTTTGTCAACAAGGATTTGGGATTTCACCATTTCGAAGTATTAAAAAAAATTAACCTCAGCCATAGCGAGACATGCCCTGACGCATCAACAAGTGGAAAGCTATGCTAAACAACTAAAGCTTTCTCATTTTCGAGGTGTGTTTATGCGAAACCAATTACCCCCACGACCCTGGAAACAGGAATGTGCTGTTGTCAATTTGGATGATCACCGAGGACCAGGAACGCATTATGTAGCTTATGTCAAAGAGAGATCCATGGTATGGTACTTTGACAGTTTTGGGAATTTGCCTCCGCCCATGGAACTAGTGACCTATTTTGGAAATAGGATCAAGATATATTATAATGTGAAACGAGAGCAAACGTTTAACAGCCAACAGTGTGGACGTTTGTGTTTAATTTTTTTTATATAAGACGCAGCATAAGCAAAAACGCCACCAGTATGTCGGCAGAAAGTAAAACATTTACACTGCATGGACGTGGACCTGAAGTCAGCCTAGACTTTTACCCGCCTATCGAATTGAGTGAAAAACCCTATGGTTTAGGACTTGTTTCTCTTGAAACGTACAATCGAATATACAACATACGTGAAAATGTGAACAACAAGTTTTACTATGATGATTCTGTGCTCACCTTGAACTCTGGTGGATACACGATCGATGACATTTATGAACACATTTATGTGGTGTTGATCGATCAATATGGTTTAAAGTCATTTCTCGACGGAACGCACAAGTTTGAACTTGTAGGAAATATATTGTGACATCGCCCAATGGGTATATTATTCGTGAAAACCCTCCAGTGGTGCTTTTTCATTCTGTGGCTGTCGATAGTATTAGTAATATAACATTATGACTGATCAATAGAGATCAACAACTCATTGATCTAGATTCTACCACACCAGTGACTTACAAGTTGGTGCTAAAGCCACTATGAAGTTTGTTTATAAAGCAACAACACCGTCTAGGAATGGTGTTAGTTGTTTGCCACGTGAATACACGTTACCATCTCAAGGCAAGCAGATTTTACAGCATTTGGGTTACCACGTCAACCCTCATGATGAATTCTATCTTAGAGATAGCGAACCGCATCGAGGAGCAACCAGGAGTGGTAAGAATTGATCTCCATTCCTATCAAGCTCAAACACCTGGACTCAATAACAATGATGAAATTCAATTTGTTATCAACAACCAAGATATTTACACCCTACAGCATGAAAGTGTCATTCAGATTGAAGGTCGGCTCACCAAAGCCGATGGCTCTACACCCACCACATCCAAGTTGGCCAACCATGGTTTGGCCTTTCTGTTTTCTGAAGTGCGGTATGTCATTAACGATATCGTGGTGGATAGCACTCGAAATGTGGGCATTTCCAGTGTCATGAAACTATACCCCTCTTATAGTGAGGAAGAAGGTAAAACACTTTGCATGGCAGGTTGGTGTCCTGACTCGACCAATGACTGGATGGTACACACCGATGGGACCTTTACTGGATATTTACCTCTTAAACTGATTTTAGGCTTTGCCGAAGATCACCAACGCATTGTGGTCAACGCAAGGCAAGTGCTTTATCTAGTGAGAGACAGGAGTGATAATAATGCACTCAAGGGAGCCGACAATGCCCCCATCGATTCAAAAATTCAACTACAACGCTTGCTATGGAAAGTGCCTCATGTGACCCTTCAAGATAGCAAAAAACTTGACATACTCAAAATGGTAAAGAGAGAGATGCCTCTACCCATGGAATTTAGAAGCTGGGCACTCCATGAGTATCCGCTATTGCCCACCACCAACACACACAGTTGGTCTGTAAAAACAGCTCGCTATACAGAGAGACCTCTCTACCTGATCGTGGGTTTTCAAACGAATCGCAAGTATCAACAAACCAAAGATGCCACGCAATTTGATCACCTGCAATTGAGAAATGCACGCCTTTTCCTCAACGGAGCCGTGTTTCCCTATGAAGGACTGGATTTGGATTTTTCAAAAAATACGTTTGGCCCCCTGTACGACTTGTTTTCTAAATTTCGATGGTCGTATTATCAAAAAGAGAACGGCCCCATGCTACTACCCCAAGCGTTTAAGGCAAGAGCGCCACTGATTGTCTTTGACTGTTCTTACCTGGAAGAGTCTGTCAAGCCATCCAATATCGACATTCGACTAGATTTTGAAACGCATGACAATGTACCAGCCAATACCACGGCCTACTGTTTGATTATTCATCACAAACAAGTCAACTATTATCCACTATCCAACCAAGTGACAAGTGTATAAATAACAGCTCAACCCACGTCAAGCCGCTCAGTCATGTCTTGCTTTAAAGCCTCAAGAGACGTCACATCCATGAATTTAAACTCTGAGGAACAACGTTTTAAGACTTTTGCCACGTGGCCGGTGCCTTTCATAAACCCTCAAGCCTTGGCGGCCGCTGGATTCTACTATTTAAAAACAAGAGATGAAGTGAAATGTGCCTTTTGTCACATCATCATAGACCAATGGCAGGAGGGCGATGAACCCATGCAGGACCATCAGCGCTGGTCACCCACTTGCCCCTACCTGTGCAGAATGGAAGTGGGAAATATACCCTGTCATTCAAGCTATCTCTCACTTGTGTCCCTGGGTAATTAAAAAAAAACAAGTTACGATACGTGTGGACCGTTTGGTGTTCATGGTGCTTCGGTGAGCAGCTCACCATCAAAAAGGCCTAGTTTAGAGACATTGGGACATCATCGGTGTTATGGACGTTACAAACACAAGAGACTATATTGTTGTATCAGTTGCTATCATCCTTATCCAAAAATGAGAAAAGCCTGTAAGACGTGTTATAATAATAAAATGATGTAATTCTTAAATTCTTAGTTTTACATGTCCCCCTGTCCCACCCTAACCTCAATTTGAAACTAGCATGGCAGGTAAGTCCATGACATGATCACACCTGAACGTCAGTCAGTCGTCAGTTGAACTTGGTCCAGGCAAGCGTCAATATGTTGCGCACACTCATTGTGGATTGCCAAGGGTTTAAAATTGGTGACAACAAATTTATATTTAAACAAGTGGCCATGATCGATTGTACCACGTTTTGGATATCGCAAGCTACGCATTTGCTATTTAAACCACCCCATGCTTTTGATTTGTTGTGTGAAAAAGACCGTAAACAAACCCAGTGGATTGAAAATCATAGGCAACTAGACTGGAATCAGGGAACCATTTCCTATAAATATTTGGACGTGGTCATGAAAGCACACTTGTCCTCGGCCAATATGGTATTTGTGAAAGGTAATGAAAAACGTCAATGGTTGCAACCATTTTTGGCGTCTTACTGCCAATGTATCGACCTCATGGAGTCGGGCTGCCCCTCCCTGCAAACGCTCATGGATACTTGTTCCTGTGGCAACATTACCCATACAGCCCTATCGCATGCGTGGCATCTCTTTCATTGGTTAACCACCCTTGCCTGCTGGGAGTTGTTGAACAAAATTATAACTCATGATTTACCTGTGAATGACGCCAGTGAGATTTCTACAAGCAACGTGTAAACATCTACAGCACGTGATACCATGGAGAAAGGCAATGCTACGGACAAAGCCATCGGCAAGTTCTTTGTGTGCAAAAAGAAACTAGACAGTTTTACCAAAGAGGAACTCTTGGCACTCCCCAAGTCGTTCATTTATTATGTGGCCGCCAACGCAGTGAAAGAAATCTGGCAACATGTACCAAAATCATGGACTCAAGACCCTGTGTTGAGTGAATTGCAACCCTGTACGGATTACGATCACCATAAGCAAGTGGCCATGGCAAAAATACCGTCTATGCGTCAGTGTGCGACTTGCCAGCAAGTGAAACTGTATCACGGTCATAAACGTCAATGTAAAGACTTTGTTGAATCATTCCACGGGTGTCATGGCGAGAAAAATCAACAACAACAACAACAACAAACACAAACATCGTCCACAGAGGAGGAGGAAGACCAAACCTTTTTACCATCGACGGAAAAGGATATGCCAGACCTGTACTGGCAATGGCGTCATTGACAAAGTGATTCAATACCTACCTTTCGAAATACATCTTCCAGGTTATCGTTTTTGCGGCCCTGGAACTCATCTTGAAAAACGTTTACAACGTGGTGATGTACCCATTAATCTTTTGGATCAAGCATGCAAGGAACATGACCTTTCTTATCGCCATAGTCATCCTGGTTTAAGACATGTGGCCGATAAATTGTTATTGAAGAAAGCTAAACAACGTTTCACATCCAGTGATGCCTCTGTGGGTGAAAGGATGGCAGCTCTGATTGTCATGAGTGCTATGAAAGGAAAGTTGATGATGCATGGACATAAACATTGAGGAGTGAGGAATTGGAATTTGTTTGTATTCTATTTTTCTTTTGTCAATTCACTATGACTATGAAATAAAAACAAAGGTTTACCAGAGCACGATGTTTTGTTATTTTTAATTTTAAGAAATCGTGATGTTGATGGCATATGTTTCATTTTACACATTTCACACATTGCCATTTTGCCAATTTGCAATTTACAGTTTTTGAAAAAGTTCGTTTCAAGTTTAACGTTTTTGATGATATGGATTTTTCCATTTTGCCGATGACACTTTTTAAACAATGTCCGTTTGAAGTTTTTTGAATTTTCATATTTCACACATGGCCATTTCCAGTTCTTAAAATGTCCGTTTTAAGTTTTGCGTTTTTGGTTATATGGAAACATAGATTTTCCATTTTGCTGTTTTCACATTTTTCCATTTGGTGCATGTCGAAAGTTGTGATTTGACAATGATGTTGATGCAAGTGCTTGACCATGGCGATGCTGCAATGTGTTTATGGGTGTTTGCAGAAACGTCGAGGTCTACGACTACTGCAGGTAAGACTGTTTTTACAAAAATAATGTATTTTGACTGCCACATTTCAATGAAAAAACAAAACTATTGAAAACAAAATGAGTATATAAGTGACCATTTACCCCTCCCCACCCACACACCCTACCTCACCGTGTTTGCTCTGGTCAACCATACACACCAGCTTTCTCTCTCCACTCATACATTCACACCTGTCTTTGGGAACAAACACAACCACTTTATTTATTCCCAAAAGCACATTCTCGACATGCACACTCATCCCAAAAGAACTTTTTTAGTTTATCATTTACCTTACGAAAAAAAATTAAATACTAGTTATTAAAGTTACTAAAAATCTTACTTATTTCATATTTACAAAAAAAAACTCAACTTTGTATTGCGTTAAAAAAATCACACTATTTACCAATCAAAAAAATTTTAAAAAATAAGGTTGCATAGAACTGTTTTAAAGAGCAAATGGTCCAAGTGGGTTGCCACTATTTACAAAATCTACTATTTACAATGACAGAAACCAATATTTACAAAAAAATAAATCTACAAGTTACATAAAGCTATGTCCCATAAACGATTAAACAGTGAAATCACACCTCCTCCTCCTTGCGATCATAACCCCAGGGCAGGCTGGTGAGCAGGTCATCAGCCCACACACGTTTGTTATCCATGGAGGCGAGGGTGCGTTTTCTCTGTTCCACAAGATACAAATGATGGTTGCTGGATTGTATCCTGCACTGTGTATGAGACATAGCTTTGCCAGTGCGTAAAACCGCTAGATAGTCATCAACACGTAGCGATTTTACCACTGCCCTACCTACACCTTTTGCTCTTTTGGCTTCCTTACAGTCGAGTGTGCGGTAAGCATACATTTTCGAAGCCAAACCTACGAATTCCGTCATAATGGAATCACCGCATTCATCTTTTAAAACACCCATTTCCTTCTTGTTTTTTATGGGCGGCTGAAACACGTTGTCAGCACTATAGCAAGAGGTGTCGAACCAGTCACTATGTTGCCTCATGACGTCATAGGGGTTGCAGTGGCGAATGTGGTAAATGAATGAGTCCGTATCCATATACAAAAGAGAGACGTTCTCAAAATGGCGTTTGGCAAACTCATAGTGAAGTCGATACATGACCGATTTAGAAAAGTCTAAAATGACTTGACCCAAGTAAATGGGTTTATCCATGGTCACGCTGGTCTTACTCATTTCAATAGTAGCCAAATCCTCATCGATAATTTTGATCGATTTGAAATTTGGCTTGGCAATGTACCGCCGGGCACCCCACTGCCCCTCCCAGACATTCACCAACTTAATGTCACGGTATTTGCGAACATTCTCCATGGACTTGCCATAGATGCAGTTGTTCATTAATTTAAAAAAAAATATTTCAAACTGCTGTGTTGCCATTTGTCGGTGCTCTGTGTTGAGTCGCATGTATGGCTCAAGCCATGCTTTTTGAGCAAAAGAAATACCCCTGTGGATTTTCTTCAACACCAAGCCTTGAGCGAGGCATTGCACCAACATTTGGATATGTAGCCCATACCGATTTTTGTTGTAAAGTGTGCCCATGAGTTTTTCAATTTTCACTTTACCGCCAGGGGGAACCATTTGCTCAAGACAGAATGGGAAATCGGCATGTTCATCATACAAGGATGAGGGATATTCAATATCCACTTCTAGCACATATCCACGGCCTGTTTCTTGGCTAGCCATGTTCACATCAAATTCTGACACTTGTTTGTCTGTCAGCCAAGCAAACTTCCCATAGGGCAAAGGCTGACTCATGGCGTAACCGTACAAATTATTCACGTCATAGTACATTAAGTATGATTCTGGTTTGTCTGGTGAATAATCAGGCATGTAGACATTGTTCGCTTCGGCATGGCGTTGGTTAAGTGACACAAAGCCGCCACGAATGCCCTTTTCAAAAAATAGAACCATGTCTACATCAGTGAGTAAATCCAATTCCACTTGAGTGTATTTCAAAGCGGCATCAAACGAGAGTCCAGGACTCGTATAATAGTGAGCCGGGTCAAGACCGTAAATGTGTTGACACAAGTTACGAAATTTTTCAAACACATCAGTGAGCAGCAATACATCCAGTTTTAGGTAATGCAAAGCATATTTACTTAGCGTGTTCATGCCAAACACTCGCCAAACTTGACATGCATGTGCATAGTCTTCATCGGAAGCGGTACTGCGTGTTAGTTTCGAGTAAAATTTCTCTTGTGGTGGGAGTTTTCTTTGCTTTAACACGTCCCAGCTGTTGCAGAAATCATACGGGAATATACCTTTCCGAATGCACAATTGAAATTGCTCAGGATCATTAAAATGCATTCTAGTATTTTTTAATTCCTCCTCATTCAAGCCATTCACAAGGCTGTCTAGCGAGGATGCCATAAACTTAAAGGAATCCAAAATTCGAATGCTGAAGTCGCTCAACCTCCATGTCAAGGCTGTAAAACGCTCATGGTTTTGGGGAATAATGGTAAACGAGCCCTTGTTGACATGATCCAATTCACGAATCAAAAACTGAATGTCATAATTTGCCAGATTGTGGAAAAAGACACTGATGAAACGAGGAGCTGAAAAGTTCAAATTGCATTTACTATGCGCAGCTCCACGAAACTCCCCTGTAAAATGTGAGTGGTCTCTGACTTTTTCCTCTCCACTTAAAATAGGCTTTTCGCAAATATGGCATGTCGTGGCATGCTCATACTGCTGCTGCTGTTCTGGAGATAGGCTCATGGGTACTGGGTGGTCCAGTAATTCCTGTACATGGTCGGCCAACTTGACAAGTTCATCCAAGAACAATTTGGCACAATCTGTCCCCTCACGGTATTTGTAAATGGATTGTGTGGGGTCATAGGCACACACCACATTAAATCCTATGGCAAAAGGTTCATGTTTTTGAATGGGTGTGGTTGAGCTCATAGAGGGATCTGGTTCACATCCCGCCATGGGTGTAGTGAGAGCTTCAAAATCTGCGTATACCACATAGGGAACAGTGTCACGCTTGTGAATGTCCTTAAACTTTAACACAGCCTTGT
Organism: Meconema thalassinum; assembly: GCA_946902985.2. Taxonomy (NCBI): domain Eukaryota; kingdom Metazoa; phylum Arthropoda; class Insecta; order Orthoptera; family Tettigoniidae; genus Meconema; species Meconema thalassinum. Next base: position 1,386,001,134 of record OX336389.2, read on the forward strand.
CTCCTTGTGGCAATATCAATCTCACCGCTTCCTGAGAAACACAATCTACCCTATGACGTTCCAAAAGCGTAGGGGTTTTAAAATATTGCATGCATCGATCACAAATATGTTTTACACCAGCGTGCTTTGACACTTGTCTGCTTAGCAATCTACTCAAGCTTTTAATGAGGCAGTAGTGATTCACCTCCCCCTCAGATATATATAAAAGATGAATGTGATGTCGTTTCGGTTCTTTTGTGGCATAAAGAGGACCCACAATATCATTACCATCAAGGCCATACACCATGAACGAAAAGTCATGGTTGTCTTGTTCAAACCTATGGATCTCGGTTAAGTCCATAGGGAACGTCACTCGAGTTAAATTGAAAGTTTGTTTTAATTCATCAAACTTGGCCTTGTACTTTCCCGGCCAACAACCATTATGTTGTGCTGGCTGCAAATACGCAGCCACAGACCACAGAAAGCAATCATTATCACGATTCTTGATATTGACCACAGCATTTTTCGAAGCTATTGTCGGTGGTGTTTTAATATAGCTAGACCCAGCATTCAACGGGTTGAATAGACAAATGTTTATTTGTAAATGATGAATTTTGTCTAAGGCTAGACCACTCGGTCCTTGTTGCAGTTTATCAAATTTTGATAGCAAGGCATTCACCACATGGCTTTGATACCACTGTTCCAAATTATGAGCTATCAAAAGCTCTTGCATTTTACTGCAAATATAAAATGTCTCTTTATGCTCTACGTCCTTCTTTTTATATATGAAATCGCACACCAGTTCTGTATTCACCTTTAAAGCCGTATACAACCTTTGCGCTGTACAAATTTCAATTTTAAAAATTTCAAAACAAGATTGTAAAAATTCTTTGGGAATCAAACTTTTTCTAACATTCACTACGCGGCCAGAGCACACACGCGATTTAAAACAACTGTTTATGGGTTCCCAAGTTAACATATACTCAGCAGTAAAAGACATTATTTTGAAAGAACACTCTCACCTGAGTTTTCAGCTGTAGACTGCTTGACAATGGTCCCAAACACACACGTTCCAGGTTATTAACAGTGGTCAAGCGTTTTCCAACACTCTAAAAAGAAATAAAATAAACCACCATAAGTATATCCATTCCATATAGTTTATGCATTTCATAAACAAAACAAATTCGAACAGGTTATATATATATAAACAAATCTCACCTTGACGTGTAATGCTTTGCTTTATTCCTGTCTCGTGGGCTAGTGTGGAAATGGTTTCCTTTCTAGCTGTCTGTCTTTCTCTTTCTTTAATATATTTCCCACAGACACACGACAGGTAGGCTATACACGTTATCTGCAAATAAATAAATATATAAAATCATTAATTACCTAATCAATAAATAATTGCATGTATTTATATAAAAATCAATAAATATATAAATGAATAAATATATACCTACCCCACAACAAGGTTAAGTATTTTCCACCAACACCAAAACTGTTAAACAAGACCAGGGGTTTCATGCAACGCAGTGTGTTCAAAGGTAGTATCCTAAGTGAGAGTGGAAATGATAACGACATGTCTTTATATATGTTACGTTGCATGTATAATCTTTCGTTTTCCCACGCTTTGAAGATTCTGTTATCAGGCACGTGGACAGCTAACGTCCAACGTGAACACCTGTGGCAGATCAAATTTCACGTCAACTTGCATTTTGTCACGTACGAAGCAAAACAGGATGTAACTTGTTAACAGTTATCGCGCACGTGGACAGCTAACGTCCAAGATGAACACCTGTGGTAGATCAAATTTCACATGAACTTGCATTTTGTCACGTACGAAGCAAGACAGGGTGTGACTTGTTTAGCGTACATGTGGTTTCACACATGTTCACATTCCTTTCGCTCTTCCCTGCCACTACAATGGTCAGATTATTTCACCTTCAAGCGTCATGGTCATTTTTTCCATTGCACCTGTTGTCAAGTCAGATCAACGCCTTCCAATAAGCTCAAATGACATTCACCTCTTGCTCCTCGGCAAGTTTGTTTTCTGTGCTCGCTTCGACCAACATAGAACCAAGTTCTCATCACCGTTTACACGTCAAAGGTAAAATATCAGAAAATAGCACGCTCGCTCTGTCATACACCGACCCGCCGAAATAGCGATTGTTCTATTAAGCATGGTCCTTGTGGTTAGCGACAGGTTCGTTGACACACACACACACCCAGCAGTATCGTCTCTCTCAACCACAACGCTTCATAAACATTATAAACAGGTAAAGAAAAAAAACCAGGTTTTTTCAACATGTATGGCGTTAGGCCCTTTGTGAATTTTTTTTAGAAAACATATATACCACACTCGAAAGGGGGAGTTATCCCGAGTCCTTGGACACCTCGTACACGTCTCGAGCGTTATTGGTTCGTGAGATATCGGCAATAATCACAAAAAACACGTGTTTACCCCAAAATCAAGTTTCCAAAATTTTTTAAAAATTACAACGAGTAAATCCATAGCAAAGAGGACGTCACTCCGAGTCCTTGGACCCGTCGTACACGCCTCTAGCATGATTGGTTCGCGAGATATAGCAAAAAGTTTAAAATCACGTTTTCCCCCCAAAAAACCGTGTTTCCAGATTTTCACCCTTTCGACACCTACATTCCCGTAAAGAGCGCAACGAGACGAAAAAAACGAATCCAAGAACGCCTTCCTAGCATGACTCCTTCCATTCCAAGGTCGCAGGGGCTCACAACTTGCTAAGTGGAGCAGCTCCCGTGTCATCCCACTACTACAGGTTTTCATCCTAGAGACTTGAAATTTATTTTGGGGGTAGAGGGCATAGGGACATTTCATTTATGTCAAACAAACTGTTTTGTAAACTTCCTAGTTTCCAAAATATAGGATTTTCAAAATTCGAGTGTTTTCAAAAAAACATAAAAAATAAAAAAGTTTTATTACAAAAAATAAAGGTCATAAAGACCATTCGTTTGAACCATGGCACAACGTTCTACCATGTTTGGTTTTTAAACTATTGCCTATTTTCGAAAACGAAAAATTTCAAAAAAAATTTGAAAAATATAGTACATGGTCCATAGAAAAGAGGACGTCAGCCCGAGTCCATAGAAATGTCACATGCCCATGGTTTCATGAAATATACATGATAGTTCAGCGTAGCCGAGTGGCTCGTGTCACTATTTAGAATCGGCCTCATCCCCCTACTCCAATTATTCCACCTGAGGAAATTGCACACCACACTGTGAGTTTTGGTGAATGCAAAGGCCTTGGATGCAATTTTCGAGGATTGGTAGCAGCCCAGTAGCGCATGTTTTGTTTGTTGACGGATCCACACAAATGAAAATGGGCTTCATCGCTAAAAAACACAATAGCGTCCTCAGGCACGACTTCCAGAAACACCTCACACGCGTTCCTCCGAGAATTGAAATCGCGTTCAGAAAGTTCCTGGACAATCGCCATCCTGAATGGATGAAAATGAAGATCATCATGAAGAATTCTCCCCACAGAACGATTAGAAAGTCCAAGGGCAGACGAATGTTTGCGCGCAGAACGCCGTGGTGATCGCAAAATTGAAGCTCTCACTGCCTCAATGTTATCAGGTGATCTAATGGGCCGTGAGACTCCAGTTCTACGTCTTGTTGCACTTGCAGTTTGTCTGAACGTAGTGACCCACGTAACAATTGATTTCCGGTCTGGGACAGGCGCCAATGGGGCTAAATTAAAGCGATTCCGAAAGGCACGCTGGGTTGCGATCACAGAACAACCGCTCGAAAAGTAGGCCTCAAGGGCAAACGCACGCTCCACACTGTTCCAACGCATGATGGCGACTGAACTGTGTCAGTACAAAACTTTACAGACCCGCCTATTGGACGAGACCACTAGCGCTCCGGTACTACATCACACTACTAAATGGGGCGCAATTGAAAAAAGGAAGTTATGCTGCCCCACCCTGTATTAGTAAACTTCAGTTTACAACTCAAGTTTCAGTTAAAAAAGCAATACAACTTAACAAAATGGCACTCACAGTCGGATACTAAGAGAATGACAACTGACAAGTGGTGTTTCTCTTTTAGAAAGGGGTGAGGAAAGGTAGTGCCACACTCTCCCTAGTGACTAACTGAACAGTTGACCATTTTTCTCATTCAGTAAAAATGTGTGTGTGGTTTTTTTTTAGCGTATGGCTTTTAGTGCCGGGAGTGTCCGAGGACATGTTCGGCTCGCCAGTTTTGTAGCTGCTTCGAGACGGACACCCAGTGGGTGAGCTACAGGTACCGTTGGGGAGGAAAGTTGGGATGTAAGGACGAGGAGTTGGATGGTAGCGGCTGTGGCCTATAATTAGGGACCAACCCCAGCATTTGCCTGGAAGGAAGATGGAAAACCACAGAAGACCATCTTCAAGGTTGCCGGCAGGTGGATTCGAACCTCCTCGCCTCCCGGATGTGAACGACTGCCAGCAGTCATGCCGTAACGACCACGGCTAACTCACCCGGTAGTAAAAATGTTAAACAACGGTAACGCAAAAACAAATCACGAGTAAAAGAAATACTTTCAAATAAGGAAATAGAGACTTACACACTCCAATCATTTGTCATCAATACAAAGATTTGTTTAACTCGATTTTTTAAAAAAATTGCAATTTTCATACCTTGATTATTTGGATATGGGGCGGGGGGATTGATACCCCTCATCACCCACCCCATAGTTACGCCACTGATCAGACGCCATCTTAAAAAAATAATGTTATTTTTTGTGGAAGAACACACTCAGGATAGTTGCTGTCAGAGCCGGGATTCGAACCAACGATCTCCGAACTTGCTGCAGCTACCCGCGCGGTCGTGGTGCAAGATTTAACGAGCACGGCTACGCCGCATTTGTTATGGAGGAAGGGATGGGAATTATTGAATATCAGGCTATTGTTTCTTTGCTTTGAAGAATAACGAAGTTTATTATATCGCGGCTTGTCATTTAACGGGCAAGCAGATGTGTTGTGGAGGCTAATGAGGTTAACCTGATCCTCGGAACTTGAAAGTGATCCATGCTAGAGTGACAGTGCTGCAGAGGTGCAATCTCCACTGAAAGCTAAAGCTCCAGTAAGTAAACCAGGCAGATAATTAGCTTGTCGTACCTAACTGACCCTAAAATGTCTTGTAACCGAACGAGCACACACAGTCACATGGATTCTAATTGGAATGGCCTCCCTCTCCTTAAACAACGGACACCGACGTACACCAACACAGTATCGGGAAGGTACTTATTTTGAAATAGCCCATAAAGAAACCAATTCAGGCTAAAAGACAGACATCACCTCGTAGTGTAGAGGCTAGCATTCTTGGTCCGGATTCGATTCCCAGCTCTGCCAAGAACTACAATTCCGATATGAGATAAAACTGGGAAGAGGTGGGTTCGATTCCCTCCTCAGTCATCTTGGAAGTGGTTTTCCCTGGTTTCCCTCTCCTACTCCGGGTAAATGCCGGTATGTTTATACAGTAATTTAAGGCCATGACTGCTTCCTTCAAAATTCTCATTTTATTAAAAATACACACACTACTACAGCCATCACAGTAACACAAGTTATCAGCAAAATTCTACACGCACATGTACCCAAACTACATGGGGCTAAATGTTCGCGATGTCCAGACACCTCAAATGAAACGTCAACAGGTAAAATAGAGAAATGTGATTGAGACCGCGCGTCTACCGAGTCAGCAGAGAGCTTGGCCCCATGACCTAATGCTGCGCTTTAGCGAGCGTAACCACAGCTGTCGAGCACCTCAAATGAAACGTCAACAGGTAAAAGAGAAAAATGCGATTGGGACCGCGCGTCTACCGAGTCAGCAGAGAGCTTGGCCCTATGACCTAACGCTGCGCTTTTGCCAGCCTAGCCACTGCTGTCGAGCACCTCAAATGAAACAACAGGTAAAAGAGAGAAATGCGATTGGGACCGCGCGTATCCAAGGCCAAATATCGCTAAACTCATCGGTTGGGCCATAAGAACTATACTTCGCCAATGTAACCGGTCAAGAAAACGGCCAAGGGGAGCCAACGTGCTGACCACGCGCCACCCCACAATCTATAGGCGAACAGAGCTGGGTAGTGGTCGCTTGGTAGGTCGAGGTCCTTCAGAGGCTAAGTGACACTCTTTTCTTGTTTAGCCTATATGAAGTAAGGAAGAGAGAAGCACGGGTATTGCGCATTTTAATATTAACTGGGAGCCGTTGTGGTGGTGGTGGTGGTGCAGCGGTCCAGCTTGAACCAATTACGACTGAACTAATGATCGTATCTCTACCAAATTTAGAAAAACTATATATCTTCGTGTGGGAAGCATCTGGTGCTCAAACTACGTGGTCAAAAGTTAAATAATTTCTAGATGGCGACCGTATGAATCATGCAAGCAATAATAATCTATGAGTCCCAGCTTCACCATTTCCGCTTATCGAACTGAGGGTGGTTTAAACGGTCATTAAGGACGTGACCCGTCGCACCAGTTCTTAAGCGGTGACTAAAAGAGCGATCAGGCTGAGCGGCCGTGCTCGGTGGCTTATATCGTTCACTCACATGTCAAGATGGCGGCTGATGCATGGTGCCTGAACCACATTTAAATACGTTGAGGGTGTTGTATATAATGTAGTGAAATAAATAATATAAATTTAGTATGAAATGATATATAATGAAGGCATAATACGCTAAAGAAATCGATTATTTCAAGTCATTATTTGCTAAATAGTTATTTATATCTAACGCTGTTGATAACACTTATGTAACAATGGTCAGTTTCGGCCCAGTGGTTAGCGTGATGAACAGTCACCTGTATTGCTGGGGTTCAAAACTAGGGAAGGCTGATTATTTACTTGATTTTTATTATATTATTTATTGCTTTATAACTACTCGGGTGTTATAATAATAAGCATATAGTGTGTGCATTTTGCAGTGGAAAATATTATATAAATACGTAAAACAGCACATTATTGCAACGCTACCACAGTGATTTCCTTCACCGTCCTTTAACTTAGATACAGTCTACTACAGCCATCATACAGTAGCTTCTGAACGCACACCAAATAGTATTCTTTATAATACTAGTCATATATTTCTTGGTCGTTGACCAGAAAATTGGCCTTGGGTTGGGTGTACGAATCTTTAGCTAATGAACTATACTGTTCGTTGTGGAAACTTGCATTAAAATTTGCTGGGTGATTCGTATTTATTTGGCCATTAGAAAATGCCCACTAGCCTATATGTAATTATAAAGCAACAACTATAATAAAACACTGATAAACAAATCAGCCTTTACAAGATTCGAAGCCCGGCTATATGGGCGAGAGCCAAACATCTAGGTCTCTCAACCAAAGCACCACATTGAGTTACGTAGTCGATAATATGTTCGGGAAGTACCGTAATACTTGGAAATAAAGACAATCTTTAGCATAGTATAACGTATAATACACCACGTTGTATTTCAACAATGGTTATCATACCAGCCTTATAAACGATTTAATTGCGAATTTGGTTGGTGAACTTAACTTCAATAAAGTCCGGCTCCGTAGCTAAAGCGCTGGGCTTGTGACCCGGGTTCGATTCCCGGCCGAGCCATCAGGTATTTAAATCTCCTGGAATTAATTCCCGTGGCTCGGGGACTGGGTGTACGTGCCGTCATCATCATCACTTCATCCTCATTGCGACGTGCAGGTCGCCCACGGGCGTCAAATACAAAGACCTGCGTTCGGCCTCTCCGAGGGACACACGATAATTATTATTATACTTCATTAAAGATTCAAAAAAGGATATTAATGCCATTTAATGTAACACTAGGACTATCCTTGTGATTCCATACCATACAAAAAAGAGCAAAGTTACGACCTCTTAAATTTATAACCACCAGCCTGAGCAACGCCGGGCTAAGCAGCTAGTTATGTATAAAATATGCATGTGTCAATTGTCAATATACCCTATCACTGAAGCAATGAAACGAACACGGGCATTTTGAAACTAAATCAAATGTGCATTCAAAGCTAGAGTAATTATTCATAGAAGAATGCTGGAAACGTCATGAGAGTTGTTAGTGTATGCTAGGTGCCCGAGACATCCTGGTCATCAGTCCTGTGTACTTACGAGGGAAGTACCCCAGTTCGAACGGCGAAAACCGACTGAAAGTGGGTGTAATGTATACAGTTGTACCTATGTCAAATAGCTATCAATGCCATTCTTCTGAAAAAGCACGTGTTTGGTCGCCATCACCATCTGAGTATGTGATAATGTGATCACCGTGGCATTTGAGTTCGGACTAGTGCAATGCATAAACATTGTAAATAATGGAGTATGCCTACATGTTGCCCTTGTTAAGTGTGCGTACTGTTCCATTCCGCTGTGTTTTAATCACGTCATGGAAACTCCACATTTACCCTTCGACGTAGAATGAAGGACAACACAGTATCTTCTATTGTGAGAAAGATGACTATGTCAACACGGTACTGCATGTGTTAAGATTTCTTGTTGCAAGCAAGTGTTCAACCTTTTGCCAGATGATACTGCACCACAGCTGATTCTTGTATAATGGTCCGAATTGCCTGTTGCACGGTAGTTTCAGCTGCGAATTGTGTTCCTGCAATAGTTTTTGTAATGTTACCACATACATGCTAAAGGTCTAACCAATCGCTAGAAATGGATTTTCCCTAATATAATGGTCCGAATTGGCTGCTGCACGGTAGTTTCTGCTGCGAATTGTGTTTCTGCAGTCTTTGGACGCCGCAACTTCCAAACATTGATTGTACACTAATGCGGGGTTTTACAGATAAATGTCCGTGATGGGCAGTAGAACAGACATATCTTCGTATGTTGAGCGCACTGCCAGTCGGTTTTAGCCGTTCGAGCTGGGGTACTTCCCTCGTTAGATGTTTGTAGGTTATTTCAAGAATGGAACCTAGTTCTAGCTGAAACAAATTATTGTGACTGGATTTATAGTTGTGAGCACTAACAGACATGTTGGAGGAAGAGGTTTTGAAGATAAAACTCCATTCTTTCGATTCTCTCCATGTCGAAGTTAACTGATATTTTTATCATTTTAAATGATCTTGTCGACTTCGTCCTTACGCTGGGGGCTGGCGTTACGTTACGGTGACGGGACGAAAGGTACCCAGATGCACTGAGGTGTGTGACGTCATAGTACCGCTTGGTGCATGTGTTCCCCGACAATCTCTACTACGTTAGTATAAGACAAAAATCCCCGATTCTTGGATGTCACGGGTAATCTCGAGAACTACTGGATGGATTTTGATGCGGTTTTCACCATTCTGTAAAGGATATCTCGAGGAAAGATTCTGTAGAAAATAATTTATGTATGATAAAAGGAAGCCAAGCAGTAACGATTTCAGAGTAAAAGTCGAAAGCAAACTTGGCGTCCGTGCGTTTCTTAAGCTTACGCTGGGCAAACCGTTAAAAATATCAATATACTATGAGCGTAAGAATTGGTCAGCATGAAAATTTCTACAAAAAGTCCGCGAGAGCATATCTCTATCTTCAAAACATCGCCCACTGTAAGTGTTTTTAGACTGGATGGAAGGGGCACGTCCCCGCGCGCTCTGGTGAGCGTGACGACATCCCGTGCGCTGACCTTGCTTTGCCCTTGGTTTGCACTTGCCATTCGCGAGTAATTTGAAACAAGGTTAAGTATTATAAAGCAAGATAAGTATTATGCAGATAATTTTCTAACATGTCAAGAGTCTTTGGCTTCGAGCGAATCGAGAAGCCTCCAGCCTTTCTAGCATTTTTCAGCATTTGTAGCATTTAAAATGATACAAAGTCTAGTCTTTCAGACTGACTGTCACTTTTTTAAAGAATGATAGCAATGATTTGTAATATCAATTAAGTTGTCCTTAAACTCAAGTTGAAGTTCAGTTGATGAAACTAACAAAAAAATATCTCCAACAAATTATTTTGTAGTAGTTGTTTCATTTTGACGTTTGCAGACGTTGTGGCCGTCTATCGCGTTTGTTTGCATGAGTGTATAATCAGTGTAGTAATGTGTGCTATTGTGGTATCATTTACTCTATTGCTGGCGTGTGTACAATTAATTGGTGCCGGGATTGGGAGGGATGCGTCAGGGGCCATTTGTTCAGCGTTGCCTATAGTAGAAATGTGACTATGACTTTTAGAATGGCTGAGGTTGGATTCGAACCCAACTGTTCTCATGGAGGATGAGTGAGCCCTGCCAGAGCCTTTGAGAGAAAGGTCTGAATATGCTCCCTTGGAGCTTGATAGTGGTAGTACGAAGGCTGTTTTTTCAACCTCCGATGGGCTGTATAAAAATAACAGATTGACATAGCAAACTGATTTATTACTAAATGTTTGCTTGTTTTGTACTTATGTTTTAACATATTCGTCAAAAAGATTGAAACATTTGTCGTATCGTTACACTAGCTTTCCAATGCCCTCTGCAAAGGTCTCTGCCGCCACTGAGGAGTGTACGTCTGGACAGTCTCCTGAAGTTTTTCCTTTTTGGCGAGGCGTTGCCGCCCAACCATACCTACAATTCTTGAAAAAAGTTGAAATCATTCAGTGCTGGCATGGACTAAACGGCGGATGGTCGAAAACTTCCCACTTGAATTCTTTGAGAAAGTCTATCGTAACGTTGGCACAGTGCGGTCGTGAATGATTTTCACCTTCTTCAAGAATTGAAGGTATGGTTGTGCGGCAACGTCTCTCCAAAAAGGAAACACTTCAGCAGACTGTCCAGACATACCCACCTCAGTGGTGGCAGAATTCTTTGCAGAGGGCATTGGAAAGCTGGGGTAACGATACGATAAACGTTTCAATCGTTTTGGCGATTATGTTGAAACATAAGTGCTAAACAAGCAAACATTTAGTAGTAAAATCAGTTTGGTATATCAATCTGTTAATTTTATACAGACCATCGGAGGTTGAAAAAAAAACAGCCCTCGTATAAAGACTACCAATACCTAAAAAAAAAAAAAAGAGTGATGTATTTCACTTACTGGATAGTAGGCCTACTGTTTACACTCTACACGCTGCTAAACGGCAACAACTCTAACTCCCTTGACGGCAGTGTAATGCACTTTTCATGTCAGGGCTTAATAGCAGATTCTTGCTTCCAAACTGTCGCATTTCGTGTTGCACTTTAGAGAAGAACCAAGAGCTAATATGCAATACCGGTACCCTTACAGAGAAGTTGGCAATTCCATATGTAACTTCAATTTTGTTCCAATGTACTCAAGTTTTTAAGAAAATAATTGTTTTTTTTCCCTCGTTGCAGTCTCCTTGACATACCAATTACTCCTGTATCCACGCATATTAAACAAGTGTGTAAGAGGGCATCTCCTAATCAAATATTGCAGAATTGGTCCTTAATATTTAATAAATACGGTACATTCCGTTTCACGCTGCAATCGGAAGGGAACAATCGCACATAGGAATAGAAGGCTGTCAATCTCTCAACATCCAAATTTGAGGGAGAATGATTTTTCAAATCCTTTAGGAGACGGTCTTAGCCCGGAAAAGTAAAGAGACGGTTTGCTTTGTTTCTATTTGCCTAGTTAGAAGTGTACATACATTACGCATTAGTTACAATAAAACGTATTTAAAGAGAGTTGTTGTTGTTGATTCATTTAGGGGCTTTGCAACATCGTGGTCATGCAGCCCTGTGTACTTGGGAATGTGTGTGGGTGTGGAATTTGTCTGATGAAATGAAAATCCACAGCCTGCTTCCATTCGACCGACTGGGTCAGGGAATAGAATGAATGTATCCCCCATCTAGCGGCGAGGATATGAACTGTGCCGGCTGCCGAAGTCTGTCACACTCCCCTGGGGCAATGATTAAATGAATGACAGATGAAATAAAATGATGTGGAGAGTGTTGCTGGAATGAAATTGTGATAGGGAAAACTGGAGTACCTGTCTGCCTCCGCTTTGTCCAGCACAAATCTCACATGGAGTGACAGGGATTTGAACCACGGACCCAGCGGTGAGAGGCCGGCATGCTGCCGCCTAAGCCACGGAGGCTATGAATTTGTCTGATAACCTGAGTTATTATGATGGCTGTATCAGTGTGTGTATTTGTAATTCAGATGACGATTGGGGAGGAGGCGTCCGTGGCCTTAATTTAGGAACCATTCTGGCCTGGAGTAGAAGTGGGAAACTGCGGAAAGCCACTTCCAGGATGACTGAGGTGAGAATCGAACCCACCTCTTCTAAGTTTTGACTCATGAGGCTGAGTGTACCCTAGTTTCCAGCCCTCATACCTGAATTAAATATCTCTACAGAGCAAGGAATCAATCCCGGGCCTCCACGGTGACAGCCAAGAGTTATCCGCAACGCAGCGAGGTGGACCATTCAAAGAGAGGGACAATTACTGTTTTCGTATGTCATTATTTGAGTAGTTGTTTCTTGTAGAGGCTTGTAGATCGTTGGCATCAGCCCCTCCAATTGGAGCGTGCAATTTACCCCTCCCCATCTTTTTTCGAGTTAGTGTAGCCTATAGTAATTAGGCGTATATCATTAATTCATATAATAGGTGTGAGTAGATAAGTGTCACTCTCCACCTTGACCGACTGAACAAAATTCTCTAACTGTGTAGAATATTTCTGATAACGTGTGTCATTTTGGTATCTGTAGTACGTATAATAGAGTCTAGCATTGGGATGGAGGCGGCCGTGGCCGTAAATTACGAACCATCCCGGCAATTGCTTGGAGTAGAAGTGGGAAGCCAGGGAAAACTGCTTCTAGAATGGTTGAGGAGGGAATCGATCCTACCACTTCTCAGTTTTGTCTCATGAGGCTTAGTGTACCCCGTTACAACTCTCGGAACACAATTCAAAAGTATCGTACCTCAGACAATTCCCACTAATTACTAACACTTGAAATAACAAAATTCAGCTTTCAGCCTATTCCTATTGAGAAATGTATCCTTGGTATCCTTCAAGAGCCAGGCCACTTCAGTAATATAACAAGGTGTGGTGGGGCCATGCCCTCTGATTCATAGTTTAAGGGGTCAGAAATGGGGTTGTGTCTGCACAACCCCTACACCTCGAAGCCGGCACCTATGAATGTGTAGCTTCTTCCCATTGAACCAAACAACACGCAATGTTAGAAATTATTAGATAACACACGCAACTTCATGATCTATTTTTTGAATCACGTACCGTGTTTACTTTTCTGAAAAGTCCATACTTCTTGAATAACGACTTTGATTCTGATTTGGGGACATCACATCCGTGTGGTTTTGAAACATATTATACCTGTGAGTGAGGCTACAACATGCACATGACGCACACCTAACCTTCTCAATTCCTGTCTTTCACACAGCGTCTCAATGAAAGAAGGCGTGTCTTCATACCATTTTCGAATACCTGATTTCTCAAAAAAGTACTCGTCTTATTTGTAAACTGATTACCGTACATCGTTGAAGTTATTTATCAAAATCAGGTTATGCTAATGAACCAAACCTGTACCATTCTATTTAAGAAAAATGAAGTTGGCACTGATACTTCAGTAATTAACAGAGCAGCGGAAGGGACGTGCAAGTTTCTCAATGAGTACAGAATATTGATACCTTTAACAATTTAGAAGATATTTGGGAGGGACTTCTTTCAAGACTAATTCACTGAATCACCAGTATGTATAAAACAGTATAAACCGTTGTTTGTTCTAAATTAATTTGGCGGGCTTAGGATATCTTTTGTCATCAGCTCCGTGCAGTTGGGTAAGTGTTGAACTTGTCTGATAACCTGCATTTGTGTGATTCCTGTAGTAGTGTGCGTAGGGACGGGGATTGGGTAAGTACCCCGTAACTGGAATAAGGTACTATCCCGACATTGGCTTGGAGAGAATGTGGAAGAAACCGGGGAAAAATCGCACTCAGGATACTTGCTGTCAGCATCAAGTTTTAACCTACGATCTCCGAATTTGCTGCAGCTGCCCTCACGGTCGTAGTGCACGATTAAACGCGGGTCAAAAGTATGATGGAATATTCCCATTTCATTCCCAGTTAACATCTCGTCCAAAGAATGTAAGTCGGAAGAAAAACTCTGGCCTGTAAAATGATTCCCACAGCTCCAGCCATGGGTAGAGAGACAAAGAAAAGATGATGCTAATCAAACACTAGCGTATTCTCGTACACAATATATCATCATGTGCCGGGGATTAAACTGGGTCTCACCGTACCTTCCCTGTATTTCTCCCCTCCCCAACTCTCCCTGCAGCACAACCCTTTCTTTAATCTCACTTTCCCACCCACTTATTCTCCTCAAGTAATTTGAGGCACTGCATGTCCTAGCATGATGTCTGAAACATGAATCTTACTATCCACGCAATGAAACGTGAATAAACACCCGTTAAAACATAATCACTAGACGTACAATGCCACTGACACACAAGCAAACAGGGTAATTGCAGGTCCCTTCACTGAGGTTTGGAAAGGAACTACTGAGATATGAGACCAATTCATTATTGGGATAAAGAAGGAATGAATATTAACTAACTTCTTCTTCTTTTTGCGTTTTGCCCATTATAGAGCGCGCTTGAACTTGTTTTTCGGCTTGATGATATTCGCCTTCCTATCTTCCCAAAATCTCTTCATGAAGTCACTGTGCTGCTTCTTCCGTTCTTCTGTCCACTTGGTTCCAGTCCTGCCACTAGTTTTCACCCTAAACTTGTGCTTTGTTACTGCGGTCCTGAAGACTTTGCGGTTTCTCAGAATATTTTCTCCGATGTTCAACTCTTGCAGGTCCTCTCTTGATTCATCCAGCCAGGCTATCCTTGATTTCTGAGAATTTATTACATTGAATAACCTTTTTGTGAGTCTATAATCGTCCATCCTGAAGAGGTGTCCATAAAATGTTAAACGTCTTTTTCGTACAGTGTTGCTGAAACTATCTGTGTGACGGTATAGGTCTGAATTTCGTCTTTTAATCCAAATTCCGTTTTCTTGTGTGGGGCCGAATATTTTTCTAAGAATTTTACGTTCTTGCTTTTCTATATTTGCAATTTTAGAATGACCTCCTAAAGCTATGGTTTCTGAAGCATATAGAGCTTCCGGTAGTATAACTGTTTTGTAGTGTTTCAGTTTTGCATTATGTGACATTACTCTTTTATTATAGTGATCCCATGTTAGTCTGAATGCTCTATGAAGTTTTGAGGCTCTTTCTGTGTTAGCCAAACTGTCCAATCCTGAAGGAAGAATTATTTCTCCAAGGTATTTAAAAAATTCTACTTGTGATATTGCTTCATACGCTGTTTCTATTTTTTCTTTCTTCTTCTTTTGCTGAAAATTCTGCATGTACTTGGTTTTTTCAAATGATATTTGAAGGCCTGCTTGTGATGCTATTCTGTATAATGTCTCAATAACATGCTTAGTTTCTTCTTTGTTCCTAGTGATAATCCCTAGGTCATCTGCGAAAGCCAAGCATTTCACATTGATTTTGTTTCCAGCAGTTCCTATGCTAACGCCTTTGATGTTCTTTTCCCACTCTCTGATGACTTTATCTAGAACCAGGTTAAATAGAAGGGATGAAAGTCCGTCTCCTTGGCGAACACCTGTTCGTACTTCAAAAGAGTCAGAAATTTCCCCAAGAAACTTCACCTTCGATGTTGTATTAGTGAGAGTCTGACAAATCAGTTCTCTGGTCTTCCTGTCCACTTGAAGTTCTTCTAGCATTTCAAACAGGGTCTGCCTGTCCACAGAATCATATGCTTTCTTCAGGTCCACAAAGGTGACAATTGTGGGGTTGGATCTGTGGATCTTCAAAATCATCTTCAGATTCCATATCTGTTCAGCACATGAACGCCCTTTCCTAAAACCCGCTTGATATTCACCAATCAAATGGTCTGTTTGTTTCTCTAGTCTGTTCAGAAGAGCTTTAGATAGGATTTTCTTTGTCTCTCTACTGTATTATAGTAATTTTATTTCTGTTGACAGAAAAGAAAATTCATAACGATAACATTTACGCCGCAAGCTTAATATTCCTGCCATATATACATTTACGTTGTGGACCCAGCGTCTGTGCTCGATCATTGTTTGCTACGGTTACATCCCCACTCACTTCGCGTAGTCTTAAAATACATACGCGTCGATGAGCACACACAAAGAATAAGATAAACATAAATGAAACAGCAACGAGCAACTGAAGCTGAGACTTTAAACTGGGCTCAATGTAAACACTACGGCGCGGTGTAAAGGTAATCTCTCGTCCACAACCAATCACAATCTGTCCACTTGCTAGCAGCCACAGGAAATCACAACCTCGTCACGTGCTGGCTGTTACAACAGGCACAGTATATATATCATTATAGTATGGACACTTAGGCAAAACCAGAAGAACGGATTTTCTAAAAAAAAAACAATTGATAAGGGACAGCGCCAATTCACATGTAAGCCGCTTGGTAGCACCACTTATGGACAAATACATGATAAACAGCGGGGTGGTGAATGTATATTTTATGTAATTTATTTAACTCGATTTCAACACACTAGCACTCTTTGTAATCAGATACCTTATTTTAAGAAAATAAATAACAAGAAAATAGAAAGTGTTAATGTTACTGATTGAGGGTTTTAATTCTATGAAGTGTAATTTAATGTTTAACACCACATTCCTTCAGTCCTGTGATGTCGCATTGTGATTGCATCGTAACGATGAAAGGTTATGATATGTTTTGAATGATTAAAATAAAACGATATATTGAAAAGTGTGGGGGAAATGTGGTTTTTGTTTAGTGAATTAATGGATAGGTGTTTGAGGGACTAATATTTTATAGGCATTAATACCAGAATCATTCGGTGTAACGTTTGATATTTGTATTTACCGCTCTAATGCCCGCGGAAACCGGAATGCTGGTATGTCCGGTGTGATAAGAACTGCGCAAAACATTACCGCTCATATGTTGGTTTCTCACATTTCTGCTATTAATTAAATTGCATAATTATATTTCTGAGTTGTTTTTAATAATTACAAGCAATATTTTCTTCAGACAAAATCGACAGGCCGCACTCAATAATGAATATTGGTAGACTGCTCTCTCGCGGATACATGGTGAACCTGATGTGTCCATACTGTATATGATTACTATACTGTGTAACAGGAAAGAGACGCTGCACTAGCGCTCCTCTGCTCAGTGACCAAAGCTTGTAGGATTTCCGAAGGCCATGGAATCAAAAGCTGTATATAAGTCTACAATAAATTTCCTATGGCGACCGAATGTTTTCTGTTTATTTCTCAACCGGCTCTTTACTGAGCAATAGTAAATCTCGACGATGTCGTTCTGAATGTTATTGCACACAATGAGATACGGCACCTGACTCATTATCCTACCAGCAGTACAGTGAACAATAACTTCTTAGATTCTGTTAAGGCACCCATTTAATTAAAATGGCACTAGATCAGTACCGTAACTAGATTTTCCTGATCCCTGTTTTGGAAAATATGTGCGGGTGAGAACGCCGCAGCACACCAATATTCCGCACTGTGATTTGTACTTTTCCCGCGAGATGGCTGTAGTAACTACTAGTAGCCTATTCTTTATCTATTTTCCAAGGTCAGTTGTCAGGTGATCGTTAAACCTTGTCTGTTTAAAGCATGCATGGTTCAGATCGACCCGTACCACACCAAGTAACCATCGAAACTTATACAGTACTCTTCACACCTTGATTTTGTGGTATAATTTTTTCATTTGCTTTTTGGGTTTCTTTGAACTGATTGCTTCTCATATGCATCATATTATGCATTGTGTTATTTACAGGGTGATTCTTTGCGGCTGGCTACCGGGCGCGCGCACCTTCCGCCAGTCAACCGAGCCTGGTCCGCGGATAGCGAGCAGGTGAAAACCGTAACAAAGTACATTATTTAATGGTAAATTCACCAGGAAATCATGAATAAAAAACTTACCTATCCACAGGAGATGCTGAGAGTGTTTTCCTTCAGCTGACAGACAGGCGTTGTACCGTGTAAATAAATTAGCGTTTACACATTGTGATTTCCTTCTGTTGTGAGGGATATCTGCTGCCGTATATTGTTCTCTAGCTCCACTAGAGTACGGTAATTGATCTGTACACTTTATGTTTTAAATTACCCCACAATTAAACATCAAACGGGCTTAGGACCGTGCTTCGAATAATTACAGTAAACACGCAGGGCGATATAGGAATAGCTACATAATGTAACGATGTAACTTCCTAAGTTACTGTCTGTCAGCTGAAGGAGAATATTTTTAGTATCTTCTGTGAAAAGATAAGTTCTAACCTTTAACTGGTGACGTGAGGCCATCCAGATTCCCAATAAATAAATAAAAATACATCTGTGCTTCTTTAATTAAATCTTTCAGCTGTTGTTTATGTTACCTTCTTATCTGTGCGCTGACACTACACAGCCTCGTTGATGAAAATTTAGTGACTTAAAGACTTTAACGACCCTGGTTAGCTAACTTCCGCCTCGCTCAACCCTGCGGCCCGAACTCGGTTGGCTGGCGGAAGGCGCGCGCGCTCGGCAGTCGGCCGCTGGTCCCGCTCCAGCAAAAGAATCTCACTGTATTTTAATCGACAGAGTGGTGAATTATTGTGAGATACAAACGGCCGATATGTTGTAACTGCTTTGTGAGATTGTGTATAAATTGTCTATGTATTCACCAACAGCAAGCCATATAATGACATCAGTTTAGTTTGTGCTTTCGGTGAAATAGTTATTTGTGTTGTAATTGCTTCATAAACTCCTTCTGAAGAATTTTTAGACTGCTAAAGACTTTAAACAAAAGTTTGTACATTACTTAGAAATATAAGTTATTTTTCAATTCATAATAATGACAAAACATAAGTTTGGTGCTTTTCAGTCGGTCAACACGAATGCACCCAAAAGAGATGGGTTATATCCTAATCCTGAAAATAATAAATACACTAGGATTATCAGTTTTCGATCGTCAAGCGATCATCATTAGGCTATAAAATCTATGTTTGAAGATACGGGTGACAATATTTACAATGTGTACACTTGTTTAGTTGCAGTATTGGTAATGCAACTTGTTGTAATCTATATGATGTTTGGTGAAATTCTAAAAGTGGTGATAGAACTCCGGAATGTGTGTGTTTGGAGTGAATCTATGGTTGTTGTGAATGGCCAATTTTAATTTTACTGTATAGTACAGGCTACTTATCTAGTTAAATGTCTTCCGCATTACAGCAGCGCGCAGTTTCAACTTCACTCGGTCGCTGGTAAAAGGAGTAATAGTTCATAATAATGAACTATACATCTTATAGAAATAACTTACTTACTTTGCAAATAAAAGAGCAAACATTGTGAGAGTCATTTTGATCCAATCGAGAATATGGGTTTCGGAACTTTGGCCTAGGTGAGTACGTGGATTCATATATGTGGCAGTAAATCTACGATTTGGGGTTGTATTTAAACTCTTATGAACGCCTTTGGACTGAACTGGGATGAAACCTGCTAGTCGGATAACATGGTGGCAGAAAGTGACATTGGAATCCAACTCTCCTTTGTGTTGTCCTCAAAAGGCTAGTGAACATGCGAATGTGAATCCCCCATGGCTGAAGCAGAAATCAAACCTGATCTCCGGACTGCTGTTCATACCTTTAGTCCATGAAAATATAAGGTGCATTCAAACAGTAACGAGCCGGAGGCATAATTACAGAAACCAGTACCTGTACGTTAGAAGTATTGGCCCTGACTGTTGAGGCACTTGTCCCACTGTGACACGAGGTGGTGAATGGCTGTCTCATAAAATTCCCTGGGCTGCGATGTGAACCAGTTCTGCACGTACAGCTGGACGTTGGCGTCCGAGGTGAATCGTTGGCCCCGCAGAGCCCTTCTCAGGGGACCAAACATGGCGTAATCACAGGGAGAGAGGTCTGGACGGTATGGAGGGTCGCCGAGAACCCCTCATTTGAATTTCTGCAGGAGTGCCGCGACTGTAATGGCCGTATGAGGTCGTGCATTGTCGTGGAGCGACCACGGCAGCTATGGCGTTCACTGTCACTCGGCGGTCACGTTGTCATCGGTAATGCAGGGGGGTACCCCAGACCGGGCATCATTGGCTAACGACACCCGTCCTTCCCTGAAGCGCTTGTGCCACGCCTTGACCCTTGCTAGGGACATGCAATGTTCGCCGTACACTTGTGACATTCGGCGAAGAATGTCCGTCCCCCCTACACCTTCCGCTGTCAGAAACCGAACAACACCTCTTTGCTCTTCGGTTGACGCCTCCATGTCACTGTTTGCAATACGACTGGCAGCGTTGGACGATTGATGCATGCTGCTGCTCGCTTTGTATCATCACGTGACGTGCACGCGTGCCCTCCAGCGACGGGCAGTGACCTTCCACGCTCTGGTCGGAACCACACCTCGTTACACACGCCACGATTAGCCGATGTAGTTACCGGTTTGCGCATTCCAGCCTTCGGCTCGTTACTTTTTGAACGCACCTTATACTATTACCAGTTTGCATACTTTCACAATGATTTCTGAGGATTTTTTGCCTGTAAGCAGACTCAAACTAAGTAACGCATGCGCAGTATCCATCAAAATAAGTCGGTTAGTGTTGATATATATACAGTACGGTACATGTTAATTGCATATTTCAATTCTACAGGTTCTCAGTTTGTTTACATGTAGGAAACGCTTTTGAAGGCAGTGTACAATAGAAGCTTTAACGGGGTCTCGGGAACTTTACTTGTAGTTCGCAACACTTTTTATTCAATAGAAATTGCTACACATAAAATTTTGAAGAGTTGACTTCGTTACAAGTTTATTAAAATATAGAGTTAGCTTTGTAATGTGTTTCCGTCGCCAAGTTTGTTCAAATAATGGTGGCCCCTCATAACAAACTTTAACCATGTACCAGTGAGAAAATTATTTGGTAGCAGCCAGTGTGATAACTACCCCGTTATTTCTTAATTGAACAGAGGTGAGTGTCGGCATGGTCAGCTTCAGGTAGCACTGCTTAAGCTTGATGAAAGATTACCCGGTATATTTATAGCGTTGCAACAGTACTTACTAAGCCACCCACGGGCTGGTACGAGCAGTCTCACTCCATCTTATTGGTTATAAAGTAAAGACCTCGTACTTTCCGTCTTCCATGAAAAGAAAGGCAATTTCTCACTCATTTCCGAGTCATAGATGAAGAAATCATTAAGAGTTCCTTCTTCCTTGGATGCCGTGATGTCGGAACCGACAACAGAGTCACCTTTGTGCCAAAGTTGGAACTTGACTTAGGGTTAACGGTTTAAAATTTTGTACTTGATAGAGGAATATACAAAAAATTGATAAAACAGTGACATGCACTAAACAATGATAGCAGCTACGTGAATTATAAAATTGAATTCCCTTTTCTCAGAACCAATTACGTACATATATGCCAAACATTTTACACTCTAATGGATGAATATAAAACAACTTTATAGAAGTGTTTTTCAGAACAGTGATAAAGCTTAAAACCAATTTGGCATCTGCACAAATTTTCCTTTCACAGGACCTGTTAGAGCTGCAATTTTGTACTATGACAGGACTGCAATACACGTTCATTGATACTACATTCTGATTGTCATGATTTCTAAAGTTAAATCAATATACAGATTTTGTAGTCTCCTGTTAGGTTGTACAATTTCTAGCTCATTGCTGTAATAGGTCCCGAGAAGTGTGAATTCAGTTTTTTAAATCCTGTATCATGGTAAAATATCAGTCTTCTAGCTGTAATGTACTCCGAGAACAGGAAATTTAATTTTGATTTTGATAATTCGCTCGACTTCCATACTGATATTTTTACCATAACACAGGAATTTGGAAATGAAGTCTCAAAATCGTGACAGGCACGAAACCAGACTGGAGGCTACATGGATTTACAAACCAGAAATTCACACTTATCTAACCTATTACAGCAATGAGCTAGAAAATTGTTACCCTAAGAGAAGACTACAAAATATGTCTATTGATTTAACTTTGGAAATCCCGACAAGTACCAAACCAAGATGATGGCCACGGGAATATCCAAGATTCAATTCAAAATTCTCGATACCTATCTCTACTTAGTATAATACAAAGTTCCCGATTTTTGTTTGTTACGGGTAAACTCAAGAACCACTGGATGGATTTTGATGCGGTTTCCACCATTCTGTAAAGGATATTTCGAGGATTATTTCTGTAGAAAATAATTTATTTACTATCAAAGGAAGCCGAGCAGTAACGATTTCAGTGGAGAAGTCGAAAAAAAGAAACTGGCGTCCGAGCGCTTTGTAAGCTTACGCTGGGCAAACCGTTAAAAATATCTCAATACTATGAGTCTAAGAATTGTTCAGCATGAAAAGTTCTACAAAAAAGTCCACGAGAGCATATGTCTATCTTCAATACATCGCCCACTGTAAGTGTTTTTACGTTTTAATTTCTTCCAAACTTGTCCATTCAACTACTGAGGCGACAGAGTACGAGCTAGCTAAGGGCGAGTCTATCACCTCTGTTACAGCCTAGCTAGCGGGCGAACCTATTGCCCCAGATAGAAGCCAGCAGCAAACCGTCCAGTCGTGTTGAGTTAATACTCCTGAGAAGGGTAGTTGTGTTTGGAGTTTCCCTGGAAGTGTAACTCGGGGTTTCTTCATTTCGCCTGTGAAACACAGTCAAGTTAAGATTGGACGGAAGGGGGATTTGAGTTTCATTCACCTCGCCATTCCCTGGAAGTGCAACTCTCATTTCGCCTGTGAACATTTCGTTTCCCAAAATTCACAGTCAAGTTAAGATTGGACGGAAGGGGGATTTGTGTTTCATGCACGTCGCCATTCTTAAATTACGTCTGACAAGAATTTGTTGCACATGCATCTCCATGATAATATAACTAATAGTCCAGTCAGTGATTTTAACCCTTCATGCCGAGACGTAAAACGGATATTGGTCGTTGTTCATTGACACTGGAGGAAAAAAAGCGCTTATCGCGTAATGCATTCTCCCGGACGAAGCCGGGTCGGGTTGCTAGTTACAGATATATGGCTGAAATTTGTGCCACGATGGAAGACAATTAAACAAATATATCACTATGCCTTTCGAGATCGTTATAAGGCACGAATCTGCATGGTAGTTAGGTGTATTTTTAAAATTAAATTGCCCTTCATCTGGTGATTTAGTCATCCATTCGCAGTGAAACTTGGCGTCACAAATTTGTATTCTGAGCTGAACAATATTTCTTATACTGTGATTCAACTGCTTTTAAAATCCAAGAAGTTGGACGATTAAATTTCGAATATTATATTTTTACTTTCCGCGTTCTCTTACAGTTATCGGTTGAGAAGTGTTAAGTCATTACACGAATACTCGAGATAGGAATGACCGGTAATACTGTATGTAGGAAAATGGGCAGTTAGTTCTTCACGAAACGACTCTGTCTTCATGGTAGTGATTGTGCAAAATGTTTAATCGGATGGGCTAGTATTCACCACCTCGTGTAGTGAAAGCTAACATTTTCGGCCGTCACTCTACAGGTCCAGGTTCAATCCCGGCTCTGCGAAGAAATTTAATTCTGCTCTGGGGAAAAGGGTACACTTAATGTCGTGGGACAAAATTAAGAAGAAGAGGGTTCGATTCGATTCCCTCCTCTGCCATCTTGGAAGTACTTTTTTTTTATGGTTTCTCAGTTCTATTAGAGGCAAATGTTGGGATGGTTCCTAACTTGAGGCTACTTCTTACCAAGTTTGGAAGTATCGCACATTCGTTTTCTGTGATATTCATGTTATCATTGTATGTATTCAAGTTTGTGGTGTTGTTTGTTATTCTGTCTAATAGTTTTGTAACTTGCAGAAGAGAGGCCTCTTACATAAGGTACTCATTAATCGAGTTGTTTAGTACGCATGCCTCCAGGAAAACAATTTTTTCTGAAGTTTCAAAATTTAAAGTATAATTTATATATTCAAGATGGAGGATGAGTGGAATATTTACACTGTATGATGGACTACTTATGTCAATTACATCAAGCCGGATGCGATTATTGGTGAGCATTGCTCATTTTGAACGTGCGGTTATGATTTGCTTGAAAATTACGCCTGGCTACCATTTTGGTTTTAAATAACTGGGGAATTTGTAAACTGGGTGCCCGTTATATCATATAGGATGGTAGGCTTACGTGTCCGTCACATTTAGTTGAGATTCGATGGTTGGTTTCACCAAGAGCCGACATAGGCAGTGACAATTCAGATGACCGTAATTTTCTTTTACCGCTGATGGTGGCAATATAAATGATAGCGACCAATTATCCCAAGGATGGGCTTGATCGATAGCAATTTTTGTCAAGCATGGTGCAGTTTTCAATGGTTTGAAAGGGGGCGACACATAAATGTCTCCAAATAATTCTACATTAACGTTCGCTATGTTGGTTGGTTCCTTAGTTTAGGGGCTGTGACAACGCGGTCATGTAGCCCCGTGTACTTTGGGTGTGTGTAGAATCTGTCTGATAACCGGTGTTAACTGTGATGACTGTATTAGTGTGTGTATCAGTTTTTAATTCAAGTAAGGACTAAAGACATTCAGTTTTTCCAAGTAGTTACTACTTTTGCCGCCAAACGCCACCGTCAACGACCAACTAGTTCAGACTTAGTTACCAGATGCCACCGCAGTCGGCTCTTGACGACGAACGTAGGAACCTAAGAACGTTAGTCAAATGTTTAACCTATATATAATTTAGCTTCACACAGGTGTAATTAGTGGAAGGTTCTTTAACATGCCGTAAATCTATGACATGGGACCGCCGGCCTTACTTCCCCTCCAAAGGAAGGCGTACTGAGGGATTTTTAACGTTCTTAAAAAATCCGACGACTTCGGCCGGGTTTGAACCCGCGATCTTGAGCATAGAAGTTCGCTAAGTTGGATACGTGAAATGCAAACATTCTGTAAAACAATGTATCTTCTATTATGAATGACATAAATTAGCATTCATTAGAAGCGTCATGGCACAGAGCGTTCAAAAAACTATTAATTCAACATTTCAGGACTTCAAGTATTAACAAAACTGATATTAGTAATGAGAGTTTGCTCCCCAGCGCAGAGTTATACACGCTAAGACGTTAAGTTACATAGCATGGTTCACATTTGAAGAACTCAGTTTTAGGCGGTTTGAATTCCATTTAAGCAGACCTTTTTTTTTGCCTGTCAATTTTTGTTTCATTTCTATGATTGGTATTTTATTACATCCTAATTAATTGCAATATTAAAATTTTTGCACGCGTTCTTTATATTTGAAATCATTTGTTCACAACTCCTTGGTTCACTACAGGTATTCAATAAAGCCCAAGAACAAATATTAGGAAATGCAGGAGTATTTTTTACCGAGACCAGTCTGTTCTCGTGATCAACTAGGCTATATGCAGTATTTTCAAGAGTGAAAGCATTCAGCAACGTCAAAGTTGCTATTGAGAAATATCACCCAAGAAAATAACAGCATATTCCATTATAACGTTGAATATTGCACACACAGAAATTCTGTAAAACATGTCCGAGTCTCAATCTATGTATATAAACATGTTGTGTTTTGCGCTCAATTTCAGTTGAATACCTTTCCAATAACAACTTCCATTTTTTCTTTTTTAATGAGGATTCATTGGCTCACGATGAAGTGGGAAAGCTTCGCATGGCCTCACTATTAAGCTGGGTTTTCCTAGGCGCGGAAGCGGAGAGCGGAACGCGGAGAGCGGAGTCATCAGCAAGCTGAATTGTGTTTTCCTAGAAGCGGAGTTGTCCTCTGGCAGAGAGCGGAACGGTTGCTCATTTGTATAAAAAAGGAAGATTGTAGTTTTTCGTGACCGTGAATCTTGTGATTATGAGCCACAGGACCTCCATTTTACGTGGAATCCGAACCACAGGACATGGCATTTCACTTCGAAAATCTCACATGCATTGACCGGGAATCGAACCCGGACCGCCTTGGTGAGAGGCATACAGCTAGACCGCTGAGCCACCACGCCCCCTTGCTCATTTGTATACTAGGAGTGATAAGGTGAGGTCGATATGGACGTGGAATCTAGACTTTCTATTTTATTACACTTGGAAGAGGAGGAGGAGGATGAAGAGTTACTACTGCATTTAGTGAAGGATCGAAAATGTGCAAGTGGCATATTTAAAACGCGTGAAAATGAGGGAGTGTTTAAAATTCTTATAAATAACCATTTAATTGATGACGAAATTAGATTCAAACAGTACATTCGGTTGACCAAAAACGAGTTCTGTGATCTATACCAAGAAATAAAAGATGTAGAAGAACTGAAATCGCATGTTTATAACAGAAAGCAGTAAACCGACACACACTCATGGTGCACACACTTAATACTGAACACACAAGGGACACAATTGAATAAAACTACACACAACTTGTACAGATGTCCAGCCACTCCGCCAGCCGACAGCAGACTCGTCTGCTCTCGGAGCAGAGGAACGCGGAGGAGCGAGTTCCGCTCGTCAAGCGGCGGTCCGCTCCGCTTCTGGGAAAACAGTACCATTAAAAATACATATGACCAGAGGAGAGCCGCCTCCGCTCTCCGCGTTCCGCTCTCCGCTTCCGCGCCTAGGAAAACCCAGCTTTACACATACTACCCCACCAGCGAATTGTTACCGGTGGCGGAAATCGGAACTAATGTGCTCCGCCCAGCCACACGCCTGCGATAGACGTGCAGTTGTCGCCAGCGAAACCTCATCGCTTGTCATTTGTGTGCATGATTCGTGCTGGGTCGTATACTGTGCTGTGTGTTCTCATTGTATGACTGCACATGCGTTTCCCCGTCTTTCCCCGCAACTGATCGCTGCAGCCACAACGAGGCGAGATGGCGTAATGTATACAGATCAGCCTTGCCCCACCTCTAGCGGTAACAATTCCCTGGTAGGGTAGTACTAAACAGACAATGAGGGACATCGAAGGAAGTCAGGCCATGAAAGGTAAGTATGATAACCCAACTCAGGAATCCCTTGGGGTCACCAGCTAAGAGTTTCTGGGAGTTTAGGCCACTTAGTGTTTCCCTGAATGTATAAGGTGCGTTCAAAAAGTAACGAGTGGTTCCGACCAGAGCGTGGAAGGTCACAGCCCGTCGCTAGAGGGCACGTGTGCACGTCACGTGACGATACAAAGCGAGCAGCAGCATGCATCAATCGTCCAACGCTGCCAGTAGCATTGCAAACAGTGACATGGAGGCGTCAAAGGAAGAGCAAAGAGGTGTTGTTCGGTTTCTGACAGCGAAAGGAGTAAGGGGAACGGATATTCATCGCCGAATGTCACAAGTGTACGGCGAACACTGCATGTCCCTTGCAAGGGTCAAGGCGTGGCACAAGCGCTTCAGGGAAGGACGGGTGTCGTTAGCCGATGATGCCCGATCTGGGGCACCCCCCTGCATTACAGATGACAACGTCCAGCTGGTTGATGCACTCATTACCCAGGACCGCCGAGTGACAGTGGCCATAGCCGCCGTGGTCGGATTGAGCGTCGGAAGTGTGCACACCATCATGAAGGAACGACTGCACTTGCGGAAAGTGTGTGCCCAATGGGTGCCCCACAGACTTCAACCACACCAGGAAGCATGTCGAATGGCCTACTGTCTTGGTCTTGGTTGGACGATTGATTCATGCAGCTGCTCGCTTTGTATCGTCACGTGACGTGCACGCGTGCCCTCTAGTGACGGGCTGTGACCTTCCACGCACTGGTCGGAACCACACCTTGTTACAAACGCCACGATTAGCCGATGTCGTCACCGGTTTGTGCATTACAGCCTCCGGCTCGTTACCTTTTGAACGCACCTTATAATATGCATGGTGGGCTACATACAACTTGCTCTTTTAGACATCTCTAAACCTAAGATGTACTCAATCCCCCACCCTCAGGGGAGCACAATCAAGTAAGTTGAAGGATAAAGAAACATCACTCCTTGAAGCAATGTTTCCCCCTCTCTTCCCTACAAGCAGAACTAATAAATGCCTGTATGCCCTAAAACAAGCCGCGCTGTATTGAACCCGAGGGGCTTATGCTGACTGATATCGAACGTGGATCTCAGAGACTGTGATCTCAGTATAAAGGTTCCACCAGGGAACGAACCCGAGACCTGCTGAGGGAGTTTCATGGTAGAAACCCCTAGAGAAAAGTGTATATTTAATCACTGGTGTGATTCCAGTTGATAATGACATTGGAGCACGAAAAGTGCAGAGTTTGACGTTTAACTAATTGGCCCAGAATTGTGGGAGGTGCAGCATGGAGCCACGTCCATCTTGCTGACCTCGTTATGTCGTCTGGAGGAGGTTGGGGACTTGAATAATGACCCAGTTTTTCCCCGACTGAGAATGGATGTAAGAAGGGGGTGGGAAGATCCCAAGGAAAATCATTGATTACTCATGATTGGAGTAACACAATGATATGAGAGTGGCAAACAGATGAATCTTTAGCCAGGAGGCTAATTTTAGAGCCTTTAATCTGCGAAATTGACGCATATTTAATGAAGTGCGGAAGAACAGAGACTATGGTTGTTCGTGGCTTGGTTCTAACGAGGTTGCCAGGGATTTCCCGTAAGATAGCGTCCCCACGCTATGGAGAAAGGAATTAATATTAATTAATTGGCCGAGCGATTCTTCAGCACGCAGACAGTTCTGGGATCAGTGAAGGAAAAGGAACCCGATGAGCATGGTTTCGAGACCAGAATCGTGCTGGGAGAGGAGTCGAGATCGTGCGGGAAAATTTAGCTCTACTTTTCGTGGGAATCCAATATAAGGGAGTCGACCCTTGGCAGAGTCTCAGTCTTCACTCAGTTTGAACACAGTCATCACGCCAGTCGCACGCCAGTGTTGCAGCCAGTCTTAACGCAGTTTACACAGTTGGACATAGTTTGTCACCGAGAGTCGCAAACAGTCGTCGTTACACAGTTTTTGTAAACAGTACGAACAATGTGTGTTCACTTAGGAAGCAACGTGTGAGATAAGTTGCAGAACTATTGTAAATAATAATCTATGTAAAGTTATGCACAGTGTTAAGCGCAATGTAGAAAATATTAACGGATCATACATGTCTAATTACGATGGAATGCGCTGAAAGAAACCTTACGAAGCATGTGGTAATGTCTTTGAATACCAAATAATAACGCTCAGGACGTAAGTTAGCATATTTATGCGAATCAGGAAGCTTACCGTAGGAGTATGGACAAACTGTTGGTGAATTCCGAGGGCAAGCGAACCAGACTTTCAATCAGGAGTTGGTAGGAGTACGGGAGATGCCGTCGACACCTGCAATTTTGGATATCTTTGCTAGGGAATGTCAACCAAGGAAAAGTGTACGGAGTGACGTGTGTTATGTAAATTATATGTGAAATGTCCTTTAAATTAATAGTTTAATAAGTGTTTTAAAGTGCCATGTGTGTTGGAAGCAATAGCTTCTTTATAGAAATGCAAAGTGTCGTGTGGTTAACGAAAAGTATGTGTCAGAAAATGTGTGTATTCAAGATAAAAATGTCGCACTAAAAATCTGCATATCGCAGGCGACCCGGAAGAATATGAGTGGTTGGAACCACCGTGACGAGCCTTAAGATATGTGAGTACCCCACAAATTATGTTCAAGTAGAGATATAGGCCACTGCATGTAGTGTGATTTCAGAATTATAAAGATGCCAGTAAGAATTAGAGTAGGAGATAGACTCTCCAAGTTTACTCATTATTGTGTTGATTTTAATAGATTTGAGATGTTATTTTTCATCAGTGAGTGGATTATCGTTACCACTATTAATTGAAATGGCAAATCAGTTATGTAAATGTCACGAACATGGTTGTTCGATTTGTAAGATGGAGTTGTGTCGGATTTTGGTAAATTTATGTCAGTGAGAATAATAATAATAATAATAATAATATGAATATAAAGGTATGAATGAACGCATCAGGCAAAATGTTGTAATCAAGAAATATTTACGCTAAAGGGCAAGACTTATCGATCTAAGCAGTAAGATTATACAGTAAGATTACGTTACGGGATTAAGAAAAGAGTTTTATATCAGTAAATATTGTATTAATGGGAATATAATTATGCCAGGAAATGGAAGAGCTTTTAGTGAATTGAATTTGCAGCTTATGTGAAAAGCTTATAGAGTAATTGATAGATTTCTCTTGGTAATTATAGGACGTAGATCATAGCATTAGGAGGGACCAGGGTATCTATTCTTCGTATGAAATCTCGTATGCCGTGGGCGTAATGAGAGATGTACTTTATGCCAGAGCGTATATAGTGATATTGACCCTAGCTCTGATGATGGATATGGAAGTTCCGGGTTCGAATCCCGTGATAGGTGGGAGGAAAACAATGGACACCTCTTGCACACTATCTGATTCCCCGAGAACTATTTGTTGAGTGATTCGGCTCGTTGAAGCGAATCCCAGACGGCAGCATGGGCTGGCCGCAATATTTATTAAAGATACCGGTTACCTAATGGACTAATGTGTTATGAATCTCGTGCCTTTATGTTGAAATGGGCCTATTTTGGAGCCAATTATTATATCCTCAGTGTAGGAGTAAATGTGAAAGCTCATCCAGAACCTATTTGCATAATATTCCGTTTAAATCCATTGAGATATGTGTGTCACTGGGACCACAGTGTTTGTCTTGTAAAATCTTTTACTGCTTGGGGAGAAAGAAGTCAGACAGGAAGCGAGGGGGAGGTAATGTAGGACCTCACTCCACTTCTATTGTGTACCGGCCGCTCGGGAAGAGGGTTCGGACGGTCAAGCGAACCGTAAAAACAAGTTTTAAAGAAACAGATTTTAGACCCTGTTAATGACATGAAATGAAATATTGTTATATTGAGTAATAAAGTCATGTGGTTTTAGAACACATTGATAATTATAGATTATCCTGATGGTTCATGATTTTAGCTATCTAACGAATGGTTAGACGTTGCATTTGTACTGTCACTGACATCTGTTTCTGAAGTGGGTTACCAGATGCCACAGGCTACTCGCGCAAAGGTAGTTTAATAGTACCGTCCGACACAGCGTTAATTAATGTTTTTAATATGAAATCACA
This sequence comes from Meconema thalassinum, assembly GCA_946902985.2. Taxonomy (NCBI): domain Eukaryota; kingdom Metazoa; phylum Arthropoda; class Insecta; order Orthoptera; family Tettigoniidae; genus Meconema; species Meconema thalassinum. The sequence continues at coordinate 1,386,032,140 of OX336389.2, forward strand.
TACGGCATGCAGTGGAACTATATAAATAGAGGAAGTGTAGGGGTAGCTTACATAATTAGGGAGTTGTACGTAGACTGCTGTGCAACACCAGAATAGGCTAATGCATGTAAAGCATTTGGTGGGAAGAGAAAGGTCAAAACACACACGATACACATTATTGTCAAATTAAGACAAGGTTCAAGGAATAATTAATCTTGTAGAGTTAATGGAGTCACATTGGATGACGGAAGAATTAAAGTACAGTTTGTTTCTGAAGTTGTATGTGCATCAGCGCACTAGAGTACTTTGTAAAGTTCACATAAGGGTAAAGGTTTGTGTTATAATATGATTTTATTATGATAATATTATGTTCATATTTGTGGATTGTGGAGATAATTTTTGGTTTGTTTGTTTTGTGGTTGTGGGATTTGTTGTGTTTGTGTGAAGCCATGAAGTTTTTACTGAATTAAAGTCTTAGAATAGAGTTCTGCCTTATCATTGTAGAGTTGATACCTTTTAGCCTCAAATCCAAAATATGCAACTGCTACAGTGGGAGAACGGTACACGCTCGAGTCCTGATGCTAGCTGGAGGCAGAAGCATATTTTCCATCGAGATTACTCACATGGGTACAGTATATTGACGACTGATTCACCAACCAAGCAGTGAACAATAATTTTGCACAAAAGCGAATGGAGTTTGCTTCAGTTGCTACAGACTTCACAGGATCGAGTGCTACAGTAAATCAACATTGCGTTTGTGGCGCTTCGAAGTAATGAATCGCGCTGCGCTGTTTCAAATCACTCTCCCGTTACTTCCAACACTCCACCTATCATTTTCATTATTGGAATACCTCCTAACATAGCTGAAGCCTTGGATGGCACCGTTGACGATCACAAACAAACGCTCTCATATTCGAGAGAAACCAGAAAATGGATCTCTTATAAAGGCAACTACTCTACAATGTGGATTTGCACAGCACGAGGATTGGGGCTGTAAGAAAGATTCATTTGTTATTCTTAAAGCAATTAATGATGAGGGGGAATTTAGTGGCTTCGGTGGATTAGTTGGTAGCATGCTGAACTGCAGTGCCAAAGATCGCGGGTTCAAACCCGACCGAAGTCGTCGGATTTTCTAAGAGCGTTAAAATCCTTCAGTATGCCTTCCTTCAGAGGGGACGTAAAGCCGGCGGTCCCATGTCATAGATTTATGGCATGTAAAAGATCCTTCCACTAACTAAACTTGTGTGAAGCTAAATTTCTAGGTTAGATTTAGTTGTAACACTCTATCAAAGTTCCAATGTTCACCATTAGGTGTCAGTGATATCTGGTAGCGAAAGTTGGAACTACATGAAATTGAACGAAACTTGTAGCTCACCCTATGGGTGTTTGCTTGAAGCAGGTACAGCCTCTGGCGAGTCGAACATGTCCTCGGACACTCCCGGCACTAAAAGCCATACGCTTAATAAATAAACACCTATGAGTCATAAATATTGAGAACGCAACTCAATAATTGGATGTACTATAGGCCAGTGGTTTTCAAAGTGGGTTCGCACTGGAGGTCAACGACAATGTTCCAGGGATGCCGTGGACACTTTTTAGAGAAATACAAGAGACAGTCAGTCTGAAAGACTGGACTTTATGTCATTTTAAATGCTACAAATGCTTTTTTTTTCGTGTAGTCCGAGTGCAGGTCTTTCTAGGCGACGCCCGTGGGCGACCTGCGCGTCGGGATGAGAGATGGAATGGATGAAGATGAATGAAATTGGGCAAGGATGTGGAAGGAAGCGGCCGTTGCCTGTCAGAAGGTACTGACCCAGCATTTGCCTGGTGTTGAAAATGGGAAACCACGGAAAACCATTTCAAGGACAGCCGACGGTGGGGCTCGAACCCACGCGTCTACCGAGTCAGCAGAGAGCTTGGCCCCTTGACCTAACGCAGCGCTTTAGCCCGCGTAGCCATTTTTTTCAGCTACAAATGCTGAAAAATGCCTTTCGAGCGAGCGCGCGGTGAAAGGAGGGAGCTGGCTGGATGACGTCACGCTCGTCGTGTCGTTGCCGCCTCGTAACGCCAGAGCTCACCAGTGAACTCAGTACACATGCACCAAGCGGTTCTATGACGTCACACACCTCAGTGCATTCTCGGTACATTTCGTGACGTTGCCGTAACGTAACGACGAAGTTGACTTAGTCATTTTCTCCGACATATACCAACCTATGCTCTCTCTTCATACAAAGGTTAGACTCGAGAACCATTACTAGAAGATTACCGCATTTGTTTCGCTCTAATTAATTGCAGTATTAAAAGTTATTTGAAATTATAGAATTAATAATATCTTTATTAAGTTTTCGCAATTACGAGTACTACTAGCTGATTCTTAGTTATATAAGTATCATGAGTGAGTATCCTAATCGCGCAAGAAATGCATTGGCGAGTGTAATTTTATTGTATAAGGTGCGTTCAAAAAGTAACGAGCCGGAGGCTGTAATGCGCAAACCAGTGACGACATTGGCTAATCGTGGCGTGTTTAACGAGGTGTGGTTCCGACCAGAGCGTGGAAGGTCACAGCCCGTAGCTAGAGGGCACGCGTGCACGTCGCGTGACGATACAAAGCAAGCAGCAGCATGCGTCAATCGTCCAATGCTACCAGTCGCATTGCAAACAGTGACATGGGGGCGTCAAACGAAAAGCAAAGAGGTTTTGTTCGGTTTCTGACAGCGAAAGGAGTAGGGGGAACGGACATTCATCGCCGAATGTCACAAGTGTACGGCGAACACTGCATGTCCCTTGCAAGGGTCAAGGTGTGGCACAAGCGCTTCAGGGAAGGATGGGTGTCGTTAGCCGATGATGCCTGGTCTGGGGCACTTCCCTGCATTAGCGAAGACAACGTCCAGCTACAGTAGTTGATTCACTCGCCGAGTGACAGTGAACGCCATAGCTGCCGTGGTCGGATTGAACGTCGGAAGTGTGCACAATATCATGAAGGAACGACTGAACTTGCGGAAAGTGTGTGCCCAATGGGTGCCCCACAGTCTCCAACCACACCACGAAGCATGTCGAATGGCCTACTCTCCTGGTCTTGGTTGGACGATTGATGCATGTTGCTGCTCGCTTTGTATCGTCTCGTGACGTGCACGCTTGCCCTCTAGCGATGGGTTGTGGCCTTCCACGCTCTGGTCGGAACCACACCTCGTTACACACGCCACGATTAGCTGATGTCATCACTGGTTTGCACATTCCAGCCTCCAGCTCGTTGCTTTTTGAACGCACCTTATATATCTCAACATTTATTTGTGTGAAATCTCATTCTCTCATCTCACCTACTTGAATATGAGAGTGTTGTAACATAGAAATTATCAGACACTTGACATCCCGTGCGAAGCTTTCCCTCTTTACCGAAATTGCAATGAATCGTGAGCAGAATTATCGTTTACGGGGAAGTACGACTTTTTTTCTTCAACTTTTACAGTTTTCTTCACAACACTACCAAATGTTTAACACTTGCATAGAGAGCTAATAGCATCCATTGTTATCATTTATAATTAAGTAGATTCAATAGTTTTTAAATTATTGAACATGTTTTATTAAAATAAGGTGGTCCCATAAAAAGTCCCTTGCATCGAAGTTTTTGTTTGACCAAGCGCATTTTTTCTACATGTCGTTAAGATATATAGAAACAATAATTGCTCTGGGTTCGGGTGTTATATGGATACTATTCTTTCCAAAAATGTTAAAAACTCTCGTTTTAAATATTTTTCAGAATTCAGCGTTATTAATTTAAACCTACCTATCTAAATATATACACCCTCTGTCGAAAAAGTTCGGTGAATGGGCCATATTACGAACGGATTGTTGGTCTACCTGAAACAGCCGTTACTATCCTTCGAAGTAATCCCCGTGCATGGTTATGCACTTCTGAGAACGACTGAATAAGTCCTGGAAACTCCTGGCATAGTCTTCTTTAGGAATAGCCTTAAGTTTGGGTCGACAAAACTCTAAATTTAAAGCAAGAGAGAAGTGTGAATTTATGCAACTTGCCTTGCACACCTGATAGACGGGTGGCAGTGAGTAGGGTGGGTTTATGCAACCTAACGTGCACACCTGTTCGACGGGTGGCAGTGAGAAGGGTGAATGTTCGGTGGAATGGAATGGTCCTGAAAACCATCGTCACGGGTGACGAGACCTGGTGCCTGAGGTACGACCTAAAAGACAACCGTCAAAGTATGGAGTATCGGGTTCTAGGGTCGCCGAAAAGCCCTGAAGGGCCAGAGGTTTTTGGACATTTCGGACATCCAACGTAATTTGACGACCCAACTGAAGGCTATCCCTCAGGAAGACTATGCCAGGACTTGTACAGCCGTTCTAAGAAGTGCATAACCATCCACGGGGATTACTTCGAAGGATAGTAACGGCTGTTTCAGGTAAGCCACCAATCCGTTCGTAATATAGACCCATTCACCGAACTTTTCAGACAGAGGTTGTATTAAAACGCAAAGCAGTTCATAACCAAAGGAAATTTACATTACTATACCTGTAGCAGCTATCCAACCAAGTTACAACAATATCTGATAAGAATTGCGCCACAAGGAGCATTTTGTACACAGCAAAATATTGAAATACAGTAGAGCTATGCGATAAAGAGGCAAGTTAATATTGACTCGCACAGAACTGCCCTCCTCCAAATGTTTCCCCTTCAGATCTCCTCGCTTTTTCTTGCTTAGATATTTTCTGCCATTTTACATATCTCCTAGTCACCTCTTCTGTAGTATAATCTCTACTTAGTATAAAACCAAGTCCCCGATTCTTGGATATCACGGGTAATCTCAAGAACCACTGTATGGATTTTGAAGCGGTTTTCACCATTCTGTAAAGGATATCCAGAGGAAGGTTTCTGTGGAAAATAATTTATTTATGACCAAAGGAAGTCAAGCACTAACGATTTCAGTGAAAAGGTCGAAAAAAAATGACGTCCGTGCGATTGTTAAGCTTACGCTGGGCAAACCGTTAAAAATATCTATATACTGTGACTGTAAGAATTGTTCAGCATGAAAAGTGCTACAAAAAAGCCCGGGAGAGCATATCTCTATATTCAATACATCGCCTACTATAAGTGTTTTTACGTTTTCATTTCTTCCAACAATCTCCATTCAGTTAAGGAGGCGACAGTTTACGAGCTAGCTAGGGGCGAGTCTAGCACTCCAGTTACAGCTTAGCTAGCGGATGAGCTTATTGCCCCAGATACAGCCAGTAGCAAACTGTCGAGTCGTGTTGAGTTAAAAACTTAAGAGAAGAGTGGTTGTGTTTGGAGTTTCCCTGGAAGTGCAACTTGGCTTTTCTTAATTTGGCATGTGAACTTTTCGTTCCGCAAAATTCACAGTCAAGTTAAGATTGGACGGAAGGGGGATTTTTATTTCATGCACCTCACCACTCCTAAATTACGTCTGATAAGGATTTGTTGCACGTGCATCTCCATGATAATATAATTAATAGTCCAGTCACTGATTTTAACCCATCATGCCGAGACGTAAAACGGATATTGGTCGTTGTTCATTGATATTGAAAAAAAAAAAGAAGCGCTTATCACGTAATGCATTCATAACTGTTCCCGGACGAAGCCGGGTCGGGTTGCTAGTTATTATGATATAACATCTCAAATGTTTAAACGTCATGCGGGCGAATATTAAATTGCCCCCACCAGCTTAATAATAGCCGGAATGACTGAAAATCATTTTATGAAAGGGGAAGAATTGGGTTATTTCTGTACGAATAAAACAAAAATAGCAGTTTTTGCTTCAAAATTCAAATATTCAGCCATGCCACCCTCTAAAAAGAAATAGGGGCCGATAACCTCGATGTTAGGCCCCTTAAAACAACAATTATCATCTTCATCATCATCTAAAAAGAAAAGGAGCAAGTTGCTATTGGAAACGGATTTCATTGAAACTGAATATAACGCAAAACATATTTATATACAGTGCATAGATTGAATATTTGTCCTTGGGCGTTATTGATTATCTGTAGTGAACCAAGCATTTGATGCACAAGTTCCACTTTCATGAGCTAGGCGGTTCCCAGAAACGTTAGTGCAATAGATGATTCACCATCTAATAAACTTTGAATTTCGAAACTTTGCATAAATCTATCACTGTATTGGAGCTTCTCTCTTACCAAGGCAAATGCTCAAAAATATCACATATTCAATATGGTGAATATTCGTAGACTACTATTGAAAAAAATGAAAATCCAGAGCCTGCTTCCAGTCGACCGACCGGGTCAGGGAATGGAATGAATGAAGCCCCCATCTAGCGGCGAGGATATGAACTGTGCCGGCTGCCGAAGCCTGTCGCACTCCCCTGGGGAAATGATTAAATGAATGACTGATGAAATGAAATGATAGTGGCGAGTGTTGCTGGAATGAAATTTGTGACAGGGAATACCGGGAGTAAAACCTGTCTGCCTTCGCTTTGTCCAGCACAAATCTCACATGGAGTGACCGGGATTTGAACCACGGACCCAGAGATGAGAAGTCGGCGTGCTGCAGCCTAAGCCACGGAGGCTACATTCGTGCTATTAAACCATTAAAATCAATAATTGAGGATGTAGTTAAGCAATTCAGCCAAAATTGGTGAAGAAGGAGTCATTTGTAGGAGATCTCAGTAACACAAGCAACTTGACTATCAAACTGAATATTAGGCGCTGCCACAAACTTGAATATATCGTCGCTGATAATACCGCGTATGTGACAATGCTCGTATTTTCCATTACTTTCCATATGATTGGTCTCGCCTCCCAGCCGAATGTGGATGTGCCGGCCAAGAGAACAATTCTCGTTAGGTTCATTTTCTTGTGTGTAAATACTGAAGGAAATTGAGTTTTAATTACAACTAGTGGACCCGTGCGAGAAATCTCGCATGTTCATAAACCACACTTTCCCCAATAGGTTTATAATGAGAGACTAAAGGAGAAAGGTTGTTATGTTTTTATTGCAACCAAATGATTATAGAACACTATTTACATTTCAGTTAGAATTCCAAGTTCTATTTTCCCTAACTTAAGAAGGCAATCACTGAAAATTGGATCATCATAACACTCACCGGTTATTCGATATTTATGAAATCATACGATTTGAGTAGCCTACTCATTCCTTTGATTTACTGTTTTTGAAATCCATGCAAAATGATAAAAGAAACACCTCAGAATGTTAAAAGGATATGAAACAGGCGTCACAGCGGCCAAAATGTGAAGTGGACGGCAATTATTGAGCTTATTTTCCTACAGCAACAGTATCTGCAAATCGCACACTTCGGACATGTTTTTAAAGATATTATAGATATTTATGAAATTAGAGCGCAATTCGTAACTGCTAATACCTATTCTCTTTCATTTGAATGCTCATTTGTCACGATCGGTCGCTTGAGAGCGCCGCAGGAGAGATCTATACTACTGAAATAATATACAGGGTCTTTCATATAAAGTAAGAACGGCAAACGGCTGTTTTGTTATTCGCTGGTGCGGTGGCCTTGGCCGAGCTTGTGGCGCGCCACGGCCCCCTGCTGTACTATTGAAAGAGCGCACATTGTACATAAGAGGGCTGTTTTTTGCCGATGGACTGTATAAAAATAACAGATTGACATTACCAAACTGATTTTACTACTAAATGTTTGCTTGTTTTATTCGTATGTCGCAACATAATCGCCAAAACTATTGAAACATGTGTCGTATCGTTACACCAGCTTTCCAATGCCCTTGGCAAAATGTTCTGCCGCCACTGAGGTTGCTACGTCTGGACAGTCTCCTGAAGTTTTTACTTTTTGACAAGGAGTTGCCGCCCAACCATACCTTCAATTCTCGAAAAAGGTGAAAATCATTCAGTGCTGGTTTGGACTAAACGGCAGATGGTCCAAAACTTCACACTTGAATTCTTTGTAAAAGTCTATCGTAACGTTGGTACAGCGTGGTCGTGAATGATTTTCACCTTTTTCGAGGATTGAAGGTATGGTTGGTCGGCAACGCCACGCCAAAAAGGGAAAACTTCAGGAGACTGTCCAGACGTACCCTCCTCAGTGGCGGCAGAATGTTTTGCTGAGAGCATTGGGAAGTTGGTGTAACGATACGACAAATGTTACAAAAGTTTTGGCGATTAAGTTGAGACATAATAATAAAACAAGCAAACATTTAGAAGTAAAGTCAGTTTCGTATGTCAATCTGTTATTTTTATACAGTCCATCGGAAATTTAAAAAAAAAAAAAACAGTCCTCGTATGTACTATGCGCGCGCTTTCACTAGTACAGCAGGGGGCCGTGGCGCGCCACAATCTCGGCCAAGGCCACCGTACCAGCTAATAACAAAGCTGCCGCTTGCCGTTCTTACTTTATATGAAAGACCCTGTATATGATGTTGGGTAGAAATATACTCCTAATATGCGGGACTGTGGAACTCGTGACTGCGCACACCTATCATTTATGGGTTGCTAATATTGCAATGCATGTTTTTATCTCACACATTCTATAGTCAATAGGAACTTACATTGACATATTTCATGTCTATGATCATTCTACCCAAATCCTACGTGCTCCGTACCATATTTCAGGTTCAGCATATATGACGAAGCATTTCGGGCTACTTTGGCATCTGGTAGGATGTTCTGCAGAACTGGATATCGGATATCAAAAACAGGCATGACCCTCCACCCAAAGCGCCATGTCGCAACCCACAACTCCGCATTACGGTCATGCCACTCCTTTGTGAGTAGAGTAATTACGTCCTTACTGCCTGTTTACAGACGCTTTATCCCTCTAACCATTGGTCACTAACCTGTCGAGCCAATATACAGGGTGATTCTTATTAACGTTTAAAACTCTCTGTAGCGACGTAGATGGCATTGAGACAAGTAATTTGATATAGGACTCTTAGGGTCGCAAGTGTCCGGAAATACCTTAAAAGTGAACCACAACTGTTAAATATAGGACGTCATCAGGTGACGGCTACACTCGAGTGGTCTGGCCCGTGCTCTCTTACGCACACCAAAACATCCAAAGAAAACGTTGAATATCACTCTGGTTCCGTGTTCTGCTTCCACTTAAAAGGAGAAGAGAGAGAACAAAGAAAGCTGATGGATAGGGCCCGGATTAGAACCTCGAACCCCACGCGCCCAACTCGCACACGCAGACTCGGAGCCAGAGTGATATGACATTCAACGTTTGCTTTGGATGCTTTGGTGTGCGTAAGATAGCATGGGCCAGACCGCTCGAGCATAGCCGTCACCTGCTGACGTCATATGTTTAACAGTTGTGGCTCACTTTTAAGTTATTTCCGGACACTTGCGACCCTAAGTGACCTATATCAAATTACTCGTCTCAATGCCATCTACGTCGTTATAGAGAGTTTTAAACGTTAATAAGAATCACCCTGTATATGTGATCGACCTCACTCCGAGCCTACAGCTGTCACCAGAAGCGAGCGTAGTGCCCTACCCACGAGACTCATTGACATATCAATCCTTACCCTCGTCCAAATCGTGAGGCTACGCGTTGTGCTCAAGAACTACCTTCTCACATCCTGGCCATCAGTGGCTTCGTGGCACTCTTGTACCCAGCCACAGGATCACACTGCCATCTGGCGGTCATAGAAGCAACTTCCACAAAATATATATGTTCTAGTTCCACTCTTACTCAGCTACGAGTGACGTTTAAGTTACGTCAACTATTTCCATGCCTCAGCCTGTTACAGTCGCAACGTCACGTTCTAGGGCAAAATACTCCCTTGTTCTAGTTCAAACTCCCCCATTCAGCAAGAAGTGGAGGCTCGTTCAGCCAACAGTTGCCCACTCACAAATCAGAGAACAGAAACATAGGCCCTGTAGTGTTTCACATTGAACCTAACTTCTAAGTCTTTAAGTCGATGCATGTTACCTAATCATATTTTGAAGATAATTGAGAATGTTTTCAACATGATGCCTGAGATTGGCGCCTTTGGTCACCAGTTGTAGATAGGTACCTGGACTGTGTAGCCATTATGAGCAGGAATTCTGCAACATACAGTATGCAGGCCTAAGCCTATTCGACGCTGATTACCAGAAGAATCTTCTTACTCAAAAATTCTCTTCTAATCACTTATTTAGTTAACACACATCAAAGTACACGAGATTGCCGACCAGGAAGTAGGAAGCCCCAAAGTGAAACAACAACAACAACATGAAAATAAAACAGATGTGGAAAGATGATGATGATGATAGTTGTTGTTTTAAGGGGCCTAACATCTAGGTTATCGGCCCCTGATGGTATGGGTGATCGTGAAGATGAAAAGGAAATGCAAGCTTAAAACTAAAACTAACTACTAACTTACATATTAGAAGAAAAATGGAAAACTAAAGGAGAGTAAGGCAAATAAAGGACAGGAGGAAAAGAAATGCCCTCAACCCTCGAAGAATGCGGATTGAGGGACTTGGAAGGAAGGAGTGCCATGAAAGGCAGATAGGAAAGTGAAGGAGGAGTGGGTCCACCCCACAGGTAAGGGACAAAAGGGGAAAACGGACCCAGCTCAGGAATCCCATGGGGTCGCCAACACCCGAACTCACCAGCCGTGAGCCGCTGAGGGTGTAGCACTATCTAGGGAGCACCAAAAGGGGTGGGGCTACATACACCCGGCCTCCTTGAGGGCCTTGAGCAGAAGGCAGGAGATAACATGGAAAGAAAAAGAAGGCTGACCCCTCGCAGAAGGAGGGAATCAGAAAAGATGAGACAAGGGCCAATTAAGGCGGGAAATGAAGAGACTCCCTAGGCCTCGGATATCCTAATACCGTCGGGGTCGGAAGAGAACAAGAGTTGACCAAATGAGGTCGAAAGGAAAGAAGACAGAGAGGAGGCCGGCACAAGTAAGTTGAAGTAATGCCGGACTCAGCTGGGGCCCCGTGGTCACCAACCCACGTCCCACTAGATGTGCGCCCCTGGGGGAAGATGTGGAAAGAGGGTGAAGTCAAAGTGATACCATGATTGTTTAAAAAAACCCTCCTTCCCAATACTATACACATAAGATAAAAGTTTTGAATCACCTGTGTATGCCACAAACAGATTCCTCCTCGACGTACAGTACGTTGACATGATCTGAAGCACCTCGTCCTTTGAACTGTCCAGACCAGCGGCGACCAGCTTTCGCACGCTGGGCGTGCTAGCTATGCTACGCCTCACGCCGACAGGCTGGATCCTCCCTCTCTTGGCTGGGCAGGCTGTCCTGATTGCCGGCACTGCGACAGCTTCTCGCCGTGTCCGACCGAGTCAAGTTGGGATCGCTAGCGGACCGGACGTAGATGTAAACAAACAAATTGTTCGTCAAATGCGTTGGTTATCAGACACATCTACATTGTGTTTCGCGCGTTTCTCCACGTACCGGTACCTGAAGATCACGTGCTTAGCATTTAGACAGTCAGGAATACTGATAAGGTATCATGGAACTTATTTAAGGTATTACAAACTCGGTCACATTATTGGTATTCTTTTCTTGCTTTTACTCTGTTTCAATTTCTTTTCATATTTACAATATACTGGATACCATTTGACGTTCGACCGTTCAGCCACAACGGCGAAGGCAGTACGGGGGGAGTGAGACGGGAAGCGAGCGAGATAGACAGACATATAGTCTTCCCTCCACCATCGCTGCAAGGCCAAACGCGCCGGAAGCACGCCGGCGTGCTGCTGTATGGATAACTCTGGTCTAGACATCGCGCGTCAAATACAACGTCAGATCTCAGAAATCACCGTGTTGCAGAAAATGAACTAAAAACTTTGACATCTGTCTCATTCCGGTAAGACTTTGTTTTTCAATATCCTGTTTTATACTCAGATAAAAAGCTAATATATTTGACGCTCGTATTATTGAAAAAGCATGCGAAAATCAATTAAACCGTGTACTTGAGTAAAACACACCGGTTTTAGAGATGTATCTTTGCTGTATTTAATGAGCGACATGTAAATAAACCTGCGGGTAACTCCAGTTATCGCAAGCATGCCCATTTCATTCAATGTTGGTGACGCAGTTACGTGTGCATCTTTAGCGGGTGATGCGAACTTTTCTTTATGTGTGTAGTATAAAGTTCCCGGTCGCGTTCTAGTTCTAGTTCTCGGTCCGGTTCTAGTTCACTTTTAGCATTGGAGAGCAATACGGCATCCTGATTGGCTATTCTGATGGAACACGACTGCAGAAAAGGATGTGATTAGTCAGCGTAGATATAGCGTGGAATCTATCAAGGAAATCATTCCATTAGGTTAAGGTTTATATGCTAGTCAAATTTATGAATTCATAACGAAACGAAACCTCATACTTCTATAAATGCAATAGCAAACACATACGAAGTGATGACTGGGGACATCCATGCTAATAACAAATTGCGTATTCTTTTGTTGTATTGTTCAATTCTCAACATTTTATTAACATCTAGTCTATTTGTAAGATATTCATGTATACAATGATACATTTTTCAGAGAACTGTGTTGTTAGAATAATAAACTTTATACAGCCATAGGACCATAAAGTGTCCCCTATATGTAGAATCACCCAAATGGTAGGCTACAAGGGGGTGTTAATGGATGAAAAACATTCTGGTGATGATTCTTCTTGATTTAAGAAAATATGGAAACACTTATGGCCCAGGAACAACTATTTCAAGGCGCATTACAATGTATACGGGTACCAAGAAATTACGAAGTTAAAACTGCGGGAGTTCTACATATTTTTTCAAACCCGGAATTACATCGCTGATAGGTTCCACACTATATTTAAGGGGCTAATCACATCCTTTGCTGCAGACGTGTTTCGTCAGAATAGCCAATCAGGAAGCTGTGTCCTTCTCCAATACTAAAAGCGAACTAGAAATTGCAATCTCGCTTCCTGGTCACAGAAACCAAGATTAACAGCTGAGGGGGCCCGACGCGTTAACCACTAATCACCCCGCAATCTGTAGGCCGAATGGTTGGCCAGCGGTCGCTTGGTAGGTCAGGGACCTTAATGGGCTGTGGTACCACAGGGTTAGGTTAGGTTAGTATAGTATAGAGGTAAGAGGCGGACGGATACCTGTCTGTCCATACCGCCATTGTTCAGACACACATGAAGACAGCAGATAGCTTGTTCCGGATCCTAGCCCTATGTCAAATACAAATCGATACAGACGCAACAGTAACATACGTAATCACACAGATTACGCACTCACCCAAGAACATTGGACAACTGCGAACCCTTAATGGAATATCAACAAACCCGATCTCACGCCACCGAAGGTCTTACCGTGGGGCCAAATGCTCAGGAGGTGGAAAATTCCTGTCACCATAGACAATTCATCAACGAGGTCGGTAGATCTGTTAAATCGCACATGTTACATTATCAGTTCAACAGCATGCTCGGATGTGTAGGCCTATAATCCAAGCAGGTCATCAGTTCGAGCACTCGCTTCATTAGATAGGTCAAACTGTGTTAGTGTACCCTGGCCGGTGCTGAACAGAATATCATATCCATGCAGTTTCTGGAGATAACACCACTTGACATAAGACGGGGATGAGCTCACAACTATTCAAACCCGGCATTTCTCCTCTCCAGATGTTGCGCTCGATTGATGGGTGGCAGATTAATTCTCAATTGTCCTGGAGGTCTTGGTTCGATCCCGGCTCTGCCAAGAAACGTAATTCTGGCCTGAGGGCTGGATTGGGTAACACTTAACTTCATGAGGCAAAACTGAGAAGAGATGGGTTTGATTCCCATCCTCTGCCATCCTGGAAGTGTTTTTCCAAGGTTTCCACATTTCTACTCCAGGCAAATGCCAGGATGGTTCCTAACATAAGGCCACGGCCACCTCCTTTCCAATCCTCACCTGAATTACAAATACACACACTACAACAGACACAACAATAACACAGGTTATTAGATGTCTAAGATAAATCGAACACGCAGGCAAGTACACGGGGATGACTACAGAGATGCCCTAAGTGACTAACATTAAATAACAACAACAACAATAACAACAACAGGAAGAAACAATGCATATTAGTACAGTTGAACCTACATTGAGGGGCGTGGTGGTTAAGCTGCTTGCCTCTCACCAAAGTGGACAGGGTTCGATTCCTGGTTAATGCATGTGAGATTTTCGAAGTATAATATCACGTCCTGTGGTTCAGATTCCACGTAAAATGGAGATCCCGTGGCTCATGATCGCCAGATTAACGGCCACGTAAAGCTACAAGCAGGGCGAACGAAGTAATAAGTGGTGGAACTTCCATATTAGTCAATGGTTAAGATGAAGTAGTTCTAAATTTCAACATCACGCGCCGCGCCGATCATATAGTCTGAAGCACATGACGGGACGGCAGTCAAGCAGTGATACATAATAATAATAATAATAATAATAATAATAATAATAATAATAATAATAATAATAATAATAATAAATACAGCCCTTTAATCCCCTAAGGGCAATGGCCTCCTGCCTACACTCATTAGGTGAGCAGTCCTAAAGAGTAGTGAGACACCTAGTGGTGCACTTTTCTGGCATGTTAGTCTCTGTTCTAGAATTGTTCTTATAGCTATTGATATATCTATTCCTAACCTAGTTACAGTATTCTCTATGTTATGTATTCATGTGGGGTTTGAAGCCATTTTTTCAGTGTTGCCTTAGTAAACTAGAGTTTAGTGCTTTTCAGTCGGTCAACACGCATAACCCAGCTCTTTTGGGTACATTCGTGTTGACCGACTGAAAAGCAATAAACTCTTGTTATGTATTCTTGTTCTTATATCTAATATTTGCAAAATTGTTAATGTTTCTACGCACGTTCACTTTATTTTTAGTAGAGTTTTAACTGTCCTCAATACATTATCGCTATTGTATTTAAAGGTTCACTATGTTGCACCGTGTTGCTCCTCTCCTTTCCTCGCATATACTATGTTTTGAAAAGGAGCTTTTCTAGGGTCTTCCACTCTTGTCTTTCTCTTGCTATTCTTGTCCATTGTGGTCTGACAAATTTCTTGAATGTGTCAGCCCAGCGTGTCCTCTGACTTCCTACGTTTCTCCTACCGGTTCTGAGGTCCCACATCGTTAGTCTGTGCGTCCACTTCCTATGCTCAATCCTCGCTACGTGGCCTCCCCGTTTCTATTTTAGTCTGTCCGCTGTGTTGATGTCTTTAATACTGGTTCTTCTACGTATCTCCTCGTTCCTTATTCTGTCTTTCAGCGTGATATTGAGGATTTTTCGTTTCATACTGCGTTGGACTATCTGGAGCGTTTTTCTTTGCTGCGACGTTAGTGACCATGTTCGTCATCCATACAGCATTACTGGGATTACACATTTCTCTAGAACCTGTGTTTTCAGACTTAGTTTCTGAGATTTATCTCCTAAAATGAATTTCAAGGACCAGAAATTTTTCCATGCTTGGCCAATTTTTCTTTTGATTTCCTTCTCCGTATTGTTATGGAATGATATGTTTTGGCCTAGGTATGTATAGTCCTGGACATACTCTAATGATTCACCGTCAATGTTTACTGGTTTTTCTGTCGCATTTGTCATCAGTTTCGTTTTCCTCGGGTTCATGGTTAGGCCAGCTTCTTTTCTGACCTTGTTTAATTCGGTTACCATTTGTTGTAAGTCTGATGCTGATCTTGCCATCAGTATGAGGTCGTCTGCAAACCGTAGGTGTATCAGGTTTTGTCCATCTACTGTATGTTGATGCCGTGTCTTGTTTTCCATTTCATTTTCCGGAATTGGTTTTCTAGCAGGCATGTAAATAGTTTTGGTGAGACGGGGTCTCCTTGTTTCACTCCTCTCTCTAGCTCGAAGTGTTTTCCCTCAATTTCTGTCCGTATTTTTGCCTGGCTACGCTCGTCGATTTTTGCTGGAAGTCTGATATACCTTTCTGTATGTTTTGGTTCTCTAGGGCCTCCCTCTAGAACATATTTGTGTTCCACGGAGTCAAAGGCTTTGTTATAGTCTATAAATGCAATATAGGTTTTAAGGTTGAATTCTTGCAGTTTTTCGATGAGTTGGTTTACTGTTAAGAGGTGGTCCACCGTGCTGAATCCTGATCTGAAACCTGCTTGTCCTATAGGTTGGTTTTCCTCTAGTGATTTTGACATTCTCTCAGTTAATATTTTTGTGAACAGTTTATATAGACTTGGCAGCAGACGTATTGGTCTATAGTTGTTGATATCGTCTTTTGCTCCTTTTTATGGAGAAGGATTATAGTGCTTAGTTTCCATTCCGGTGATATTTCTTCAGATTCGGCCATTGTGTTGAAGAGTCGAGTGATGATTATTACAAGTTCCTCACATCCCCATTTTAGGTATTCGTTAAATATACCATCGTCACCTGGGCATTTATCATTTTTGTTTCTTTTATTGCTGCACTCACCTCGCTTTGAAGGATGGGGGGTATTTCCTCTTCCTGGTGACCCTTCGGATTATTCAAATTTTGAATCATACTTTCCCTCTCGAGGGTGCTGAAGTATAGTATCTCGTAGAATTCCGTGGCATATCGCAGTATCTCTTCTCTTGAAGCTAGTCTTATTTTCTTTTACGTCCTTCACTCCTAATATCCAATGTTTGCCATCTGATACTTCTTTCCTGATCTTTCTTACTGATGTCGATTTTTCGGTAGCCTTCTTGACCATTTCGGTGTTGTGATCTCAGATGTCCTTTGGGATGTCTCTATTTCTGCGTGTGTTCAGTTCCGCATACTCTGTCTTTTTCTGATGGTTGGCTTCTGCTTCCCGTTTTAATTTCTCCCTCTCGTCAATCAGTCGTCTGGTGCTTTCTTTCAGCTTATTTCCCTTTCCTGACTTTTTCACCCCAATAGAGGATTCTGTAGCAGCTTTTGTGATTCACTTCTCCAGTTTATCATATATGTTCTGTGTGCTCGTCTCCTCTTGTTCTTCCAGCCCTTGCAGTTTCTTCTTCAGTGTCTCTGTGTACTGGGTTCGGTTGGTTCTTTCCAGGTCGAACCTTTGGGTTTTAACATATGGGCATCGTTTCTTTGGAATAAGCATTTTCAGTCGAACCATTCTCTGATCTGTGTCTAGTTTCAGGCCATTGATCACCTGGATATCTTTGATGCCCTCTAGTCTGTCTGCTAGTATGAAGTCAATTTCATTCCTTGTTTTCCCATTTGGTGCTATCTATGTCCCCCTACTGCGTGGGGTTTTCTTGAAAAAAGTATTTACGATTTTTAGTCCTTGTCCCTGTGCGAATTGTATAAGCCTGTCCCCTCGTTCGTTTCTGGATCCATAGCCGTAGGATCCTATCGGCTCCTCTTCGTCAATTTCTTGATTGTCTATTTTACTATTGAAGTCCCCCATTACAATGGTTCTATGGGCTTTGTAGTGGTTTAATGTGTCTTGTAAAAGGTCGTAGGAATGTTCGATTTCTTCTCCATACTAGCGTCTGTGGGAGCATAGACTTGTATCATTGTGAATGTATGTCTGTTCATTTTCAGGGATAGTACAGTTATCCTCTCAGAGACCCCTTTAACTTCTTTAATGCAATGTTATAGTTTCTTCTTTATCATGAATCCCACTCCTCGTTGTCCTTTCGTTTCGCCTATGTAGATGAATATATCTCCTTCCAGTGTTTCAATTATTTCCTGTCCATATTTTCTAACCTCACTAAGACCTAGTATATCGAATTTCAGGCCAGCAAATGCATTCTTTAGTTCCGTTTCTCTTCCTTCCGTTCTCAGAGTCCTTACATTCCAGGTGGCGATTATTAGTTCTTCCTTGTTCTCCTTGTGTACCGTCTGTTTAGTGCACATCACCTCCTGGATGTTGGTGCTCAGTCTTTTGTGTTTAGGTCTTTTGTGTTTAAGTCATTCCATTTTGTCCAGTGGCCATTTAGATGGATCTTCTGATATCCAACTTTTACATCGTTGTTGCCTTTATTTCTCTCTTCTCTGGCTCTGCTTCTTAGTGCTGCTTGAATCTCCCTCTCATTCTTAGTAAGGTCGTCATCTACAGTATATAGACGTCTTGCCCTTTTAGCGTCGCCTTCTTTCGAACTATTCTTAACTTGTCTGTGAAGTTTTTGAAATTGACTCTCACGATCCCTCTGTAGTTTTTATCTTTCCGTATGTATGTCATGTTCTCTATTTCAACATCTGCATTTATCTTCCCTATGATCTCTTGTTATCATTCTCCATCGTTACTTCTTTTCCTTTAATTACGATATTGTTCTTTCTCATCCTTTTTTCATTTGTTCTTCCCATGTCTTTAGGGGTTTGATTCATTCTGATATCAAATTTAATTTTTCTTGTGTCAAAATTAATTTTTCTTGCGTCGTGTTCTCTATGTTTGTTATTCTTGACTCAACTGCCTCGTTTACCTCTTTCCATTTTTCGTCTGTCTTCTTTATGTCTTCTTTGACAGACATGATTTCTTGTTTCGTTTCACGCCTAAATTCGTCGCTCTGGGATTTTAGGTTCCTGAGCTCTGTCAAGATCTCCGATAACATTTCCATTATTTCCGAACTCTGCTGTTGTTCTTCATCTCCGGAACTTTCCGATAATTCCATAGTGGTCTTGTGGTTTTTCCGATTTTTCTTTTTACCGCGTGCAAATTGTACTTACGTTTTATTTCTATGCTTGTTTTAAACTTCTTGTTATCATTATGCCAGACAGCTTTGTGCCTGCTTGTAAGTCTGGGTATAAGAAAGGAGATTTGTCGGCACTTGTTTAGACCACGTCAAAACTTTTAGAAGAAAGGAACAGAGAAATTCCACGAGCTGACCGACGATTAACTTTGAGTGACCGTGTGTGTGACTTGCATTTTAGTGATGACATGGTTATTCGAGAGGATTCTTTCATAATAGATGGAACAACGGTGGAATTAGTTCGTGATAGGTTAGCCGAGAATGCTGTGCAGCATAATTTTCCGGGAATTCCTAGTTATTTAAGTTTCGAATATCGTAAAAGGAAAGGTCCGATAAAACGCTCACCTCTTCCAGAAAAGAAACAGAGAGGAGTCACAGTTGCTCAGGATGTTTTAAATGAAGCGGTCAGTGTCAGCATTGGGACCGAGTGCGATGGAAAACGTTATTCTCAGCCATGTAATAATTTCGAGAGAGAAATAATGCGATTGCGTAAGGAGGTAAAACGTCTGAAGCGTATTGTCGTGGCAGTGCACTTAGTGAAATATTTTAATGCTTGGATTGAAAATGTTTGAATTTTAACCTGTTCGGTCTTCAATGACAAGTGTCAAACTACTATCATAAAGCAGTTCAGTGACTTCGTTTGAAGGTATAGTGAACTACGCGACATTCTTTAAATTAAAAACGTGGTTGTGTATTTCATGAAACACATTATTCTGATTGGTTAGACAGAAAATATTTGAATTTTAACCTGTTCAGATTTCAGTCTAAGAAGGAATAACTTCGTTTCCAGGCATACTGAATTAAAAAAAGATACAATTACCAGAATTAAATTTATCGACAAAGCCGGAGATCGAACCCTGGCCTCCGTGGTGACAGCCAAGAATGCTAGCCACTACGCAACGAGGCGAACATTCCGTGTGTGCATGTAGGCCTATGTACAGTATGTATGTATGTATGTATGGTTTGTCTGGTAACTGGTGTCCTTGTGTGTCGAGGTAGATGACCACTCTGTTTCGACCCTTTAAAAACAATGTTGTTGTTGTTGTTGTTTGAGTCTTCAGTCTTTTGACTGGTTTGGTGCAGATCTCCATGCCTCCCTGTCCTGAGCAAATCGTTTCATTTCTACATAGCTACCCCACCCTACATCCGAGCCAATCTGTTTTACATATTCTAACCTTGGTCTACCCTTACAGTTCTTGTCCTCGACCCTTCCTTCCATAACTAAGCTTGCTATTCCTGGTTGTCCCAGTATGTGTCCTACCAACCTATCTCTTCTCTTCATTAGCAGTTGCCAGAAACATCTCTCCTCTCCCACTCGTCTTAATACCTCTTCGTTTGTAACCCTATCTACCCATCTGATCTTCATCATTGTGCTGCTCAGAGGATCACCTGTTACTATATATCCCTAGGATAGTGTTTCATTATATTAAATGCCGGTTCATTTTCTTGGCGAAATAAATGCCCAGGGAACTGAGATCCAAATCGCCTTCAAAATCTGCGAGAAAAATAATGAAGGTCTCTTCTGTTTAGAGGTAAGCTCTACTCTTCTTAGAAATTCATTTTAGAGTGTTCTGGATAGGGGGGCGTGGTGGCTCAGCGGTCTAGCTGTGTGCCTCTCACCAAGGCGGTCCGGGTTCGATTCCCGGTCAATGCATGTGAGATTTTCGAAGTGAAATGCCATGTCCTGTGGTTCGGATTCCACGTAAAAAGGAGGTCCCGTGGCTCATAATCACTAGATTCACGGTCACGTAAAACTACAATCTTCCTTTTTGTTCTGGATAGTATTTTAATATGTTCGCAGTCCCTTGAAGATTTGTTTCTGTTATTCACAATTTTTACCACAAGCATTAACACCGTAACAGCTGTTAAAATAAGGAAATGCATAACACGAAGTTTAATGTTTTTCAGTCGGTCAACATTAATGTACCAAATTGTGGTGGGTTATTCCCTAATCCCGAAAAAAATTACATGAGATTAATAAATACACTTGGATGACCAGTTTCGATCGTCATGCGATCATCATCACAACCATTACACTTGGGCTATACAATCAACGGGTGAAAGTACAGTGGAACTTGGATAATTCGAACCTCAAGGGACCAGTAAAACATTCGAATTATCCAAAAATAAGAATTAAGAAAGTTCTTTGAAAAGGGTAGAGAAAATATATTGTATTACGTTTACATAATGATTTACGTTCAACAAAGCAGATTAACACACAACGGTACTGTATAAAGTCTGTATCGTGAATAACCTCAAAAGTTTCAAATGAAAAATAAAACCAAAATGTACTATTCACCTATTTAACGACAGTAGTAATCCAGCTATCTAGTTAAGTCTTAGAGAAATCTACTGTTTTTCAAAATAGTTTGAGATTTTTACCTGTTTCCCTACAATTAAATCTCTCAGCCATCACAAACGAATCTAACAAATTTAAGGAATGGAAAATAGAACTACTAACGTCATTTCTACTTTAAACAAACCGCGTAAGTTCTGTGATGTGGTTTGTTGCTTGGGGCTGCACTCGGAATAGTTTTTTCGGGAATTGTCCCAACTGCTTGGATTCCGATCGGATTTTTACCCTAAAAACTTCGAATCATCCAAAATATAATTCGAATTAAGGACGATATTTTAGCATTGATTGTATATAAAATGCTAGGGACCAACAGAAAAATTCGAATTAAAGAAGATTTCTAATTATGGAAGTTCGAATTAGCCACGTTCCACTGTATTTACAATATGTACACTTATTTAAATGCAGTATTTGTTAAGATAATGCAACTCGTCGACATTTGTCTATGTGATGTTTTGTTAAGATACTGGAATTGGTGATTGACTTCCAAAATTTACTTGTTTAGAGAGACCATGAGATTGCTGTTAAATGGTCAGTTCAGATTGTATCGTACAGGCTACTTATCTGGATGGTTCTTGCGCGGTCCTGGAGAGAGCAGCTAACTTCGTCACTATCTGCTCCAGGACCACGCAAGAACTATCCAGATAAGTAGCCTGTACAATACAATCTGAACTGACCAAAACAAAAGTTTGGTGCTTTTCAGTCCGTCAACACGAATGTTCCCAAAATAATTGGGTTATACCCTAATCCTGAAAAAATTACATGACTCATGTATAACCGAATTCTTTTGGGAACATTCGAGTTGACGACTGAAAAGCAACCTACTTTTGTTTACTAATGTAACACTGAAAAATGGCTTCAAACCCCATAATGCTGAGCTGACCATTTAACAACTATCATATAGTCACTCTAAACAAGCAAATTTTGGATATCAATCACCAATTCCAGTATCCCTTTACTGGACCTTGGGATACTATCTTCCCACCATGTATTTATAGAACGGTGTTAGGGAGAGAATCTTCCCACCCCTTTCATTTCAAGCAGTTCCACATGCATCCACAAGCTAGCTGAACAGAAATATTGAAAACCCATTAATTTGATATATTCTGTCATCAGAACCCAAAGGTGGGAAGCATATATCCCAGTGGTCTCCACAGATCACGTGCTCGCCAGTTCAGTTGTGTTGAGTGAAAAAATGCATTGTTTTATAGAAGAAGGTGTTTTTATTGAAGATAAGACATTTGTAAACGTTGGTATATAACTGAAATACAATGTTAATAATGGTTTTAGTCACTTGAGTAAATACAGTATATTTCAGCTAGAATGGAAATAATCATCCTGCTCAGGGTGTTTGCCATAGAATAAAAGATTTTTAAAATTAATTATATGTGTTTTTAATAAATACTATTTAGCTATTATTGAATTATTCGAATATACTAACTTTTAACATTCCAAAATCACTTTTATATTTTATGTACAGTTTTCGGCAACGATGACATAGGTCACTGACCTTGTGTTGCGTCGGAGTTATGTTTTTTTTAAATTTATAGAGTGTGTTGGGTGTTTTTATATTTTCTATCCTGTTATATAAACCTCATTATTGAGTGATAAACACAGTATCATCATAATTTGGAGGTGGGGGATTATTACCCCATTGCTCATTCAAGAAAACATACTGTCGGGTATGGGAAGTGGGATAATAATTTCCCACCCCATATTTCATAAAATAGAATCCACACCCATAAAATTGTTGCATATTCCTACTCATCTATCACCCCCAATTACAAATTTGCAAAAAAAAAACGAGCCTTACAGTAGTCTCATGTGATGTGTAACATCTGACATAGAAGAAACCTCACGTGAAATTGTTGATACAGTGGTATTTTATACTATTATTGGCACAAATATTAATCTATTGTAAAAGGGAGTGTTTTACAGATATTGTAGATTATAATACGGAACTCATTTTATTAGATGATTTGTAGTTTCCACCAGCACTAGCCTAAATAATGAATACGATATGGATCAACTAGTATAATAGACGCGGCACTGCTCATAACCTTAAATTCCTTATAATCAGGTCCTCTTCATTCATAGACCAACACGTAATTTCATATGGATTATGTTAAAATGAGTCATATTGATATGATAAATATAGTTTAAAATGATAATCTGGTAGCAAAAATATCTACCCCGTCCGGGATTCGAACACAACATTCACAGTCATATGCACTAACCCCACGGCTAATTCGACGACGCAAATTTTGTGCACAAGATGGCGACTTATTTCCACTTTCCAATAATACTGCATTAAGGAATTAAGTTTCATTTATATTTTGCTTCTTTCGATAATGTTCCTGCGTGAAATTGAGTTTAAAATGCCTTATGAATAGGCCCTCTTGTGAGTAAAGAGAATGTATTGAGTAATAGTTCATGAAGGCTTGCTCAATTCTCGTATAACCACAACGATTATATTATATTGATGACTGCATTACCGTTATGTGGGTTAATATTTGAATAGCCATTGTGCAGAAACATAATACCGGCAATACCGGCTACTTACAATGTTTGATATTAAGGCATTTTACCATTTAAATACTGATACGAAGACTTCGAACTTGTACCATGTCATTTGGTCAATCACTTGACACCAGAGTTCGCATGAGCGTTTTCCGTTCAGTATGTCATATACAATCCACATGGCCGAGAGTACGTCATGGTATCACCGCGCGCTCATTGTTTCTTGTACCACTGCCAGCTGGGTCTTACCACTGCTCGCTGGATCGTTCGATCGAGCGGGCAGTGCATACTTCCGTTTTCCACCACTGCCAGCTAGTACACTTCCGTTCGATTGATCGAGCGGGCAGTGTATACTTCCGTTTTCCATCACTGCCAGC
This sequence comes from Meconema thalassinum, assembly GCA_946902985.2. Taxonomy (NCBI): domain Eukaryota; kingdom Metazoa; phylum Arthropoda; class Insecta; order Orthoptera; family Tettigoniidae; genus Meconema; species Meconema thalassinum. Next base: position 1,386,055,976 of record OX336389.2, read on the forward strand.
TAGTACACTTCCGTTCTATCGTTCGAGCGGGCAGTGCATACTTCTGTTCGATCAACCACTGCCAGCTCGATCGTTCCGATCCACTTCCGTCCCCAATTTTCAAAATCACTCCCACAAAACTATCCAGCAACCGAGCGGAAATATGTTACATATCAAAAAACCAAATATTTTATACCCCCAGTCTTTTGCCCTATAAAGGGTTAACAAAACATCACATGGACTATAACTAACAAATGTTGACAGAGTTGCATTATCTTAACTAATACCTCAACTAAATAAGTGTACATATTGTAAATACTTTCACCCACAGATTTCATAGCCTAAGTGTAATGGACCTGATGATGATCGCTTGACGATCGAAACTGGTCATCCAAGTGTATTTATTAATCTCATGTAAATATTTTAAGGATTAGGGAATAACACACCACAATTGGATACAATCGTGTTGACCGACTGAAAAACACTAAACTTCGTTTACTAAGGCAACACTGAAAATACCTTCAAATACCATAAAATGCGTAACACGAGTAAGAGAAAAGACAGAACACTTGTTTAATATTATGGCTTACTTGCATAAACTTGCAAGAAAAGTGTTTATCTCATAACCACCTCGTGGTGTAGTGGCTAGCATTCTTGGTTGTCACCCCAGAGGTTTTGGTTCGATTCATGATTACCAAGAAAATCAATACCGATATGAGGGTTGGAACGGGGTACACTAAGCCTCGTGAGGCTGAACTGAGAAGTGTTTTTCCCTGGTTCCTCATTTTTATTCCATGGGGCGTGATGGTGCAGTGGTCTAGCTTCTTGTCTTTCACCAAGGCGGACCGGGATCGATTCCTGGTCAATGCATGTGATGTTTTTGAAGTGAAATATCACGTTCTGTAGTTTAGATTGCGTGTAAAAATGGAGTTCCCGTGACTCAAGATTGCGAGATAAACTTTCACGTAAAATTACAAGCTTCCTTGCATAACTTTTATTCAACCGCCTCGTTGTGGAGTAGCTACAATTCTTGGTTGTCACGGTAGAGGCCCGGGTTCAAATTCCTGGCTCTGCCAAGAAATTTAATTCTGGTCTGAGGTTAGGAACGGAATTCACTCAGCCTCGTGAGGAGAACCTGAGAATAAATGGGTTCGATTCCCATCTCAGCCATTCTGCGAGTGGTTCCGTGGTTTCGCACTTCTACTCCAGGCAAATGCCGGAATGGTTCCTAACTTAAAGCCATGGCCGCCTCTCTCCCAATATTCACCTAAATTATAAATACAAACACAACTACAGTCACCACAATAACACAGGTTATCAGTCAAATTTAACACTCTCACCCAAGTACAAGGGGCTAAACGATCATGATGTCGCAAAGCTCCTAAATGAATTTAGCAACCATTTCTTTCATTCAAGGCAAATGCCAGGATGGTTCCAAACTCAAGGTTATGGCCATCTCCTTCCCTATCCTAACTTCACTTACAAATACCGGTACACACAATACTACATAGGCCTATACACCCTCTGTCAGAAGTGCTTTAACATCCACGGCGATTATTTCGAAAGACAGTTACGAACGGATTGTTGGCTTACCTGAAACAGCCGTAACTGTCTTTCGAAATAATCGCCGTGGATGGTTAAGCACTTCTAAGAACGACTGAGCAAGTCCTGGAAACTCCTGGCATAGTCTTCCTTAGGAATAGCCTTCAGTTTGGGTCGTCAAAACTCAAAATTGAAAGCAAGAGAGAAGCGTGAATTTATGCAACATGCCTTGCACACCTGATAGAACCTGATAAGACGGGCGGCAGTGAGAAGGGTGGATTTATACAACCTAACGTGCACACCTGTTCGACGGGTGGCAGTGAGAAGGGTGAATGTTCCGTGGAATGGAATGGTCCTGAAAACCATAGTCACGGTTGACGAAACCTGGTGCCTGAGGTACGACCTCGAAGGCAAGCGTTAAAGTATGGAGTATCGGGGTCCAGGGTCGCCAAAAAGCCCTGAAGAGCCAGAGGTTTTCGGACATTTCGGACATCCAACGTAATGTGACGACCCAACTGAAGGCTATCCCTCAGGCAGACTACGCCAGGACTTGTACAGCCGTTCTAAGAAGTGCATAACCATCCACGGGGATTACTTCGAAGGACAGTAACGGCTGTTTCAGGTAAACCAACAATCCGTTCGTAATATAGACCCATTCACCGAACTTTTCAATCAGGGTGTATCACAATAACACAGGTTATCAGACGATTCCTACACATACCCCAGGGCACGGAGCTGAATGACCACGATGTCACAAGTTCCTAAATGAATCAGTAACAACAAATACTTGTCCTCACCCCAACTGGAAATGCAAGCAGGCTATACCTCTTGATTTTTCTCTACGCTGCTCAGTGGGTCAAAATCGAAATCTAGGAGGACAAAATTATTTATTTTCATAATTAAAAAATCAAAATTGATTACTTCTACAGCATTCTCATATAATTGCCGCTGACTATTCTGGGATATAAACGCATCTTGTGTAAATCTGTCACCACTGTTCGAGCAGTCTGAATTGGAGGGTGAATGTAAGTGGCTGTGGTTTGGTTGTCTTTGTGGTTAGTGTGATGCTTTAAGATGGAACATGCAGCTGAAGGTATGCTCTTTGTAACGTGTTTCAGTTATTAATGGGCGTAATTGTTACGTAATTTTAGCTATATTTGCATTATATAATATTTAACTATTATTTTTTAAATTATATTTTCACATAGATTTTTAGTATGTCGTGTCACTCTGCGTCACATACTACTTAATGTTAAAATGTAGATAAAGTCTTGTAGTTTACGCCTGTTATACGATTTTTTGCATCTTTTTGCAACTTACTTAGTTTTTTTACGTTTTAGAAGATGGCGCGCAACTAGTTCTCACACGTTTACAACTGTTTGAAGCACTGTTAAAAATACTTTAGGGGTAGAAAATTGTTCTGAATAGAGAACTGAATGCTCTATCCAACTCCCAGTCATAGACAATTTCTTGCATGTGTAGACGTAGCTTAAAAATGTCTTAACTGATGTTTATTATGAAGTAAACAAATTATATACGTTGCTTTCACTCTAAATTCATGATTAATACGTAAAAACAATTGTCCCCGTAGATTTCGATTTTGACCCACTGTGAACTGGGAGCATGGTTCGCCTTTAGAGTGCTGATGGCTAGATGTCTACTCCACCATTGACGCATGTTGATACACTAGTCAATTTTAGGAGTATTCACGAAAGAATATTCAACGGTATTGATCGGGTCTTGTGACCCCCGATTGTTTGTGTTGGCTGGTAATTGGGACAACTAATAGCGCTAAATGTGTTAGCAGCGAGTTTCAAAATCATGGCGTGTGTAATTCCCTTCGTAAACAAACCTGAACATCAAAAATGCTTCCGCAGCAAACAAACATGGAAATTTCCTGATGTTGTGTTTCCATCACCAACAAACTGCTACGGTAAACTTAAATCTGAATTCTAATGAATGCAAATTATTAGCCACAGTGAAGAGTGAAAATATTTGCAATCCGACAACTGAGTTTTTCTAGTAGAAGAAAAACATGATAGCGAATGAAGAGAGAATTACCTTGGTGAGAAAATTTGTTGCTAAATTCATACGTCTCCAATCCGCGCTCATTGAGCGAGGTTACTCTGCTACGAGCGGTCTCTACAACAGAGGTGGCCATATAGCATATGGCCTTGCAGCGACAGTGGGGGATGACTATATGTCTGTCTCTGTTGCTTTCCCGTCTCACTCCCTCCCGTACTGCCTTCGCTGTGTTGTGGTTGATCAGTCGAACGTCAAACGGTATTGAGTATATTGCAAATATGAAAATAAATTGAAACAAAACGGAAACAAGCGGAAAAAGTTAATGTGACCGAAATTGCAATTACTTAAATGGGTTACTTCATAAATTATCAGTTTTTCTAACTGTTTTATTGCTAAGCACGTAATCCCAAAATACCAGTGTACGGAGAAACGCACAAAACACAATGTAGATGTGTCAGACAACTAACGCAATGGATGAGCAGTCTGTTTGTTTACATTTACGTCTGGTACGCTAGCGATCACAACTTGACTCGGTCAGGCATTGGGAAGAGCAGTCGCAGCGCTGGCAGCCCTGCCAAGAGAAGCAGAAACTAGCCTGCCAGCGTGAAACGCAACATAGCTAGCACGCCGAACGTGCAAAGGCTGGACGCCCTTGCTCTACAACTTACCGAGGCATTCTCTGTCTGCTTCCCCCTGACAAAGTTACGTTGCGTAAAGGGTCCCCCCACACACAGGCGCGATATAGAGATCTAGGCGGTTCGGGATGATATCTAATTACGTTGCGGTAAATAACAAGAAGTTCCGTGACGAACTATAGAGCCTACTTTTCTTAAAATTTAAAATTCATGCCAATCTATATAGACCTATCTAGAAAAATAGCGAAATTAAGTTGGTAATATCGAAATTTCTAATTAGTTCGAAATATACCTGTAGCCTAATAGAACACTACTGTAGGCAGCCCTGGTGACTGAATATATTCTTAGTTCCATCTCTTATGATACAGAATATAATATTTTGTTGAAGTCCAATGGATAGCATGGACGTTACATGTAGTTAGACATTGGATCTATCAGCGCGCGTAAAATCATGTTGGCAACAATGTCACGCATGCGTTGGTCAGAAATAATCTGAAATATTATGATATCTTGCTGTGCCAATTTTGGATGAAATCCATTTGTTAGTATAGAAGTTACATGTATTTGAAAATTGGACCTATCAACAGGCTTAGAGTCATGTTGGCAGCACTGACGTATATTAATTTCTCATAATTAATCTAGAATGTTAGGTAATATACTTGTGCAAAGTTTGAAGCTGTTGGCTTACATACTTTCTGATATATTAATATTTGGGTAAAAAATAGAGACATCATTTATTAACAGTTAGCAGCCCTGGTTGCTCTTAAGAATAAGCATAGTCATATCTGTTATGGTACACATAGCACATAGGAAATTTGGTTGAAATCCAATTGATATTATAGAAGTTACATGTATTTAAAAATTGGTCTTATCAGCAGTCTTAGAATCATGTTGGTAGCACTGATGTACATAAGTTACTCCAAATTAATTTAGAATGTCCGGTACTATACGTGTGCATAGTTTAAAGCTGTAGGCTTGCATACTTTCTGATATATTGGTATTTGGATAAAAGAATAGAGATAACATTTATTGACAGTTGGCAGCCCTGGTGGCTCGTACGAATAGGCCCAGTAATATCTGGTTATGTACACATATTATGTACAAAATTTGGTTGAAATCCAATTGATAGTATAGAAGTTATATGCATTTAAAATTAGACCTATCAGCTGGCTTAGAATCATTTTGGCAACACTGCCATGCATGGCCTCCTGGAAATTTAACTGAAATATTATTATCTATACGTGTGCCAATTTTGAAATAGCTCCCATTCATACCTTCCAAGATATCCAACATGGAGCTCAAATTTCAATTGCGATTTTTCAGCAGTTGGTAGCACTGACATCATTTTGAAATATGGCCGTGAGATATTCAGGTATAGATCTTTACTCCTACCAAATTTCGTTTGGATTCCTGCAGCCGTTTAGGAGTTGATAGGGGGGGGGGGACAGACAGAAGGACAGACAGACAGACAGACAGACAGACACACATTTGCCCGATCTCATAAGACTACTTTTTCCTCATTTTTGCAAAATGTGAAAAGTAGGCTAAAAATCCACACATCGGCACGCTTTTCCCAGAGCGCGATATTATCGCAGTCGATATATCGCCTCGGTACTTCGGACCTTGCCAAATCGCCTCGGTAAACAGTGATGGATCCATGGAAGATGAATGAAACTTGCCTCTAAATATTAAGAACGTTAACATATATAAGGTGCGTTCAAAAAGTAACGAGCCGGAGGCTGTAATGCGCAAACCAGTGACGACATCGGCTAATCATGGCGTGTGTAACGAGGTGTGGTTCCAACCTGAGCGTGGAGGGTCACAGACCGTCGCTAGAGGGCACGCGTACACGGCACGTGACGATTCAAAGCCAGCAGCAGCATGAAACAATCGTCCAACGCTGCCAGTCGCATTGCTAACAGTGATATGGAGGCGTCAAACGAAGATCAAAGAGGTGTTGTTCGGTTTCTGACAGCGAAAGGAGTAGGGGGAACGGACATTCATCGCCGAATGTCACAAGTGTACGGCAAACACTGCATGTCCCTTGCAAGGGTCAAGGCGTGGCACAAGCGCTTCAGGGAAGGACGGGTGTCGTTAGCCGATGATGCCCGGTCTGGGGCACCCACCTGCATTACCGATGACAACGTCCAACTGGTTGATGGACTCATTATTACCCAGGACCAACGAGTGACAGTGAACGCCATAGCCGCCGTGGTCGGATTGAGCGTCGGAAGTGTGCACACCATCATTAAGGAACGACTGCACTTAAGGAAAGTGTGTGCCCAATGGATGCCCCACATTCTTCAACCACTCAAGGAAGCATGTCGAATGGTCTACTGTCTTGGTCTTGGTTGGACGATTGATGCATGCTGCTGCTCACTTTGTATCGTCACTTGACGTGCACGCTTGCCCTCTAGCGACGGGCTGTGACCTTCCAAGCTCTGGTCGAAACCACACCTCGTTACACACGCCACGATTAGCCGATGTCGTCACTGGTTTGCGCATTCAAGCCTCCGGCTCGTTATTTTTTGAACTCACCTTATACATTAATTAAGAACGCCAACAAAGGCAGACGATGAGCCAGCGTATGAAGAAGTTCTGGGAAGAATAGTATAAGGAAACTATTGTACCATAGTTTTAGATTCTATGCGGTCTAGAAATGGCCAAATTCTTTTTAAAAAATGCAGTTCATTATACTGTACATCCAGGCTCTGCTCATTATTCTACCTACCTCCTTTCACGTTCTATCCTTTGCACGGGAATCCTTGTATTTTGGATTGACATATTTGTAAGGTATCGCATTTTCTTATGGAGGTAAATTATTTGCTACATTTGGCTAATCAGTACAACAAGGCACAGCGTCATGGAAGCGCCGATCAATTATCAGCAACGACCAGGTGATGGTTGCCAAACATCCCGAAAGTCGCTCTTGTGTGAGCAGTCTACTCGGTAAACATCGGTTTTCGTCCTGAGACCACGTCGTCCCGAACCGTTCTGACCTGCATATCGCGACAAATCGCATTCCAATGCAGTTGCGTAAGGGGCAATGTGACTGGCATACTACAGGTATTAAGTATTTAAGACATGAGTGCCACTGAACCTGGCTGCGCTAGCGTATGTTGATCGTAGCAGCTGCAGCCTTGCGGGACGAGTAGGGGAACACAGCGTTCATGGAGCACAGTATCCACATAAAACCAGCACTGCTAAGGGTTTGTTGTTTAGAGTCGTCAGTCTTTTGGCGGTTTGATACAGCCCTCCACGCTTCCCTGTCCTGACCTAATCGTATCATCTCTACATAGGTAGCACACCTTACTTCCGAGCCAATCTGTTTAACATATTCTAATTCCGGTCTACCCTACAGTTCTTGTCCTCAACCCATCCATCCAGGGGGACAAATGGTAACGTTACATTATGTAATTGTTTGAACAGTACACGTTCCACTTGGGCGTACAAATGTAATAGTTATGACTGAGATGCTCCACTGTTGAGCTGACAAGTGTAATTGCGTTTACCTGGAGTACTGTAGACAAACCATAATAAAACTTAATATCGATTAGGCGCCATCGGGTTCAATGCCATTTGAACACCGAAATAATAAAACATACTCACTTACCATATTACCTCGGCTAGGTAGACTTTTCTTAACTCAGTCCGTAGGGAAATTAAATTTCCAACCAGTATAGTAATTGCGATGAGAGGATAGGTTCGTATTATAGCTAGTTCTAACTACTAGGAGCTAGTTCTAACTACTAGGAGGACACACGGAGAAAGTATTTAAAGAACTATTTTTAATGTTATTAACAAGAATAATTATGGAAGACATTATGAAAAAAAATACTGAATTTACAATTAACGTGGCGGCCAAACACAAGCGAATACGAAGACCTGAGAAGTTAAATTATTCCAGAAGCGAAATGAATTTAAATTAACTGTGTCCAAACAAAGATTACTAATTGAAAAACAGAGAGATATGTGATGTTGCCAGTTCGCTCACTGTAGATGTCTTCATGAAACAGGTTTTGCTCGTCCCAGAGCAAATCTGTTGTCTGCTGCCGAATGTCGCCTTCATCTTCTTGTTGTATTCGATGTAGTGACATTATTTAGTTGTGTGTGACGAAGTACTAGCTTCAAAAATCAACTTCATGATGATAGCCAATATACATAACTATCACTATTAATATGTATGGACGGTATATGTCCCAACATATTTTCAACTTTACTTGTGAAGAAACGCAGAGGGCTGATGTTGAATCAAAATAAGAATCTGATTCAGAATGGAATTGAATCGAATAGAATGGAATTAAGGGTCCCTCTCGAGATCCGGGTAACGTCTCTTATAACATTTCTTCAACCCTCTCCACAGGGTACCCTTCAACCAAGATCGCTGACCAATCACCTATTGTTAGGGTTACCAACCGTCCGTCTTTTGCCGGACATGTCCTGCTTTTCAATCATTTTGGTTATGTCCGGCCGGCATTTATAATTTATCGACATTGTACGGCATTTTTCGTTACAAGATTGCTCACTTAGGTTTTAGGCTGAAGACAGCATGTTATTGTATCGTACATCAACTCCATGTGCTCAGGGCGCTACTTCTGAGGGTGGAAATAAGTAATACTAATATTCGATATATTGATCTCGAAGTCCAGGCATAGATCGACCAATCAACGCGCTTCATTTCCACGATTATGTTAAGAGAAACCGGAAGAGTCGAGAGCTACAGTTTACATGTGCTTGCCATATGATTTGCAGCTTTCGTGTTTGGTTATCTGGTTGTCGCCGTAAATTATAGCGCGAGTATGAAGCGAGTGGAGTGAAATATTAATCTCATTGCATCCTATTACGTACCGTACCGGTATGTCATATTTGCAACCTGAAAGGAGTGAATCTAAAAAAAAAGACAGTGTAAATTTTCGGATAAACTATAACATAAGTATCCTTGCTTTACTCACGGACGCAGTGAAAGTGAAGCGAAATGTGCAGTGTGTGACAGTTATGTTAATGTCGGATACAACGGTGTTGGTGACTTGGAAAGACACGTTAACAGTGAAATACACAAAAAGATCGTGAGAACTAGGTCAATATCATGTTCAATGTTATCATTTGCCACTCCCAAATATTCACCAGATGATAAAAAATGTTCAATGTCATTTCATACAGTTTTTCATCACCAGTCGTACTAATCAATGGACTGCACAGCTAAATTGAATAACAATATATTCTTAGGTTCTGAAGTAGCACAGAAACTGACCTGTGCAAGAACTAAAACAGAAGCCATAATAAATAGTGTTATTGCTCCTCACTCGACAGATATTATAATTGAAACTCTTAACAATAAAGTTCCATTTTTTGGCCTAGGAACAGATGCAAGCAATCATGGTGCACTAGAGTTGTTTCCAATTGTCATCCAATTCTTTGATTACAAAAATAATGGCATTCAGATAAATGTTCTTTATTTACAAGCATGTCCAAATGGAAGTTCTGATTGTACAGTATTTCCTCCTATATTTCAGATACTCTCAAAAAGCATAAAATTACTTCTAGATGCATTGCATTTTCTGGAGACAATGCCAATGTTAATTTTGGAGGCCTTGCATGCAGGAATGGAAGAATGTATCCTCTGCCCTCAAAAAAGACTTGAATGAAAATATAGTTGGTGTTGGATGTCCTGCTCACATTCTACATAACTGTTTGCAACATGGAGCTGATGCTCTTCCTGTTGATATTGAGTCTGTGGTGATGAAAATTTTCAACTTCTTTCATATATATGCAGTGCGCACTCAGGAACTGAAAGACTTTTGTGAATGTGTTGATATAAATTATCTGCAGCTTTTAAATCATTCTAAGTCTAGGTGGTTAACATTGTATCCAGCAGTTGAAAGAATCCTGCAATTGTTCCCAGCTCTGAAATCCTACTTTCTTTCTCAGGGTAGGAAGTCAGTGCCTCCATCAATTAGAACCTTCCTTGAAAATTATTTTACAGAGCTCTATCTTTTGCTTCTTTCCTCAACCATGCACATTTTTCACTATAAAATTTTGTCACTTGAGAAAGAAAATAATGCTGGTATAGAAGTGCTTGGACTATTAGAATCTGTCCAATCTTCATTGAAAGGCAATTCATTCCCCTTAAAGTCAGACAGATATTAAATACATTTTCAGAAGATGGTTTGGATAAAGAATGCAAAGTGTTTATGGAGAATGTATCTTGTTTCTATGAAACCTGCACAGAGTACTTGGATAAATGGATGCATCCTATAGAGGAATTTAAGTGTTTTAAATCGTTGAAACTTCAAAACATTAAAGACCTCAGCTTTGACGATATTTTACCATGTATTCAGTACTTACAGTCAAAATGTGTAGAAATAGATGATTCAAAATTATTCGACCAGTTCTGCAACGTAAGGGCTTATTCTAAAACTACAACTTTGGATAAAGATCCAACACTATACCAACAATGGTCTGTTTTTTTAATAAGTGCCAGAACATTGAGGTATTTTCTGAACTATTGAACATTTGCCGGTTTTTCTTTGCCATACCAGGCAGCAATGCCTCCACTGAACGTGTGTTTTCATGCATGAATGCTCAGTGGACAAAGGAAAGGAACCGTTTGTTGGTAGAATCAGTGAAGGGAATGTTACTTGTGAAGTTCAATTTCAAAGATGTGTCGTGTGAAGAATTTTATAAATATGTAATTCGAGAAAATATATATCGTCTTCTTTCAAAGGTAGGTTCTGTTGAAAAATACAGCTTCAATGAAATGAACTGCAGCAAGGACTGATCATTAAATAAGGTATTTCCTTTTGTCAAAAGTTGTGTGTAATATATGTATAATTTTGTTATCGATTTAAATTGTCAGGCATTTTTCTTAAATGTCCTGCTTTTTGTTAAGCAATATCCTGCATTTGAAAATTTTCAGTTGGTAACCCTACCTGTTGTGTTTCTTTGAAGCCGACCCTTCTCCTCCGACATGTGCTGGCGTCCCTCTTCTGATTCGTCAGGGGCCGATAACCTAGATGTTAGGCCCCTTAAAACAACAATTATCATCATCATCATCATCATCATCTTCATCTTCTGATTCGTTCTTACATGGCGTGGTATAAATTCTGAGAATCACAGTAGGCTACTTGTAGCCAAAATAAGATATTCCGGTCCTGTACGAGGCTAGATTTCCTTGTTCTTGAGAATATGACCTCTGGTGAACTGACTTTTGAGAAAAGCGAGGCTCGGTAGCGTCCTGCGTTGTCCCCTCTGCTTCTAGAAAAATCTCCCGTGGTGCGCCTGGCCACGTTTTACTCAAGTTGCAGCATATTCTCTCTCCCTGCTACCTGACAGAAAAGCCTTCGTAAATGCTTGCTTCGCCCTCACGTTAAAATTATTAAATATACGAATTGAAAATCTTCCATTGAATTAAATCAATTAAATTAGACATATGCAGATGGTAAACACTTCTCTCCTTCCTTATTAAATTGATCCGAATAAAATAATTACAATTATAAATTAAAAAGGAAATTAAGTGGGAGGCTATGATATTTCCCACCGTTATGCCTGTCGATTAATAATAAGAAGAAGACCTCATTTATGACGATATTACAATTGTTAGTAACTTTTCTAAGGTGATATACTGTACATGATGTATACGATGAAATGTTTGAAGTATGATTTCCCTTGTTTACATTTTTGTGCCCAAATGGAAACAATCGAATTGTTTATGAGATTTCGGGAGATAATTTTACATTTTAAGAAAATAGGCTATCCTTGTTTAAATGCCTTAAGTAATTCATTTTCGCTTCAATTTACATGTAAATTAATTTCAGTTAAATTGTATGCTTATTATGAGCTTTTTATAGTGAAAATTATTTATGGATACTTCAAATCAAATACTTTTGACGTATTAGTAAATAAATTCACGGTACATTTTCTTTCTCCGCAACTATATAGGCGATACGCCAATATCTACAACGCCTAAACGTAATAAACGTTCTATTGGACAACTAGGCCTATCCAATTCAACAAATAATTAATACTTGGTCGCTAGGTGATAAAGTACTTCACTTCTTGATCTTGAGCACGAATACCAGTCCATTCATACCTGTCCCGCTCGACCACAGGACGGTTGAGGTTGAAATCGAATTGAATAATCAGACATATTCAATTTATTTGTGTCATTGCTGTGGGAATTGCTTCATCAGAAAATTATCACGTTCATTATTATAAGTAAGTCCCGTCAGTGATTTCATAACTATTGTGAAGTGTAGGCGTAATGTATCTTGTCGAATTCCATTCAGCATTACTAAGGCCCCAAGAATTTATTCAAGAATTTAGAGAGTGGAAATTAGCCTCGTAGGACATTTCTGATTTTTAGCCTATTTTTCACATTTTGCAAAAATGAGGAAAAAGTAGACTTATGAGATCGGACAAATGTGTGTCTGTCTGTCTGTCCTTCTGTCTGTCTGTCTGGCTGTGTGTGTGTGTGTCCCCCTCCCTATCAACTCCTAAACGGCTGCAGCAATCGAAACAAAATTTGGTAGGAGTAAAGATCTATACCTGAATATCTCACGGCCATATTTGAAAATTATGTCAGTGCTACCAACTGATGAAAAATCACAATTGAAATTTGAGCTCCATGTTGGATATCTTGGAAGGTATGAATGGGAGCTATTTTAAAATTGGCACACGTATAGATAATAATATTGCAGTTTAATTTCCAGGAGGCCATACATGGAAGTGTTGCCAAAATGATTATAAGTCTGCTGATAAGTGCAATTTTTAATGCATATAACTTCTACACTATCAATTGGAATTGAACCAAATTTCGTATGTGCTATGAGTACATAAAGAGATATAACTGAGCGTATTCTTAAGAGCCTCCAGGGCTGCCAACTGTAAATAAATGCTCTTAATTTTTTATATCCAAATAACCATATATCAGAAAGTATGCAATCCGACATCTTTGAACTATGCACACGTATAGTACCTGACATTCTATATTAATTTGGAGTAACTTAAATACGTCAGTGCTACCAACATGATTCTAAGCCTGCTGAGAGGTCCAAATTTAAATACATGTAACTTCTATACTATCATTTGGATTTCAACCAAATTTCTTATGTGCTATGTGTACCATAACAGACATAACTATACCGATTCTTAAAAGTAACCAGGGCTGCCAACTGTTAATAAAAACTGTCTCTAATTTTGTTACCCTAATATCAATATATCAGAAAGTATGCAAGCCAATAGCTCTAAACTTTGCACACGTATAGTACCTGGCATTCTAGATTAATTTGGAGTAACTAATATAGGCCAACGCCAGTGCTGCCAACTGCCTGCTGATAGGTCCAATTTTAAAATGCATGTAATTTCTATACTGACTAATGGATTTCATTCAAAATTGACACAACAATAGATCATATTATTTCAGATTATTTCTGACCAATACATGTATGTCATTGTTGCCAACATGATTTTACACGCGCGGTTAGATCCAATGTTTAACTGCATCTAACGTCCATGCGATCCATTGGACTTCAACCAAATTTTGTATTCTGTACCTTAAGAGATGGAACTAAGAATATATTCTCTCACCAGGTCTGCCAACTGTAGTTCTCTATTAGGCTACATTATGCCAGGTATATAGTATTTCGAACTAATTAGAAATTTCGATATTACCAAGTTAATTTCATCATTATTCTAGATAGATCCATATAGATTAATCATTGGCATGAATCTTAAATTTTAAGAAAATTAGGCTCTTTAGTTCGTTACGGAACTTCTTGTTCTGAATCACATTTTAAGTAAACTGATGAACACTATAAGACCATGTCACTGAACACTAATGAAAGACGAACTATTTGTGATCGCAGTACCGTGTGTTTTCACCAATACCCATGATTTTTATTGCAGCAGTACTTGCCGACCACGGCCCTTAAACTTTAACCATGCAAACTTTCACGGCAGTACATGTGATTAGGAAAATATGATGTTTCTTGTAATCGACCCCGGGTTTTAGTGTTCATTGTTACACGTGATTTTCCACTCGCTGAGTTTTCTCATACTGTCAGATCACCGTTTAGGGATGTAACATAAGGACAAAATAAGTTATGAAGGAATTTAATTAAAATGTTTGTGACGGTCACGTGAGTTTCATTCCCGGCCACTAAAGAAGACTTAACACAAACACGAGTTCCAGTGCGAGATATCCAAGGTACCGTAAGAGGCGAACAGCCCGCTGCTCTGTACACACACGCTTGGGGAGGCAATTTGTAGCCTGCCTCCTTATACACTCCCTTTGCTTGGAGCTTATACGATTCTCTTGTTTGCTGTACCTCTTTCTTGTGGAAAGCAATGTGTTTAGCTTTTAATCTCCCTGTGATTAAGGTGCCGTTTCACTTCTGTATGTAAGGCTTTCCTAGCAGGGTTAGAGTGGAAACACATCTTATGCCATTTCAAGCGTTGTCTTGTTTCAATTTAATAAAATACAATTAGATACGAGGAAACCTCTGGTGATTCAAAAGTGGAACATTGTAATTTCTAGTCTCCAAGCTCTTCACGAGGTTATGTTGGAGTACCAATGTCTGGTTTGTCCTCGGTCACTCCCGGCACTAAAAGCCATACGCTTAAAAAAAAATGTCTGGTTGTGATATCACCATACTCAAGTAATACACAAATGATTTGTTCTGACTCCTATGGAGTCCATGCGGCGAATCGAGTGTGCAGGTGGTAATGTTTTAAGTTCGGTCCCTTTCAGGTTTCTGTTTTCATCCCTTCTGTGTCCATTATTTCTCTTGGAATCTCGCTGGCTTTGTTCTGTCTCTCTTCGATGACGGTTTTGTATGCTTGCATTTCCGGTAGTCCGAAGCTGTAAGTTACGTTATGTCATCGAAGGATTCTTGTGCTGTTACTCTGTGTGGCCGAAATTCACGGGAAGGGTAGCCCCATGAGAAAATGTGCCGTGTATGAGTCCTGAGCGGTGTGGCTAGCGCGGTGGAGCAGAACAGTGTGCCACAGACACGAGTGTAGTGAAGATGGCAACACGTCATGAGATAACCGACTTTGAACGTGAGATGGTCATCGTCGCACGGCGCATGGGTCATATACTGTAGCATTTCGGAGATTAGACGTGAATTCAGGTTTCCGAGGTCAACAGTGTCAAGGGTGGATCTTCAATATCGCAGGGATAATGTTACCATCCGTGTAAACCACCACATGGGACGACCACAGGTGTTTAACGAACGGACATCACGTCACCTCAGCAGAAGCATATGGGGCGATCGGGCTACTGTGAGTCGGTTCACCACCCAGTTGAATGTCGTGAGTCAGGAACCCATTTCTTGCCGAGTCGATTCCTCGCCGTATTGCTGCCGTTTTGAGAGCACGTGGAGGAGCAAATCGTTATTTACATCATATTCCGTGCCTTCCCACTTTCTAAGTGTATATAGGCATAGCTATTCCTTGTGAACTTTGAGATTGAGAGAACTGTTTTTAGATACCTTGCATTAACGTTTTCTACTTTCTTAAGATTATTTTCTCATAACAACTTGCTCGGTATTTTTAATTGGGATTTCTGCTCACGTTTCATTGCCTTTAAAGCAAAGTGCAAAAGCTTCGCATGGGCTCACTACTTATTATTATCATTATTATAATTATTGTGAAACACATTTCTACAAATAATTAATGTGCTCAATTAAATAGGGTGTGGCATAATACTTTACTCACACCTACCAGCCTGAAAAAAATGCATGGATAAATTATACACTTCTCTTAAAAATGAGGTAGTTGATATTTTCCCCCCTGAAACTTTTTCTTGCTTAGTACGTGTAAGCACATCAGTGATTTTCCTCGCCCAATTTAAATGGTCACATTAACATGTTGACGGAGAGGAAGGCATTTTGTTTATGAGATAACGAATGCAATACTGGCTTCGAAAATTCCTGTGTCTATAGTGGAGTGTTGTGATTACAATGGGCTAGGCTACTGCTAAGTGAATGAGGTGTCTCGACTACGCTGGAGCTACCAAGGTGTGAGCTCAACAAGTCATATCAACACCTTGACGTCTTGTGCTCCGGGGCACGTCTGTGGACTGGAAGCCTCGGTTGAAATATTAATTAGATGAGGAGCAAAACTCATTCCATACCAGCACATGTTGGAGCCGAGATACTTTGCAGCCGCTGGGAATGGACTGTAAGATCATTGGGGGATTTGGCACATGATACCCGTGTCCCCGCACGAAGATAGACTTTCTTTTTACCCAGGCTGTAAATATACCGAATAAAACACTAAAATACCACTTTGTTGAACTTGGATAATGCACCATAGCGGTTAATGCAGAGGCGCTATGGTACTGCCAATTAAAAATAAAGAGGCAAAAACATAAACCATAATGGTAAATGCGTTGATTCTACGTAAAGTATTAACTTCGATAACTAATTACATTCGCTTTGAATACATAAAATGTTTTCTACTTTATTGTTGAAACGTGTCGTGTAGGGGTCCTCTTTAAAGTCTGTGGAAAAATGTATACGTTAATGTTGCTGGAATGTCATAGTCGTCTTTTGTATTTTGTCAATTGTTCTATTGTACACACCTCAAATTCGATTTGTACTTGTTGATTTGTTACTTAGATGACCTTTACAGTTCTTGATTCACGAAATGTTAAATTGTTGAGTGACATTACTAATCAATTTAGCACTGGAAGAAGAATTCAAATTACTTCAACACTTAATTTACGAATAACATCTACAAAAGGTATATAGAAGTACAGTTTATTAGAATCTATGGATTGATATGCAGTTTCACCCATTTACACATTGAATGTTCATCACAAACAAACTAGACTTATAGAGTTCACAACAAGACTCGACTAAATTTAACACTTCGTGAGTCAAAAACTGTAAAAATCAATTAAGTAACAAATAACGATTACAACTCGAATATAAGCTATGTACAATAGAACAATTAACAGAATATAAAAGACTATTATGACATTCAAGCAAAATTAACCTGTAGTTTATTTCCACGGACGTGGATAGTAAAAATTCCCATAGACTTCGAGCAGGACTACTACACGGCACAATTCAAAATTGCTTATTTGGAAATCAAGATACAACATTTAAATTGAACAACCTTGCTTTTTGGATTTGAGTATCTGAAAATATTTCCTAATTTAAATTGTAAGGTCGTTAATTTCAGAATTATATTACAGTGGTCTGCCATATTATTAAACTCAGAATTTGGTAACTTTTTGGCCAGAAAAATTATATTTCCGGTAAATATTAGTGCATTAGCTCAGGACAGGGAAGCATGGAGCGCTGCATCAAACCAGTTGAAAGACTGAAGGCTCAAACAACAACAACAACAACAACAAATGTTAGTGCATTTTCTTACAAGCCTTAATATATTGATGATTAATTCAATGGAATATTATGAGAACTTAAAATGGTGGCTGTGCAAAATTTTACAAATTTGGCATTTCTACCAACCTACATTGTTTTTTATTGCTTGATTAGGACACGAGAAATAAGAACAAGATTTTAAAAAATTTGCCCAGCCGCCATTTCAAGTTCCCATAAAATTCCATTTAATTAGTCGTCAATATATTAAGGCTTGCGTGAAGATATACCGTGCTAAGAAAATGCACTTATATTTACCGGAAATATTCATTTTCTGGTCAAAAAGTTACCAAATACTTTATTTTCTTTCTGAGTATATTAGTATGGCAGACCCCTGTAAGTTGTATTGTAGCTCTGTTCACCTTACACCTAACGTAGTGTTAGGCTAATTAACCAAGCTGACGAAGGCCCCACTGAAGAGCCGAAAATATGTACTCAAATATATTATTTCAGTAGTATAGTTCCCTCCTGCGGCGCTCACAAGCGACCGATCTTGACAATGAGCATTCAAATGAAAGAGAATAGACATTAGCAGTGACGAATTGCACTATAATTTCATAAATATCTATAATTTCTTTAAAAAATAACTTTAAAATAATGTACAAAGTGTGCGATTTGCAAATACTGTTGCTGTATGAAAATACGCTCCATAATTGCTGTGAGGCCTGTTTCATGTCATTTTAACATTCTGAGGTCTTTCCTTTAGCCTAGGCCTATTATTTTGCGTGGAATTCAGATCAGTAAATCAAAGGAACGAGTACTCATATCGTATAATTTCATAAATGTCGAATAACCGGTGAGTGTTACAGCAACCTTTCTCTTTAAGGCTCTCATTACAAACCTATTGGGGAAAGTGTGGTTTATGAACATGCGAGATTTCTCGCACGGGTCCTCTAGTCAACAATAATGTAGAAAACATTATAAGTAGAGCTGTCAATTTAATCGATTAATCAGGCAGATTAATCGATTAATATAAAATACCATTAACCGATCAATGTGCTTAAGTCGATTAATCGAACTGGTCTCTTGTTTTTTTTTTGTTGTTTTTTTGTTTTTTGTTTTTTTAGCGTATGGCTTTTAGTGCTGAGAGTGTCCGAAGACATGTTCGGCTCGCCAGAGTTTGTAGCTGCTTCTATGCGGACACCCTTGGGGTGAACTATAAGTACCGTCGCGTGTGGAGTGTTGTCTGGGGAGGAAAATGTGAATGTAAGGACGAGGAATTGGAAGGTAGCAGCTGTGGCCTATAGTTAGGGACCAACCCCCGGATTTGCCTGGAAGGAAGTTGGGAAACCACAGAAGACCATCTTCAAGGTTGCCGGTAGGGGGATTCGAACCTCCTCGCCTTCCGGATGTGAGCGACAGCCTGCAGCTTGCCGTAACGACCACGGCTAACTCACCATGTATCGAACCGATTAAAATAGTAGTGTGGTGTAGGAAAAGTAATTGTTTTGCGCAGCACAAAACCTGTGTATTTTATTATTTGCCATTTGGCGTGCTAGCATCAGCTAAATGAGGGATTTGCCCACCGCTTTTACAAATAATATGAAAGGAAATACCGGACAGGCAATCATTTTCCTATTACTGACGTTTACGAGTCGTTGGTGGAAATACAGTAGAAGATGCCTTCGCAGACCCTCTACAATGGTGGAAAATCTTCCACATCTCGCACGCATAGCAAAAAATTGCTTTGCATTTTAGCTACGTCAGTTCCGTGTGTGAGAGTGATCAGTGACGCTGGAAATATTGTTACTAGGAGAAGGACAGCCCTTAGTTCTGAGCATGTTTGAAGTCCTGGAGCAAAGAAGTGTGACTGTAAGTAACCGTGAACTTCAACTTCAAACTCTTGTGTCATTAAATTATCAATATTTAAATATATTTTAAATAATATTATTAACTTAAATGCTTTTGAATTTATTTATTTTACATGCACGCCACTAATACAATAAAGTCCGGCTCTGTGGCTTAATGTTTAGCGCGCTAGGCTTTGGCCCAAAGTGCCCCGGGTTTGATTCCCGGCTGAGCCATCAGGAATTTCTATCTCCTGGGGTTAATTCCCGTGGCTCGGGGACTGGGTGTATGTGCCGTATTCATCATCACTTCATCCTCATTACGACGCGCAGGTCGCCCACGGGCGTCAACTATAAAGACCTGCACTCGGTCTCTCCGGAGGCCACACGATCATTCATAAAATAAAAATTTAAAATTATGTCTTTCTCAGAGCAAATGGAATTGTAAACCTTTTGAAAATGAAAATCCACAGCCTGCTTCCAGTCTCCGACCGGGTCAGGGATGGAATGAATGAAGCCCCTATCTAGCGGCGAGGATATGAACTGTGCCGGCTGCCGAGGCCTGACGCACTCCTCTGGGGCAATGATTAAATGAATGACTAATGAAATGATAGTGGAGAGTGTTGAAAGTGAAAATCCTCAGCCTGCTTCCAGTCTCCGACCGGGTCAGGAATGGAATGAATGAAGCCCCCATCTAGCGGCTAGGATATGAACTTGTGCCGGCTGCCGAAGCCTGACGCACTCCTCTGGGTCAATGATTAAATGAATGACAGATGAAATGAAATGATAGTGGAGAGTGTTGCTGGAATGAAATTGTGACAGGGAAAACCGGAGTACCCGGAGAAAACCTGTCTGCCTCCGTTTTGTCCAGCCCAGATCTCACATGGAGTGACCGGGATTTGAACCACGGACCCAGCGGTGAGAGGCCGGCGTGCTGCCGCCTAAGCCACGGAGGCTTTGTAAACATTTTAAAATATATTATTCCAACGTTTCTTTTTCTTGAACTGATACTGGGTGCAATCGACTAAAATTCGATTAATTGACCGATTAAAATATTTAATCGATCGACAGCTCTAATTAGAAGCATAAACAGGTGTTCAGAGCTAATTTAATTAGTTAATTAAAAATAAACCTTTATCTTAATATTTTTTAAAAAAATTGCAAATACCCCAAATGCTTTATTTTCGCAGCAACAGTATCTTACTGTATACCGTGGAGTAGTGGCTAGCGTTCTTGGCTGTCGCCCTGGAGGTCTGGGTTCGATTTTTAGCTCTGCCATGAAATTTTAATTCTGGTGTGAGGGTTAGAACGTGAGGCAATACTAAGAAGAGGAGGGTTTGATTCCCACCACTGCCATCCTTGAAGTGGTTTTCCATGGTTCTCCCAAATCTACTACTCGCAAATGCTGGGAAAGCCATGGCCGCCTGCTTCTCTTATCCTATCCCCAATTTACAAATACACACATTAATTCAGCCATCACAAAAACACAGGTTATCACACAAACTTGACGCGCACCCAAATACACGGGTCTATATGACCACAATGTCGCAAATCCCTAAAATAAGCAACACTAACAACATTACTGTATACCAAGTAACTTGCAACTTGTCATTACTGCATTTCGCAGTAAAATATAAATATTGTTTTGTAAATTCGTGAAAAATATTAAACGATAGGGCAACAAAAATGTCTTTTTAACAAATCTGAAGGTAGAACATTAGTCGTAATATAGAAACATTCTATGTTAGACCAGACTCTAGTCCTAACATTGGAGCAGTAGAACCTCACGTAGCACGTTAGTGCAATAGATGAAAAATGAAAATCCACTGCCTGCTTCCAGCCTCCGACCGGGTCAGGAATGGAATGAATGAAGCCCCTATCTAGCGGCGAGGATATGAACTGTGCCGGCTGCCGAGGCCTGACGCACTCCTCTGGGGCAATGATTAAATGCATGACAGATGAAATGAAATGATAAGGGAGAGTGTTGCTGGAATGAAATTGTGACAGGGAAAACCGGAGTACCCGGAGAAAAACCTGTCTGCCTCCGTTTTGTCCAGCACAGATCTCACATGGAGTGACCGGGATTTGAACCACGGACCCAGCGGTGAGAGGCCAGCGTGCTGCCGCCTAAGCCACGGAGGCTTCAGTGCAATAGATAATTGAGCGAAATTGATAGCGGAATGATACGCACCGCACATTTCGATCGGGAGTTGCGTCGGGTCAGTGTGTGTGGACGGCTTGGTGGTGGGTGATAAACGGCTGGGGGGGGGGGGGGGGGGGGGCAGGAGGGGGGGGGGGGGGAGGGGGGGGGGGGGGAAGTGGGAGTTAGCAACGCGTGACGCGTCAGAAATATGTTTGGCCTGGGTATGAATATGAACTCAAGCCACCTCTGATTCGGCATTAATCTCACTAATCTTATGGCGACCAATCTCTACACATTTGGCGCAGAACACTTTCTTTCTTTCTTTCTTTCTCGGTGTGTAATAGAATGGAATAGAGTTATCTTGCCTGGCAAGATTAGGGCTATTGGGCCCTGTCTTCCATCCAACCTGATTATATTATTAATGCAGTATAGGCAATACAAATATGAACAGAACTATGCTAATTAATACTGGCAGGAATACAATATTATAACCAGGGCTCAGACATTTAGATGCTAAATATCGGGAAAATATTTATTTTTTATGTATTAAAAATAGAATCTGGAAATTAGACCGAGCCTATCACCTGAAAAACAAGTAGTTCCGTGACGAACTAAACAGCCTACTTTTCTTAAAATGTAAGATTCATGCCAATCTATATAGACCTATCTGCAATAATAACGATATCAAGTTCCTAATACCAACATTTCTAAGTACTGCAGTTTGAAATACACCTAAAATAATGTAGCCTAATACAGTAACTTACTACAGTTGGCAGCCCTGGTGACTCTGAATATATTCTGAGCTCCCTCTCTTAAGGTATAGAATGCACATACAAAATTTGGTTGAAGACTAATGGATAGTACGGACGTTACATGCTGCTTGATATTGGATTTATCAGTGCGCGTAAAATCGTGTTGGGAACAATGTCATGTATGTGATGCTCAGAATTAATCTGAAATAATACGATCTATTATAGCCTAGTGCCAATTGGTAATAATTGTTAGTATAGAAGTTACATTTAATTAAAAATGAAACTATCAGAAAGCTTAGAATCATGTTGGCAGCACTGAGGTATAATAGATACTCCAAATTAATCTAGAAAGTCAGGTACTATACGTGTGCAAAGTTTAGAGCTGAAGGCTTGCATATATTTCTGATATATTGATATTAGGATTAAAAAACAAATAGAGAGAACATTTATTAACAGTTGGCAGCCCTGCTGGTTCCTACGAATACGCATAATCATAACTGTTATGGTACACAAAGCACATACGAAATTTGGTTGAAATGCATTTGTTATTATAGAAGTTATATGCATTTAAAAACTTGACGTATCAGCAGGCCTAGAATCGTGTTGGCAGCACTGAAGTATATAAGTTACACCGAACTTGGGTAGAATATTAGGTACTATAAGTGTGCAAAGTTTAGAGCCGTTGGCTTGCATACTTTCTGATATATTGACATTAGGGTTAATCAAATAGAGAGAACATTTATTAACAGTTGGCAGCCCTGCTGCTTCCTAAGAATAAGCATAATTATAACTGTTATGGTACACAAAGAGCATACGAAATTTGGTTGAAATCCATTTGTTGGTATAGAAGTTATATGCATTTAAAAACTTGACCTATCAGCAGGCTTAGAATCGTGTTGGCAGCACTGATGTATATAAGTTACACCGAACTTGGGTAGAATATCAGATACTATACGTGTGCAAAGTTTAGAGCTGTTGGCTTGCATACTTCCTGATATATTGACATTAGGGTTGAAACATAGTGAGAGCATTTATTAATAGTTGGCAGCCCTGGTGGCTGTTTAGAACATGCACAGTCATATGTGTTGTAGTACACATAGTACATACGAAATTTGGTTGAAATCCAATCGATAATATAGAAGTTACATGCATTTAGAAATTGGACCTACCGGCAGGCTTAGAATCATATTGGCAACACTGGCATGTATGAACTTCAGAAAATTAATCTGGATTGTTATTATCTATACGTGTTCCAATTTTGGAATAGTTCGCCTGCATAACTTCTGAGATATCCGACATAGAGCTGAAATTTCAATTGCGATTTTTCAGCAGTTGGTAGCACTGACGTCAATTTCAAATATGGTCGCGAGATATTCAAATATAGATCTTTACTCTTACCAAATTTGGTGTTGATAGCTGCAGCCGTGTAGGAGTTGATAGGGGGGGGACAGACACACAGCCAGCCAGCCAGACAGACAGACAGACAGACAGACAGACAGACAGACAGACACACATTTTCCCGGATCGATCTCATAAGTCTACTTTTTCCTCATGTTTGCAAAATGTGAAAAGTAGGCTAGAAATCTCTATAATAAGAAGTCGCTGAGCATTGGAGCCAAATTAAGACACTACAGCACGGTTGTCAAACCTGAAGCATTATATGCTTCGGAGACTTTGACTATGAACAGGCAGGGACTAGTCGACCAGTTAGTCAAAAGAGAACGCAGGGTATCGAGAAAAATTTTAGGCAACGGATGGTTTGACGAACACATACGTTTGAAGTCAAACGAAGAGTTATATAGAAAGATAGAACCGGTCACGTCAACAATAAAAAGGAAAAGGTTGTTGTTCGATGGACACATTTTCAGAATGTCCAACGATCGTCTAACAAAGAAAATTTGGAATTTCGTGAAACCAAAGAGTAAATAATTGGCATGGTTTGAAGAATGTAACGAAGACCTTCTAGAAATTGGTATTCCGGACTGCAAGATAATGAACAGGTGTGAATTCAGATACCTAATCAAAAATTACCAAGGATTTAAGGTAGGGGCAGAACCCAAAAGACGGAGGGGACCTCTTTCAGAAGAACGGAAGAAGGCGCTGAGTGATGGTCTCAAGAGATACTGGCAAGACATCAAAGCTGGCAGACGATCTAGAACGAAATATTGATTTTTATTGTTACTCCGTAGTCCATAGTGGCTCAATTCGAATGTTTTAAAAAAACTGAAATATGTGACATAAAAGTAATAATGTTTAATTATAATGTAGTTTATTAATGTGAATATAAACAATAGCCTGGACAGTACTCACGAATTCAATTTATGCTATGCCTCACTGAATACTGAAGAATTACAATACACAACGAGATACATCTTCAGGTTGTCCATCACAAATAACCAGCGATTATCGCGGAACATTTCTTCTGAAGGCGTGAAATTGCGGCATTATGTTTCTTGCCCTTGATTTGTTGTGTAACTTGAGATCGCTGTTCAGCCATGATTGCTTTCCCACATGGTTGACAGAACAGAACGCCCCCATCAGAAGTAAAATTATCCTTAAATGCTGCAACATATTGCTGCAGACGATAACTCGTAGTAGCTTTTACTTTAGGCATCGTAGAACTGCCTTACATTTCACAGTGCCAGAAATTAACTGAATGTGAGTGACACTGTTTCCAGGTAGCGGGGGAGAAGGTCTAGCATGTGGTGCAATATGGCTATGGACAAGGAAATCTCCGGCTTCCACAGTGAGTGGGACGGTGCGAAAAAATAAGAGAAACACAGCTGAAAGCTGACATACGCTCCGCATGAAGATTAGATAGTTCAGAGGTTCTTTACCCGTTGCAGTAGCACGGAACAAAAATGCAATAAACTGAATGATCAAGCATACTGATTTAAAAAATGTAAATATTAAGTCTTTTTATGTGATAAGTAAAAAGCAAGAATTTATGTATTTATAGAAAAAATGCTTAAAATATGTATTTACATAAAAAATATTTATTTACCAAAAAATCCGAGCCCTAATTATAACAATAAAAACACATGTACAAGTAGGTACCGGTAAGCATTGTGCTGGCAAAATTGCTATGTTGTCGGTAATATGAATAAGTTAGGTAATTAAAAGTGGTTAACAAATCTAAGAAAGCAGTGGAAATACTAGTTAAATTAAAACTAATGATGATGATGGCGGTTGTGACTAAATTATTTGCAAGATTGCATATGCATCGTTTATTTTTACGTAAGAAATTATTTGGATGTCTAAATATAAATTAAGTGAAATAGTGTGAATTAATAAGATTAAATATCAGTAACACGTCCTTAGGATTCATGTCCTTGAAGTGTTAAGCTCAGCTTTCATTTTCTTTGTGTTATATACTGAAGCTAGACGGGGTTGCTCCTCCGACAGAGCGCAGCAGATTGTTCCACAGTCGTGCAGTAGTACAGTATAACCCCTGGCACTACTACCCATGAAGGGCCTAGGCCTACCGAGTGCAGTAGTATCCACACTAGTTTTGCCGTAAATTACTTTATAAACAATGCGTATACAAATCACACTTTTGCCAGAGCTTAGTAGCACTCTGACCATCTTTCCCAGTGATGTCAGGCTCCCGTGCCACAGAAACACACTCGGGGCACTGGTTAAGACTGAGGGCATCACTCAAAATTACACTACTTGAGCGAGCAAGAGGGAGAATCAAGACCGTAAAATGCGGTATGTAAGGACATGTACAGTAGTGTTCTACTGTGATAATGTTCTTTTATGTTCGACGATGTCGAAAGGTAAATATTATATGTCAGAATACTGTATCATAATGAGGGTCATTATAACACTATTTTACATTATGAAACAGCTTTTCCCACCAACCAGAGCTCAAGAAACAGTTGTGTGACCTATTAGGTAAGGATAGCATCGCATCTGCGCTGACTTCCACGGCCTTCTATTTAAAATTTCACTGCGTGACTAGTGTCATAGTGGGTTATTTGAGGAGGCCATTGTCAAATACAAGGTACTCTCTGCGTCCCGTGTGCTATGTTCAGTTCATAAAACTGACGAAATCTCGACAGATATTTATGAATATTTATGTTCGAACATAAAATAGTTATAGTTATCGTCGAACATAAACAGTAGTATGCAACTCGCCTATAATTGTAATTAATACACTCGTAAGGAAACATACTCGTGTCTTAATTATCGCCATTATAGGCTCTTACTAATTATTTATTCATAATGATGTACGTAGACACAGGACTATGAGCTGAAAGTATTACTACCGTAATGAATCTAAAGAAACGTATACGAGACGATATTCTTATTACTATTGCCGTTATTGCATAAATTATTCTGCCACCATGGATAAGAATAATTTCTCCTTTGGGGATTAAAACATTCCGTACGTATAGCCTACTGTGTTATTAGGCAGTGGTGTCACTGTCGAATGTGGTGCAGACAGTCCACCCTGGTGACACCAGTATGGGAAATGAAAATATATATATATATATGTGGTTGTTGTTGTTGCTTTATTTGAGTGCTAGGGCATCGTGTTCATTTAGTCCCTTGTGCTTGGGTGTGTGTGTATGTATGTAGAATTTGTCTGATAACCTGTGTTATTGTGGTGGCTGTGATAGTGTGCAATTCAGTTGAGGATTTGGAAGGAGGCGGTCATGGCCTTAGGTAGGGAACCATCGTGGCAATTCCCTGGAGTAGAAGTTGTAAACCACGGAAAATTATTTCCAGGAAGGGTTGAGGTGGCAATCGGACCAACCTCTTTTCATTCTGCCTCGCAGGCTGAAAGTGCCCCGTTCCAGCCCTCAGACCAGAATTAAATTTATTGGCAGAGCCGGGAATCGAACCCGGACCTCTGGAGCGACAGTCAAGAATGCTAGCTCTTAAACCAGGAAGTGGACTACATAAAAATATATTTAACTGGATTCGTAATTTCATGCACGTTTCCGTGTATCATAAGTAAAGGTCAAAATATGTTATTAGCCTACATTCGATTTTTGCGAAAAAAATGTAAGTAGACTTATGAGATCAACACGGGGCCAAAAAATTGTGTGGCTGTCTGTGTGTCTGTGAGTGTGTGTACTCGGAATGCCTATCAATTCAAACACGGTGAAACCGAAATGAACGTAATTTGGTACAGAGGTAGCACTAGCAAAGGGTACCTCAGTGTCATGTTTTATATTGCCGCCATCTTTACCAAAACTTAATGGCGGCCACTCAAATGGTCAAAACTTAACAATGCATTACGACCAAACTAATCATTTTAGGATTACGCATTTCGACTTTCATTCAGTCATGATCAGATCCCAATTAATGAGTTCAGGTTTAACTTTATGTACAACTTGCAACCCACCCCGGCTTCGCCCGGTATATTTAACGCCTAAAAGGCGCTCACACGGCAGGTCCCAGACGCAATTCATAAAAAAACGAGCTAAACAGCGAAACTCCAAATACATAGGCCTATACTATTCTCTGAAATCTTAACTCGACACGAGTCGACAGTTCATAGGCTCACTCCGAAGCTAGTAAGTTAAATTTCCATTGAATGGAGATTGTTGGAAGAAAAAAAATCCTAAAATCACTCATAATGGGCGATATATTAAAGATAGAGATATGCTATCCCGGACTTTCTTGTGGAACTTTTCATGCTGAACAATTAATATTGATATTTTTAACGGTTTACCCAGCGTAAGCTTAAAAGGCGCAAGGACGGCAGGGTTTTCTTTGACTCGATTCACTGAAATCGTTACTGCTCGGTTTCCTTTAGCCATAAATAAATGTTTTTCTACAGAAACGTTCCGCGAGAAATCCTTTACAGAATGGTGAAAACCGCATCAAAATCCAACCAGTGATTATCGAGATTATCCGTTACATCCAAGAATCGGAGACTTGGTCTTATACTATGTACAGATGTTATCTATCTAGAGAAAACTTGTAGTGCGTTGAATTGGTGTTTCTATTTTGATTCACAGTTTGAATCTCGTCATATAAGGTTAGTTTGTTTTCTATAAGGGTTCGTGAATTAGGTATGAATATTAAGCACGTGTACACAAATTAGAACAACACAATGTAATACATGAAACGAGAGCATGCACTTTAATTGTACTATATACTGTATAATGTTTGTTACCTCACGAGGGAAACCACCAAGGGCTACACCCCAATCCACCAGAAACTTCGGCAGGGATTGAAACTAGCGAACATATACCTCTGCCCATCCGTAGACATCCGACCGCCAACAATGCTAGCTATTACACAATGAGGCGGACGGTCCTGTTTTAAAAACACCTCAAAACGTTACGTACACATTTTATGCTGGAATAAGTTTACTAATGTGAAGGAATGTTATACATGCAGAGAATGTTCTTATGTTGAATATATATAAAATCGACCATCATTAGGTAGATCATATTTATGTTTGCTCTGTAAAACATGAAGGTATTAAGAGAATTCTGAGCAATGACGATAGAAAGCTAATAGGCTAATACAAACTTCACTTGTCTCATTCTTAGAAAATGTTCTTAATGCTGGATTTAACGATATTGAAGCCTCCCACTCATATTTGTGTGCACGGTTTCTCAGCCCTACTTTCTAATAAGCAGGAATATCTCCTGTTCAGAGGTTCAGAAATTCTACTCTTAATATCATCAGCATTATTCCTCGCCTACAACAATTACAGCAGCTTTAGGAAAACAAACCTAGTCATTGCATTGGAAGGAAGCTTGTGGTTTAAAGTGACCGTTAATTTCACAATCATGAGCCACGTGATCTCCTTTTTACGTGGAATCCAAACCACATGACATGGCATTTCACATGCATTGAACGGGAATTGAACACGGTCCACCTTGCTGAGAGGCAAACAGCTTTACCGCTGGGCCTCCACGCCCCCTACCAATAGTATATTATTATATACTACACTGAGGTGTATGTTTCACATAACACAAGCTCCTAAACCAGAGGGAGTTAGAAGGTGTGGTTTGTACCAAAATCTTCCAAATCGTCCCAATAGTAAGGGGGGCACATTTGAACACGGGGTACCTTTGAACGCCTAATTTCTTATAGCCCTCTGTGATGATTGTGAGGTAATTTTTGTTTTGTTATATTGGCTATGCAGGAAACTACCAGCATCCTTACTTGTAACCTCTTTGGATTCTCAGTTGTAAAGGAGATGTGCATTTGATTTTTAAGTGCATGAATTCTAACTTTCCCAGATTTTTTGTGTAAGGTCATCAGAGCTAAACAACGAGACCTAAAGTAATAATTGATATCATCTAGTTAAGTGCAGTCTTTAGGCTATTGTTTACAATATAATTGATATATCAAACCTTTTGCTTAAATGAGAAAATAGGTTACATTTTTTGTGAGGTTAGGTGGGGAACATTTGAACAGAGAGCATGGGGTACATTTGAGCAAAGTCTTAAATATTATCTGTGCAATGTTTTGTAAATAAATGAGCCATAATATCAGCATTTTACTTATTTTCAGACTGAACATGGTCCGTAATTATAAAAAAAAGAAGCGAGAACCGGATTTTATAGAAGAGGACATGCAGAAAGCCTTTACTGATGTTCTGGAAAAAGGTGTTGGCATCATACAAGCTGCAAAAATGTACGGCATCAAACACACAACGCTATTTTACCGCTTAAAGGGAAGAAAGGAGGGCAAGGAGGTAACATACCAATCAAAATATACAGCCAATCTAGTGTTCACTGCTGAACAAGAAAATATGCTTGCGGATTATATAGTTAAATGCTCCAAAATGAATTATGGTTTAAATTACAATCTGATTCGTTCCCTTGCATTTGATTATTCAGTGAAATTAAATTCTTGTCCTGAAAAGTGGAGTGCCAATGGTACTGCTGGAATAGAATGGATGAAGTGTTTCATGAAGAGACATACAAATTTAACTCTGCGTAAACCTGAGAATACCAGTCTCTCGCGAGCAACAAGCTTTAACAGAACCAATGTGAAAGCTTTCCAAGACAACTATGAGGAAATGTTAAAAAAACGGGGGCTTTGTGGCATCCAACATTTACAATCTAGATGAAACAGGAGTGTCGACAGTGCTGCAGATGCCCCATGTTGTTGCCAAAGTAGGAACTAAGCAAGTTGGGCAAGCTGTCTCGGCTAAACGAGGACAATTAATCACAATGTGTTGCATCGTAAATGCTTCAGGTAATGCCATTCCTCCAGTATATGTATTTCCTAGGGCACGCATGAATGAAACCCTGATGTTTGGAGCCCCTGAAGGAAGTCTAGGGCTGACCAACTCGCCCACGAGTGGCTGGATGACAGGCCCTTTATTTGTGAGAACGCTTGAGCACGTGAGAAATTACACTAAGTGTACAAGAGAGAATAAAATTTTATTGTTGCTTGATAACCATGAAACACACTGCAGCCTCGATGCAATAAATTTTTGCAGGGATAATGGCGTTGAATTACTCACGTTCCCTCCTCACTGCACACATCGCATGCAACCTCTTGATGTGTCAGTGATGGGACCATTCAAAACCAAGTTAGCTATCAAGCAAAATGAATGGATCATAAATCATCCAGGGCAAACTCTAACGATTCACAACCTGGCAAGTATTGCGAGAGAGGCTTTCGATATTTCTTTCACGAGAAAAATCATAATATCTGGGTTTCAAAAAACTGGAATCTGGCCTTTTAATACCACGGCATTTGACGATGAGGATTTTGAACAATCAGCAGTTACAGACAGGTGTGATTCAACTCTTGAAAATCCAGGCCCATGTCATCTTGTTGCCAGTGAAGCAGGCACTAATTCAGAGAGCAGCGAGGGAAATCGGCCTTCGACGACTGAACCCTCGACTAGTCAGAATCACATCACACCAGGTAGAACAGTTCCACAGCCAACAAAGTCGGTGACACCAGAGTCTGTTCGACCTTATCCTAAAGCTCTTCCGAGAAAGGTTAGAATTGCTGGAAGAAAGAAGGGGAAATCACGAATACTGACCAGCACTCCTGAAAAGAACCGTATTGAGCAAGAGACAAGACTTAGAGAATCCAAGAAAGCTAATGCCTCCATGAAGAAAACAGGTGGTCTACAGATTCCAAAGCCCGTTTCAAAGAGGAAACTCTTTGAAATACAAACAGACACAAGTCCAGAATAACTGACTATTCCGAGGAAGAAGATTCAAGTACAGAAACATCACCTCCTGAAAATGACCTTCCTTTGCTGAAAGAAAATAACCATTTACATTATGAATCTGTTAAATCAGATGACTATCTGCTTGTGAAATTTGCTAGCAAAAAACAGGAACTTTATTTTGTGGGACAAGTTCTCGCGAAAAATGCAATTGAGTGCACTGTGATGTTTATGAAGAGAGACGGTGAAGGTACGAAGAAATTCATTTTCCCTCAGAATACAGATGTTTGGCAAGTTGCACTATCTGACATTGTGTGTAAATTGTCTCAGCCAGTAGCATCAGGAGGAACAAAAAGAACTTCAAGAATTTTCACATTTCCAGTGAACTTTGAAAATTTCAAAATGGGTTGAACTGACAAACATGTCCAAAAATCCATTAAAAAGATGTGTTGGCTTTCAATATGTTTCTGTCATTTATGTTCTGCACAAAATTAATGCCACAGTGAAATTCAAATGGAACTGAAACATGAAATTATAGTCCGTTCAAAACTGTCCCATGCTTGTTCGAATGTACCCCAGGATGGGGTAGATTTGAACAAATTACACAGTGTTACATTTTTGCGCGGGTCATCCAAATGGGTTATGTATCGAAGAAAGTGTAGATGTTAGAATGCTTGCCAGATCTTCAGCGATCAATTTCAGTAAAAACCTAATTGAAAATAACACATGTGTCGAGTTATTTTGTGTTTTTCTAAAAACTGTTCAAATGTACCCCCCTCTCCCCTACAGCAAAAATCTTGCATTTCTTGAAAAGTCAACGGAAATATATTTATTTGTTCATAAAGTGCTTTTAAACAAATAAACAAGACGATAGCCCCTGGCAGAACTGTGTCGCGTACAGCCCGCATAGCACTGGGCCAGGCGGGTAGTCCGTAAAAATGGGGCGCACACAACCAGCAGCAGTGATGAATGGTTCTCTGATTGCATAAATATCGGCAGTTTGTTCAAAAAGGGCGTTTAAACAAATAAACATATTTTTAGAAGCCCGCATAACAGTACTAATCTTATACAGGACCCACTCCGTATTTAAACTATACGGAGATGGGGAGGGGGGTTGAGTCTGGTGCCTATGAGCTAGGCTCCTTTTACTCTATTTCGAGGCAGTTTTATTATATGTGACTAGCCATGGCCGGATCTACGGAAGGCCGCGGCGAGCGAAAATTGGCAACCTCGCCGTGAATGGCCAGTCTGCTTTGCCTAGCCCACTGAGTTACATGGAAAATATGTCACGCGCTCGTGTTTTCTTCAAAATACTCTATGTAAATGAAATTATACCATTGATTATTACTGTATAGTGGCTAGCTACAATGCCAAAGACTTGTGTTGTGCCGAATTGTAAGTCTAATTATCGTTCATCGATAAAAACTGAAGGGTTTGTGACAGTGTTTGGGTTTCCTAAAAATCCACAATTGAAAGCCACATGGGAACGTGCTATTCAAAAGAAGAAAGATTGTAGTTTTACGTGACCGTGAATCTTGTGATTATGAGCCACGGGACCTCCTTTTTACGTGGAATCCGAACCACAGGACATGGCATTTCACTTCGAAAATCTCACATGCATTGACCGGGAATCGAACCCGGACCGCCTTGGTGAGGGGCATACAGCTAGACCGCTGAGCCACCACGCCCCGAAAACGTGCTATTCCTCGAGCCAATTGGGTACCTACGAAATATTCCTTCGTATGTATTAAGCACTTTCTTCCTGAAGACGTAAGTTATGTTGAAAAATACAAGGATGGTGATGGGAATAATAAGGAATTCACACGGAAGAAGCCTGTATTGTTACCTCGTGCGGTTCCAAAGGTATTCCCAAACTTACCATCGTATTTGAGTAAGTGCTCCTCCAAGATAAGGAAATCTCCAGAAGAAAGAAGAGAAGAAGAAAAATAACTGAAAAAGCCTGCAGAGGAATGTGAGAAGACCCTTGCTGAGGAAGCCAACAAAATTACGACTTTCGAGTCCTTTGTTTGTGATAAACAAAATAAATTGGTGCAGCATAAAACAGACTGGTCTGTAAATACTAGTGAAAAACTATCGTATTTTGTATAAATTAGATGTGTCAAGCATACTGTACCTAAAATAAGGTCATGTATAAGGGTAAACAATGATTTTACGGTCGAAATTCATATCAATGGAGGCGAAATTCCTATCGGTGTTGTTCTTCATTCTGGCTCTGTAATATTTCGAAATTCATTATTAAGTAAGTGGAGTCAGTTGTTCCAAGCAATAGAATTTTGCCACGACTTTTTCTTACCTGGAAGTTCTGTAAGTTCACTAGTCGTCCAGATTAATAGTTTAATAGATAACCTAAAAACTAACCTTGAAAACCAGGGAGACGAAACTTCAGAGATTCTGTTAAAAAAAAGTTCAATGTTTCTGCAAGATCAGTTTACACTTACTTTTTTTAAAGAAACCTAGATATAACGTCACTACAACTCTAAATGCATTCCTCATTTATATGCAGTCTACAAAGTGTTATAACGCAATTAGATTTAACCATATGTTATCTCTACCTCATCCCCGAGTTTTACAAAAATTAACAACTTCCTTCGCCATATCCCCGAAAGCTGATGAAGAGAACAGTGACTTTCTAAGTCACATTGTGAAAGATTTATCAAATTTAGAAAGGATTGTAAATTTACAAATTGATGAAATACATGTCAAACAAACTTTAGATTAAAAAAAGGCAATTATTTGGTGTTGCTGCAAATGAATATGTCGATTTAGCTAAGACAGTTCTGGCCTTTCTCGTTAGTTCTGCTTTTGGAAATTTGAAAGAGGTTGTTGAATTAGTTCCAGTGAAACAATTAGCTGATACTGCAAAAGGTGTTATCAGGCAAATACAGGATTGTGGCCTAAATATTCTGTCTATCATAGCTGATAATAATGGTGTGAATCGTGCTATGTTCAAGCATTCCAAGCATTCTGATAGTAATTACTGGTTCCATATTGATGGAAACACCCTAAAAACCTTTGTTTTATATGACAGTGTCCATGTATTAAAAATATACGAAATAATTGGCTGAACTTAAGTGGCCTTGATATGTCATTTATTTTTCCTGTATGGGAAGATTTAGACTCATTTTCAAATGTTTTTAACTCAGATGACTGTAACCCTGATTTTAAAGATGATGATGATGATAATTGTTGTTTTAAGGGGCCTAACATCGAGGTTATCGGCCCCTGATGAAATGAAATGGCATGAAATGAAAGGATGGAGATAATAAACAGCTCACTGCTATGGATGAAACGAAAATGGTTTAGATAAAATAGACAGTGAGCCCCAACAACTATGACTTATGAAGCAGGGAAAATACTTACAAAAAGGAACTCAGATTGAAACTACTCACCAAATGGAGAGCGGTAATACGTACATAAGGGAATTTCGAACGAAATACTCACAAAAGGAATAGATTGAAAAATACGCACTAAATGTAGGTTAAGTCCAAAATACGTACAAAATGCAACGTACAGTCGAAATACCTACAAAATGCAAGTGAAATCAAAATACTTACAAAATGCAAATGAGACTGAAAATACGCACAAAATGTAATGGTGATTCAAAATACCCACAAAATTGCAATTGAGACTTAACTACTTGAACAAAGCGGGGTAGGTTGAAAATACAAAATGCAATTGAAATTCAAAAAACTCACAAATGCCCCGGCCCGGATACTGAAAGACTTACTAAAAAGCAATTTAGATTGTCAATCCTTACAAAATGCAATTGAGATTGAAAAACACTCACAAAATGCAATCTAGATCGAAAAGACGTACAAAATGCAACGTATATTAAAAATACCTACAAAAAAACGCTAAAAGGGAATTTAGATACACGGGGAACCAAGTAACAAAAACAGTGCGGGAATCTGAAAGAGAAAAGGAAATATAAGGAAAAGAGGAGAGGATTGGAGAGGAGAGGGTAGGGGAGAGAGGAGAGGGTCCGCCCCAAAGGGAAGGGACAAAAGGGGAAACGGACCGAGCTCAGGAATCCCTCGGGGTCGCCAACCCCCGAACTCACCAGCCGTGAGCCCCTGAGGGTGTAGCATTATCTAGGGCGCACCAGAAGTGGTGGGGCTACATACACCCTGCCTCCTTAAGGGCCTTGAGCACAAGGCAGGAGGTAAAAGGAAAAGAAAAAGAAGGAGGGTGTCAGGAAAGATGAGACAAGGGCCAATTAAGGCGGGAAAGGAAGAGACTCCCTAGGCTTCGGATACCCTAATACCGTCGGGGTCGGAAGATGATTTTAAAGAGGTAACTCAAGCATCATTTAGTGACATAAGAGCGATCTACAAAAAGGAATCCGATTTACTGATTAAGTCTGCACCAAAGTTAACATTTAAAAGTGTTTATCCAAATTTACTTGAACGCCAAAGGGTTTCTTCGGTTACAAACGTGTTTCACGTATCGACAGTTTCTGCTCTAAACAAGTATTGTTATAAAGGTACTGCATTTTTTGTCAGATTATTCCTAATGTGGTGGTCCATTGTTAATTTTAAGCGGCCTCTCACCCATGTTATTAAACGTAATAGTCTTCAAATGCCTTTCAAAAATCACGAAGACAAAAGGTTGGCTTTCCTAAAGGCATTCCTCCAATGGTTGTCCACGTGGAAAAAGAACGATGAAAATGATTCCTCAAAAAGAGTTGTTTAACCAATGAAACTTACAACGCTTTGTATGTAACAACCTATGTATTACGTGAGATTATTATTTATGCTCTACAGAATCTGAACTCCTCTTATGTGTTAACTGGCAAATTTCAGAGTGACCAATTAGAATCCAGGTTTGGGCAGTACCGCCAACTAACAGGCGGCAACTATAATATATCAGTTTCTCAGGTAATGGAGGCCGAATTGAAAATAGGTTGAAAAGCGTATTTGGCCTTCATTCAGCCAGGTATGGAGCAGTTACTTTTTCGAAATAAATTATAATGTCCTCTTCCGATACAAATTCAGGAGAAAGTACAACAAGCAGCCTTTCGTCAGCTACTGTTGACGATACCTTTTACAGTATTTTAGAAGACAAGTACACTGAAAACATACAATTCGATGAGTCGGGTTTTATATATGCCTGTGGTTACATATCGTTCAAGCAATGTTCAAGAATAAAATGTGAAGAATGTTTGGCTTTGCTTAGAAATAAGGAAAAGATAAATGGTAGCTACTTCAATCAAATAAATAGGGACGGACTTTCAGTTCCTGCAGATTTTATTTTATCAGTGTGTAAACATGTTGTTGGAATTACGCAGGCACTAATTTCTATTAAGTTTGAGGATCAATTTTTAAAATGTAAATGTAACAATCAACGCCAAGTAATTCAAAATCTTAGTCTACTCGGTATTTCATCAGATATTGAATTGTCAGAAACCGCCGAGAAAACCTGTACCTGTGGATGTAATGTTATGACAATAGTCACAAGTATTGTCTTAACAATGAGTAACATTTTGTTAAATAATTACAGGAAGTTGAGGAATGAACGGGTAACTTGCCATAGTAATCACAGAAAACTTGCTATTCTTTGTTAGAGGCCAACCTGTTGTATATTTTGTAAATGTCAAATAAATATTGAAAGCAAATTGGTTTTGTTACTCCAAGTAAGCCCTACT
Organism: Meconema thalassinum; assembly: GCA_946902985.2. Taxonomy (NCBI): domain Eukaryota; kingdom Metazoa; phylum Arthropoda; class Insecta; order Orthoptera; family Tettigoniidae; genus Meconema; species Meconema thalassinum. The sequence continues at coordinate 1,386,093,004 of OX336389.2, forward strand.
CACTCTTGACAATCCTTTTACTTAAATGTTGAAAAGAACAAATATTATTTCGTTATTTCAATTTTGTTTTCGTGGCGAAGCACACGCATCAACAGCTGGCCGGCTGCTATGGCCATCCCAGTTCAGAGAAGTGCAGCGTTGCAAGGTCGAACGCCGCGGCCTTCCGTAGAGCCGGCCATGGACTAGCGGACCCGTGCAAGATATCTCGCATATTCATAAACCACACTTTCCCCAATAGGTTTTCAAATCGAACACTTCTTACAAAAATTGATATTTAAGGAATTAGAATGCAATTTGTCACTGATAATGTCATTTGTGTGCCGAGTGTGCTGTAACACTCACCGGTTATTCGATATTTATGAAATTATACGATTTGAGTACTCATTCCTTTGATTTACTGTTTCTGAAATCCATGCAAAATGCTGAAGGAAAGACCTCATAATGTTAAAATGACATGAAATGGGCGTCACAGTAACACAAAATGTGAAGTGGACAGAAATAATGGAGCGTATTTCTGTCCGCTTCACATTTTGTGTTACTGTGACGCCCATTTCATGTCATTTTAACATTATCTGCAAATCGCACACTTCGTACATATTTTTAAAAGTAATTTTTTAAAGAAATAATTGATATTTATGGAATTAGAGTACAATTCGTCACTGCTAATGTCTATTCTCTTTTATTTGAATGCTCATTTTCACAATCGGTCGCTTGTGAATGCCGCAGGAGGGATCTATACTACTGAAATAATATGATTAATTGTTAAGGGGGAAATTTATAATTTTGGGAATAACATTGAGGCGTCGATACCCAAAAATATTTGTTTTGATTAAAGCCAGGCACATATACACATGCGAGAGTTCTCGGACAGGTCCACTAGTATAGATGTATTGATATATCTACTCGTAGTAAAGAGCTGACTTTCAGTATGTGTCCTAATTATTCTTGTAATCAAATTTTTGTTTAAATTTCATGTTAAAAAAACCAATGATATTCCTTCATATTATTATTATTATTATTATTATTACTATTATTATTATTATTATTATTTTAATGTCATTCAGTGACAATCATGACTTTTTCATCACATAGCATAGGCCTGTTGGGGGTACGTATCTAAACTATAAATTTTAGGTGTAAACTAACTCTGGAGCTTGAATACTACTGGCAGAGAGAAGCAATTGGACGAAGCTTACGGAGCAAGCTATGGCTGCTCATGATTTAGGCAAAGCGTGCATGCTGTTCAGAGCTAGGTGTGGAGATCAGGCGCTCAACCCGGCCGCTCGAATTGGATTTATGGTATATTGGAATCAATCCCCGCCCCTTCTCTCGCGATCCATTCCATTTCCTATTGACCCCATAGCTCAACCTCGATTCACACCTCTGCGTAAATCCACGACTTTATCTGCCTGTGTAACCAGAGCAAGCGGATCCCCAGTATATCATCATTACTGGCGCGCCGCCTTGTCGCTCACACGTGCACCCCCCCCCCCCCAAACCGGTCCCCCCCCCCCCCCCCCCCGCACTCCCCCTTTCCCTAGCTCAGTCAATGAGGCAGTGTCCCATCTCGCGTTTAATCAGTGGACGATTTCTCCGATATCGGATGTTCATGCTCCTCTACGACTGCTGTCATGAAGAGCTCATCCTACACCTACAGGTGTATAGAATACACTTCTGGTCAGACGCCAGAGGGATGAATTGCTCATTCGGAACTTGCGATAAATCGGAGACGATGGATAATTTTTACCCCTTGTTTTGGAAGTTTAAATTAGAGCAGGGCTGCCCAATACCTTCCCAAACGTGATAATAAACCAAAGAAAATTCATCCCTTCACAAACTTCCTTTACTGAAAAGATAGATGGATAGATAGATAGATAGATGATGCCTTTATTGGTGGCGAAGTTAGGGCTCAAGGCCCTCACTTACACGTAACCACTAGATAATAATAATAATGTTATTGGTATTACGTCCCTTTTAACTACACTGGCTTTTAGAGACGCCGGGGTGCCGGAATTTTGCCCCGAAGGGGATCTTTAACGTGCCAGTAAATCTACGGACACGGCTCCCTCGCATTTGCGCACCCTCAAATGCCAGCTGACTGCGCCAGGATACGAACCTGCAACCTTGGGCTCAGCAAGCGAGAACGTTACCCCTGAGCCACGCAGCCAGCCGTAACCGCTAGAAGAGTATACATCTACATTATTATTATTATTATTATTAAGAATAATCAATATTACATCCAGCAATACAAGAAAATACACACACATAGCTTTTTAAGTATTAGGACATACAGTACGTCCGTACATTGTTCAAACAATCGCGTGTGCTATATAGATATTGTCCTTTGCACTACAGCATTATATAATTCACTTGTTCTCTTGATCACTAGAGTCCCATTATATTAAATATGTACAATCTTCATCATATCGTAACTTTAGTCTATTTCTGATTATTATCTAAGTCAACATATTAGTCTAAAAATGTACATTCTGAGATCTATATGATGACTATCAAATTCAGCCGAGTTAGGGAAGAATACATGCAAGCTATACCACGTAAGGCAAGGCCTTGTGGGTGGCATATTAGGTCTACTAACCTAATTATAACGTTAAGTGTTCATGTTAAAAAATATATTACATATACTGTATGTATTAAAATAAGCGTTGTGAAATAGCTAGGTAGCAATGGTAATGCTAATTTATAGAATAAGCTACTTTAATATATCTTTAATGACATTTTTATTCTCTCGAACAAATATCTTTGCGTTACGTATAATCTTTGTAGATTTATGTAACTGCTCTTGGGTTTAGGAAGGATATTGTAAAATTTAGGAATAAAGTATTGAAAATTACGCTTTGCAATATAGATTTGGTTTGAAGAGGAGAGACAAATTTCCAGTTCTACCTCTTGTTTGGTAGGTGTGGCACATGTTTATGACTGAATTTTTATTTTTATAGATATATTTATAGATTTCCGTCACGTAAAGTTGTCCTATATTCATGACGTTTGCTTCCGCATACAATTCATTAGTAGGATATAACCTTTCCTTTTTATACATGATACGCAACACATGACTTATAATTACAAATAGGCCTACCAATACTACAAATAATATCAATAGCAATAAGAATAGTGATAACATGAATAATGATAGACTCATTAATTTCAAAATACACAAAGTTAAGTACACTTAAATGACATAACTACAGTAATCCAATCATTCGTCTCATTCATTCATTCGTTCATTCAACATTTATCAAGGAAGTCAGAGGGATCCACCCTGCAAATACTCGCAGCAAGCCACTTTAAACTTGCGATGAGAGGATTGTCTCTAATGTTCGCAGGTAGCAAATTCCATGACCTGGACGCAGAGATTATGATGCCAAGAGTTGAGCATGTAGTGGAACAGCTTTCTGAACAATATGACAAACGATATGCAGGTCAAGAAAATGTTGGCCCCGTGGTGTTGGGGTAGCGCGCCTGCCACTCACCTGGAGGCCCCGGGCTCGATTCCCGGCTCCGTCAGGGATTTTAGAAACTGACGTGAGGGCTGGAACGGGGCGCACTCAGCCTCGTGAGGACAATTGAGTAGCTGTCTGACAATGAGGCAGCGCCCCGATCACGAAAACCAAGATTAACGGCCGAAGGGACCCGATGCGCTGATCACACGTAACCCCAATATCTGCAGGCCAAATGGCTTCGCAGTGGTCGCTTTGTAGGCCTAGGTCCTTCACGGGCTGTAGTGTGAGGGGTTATTATCATTATTATTATTATTATTAATATTGTTATTATTATTATTATTTTATTATAGGTCAAGAAAAGACTGTACATGGTGAAGTCTAACTTGACTTATTTGAGTCCAAGAAAGTGCTCATTTTATAGACACTATCATGTTGAGTGTAAGAATTGTATAAGGTGCGTTCAAAAAGTAACGAGCCGGAGGCTGAAATGCGCAAACTGGTGACATCGGCTAATCGTGGCGTGTGTAACGAGGTGTGGATCCGACCAGAGCGTGGAAGGTCACAGCCCGTCGCTAGAGGGCACGCGTGCACGTCACGTGACGATACAAAGCGAGCAGCAGCATGCATTAATCGTCCAACGCTGCCAGTTGCATTGCAAACAGTGACATGGAGGCGTCAACCGAAGAACAAATAGGTGTTGTTCGGTTTCTGACAGCGGAAGGAGTAGGGGAACGGACATTCATCGCCGAATGCCACAAGTGTACGGCGAACACTGCATGTCCCTTGCAAGGGTCAAGGCGTGGCACAAGCGCTTCAGGGAAGGACGGGTGTCGTTAGACGATGATGCCCGGTCTGGGGCACCCCCCTGCCTTACCGATGACAACGCCAAGCTGGTTGATGCACACATTACCCAGGACCACCGAGTGACAGTGAACGCCATAGCCGCCGTAGTCGCTCCACGACAATGCACGACTTCTTACGGCCAACACAGTCGTGGCACTCCTGCAGAAATTCAAATGGGAGGTTCTCGGCCACCCTCCATACAGTCCAGACTTCTCTCCCTGTGATATTTGGTCCCCTGAAAAGGGCTCTGTGGGGCCAACGATTCACCTCGGACGCCGACGTCCAGCTGTACGTGCGGAACTGGTTCACATCGCAGCCCAGGGAATTTTATGAGACAGCCATTCACCGCCTCGTGTCACAGTGGGACAAGTGCCTCAACAGCCAGGGCCAATACTTCTAACATACAGGTACTGGTTTCTGTAATTATACCTCCGGCTCGTTAATTTTTGAACGGACCTTATATTAATAAAATTGATCTAATGAGTGATATAACGTGTTAAAGAAAGGTATTCTGTCGGCCAACACAAATTGTGCCCAATTACATTAGACGGAGTCCGCTGGAGGAATAAAACGGAACCGGACGCTACAAGGATCAGCTCTAAAAACCAGATAAGTTGACATCATTTCATTACATTCAGTGCTTTTGTGTAGTTTTACATTTGATGATGATGATAATTATTGTCTTAAGGGGCCTAACATCTGGGCTATCTGCCCCAGTTTTGCATTTGCGCATTCACCACACGAGATATTAAAATACATTTAGGCCGTGGCGGTTTGGCTTCGGTGGCGTAGTTGGTAGCATGCTGAATTTCTATGCCAAAGTTCGCGGGTTCAAACCCGGCCGAAGTCGTCGGAAGAGCATTAAAAATCCCTTAGTATGACTTCCTTTGGAGGGGAAGTAAAGCCGGCGGTCTCCATGTCATATATTATGGCATGAAAAAGAACCGTCTACTAACTTCACTTGTATGAAGCCATAATGTGTAGGTTAGAATTCATAACACACTATTAGATCCAACATTCGCCATCAGATGCTGATTGCAATCCCATCTAGTAGCCAAATCCGCAATCTAGGTGTCTTGGATGGTAGTATTTGGTGGCAAAAGTAGAACTACTGTACTTGAAATTATCGTCTGCAGTCCTTACTTGAATTAAAACAGATAACACACACTAATACAGTCTTCACAATTAACACTGGTTATCAAACATATTCTACACACACACCCGAAGTACACGGAGCTAGATGACCGCGTTATCGCAGCCCCTAAACTAAGGAACCAACCCTCCAACAATTAGGCCACTAGTTTAAATAGGAACGCTTGATTTAGAACAATAATAAAAAATAGTGCAGACAACTTAACTGAAGTTATTCACAATAACGATTCAATAGATCACAGAATACATACTTAAACCACATTAATAATAATAATAATAATAATAATAATAATAATAATAATAATAACGCAACAACCATAGAAGTGAACTGTACTGTCTGTAAATAGTTGACACGTTACAGAAGTTTTTACAAACTTGTGTAATATAAATGTTATATACAGGATGGACAAAAAAATGGCGCATTTGGAGGTCGGCATGCGATTCCTCATCCAATTGCAAGAAAAAAGTTTCTATAGCAAAATCAGATCGGGTGCTGTTTGAAAACACAAGTATGAAAACGAGAAGATGGCAACACTGTCACATCCTGCAGTGCATCGGAATGTACAGAGAAAGCTCCGGCAGAGAGCCAAGTTCCTGCGACCTGTTTTTGGCCACGCTGCGTGCAGTTACAGCGTTGCCAGAGCCTCGTTTCATAACACGCATTTCTGTTAAACCTATCGGCGGAACTATGTTTTGCAACATAAACTTTTGTCGTGAAATTCGACGAGGAACCACATGCCGACCTCCAAGTGCGGCATTTTTTGTTCACCGTGTATATACAGGGTGTCTCAAAAAATGTACTAACACTTTGAATGACTATATAATGATTATTTATGAACATAGAGACAAGTTTAAGGGCTTCAGATATACAGGAGACATGTAATTAAAGACTCATGGCTACGACATTGCAAAGATCATGCATATTCCAACCAAAAGTAATATGACAATGACATCAGTAGACAGACAGCGTAATCTTAACAAATAATTCGGCAGGTGACACGTACTTTATGCTCTCTGCAGGACAGAAAACTGATTATTTTTGAAGTAATAAACAGTCTGAATTGAAGAGAAAACTTCGGAACAATAAAATGTTCGCCAAAATGTCCCAAATAGCGATATTTATCTCCGGACTCTATCATAAAAATCTACGTGAAACATTAGACCACTCCAAACATGGTTGAGCTTGAAATGAAATGACATTTTATTTCCAAATTGATGCCCAAGTTCGTACCAAACCTTCGTAAGAGGTTATCTGTTATTTTATTGTAAATGAGGTTTTCTCTGCCAATGTAGAAAAATAACAGATTTTAAAACCTATATTGATTGCCAGAACTAATGCATGTCATATAAAATCCTTTAGAAATATTCACTTATATTTAGATTTCTCTGAATGAATATTTGTATTAGTACTATTGTGTGTTTTCTTGCATTGTTATCCCGAGAAGTATTTCTCTGTTGGGTACAGGGATACCAGGTGAAGAAGACGGAAACACCGGGCAAAATCTCAATCCCATGATAAAACAAGAAGCTTTATAAAGAACGCACTGTCTACGTTTTAGAAATTGATGATTTTAGTTTTATATTCTGTTCTCCTTTTGTAGGAAGATTGTGAAATTCCTGCGACAGATATCGACATCACGCTATAATTGTAATATGCACTTCAGAATTCTACAGTATTAACAAGCCTATTATACGAACTTGTCATATTGCCAATCACCGTACCATACTTGAATATACAGTACTGTTTGAAGAAAGAGAAACACCCAGAAGAAATTGTCGGAGACACTCCAGAAAAGGGGTCGTGTAAGCCTGCGGTACCATACTAAGTGATTGACATCGCAGAGAGATGGCGTGCACATTTGCCCTCGCGTGCCCTCCGTCGTGGGACCGTACAGGTCAGTGTTCCGCACAGCTCTGTCGGCGTGTGCCGTCATACCAAGTTGAAACTAGTAAGCTAGTGCAACGATGCCTCGCCGAAATCACAGCGTGATACAGGTCGTACAGGGCACGCTGCGTCAACAATAAGGCGTATGTGGATCCAGTGGAGAGAGGAAGGCCGTATACAGCGATGACGGGGTACAGGACGACCACAGCGCCTCTTCTCAGTTTTAAGGACTTTTATTTCGGGTGGTAAAATTCCCTGGCGGGGTAAGAAGTCTTCATTATTCATTTCGTTCTCATCACGACGAGCAGGCCATCTACGGGCATCTATTTCAAAGACCTGCACCTGACCTCTCCAGAGACCACGCTATATTCTTCTTCTTCTTCTTCTTCTTCTTATTATTATTATTATTATTATTATTATTATTATTAAAGCCAGTAACAATTAAGTGTATATTAATAATTGAATATGATGGTGCAAAGTCTCTCTCCACTCAGAGCAAGGAACAAGAAAGGTTCAGAACTCCTTACAGTGTTCCCACTCATTAAATTCTACCACCAACTTTATTGTTGATTACAGATTTGACGGTATCGAGCATGGGAGATTCATTACTAAATCTGATGCAACTGCAATACCTGCACTTAATAAGAAACAGAGATTGATGTTATTTCTTCCTACTGAATAATACACAATGTTTTCTTATTCTTGGAAGTGCAGTTGCACCTAAGTGAAGTCTCCTAAAAGCGGTGTTTGCATTCCGGCAGCGAGTTTGTAGTAAGGGTCGACGTGCACTGAAGTCCAAGTTACGAACTCTTGTTCCCTCCCCCTCCCCCTCCCCCACCCCCTCTGCCACACCTTAGACATCGTATCGCATGCAAGGGGAGGGGGGGACCTATTTTATGGGCTCTAGTTAAGAGCACTGCACATACCCACGCTTAAGGTGCCAACTTGAAATAGGCTTTAATCGTAAATTCCTAAAACTCTATCAAATGACACATTTACATTAATTATCGACTTGTTTCGAACATGTCTGGTTCGAAATGTATGGAATGATGTTGCTGGTTTGTTTTTGAGGGGCTTGGACATCGTGGTCATTCGGCCTCCTGTATAATTTCTTTTAGTTCTGATAACCTGTGCTAGTGTGATAGCTGTATTAGTGTGTGTATTTGTAATTCAGGCGAGGATTAGGAAAGAGGCGGCCGTGCCATGAAGTTAGGAACCATCCCGGCATTTGCCTGGAGTAGAAGTGGGAAACCACGGAAATCTACCTCCAGGATGGTTGAAGTGGGAATCTTCTCAGGTTTGCCACACGAGGCTGAGTGCAGCCCGTTCCTGTAGGGAATGATGGAGCTGAAATTGGATTGGGTGAAGAACAGGAGCTGGAAGAAGAGAACTGCATGGCCCGACTTTATATTAAATTTTCAATATTCACATTACTCGACCAGATTACATTAAAATTACTTTTAAAAAAATCTTGAGCAATTCTGGAAACACTACAGAACTTGAATAGTGGAGTCAAAAGGGTCAATATTCTCCCCAACCCCCACCCACCACCCCCCACCCCGCAAGATGGCCACCCAACATATGGAGCGGAAGTGGACTAAGGGCGAAAGAAAAGTGTTCTAATGGCAGTGTATTTATCTGAACTTACGAATGTTCAATAATAATGGTTCATGATTTACCAGGTGAATCAGCTGCCCCTTATAATATTGTCTTATGCAGCCCAACGAACGCGTGTTATCAGGAAGGTCGATATTTCTCTGCTGCATCCCATATGGTACAAATGCACTGCAAGCATATTCCGCAAGCGATACTAAACACTATTGGTTTGGCCGCGTTATAGTCGGTAGTCACATCGAGGGAAAACTAATAGTGTTCAGTATCGTTTGCAGTGCATTAGTACCATACGGGATGCAGCAGAGAAATATCGACCTTCCAGATAACAACTCTAGTTGGGCTGCAAAAATAGTACATTATGCAACGAGCCTATTATGGCAATAATTAATAATAATAATAATAATGTTATTGGTTTTACGTCCCTTTTAACTACCCTGGCTTTTAGAGACGCCGGGGTGCCGGAATTTTGCCCCGAAGGGGATCTTTAACGTGCCAGTAACTCTACTGACACGGCTCCCTCGCATTTGCGCACCCTCAAATGCCAGCTCACTGCGCCAGGATACGAACCTGCAACCTTGGGCCCAGGAAGCGAGAACGTTACCACTGAGCCACGCAGCGAGCCGGCAATAATTAAGACACGAGTTTTATAATTTCCATACGAGTGTCTTAATTAGCATTTTAGGCGAGTTGCCTACGACTGTTTATGTTCGACGATAATTATAACTATTTTATGTTCGAACATAAATATTCTTAAATATCTGTCGAGATTTCACCAGTTTTATGTACTGAGCAGAGCGCAGGGGACGCAGAGAATACCTTGTATTTGACCATGACCTCCTCGATTACCCCATTATGATACTAGGCCACGAAGTGAAATTTAAATTAGAAGGCCTTGGAACTCAGCGCAGGTGCGATGCTATCCTTACCTAATTGGTCAAACAACTGTTTCTTGAGCACTGATTGGTGGGAGAAACTGTCCCATAATGAACACTTGTACTATAATGAGCCTCATTATAGTACAGTTTTCGGACATATAATATTTACGTTTCGACATCGTCAAACATAAACAATATTATTAGGGGAATGCTGATTCACCTGGTATGCACCCATCCCGTTCGGTTTAACGTTCACGTTTCTACAGTGTAAATTATTTGGTCACATATTGGGATAGAGTCGTATTTACCCACATTATGTACACTGATTTCTGCATTTCAAGGTAGCGGGATTGTGTGGACCAATATTTGATTCTATTTCCTTATGTAAATATTATATATTCACAACATTGCCTTTGATGTTTTACACAGTGTGTAACTGGGACGAGGTTCGCTTGATATCTCATGACTGCTTCAAACAATCCGGCTAATGAGCGGATATTCTAATTCGTGTCACAGCAAAGGGAAGAGCACCTCAACACTCCATGGGACTGTCGATCACAAACAGAACAAAAAGAACCCCGATCCCAGTAGCATGAATCACAGGATTACACAAAGGTGGAAAATAAAGAGTCCTTACTGTATAAGCAAAAAAAAAATTAAAATACCTACTTTGGATTGAAAAGCACATGTTTCGGCCATAAGATGGAATTTGTAAATTTAATTTTCTGCATTTTGAGTTTAAGATAATATGTCAGCCTGTCTCAGCCATTGAATAACTGGAAACTGTGCTAAACCTTCACTAATCTAACATTGTCAGCTAACTTACTGATTTGCACAGACAAGTTTTCTGTATGTGATGTCATGAGCTAAAACTAGGGCAGGCAATTTGAGGCACTTCAAAGTGAAAAGTGAAAAGGGGCAAAGAATGCACGTCATGACACTCGTTATATGCAAACACACTGAATGCACGGTCTGTGACCGGTTAAGTGCCGTAAAGCAAACTGCAACGCCGACAGTACCCAGGACTGTGTTGTCACGTTCGGTGATACAATAACTATTATCTCTTCAGTGTGTTCAAAACGGCAAATAAGAGAATAATGTATCAATAATAATAAATCAAATCAACATATAATTACCTAGAGCTCATTGCTGAAGAGTAAATCCGCACTATTGGGGGTTGATGATAAATTAAGAAAAATTGATTAAATAACCTAGCATATAAACGAAAGTTCGATGCTTTTCAGTCGGTCAACACGATTGTACCCAAATGAGATGGGTTATTCCCTAATCCTGAAAAATAATTACATGATATTAATAAATACACTTAGATGACCAGTTTCGATCGTCAGGAGATCATCATCAGATCCATTACACTTAGGCTACACAATTTTTATGTCTGAAAGTATGAGTGAAAATATTTACAATATGTACACTTCTTTAGTTGCGGTATTATTTGAGATAGTGCAACTCTTCAGTAATTGTTAGTTATAGACTATGTGATGTTTTGTTAAAATACTGAAAGTGGTGATTGACCTACAAACTTGCTTGTTTAGAGTGAATATGTGATTGTACATACAGTTAAATGGTCAATCCAGCTTTTATTGTACAGGCTACTTATCTGATTGAGCCTTGCGTGTCATGGTGAGAGCAGTTGTCTTCGTCACTATCTACACTCATCTGTTGGAAGTTCCTAAGTGCCAGGGTCTCTTATAAACCTGGGTATTTCCCCTCTTGCATACCTAAGTTTCAGTGCTCGTCGTACAAATATGACTATATGTGGCCATGCCTAGTCTCCCTAATGTGGTGTATGTTACTGTATTCAGGATAATCTTCAACTGTTAAAGAGCTGGTTTTAATTCTTGCCACGCATAAGCTAATAGCCATTTAAGCGCTGCCCAGTCTAATGAGAATGTCCTGGCACCTTTAATACTGCCGTTAATAGCGGCCTAGGATTATTGAAGAAAAATATACATTGTACACCCTGATCCAATAACACGTTTCCCTCATAAATCCCTTATCTAGCTTTGATACTTTGTTATGTTGTGTCTCGTTTCTGACGGGGTGTTTTTTCTAGTAGAGTGAAGAGGGGTGAACTCTCCATGAATGTGTGTTCGTTTAAATTATTGCGGTTGTTTATTTTAGCTAAGTGTATCTCGATTGCTTCCTTTATGTCAAGAGCTCTGCCTTCCGGTTCGTGATGAATTATTTTGAAGTCGGTTTCAATGTTAGTGACCCCCCAGGGTCTCATATCTAGTGGGACGTGGGTTGGCGACCACGGGACCCCAGCCGAGTCCGGCATTGCTTCCACTTACTTGTGCCGGGCTCCTCCCTGTCTTCTTTCCTGTCGACCTCACTTTGTCAACTCTTGTTCTCTTCCGACCCTGACAGTATTAGGGTATCCGAGGCCTAGGGAGCCTCTTTCTTTCCCGCCTTAATTGGCCCTTGTCTCATCTTTTCTGAAACCCTCCTTCTGCAAGGGGTCAGCCTTCTTTTTCTTTTCCTTTTACCTCCTGCCTTCTGCTCAAGGTCCTCAAGGAGGCAGGGTGTATGTAGCCCCACCACTTCTGGTGCACCCTGGATATTGCTTACACCCTCAGGGGCTCACGGCTGGTGAGTTCGGGAGTTGGCGACCCCGAGGGATTCTTGAGCTGGGTCAGTTTTCCCCTTTTGTCCCTTACCTGTGGGTTGGACCCTCTCCTCTTTCACTTTCCTGTCTGCCTTTCATGGCTCTCCTTCCTTCCAAGTCCCTCAATCCGTATTCTTCGAGGGTTGAGGGCATTTCTTTTCCTCCTGTCCTTTATTTGCCTTATTCTCCTTTAGTTTTCCATTTCTTCTTCTAGTATGTAGGTTAGTCGATAGTTTTAGTTTACGTTTGCATTTCATTTTCATCTTCACGGTCACCCAAACCATCAGGGGCCGATAACCTAGATGTTAGGCCCCTTAAAACAACAATTATCATCATCATCATCAATGTTAGTGAAACTACATATTTGCGACTTAAATACAGTTCTTGAAATTTCATCTGGCTTGGGTTGTGTAAATCATATAATATTTAATATAACACTGCCAATGGACAAAAAAAATGGTGCTTTTCAGTCGGTCAACACGAATGTACCCAGGTGGTAGAATCGGTTGTTTCAAAATTCATATTCAAGGGAAATTAAATAGTTGACTCATTACAACTGGTGAGATGAACTCATCTCTTGTACTGAGGTATCTCTGCAGAAAAATTATATTTCAAGTACCGGTACTGCGGGATTAGCTGTACCACGGAGCTATCAAAGTATCCCCTATAGCAGTGAGTTATTTGGCATATGTTGTCCATAATTTCACATCCGAGCCAGGCACTAGTAGGCTACATACCCTGGTATTGTCCTATTATGTTGCCAAGGTCGAAATTCTCTGGCCTAGATATAATACATATTACGTTTGTCCTTTGTCCCTTTTTGAAGATGTTTGCCTCACTTGTGTGCAGAAATGTTGTCAGTCCAAGTATTTGTATATGCTATTGCTGGTGCTTATTTCTATTCATTAGAGTGCAGGCAGGTTGTTAGTATTTCCATGGTCGAGATAATTCGAGAAGAGCGTAGGTGAGTATTGTAAAATATAGCTTTGTCCTATTTGTGAGGATTTTGTCATACATACTAGAAAACACCTCGTTAAGTGATTTTCGAGTTCTTAAGTCGGTTATTTGTGGAATTATACTTGCATAATTCTCAAAAAACTCTTAAGAGAACAATTCCGTGTGGGTTAAATTCTGCAGTCATTTCTCTTAAGCATAGGGTCGTTTGAAAAGATTAATTACTGAACATTCTTCCGCGCCGTCATGGAACATTAACGGACTGCAATTACAGTGTTAAGAAATTTCAACATCACCCGTCGTTCGACATGCAGGACATATACAAAGGCTCATTCAACCAAAAGAAAAATACTGTTGTATGAGTAAAATTCCCACAGAAATTAACTTAATGAAGTCATGTGACGTGATACACAAGAGGCTAAATGAACTAATGCGAAGAAAGTAGGAGTGAAGCATTAGTGGGTAGAAACTATTTATGTTCAATGAATTAATATGTTCCTAGGTAGACGTGCGTGTTACCTTCAACCGGTAGTTGCGGGGCCCCTCAGTAAACAGTACCAGTATGTATTTTCGATAGTATCAAGGGTGCCACATACCTTGAACTGGATTGGTTACAATCACTTGATACTGAGTTGTGCTCGACGGCCTTTAAGTTTTATGTAGGTTTTATGTCTGTGTGTGTGTGTGTCCATCACTAATGAATTTATATTGGCTGGAGCGATTTCGTACTATACATACTGTAAATATTCTTATCTCACTCGATCCCGACAATGCCTTTCAAACCTCAACTAGTTTCACCAATCACACATGGTGGCCACGGGAAATATTTGATCAGTTATGAGTATCTGCGAACCAAATATACAGTAGCATCTACCTAAAATTTATTTTGGTGATAAAGGACTACAAAGGAAGGTAACAAAACACGAGCTATCAAATCAATCACTGATAAGCACATATCTAACGTGGCGGCTTTTTACTGACGACATAAACATCAAAGCACAGTGGAACATGACTCAGTAAATCGTTATATATCACCTTGCGAAGTAATTAAATTGTTAGGAAAAATGGCGGATGTGCGAAATTTTTAAATGCCTGCTACCTTTTATTGGACCATAATCAAATGATGAAAGTAAAAGTTTGTTTTATGAACATTACTCTAATAGTTATCTACTGATACATAAATATATGACAAGCATAACCTATATCAAAGTGCGCGCGTCAATCCCTGAGACATGAATTTCCCTAACACGTTAAGATATGAACCGTTATCTGAGAAACCATTACTCTTGTCTAAACCTGCAGGTATAAGAATCTGTGATCTATTTCTCAAAAGATTGTACATTGCGTGCATGTCAATTTCATATACAGGGTTATTCACCTAAGATGTTACTCGCCAATATCTTCTAAACCGTTGAAGATATCAATATTCTGTTTTCACTTTTGGGAATGGTGCTAAGGGGCTCATACATTAACTTATACTCTTTTTTCCTTTCTGTGTGAATAGCTGAGATATTGGTACTGTCCCCGTTTACCTGGATAGTAGGCTGTCAGATATCCGCCCCCTCAATCGGATTGCCAATTATCAATCGCACCGACTCAGCTACATCAATGAAAATGGCACTGACAGATACTATCGAGATAAGAGCACAGAAATTCACAGGAAATCATTGTGGAACACACCAAAATAGACGGGGGTTCATACTTACCGTTACTTACCTCTTAATTATCTCGGGGTTTGAGTTGACAACAGGATCACTAAAAGTCTGTTCACACAATAACCTCCACCATGACATTTAAAAATGAGCCAGAACGAAGACGAGAACTTTGAACTGTACAAAAGCTTTATTTCTAATAAAGGGTATGATTTTACTAACACAACAAAATCAACGTGGCTATCAGTAGCCCAAGTCAATCTGACTACGTCCTCCAGTAGGACTTGCAAAAATTATCATAGAACATGACATAAAACATTTTAGCTCCCAAGAGCTCCAAATAACGTAATATTCATAACACTATTGGATTGGAAAAGGACGTCAGGGTGTGACATATAAAAAGCATTTGGTTTCCTTTTAATAAACATGAGAATGGTATTTATAGTCGCAAGGCCAGAGTGTGGACGACCTCACTCTCTGTGAACCAGATGTTGGCCCAGCTGCGAGCTACCCTCGAACCTGTTGCATACTGGTCAAATGCACTCCCTTCTCACATGCTATGTTACGTAAGAGTACAGCTTGCTCTCTCAAACTTTTATCTGTCTACAAGACAACTCACATTATATTTACGCAAATCTTTCAAGTACTTTGCTCACATCCTATTGGATCATTATGTTAATTTCTTAGACTTGTTAACTTCAATCCAAATGTTTAATTAGCTCTTAAATGTTTATAACAAAATCACATAAATTATTTATAACAATTAGAAATTGTTTATAATATTTGTCAAAGACAATAAAAATATTATAAGCACGCCTTTAACATCACTCTCGTTTCACATTATTTTCAAAAATATTTACAGCAATTATTTACAATATTAACATTTAAATTGTTTAAATTATTAATTTAATAAATACATTAACCACATGTTCATTCGGTTGGTAATTTTCATAATCGTGTTTAATATAATCGACCAATGAAGGTTAGTTATACATGTTAATGTCACAATCTGGTTTAATAAAGGTTTTAATAATGATTTGTGACGGCAACCTTCATTCAAAATCTGATCTCAAATTCTTTCAAAACTCGTGTTAATTATAACAGTACGGTAATTCACTTGATTTATTTTCAACGAACTATGACAATCTTACTCCAGCGGAAAATCCTTCGCTAACAAGTTAATGCACAAACTGCATTAAAAATATGCCCAAAATCATCATATATTAATCTATATGGTATTAAACTTCCACATAACTTACAAAACTTCCACAAATAATTCTTTAACATTTATTCCTGTGGGAACTTCCTTCATATTCAAGGGCATTATATCTCAGCGACTTTCAACACGCGCTGCACTAGCGATTATACATTCATAGTTCCACTTAAAAATTTTTATAATCATTAATTGTTTCAAAACTGTTTTTCTATTTAACCTTCGTGAATTTCATTCATGAACCGAAATGAAGTCAAAACTTGCCAATCACAAACAAATTTAATAGTGAATACGCTTATATACGCCTGTCTGGTCTATCAAAATTTAAGATTAACATCTTAAAAGAAATTGTAGTATAAAAATACTATCATTAAATAAAGTGCGACTAAAATGCAAAGTAGTCGAATAGAATCCAATTAGACTGGGGAATGCAAACGTCATTATATAAATCTCTAATTGAGAAAAACTCCTAACAAAAGTTCTAGACTTTAATGCATTCAATAATTCATTATTAAAGTTAATCTTTCACAAAAGTGTCTATAATGCAATGTTCATTCATAACTGACGATAAATGTCTGTGTTGCAATCAATACAAATAACGACTAGTATTTCCAAGATCGTCGACCACGTAAGAGATTTTAACGCTCTAAAATCATTTAAATGTTCTTCCTTCTTGATGATGACAGAAAATTGGTCAAAGTAATTAAACTGGGGTAGAATTACTTTAATAAAATGACACGCTGTCTGAATTTAAATCTGCCATTAAAAATCATTAACTTACAGTCAAATCGTGACTACAAAAATATTAATTACTGAAAATTCTAAGTATCAGTCTCAACTGATTCAAAATCATTAACTATGCCCATGACATAACAATGTCTTAATAAATCGTCTAAAAAGGCATAACTCAACAAGGTGTACTGAGAATAAGAATCTCAACAAGAAAATAGGGCAAAAACATGAGGATAAAAATATGGGAAAAATGGTTGCTCAAACATCATTAATAAACTCAAATACAATAAACGTTCACGACTACCTTATCTGCCGATTGACGTTCCAGAGGAAAATTCCCCAAAGAAGACTGCTGATGGATCCATTTCACCACGTTAAAGTTGAGCTCCATCCTCGAAATAGGAAATAGCACCCTCGGAGAATCGAACTGCTTCCTTCTCCGGAAATCGCTCTGCTCCTCGGAGACGAATAGACATCCTTCCGGCAATAATCTTCTTTGTGAGTCGGGACATCCCTGACCTCTCTTGAAAAATTCCCTGAAGTTCCAGTAGACAATCGCCATGAAGTTTTGTAGAAATTTCCGAAGAAATTATTCATATTTAGAGTATGAAATTGTTTTTATGGCTGTTCGATGGTATTCAGCCTATATTTACGAAACATGGGTGTAGATGGTATTCACCACATGTTCGTTTGTGTGGAATAGCAATTAGCGAAGTTCCATGTCGCTATCTTACTCCGTTGAAGTATGTCCCAATTGCAATAAGCCCTTTTTAGCCTTCCATCTGCTCTTCGGTTGTAGTGTTAGAAGAACAAACTGCCGTATTTAATTGCTCCATTATACTGTATCGTTCTGTAACCAAGCAATCTGAAGTCTTTCTATTCCACTCGCAGCGTCAGCCGTTGCGTTGATTCTGGCTATACAAAAGTGCTTCTCTTGTGGCGAGATAATCACTTTTCTCATTCGTATAAAACTGCTAATATCTTTCGAACTAATCGGTCGAAATTGTTCAGCTTTTCTCTATAACTGCATGTAGCACTGCACAATGCAATTAGCTTATCGTAGACCGCTAACTGTTCGAAGCTAAACTTGTAGAAGCTTTCTAAGGTCCGTTTCAACTTCACCTAGTTTGACTTGGATCTCGTTAATATAGTGGCCTCGCCACGCGTTATAAAGACGATTCTTTTCACTGCTGTTCACTTCGACGTCTCACTATAATGAATGTATAAGAAAAGAACTTTCACAAATATACTTCGATGATCTGAGAATGAGATCTCAGAATGATCAGAGAACGAAAGAGGCTCCTCTCTTCTGCGCAAGCCCTTTTATTAACTTCACGAGGGGCGTTTCCATCCCTTCCAAAGCGTGATACTACGTCATCGCTAGAAGTTCCAACTTCGTTAATACATGACGGATTTTCAAAATTCAAAAACTGAAAATAAATTTCACCAAAATTCCAAATCAATGCCTTTACTGCAAATGGATTTCCACAATTCTGCATTCCAAAAGTAATAACAATACCATAGTTTCAGCAATCTCCGTCTTCCTTTAAACTATCGTTGATTGGTTCATGCCTCTCCTCCAATAGCATAGTTTCTTCCTCAGCAGAATTCCTGGTTTCCTGCGACTGCGTCGTAAATCTTGGAACATTCTCGACTAAATGCTGACGTCACTGAGAATCTCAGCTCGAGTAGCCTGCTGGCATAACATTTTCGTCATCCGTGCTTACGTCATGACTACCCACGTCATAACTATGACAGCCATAACTTTCCTTATAATTTCAAATATAGCCACCGTGGTCTCTATATAATTCAATTACGGGGGCAGTACCAACTTCGTTTTTCTTAATGGAACTATACTATTTTTTGCATACAGGGTAAATGCTTTCACTGAGACATATTCAACGCTGTTATTTCCCAAATCGGACGAGTACTTTTTGAGAAATCGAGGATTTAAAAATTGTGCTAGGCCCCGCCTTCTTGCGGTGACGCGTTGTGTGAGAGCGAATGGATAGTACATGGCTTGTTGGTGCACTTAAATAGCGTCACAGGTGTAATCTGTTTCAAAACAAAAAGAATATCCTGCAAGCAGAATCGTAGTCGTTATTATCGGACTTTTGTATTTTGGGAAATGTAGATAAGTGATGAAAAGAAATAGAAAAATGAAGTTTCATTAATTGGTGTCTAATAAATTCTTCAGTCACTTGATGTTTGGAATAATGGGACGATTTAACAGATGTACGCCATTCTAGCATATGGTATTCTGATGTTTTTATCTTCAATATAATGTGCTGCAGACAACGCTCATGTAATTCTCTAAGATGATGGTGATGATGATTGTAGTTGTTTTAAGGGGCCTAACATCTAGGCTATCGGCCCCTGAATTCTCTAAGAAACACGTCTGTTATGTAATATGTGATGTAATGTTATGTAATGTACCAAATATCCAATCGCAGATAATGTTCAAAAATAAACTAGTATGATCAGCAAATGAATTAATGAATTATATACTGTATGGTATTTATGTGAGTATTTCAAAAATATTTTTTTTGCACGTTCATGGACAGATTGCTCCTCCTCCTCCTCCTCCTTAAGTGTTTTATTCGTGTTACTGTAGACAATGACTTAGAACACGTCATGTTTACATGCTGGAAATAAAATTCTAAGCCAATTGTAACTAGTTTGAAATTGTTACGCTATTCTTTTATTACAATATTGGTCATTACACAAATAAAAAAATTACGAGCCTTACAGCAGTCGAATATGATGTGTAACATCTGACATAGAAGAAACCTCACGTGAAATTGTTGATACACCGGTATTTGATACTATTATTGGAACGAATATTAATCTATTGTAAAAGGGAGTGTTTTACAGATATTGTAGTTTATAATACAGAACTCATTTTATTAGATGATTTGTAGCTTCCACCAGCACCGGCCTAAATAAAGAATACGATATGGATCAACTAGATTAATAGACGCGACACCGCTCATAACCTTAAATTCCTTATAAACAGGTCCTCTTGATTCACAGACCAACACGTAATTTCATATGGATTCTGTTAAAATTAGTCATATTGATATGATAAATATCGTTTAAAATGATAATCTGGTAGCAAAAATATCTACCCCGTCCGGGATTCGAAACCAAGATCTCTAGATTCACAGTCATAAGCACCAACCCCACGGCTATTTCAACTACGCAAATTTGGTGCACAAGATGGTGACTTATTTCCGCGTTCCAATAATACTGCATCACGGAATTAAGTTTCATTTATATTTTGCTTGTTTCGATAATGTTCTTGCGTGAAATTGAATTTAAAATGCCTTATGAATAGGCCCTCTTGTGAGTGAAGAGAATGTATTCAGTAATAGTTCATGAAGGCTTGCTCAATTCTCGTATAACCACAACGATTATATTATATTGATGACTGCATTACCGTTAAGTGGGTTAATATTTGAATAGCCATTGTGCAGAAACATAATACCGGCCATGCCGACTACTTACAATGTTTGATATTAAGGCATTTTACCATTTAAATACTGATACGATGACTTCGAACATGTACCATGTCATTTGTTTCAATCACTTGACACCAGAGTTCGCATGAGCGTTTTCCGTTCAGTATGTCATATACATTCCACATGGCCGAGAGTACGCCATGTTATCAATTTCCGACACTGCACGCTCATTGTTTCTCGCACCACTGCCAGCTGGGTCTTACCACTGCCCGCTGGATCGATCGATCGAGTTGGCAGTGCATCTTATACTTCCATTCGTTCCACCACTGCCAGCTAGTAGCCTACACTTCCGTTCGATCGATTGAGCGGGCAGTGCATACTTCCGTTTTCCATCATTGCCAGCTAGTACACTTGCGTTCGATTGATCGAGCGGGCAGTGCATACTTCCGTTTTCCACCACTGCCAGCTAGTACACTTCCGTTCGATCGATCGAGCGGGCAGTGCATAATTCCGTTCGATCCACCACTGCCAGCTCGATCGTTCCGATCCACTTCCGTCCCCAATTTTCAAAATCATTCCCACAAAATTATCCAGCAACCGAGCGGAAAGATGTTACACATCATAAGTAATATTCAATCCGTCACACGTATAATCCAATTAATTGACAGTGGAGGTTTGTGTTGTGAAGGACGAGTGATGTTAGTTCTTTACGGAACTACTTGTATTAGAAGCACGTTAGGACACATGAAAACATGTGTACCGGTATAAGCCTTGTTTGGTGCCCGTCCTGTATCAGATTCAAACGTATCGACTTTATGAGACAATTATCAGCATGGGAAATACCAAATGTAATACCCATGCTTCGCCACTGGAGAGAAATGGTTTGTGTTAATTTTATAATTTTGAGCAGCAATTTAACTAAGGCCAATATCACATGCCCGCACACAATTTCATCACTCGTAAAAGTGCACCACAAATTAGCGTATGTCGCTGCTTTTGTTAAATGGCCGATCCCAAAAGTAGCTTTTAATGTTAAGGATCGTACTTTTTTGCACGAATGTCGTTTCAGGATTCTGGAACATTTGAGAATGCCCAAAGAGTGCCACGGATTCCACCATTTTATTTGAAGGATGAGGATCTCGAAAGTAACTTACAGCATGGCCTACTTACGAACGTAACATGGCTTCGCTACGGGTATGCCATATTTTGCAAATCCCATAATTTTGTAGATATTCCATTAAAAGAATCCCATGGTATAGATTGAGACAGGAAGATGATGATTCACTAACAGTTTACAGCACGGATATTCAAACTTTTAATAATGTCTGCTTTGTTTAACTTCAGTTACCTAGTTGAAAGACCTGGATATATACAGGGTATTTGGTCACAAACTTCTAGAACTTGTAGAGGGTAGTGAGTATATACAACCCATGTCCGGAAATGGTAGCTTTTCGTCCTACATCCGTTTCAATTCAGGGGTTTAACTCATCGACTTCAGCAAAGGAAACTAGAAAAGACAGATGGATTGTTAATTTTCGTACCTACAAAATATTCCCTTGCCAGAACACCAATTAAGTCCTAATGGGTGCGAGTTTATCCTCGAATAAAACGTAGAAAATTGGCACTGTACCCATATTTGCATTCGCATTGAATTATATTCGCCTGTAATGAAAGACAAGCTATGTTTAATTCTATTCTAGCTGGAAACTGCCAGAATTCGCACGTGCAGTCTACCTGCGAGGACAAAGACAAGAGAGGAAGTCCCTGTCAACAAACTGAGCCAATGAGATAATCCATTCGATATATACGCGGGTGAGCACATAGTGCAAAAATAAAGCCCTGTAACAGCGTTAGAGCTAAAAACGTGTCTGTAACTCCCATCTTGGCTAATCTCACTAAATCAATCCGTTTACACTGGCTAATTGTACTTTCTATACTTTCTATACAGCTCCCAAGCATGCTTTCACAGAGCCACAAAAATATTTACATGTGAATTAGCACTTGCATAAGACTAATAAAAAACATGTGCGTGACTACAGATGGCACAGCGACATCTTTAAACAGAAGTTGGACATCGCCAACTTGTTCCGTAGCATCAAGC
Source organism: Meconema thalassinum (assembly GCA_946902985.2). Lineage (NCBI taxonomy): Eukaryota > Metazoa > Arthropoda > Insecta > Orthoptera > Tettigoniidae > Meconema > Meconema thalassinum. The sequence goes on from OX336389.2 coordinate 1,386,115,573, forward strand.
ACCATCTTGTGTCACGTGGCGCTGCCGACTTTTATCACGTGGCGCCGCCGTCTTGGAAAATGGCGTCGTCATGCGGTGCTAGCCGCCTTCTTGGAAAATATCACGTGGTGCCAACCGCCATCTTGGAAAATGTGACGTGGTGCCAACCGCAATCTTGGAAAATGTCACGTGGTGCCAGACGCCATTTTCGAAAAATCAAAATGGCGGCTGTCATGGGATCCAACATCTTCGAAAATGGCGTCGTTCACGTGGTGCCGCCATCTTGCAAAAAACATAATGGCGCCTGTCATGGAGGCTGCCAACTTAGAAAATGGTGCCGGTCATGTGGTGCCACCATCTTGGAAAAAAACACAAAATGGCGGCGTGAGGATTGAGGACTCTAGCGACCGTAAACCACCACTACTGAAAGGCGCACATGGAGGCCCTGTACTACGCCCACTGGAAAGTATATATTGAATAAGCGTGTATTAAAAATGTTGTTCTGCTCACCTGTCCAAAGAAAATGCATCACTGTTCAAACCCATTAACTCCTCTGTATTGGAGAGTGATTCGTCACATACCTGCAACAGCAGATAAAACATTGGAGTTTATTTGCTTTGAATTCTTCGTACAGTATCGGCATTCTGCTGAAAGAATACAGTGCAATTCTACTTAACAGTCCTTACAATAATTGTAAGGAATGTTAAGTAGCATTATTATTATAATAAATAAGGATACTTTCCCTTGTATATCAGACAGACTGCAGGAAGATTACAATACAACAAGTTTCATGAGGTGTAACGACGTTTGCTGGTAAAGTGGTAACTTTAAGGAACAAATGAATGCTCACAAAGCTTACTACTGGGAAAATACGAAGGTCATTCTATAAGTCATGGCAACTATGTTATATCTTTCGAACATATGGCATCACGGTAATTCCAGTGTAGATATTCAACATCCCGCGGCAAACAGAACAGAATTCACCCGACAGAAGGCGACTGTAAGTGCAGGTGGCTAGGTTCCAGCGCCATACACGTTCATTCTGAGCTTGGCCGTGTTACAAGATGGTTGTAAGGAGATTGCAACAGCGATCATTCGTGAATATTGCTTTTCTCGGTGGCAGAAATGCTACGCAGTGGTATGTATCACTATGTGAAGCTGTTGGTGATTACCGCTTGTTGGATGGAGGCTTTCCGACATGGCCGCGCTGCAACTGAAGACTCGTCGCGAAGTGGGCGCCCCCTTGTCTGCCTGAACTGACATGTCCGTGTCTGTTATTGAACAGTGTTCTAATGTTTAGACACTGTGCCCTATGTTAATTGATTGATTTGTGTTCCATTTGTACTTGTACAAAAAATACTCAGAAATTCATTGTGTGGTTTTCATTTGTACCATTGCTGTTAACTCCTGTACTAGAACCCTATTTTCTTTTGTCATTTAGATACCACACTGCCCTAACGGTTCAATGCACATCGTGGATTTCCCATGCTGTAGCATTATCGAAAGATATAACATAGGTACCATGACTTATTATTATTATTATTATTATTATTGATACAACTTTTAATATTATTGCTACAGGGTGCCAGGGAATGTTATCCGCAGTGCCTACAAACTGCTGCGAGAGATTACGTCACCAGTTACGTTGGCAGCACCGCTGTCGCTTGTAACATAACAAACAAAGAGTACACTTTTTACTCACCACTGCCATTCGCTACATACTGTTGCACTCTTCCAATAATCTAACTAAACACACTGACGATTTCGACAGCCCACAGCCCACACATGTGGCCTTCACCCTATCAAGGACACTGTGCTGAAAATTAAACTGATTACGCAACCTCTCGCAGCTGGACGTAGCCACTGCGGAGAACATTTCCTGGCACTCTGTATTATTATCATTGTTAATATTATTGGCTTAGAAGTGCCTTACTAAGCGATTATTAAAATCTGGCTACAAACAGAGCAGGGTTGTTTTAGGACATTTGACACCAAGGATTATATAAATATGTCATATCAATTCTTCAATATTTCATTTAACATTTTACTCCAATATTTGCTGAAACATATTGCACCCGTTATCACGACGTAACGATGCGCAATGACCCGGCTAAAACCCATTACACATCGCCGATAAAAGAACACAATTCCTACTTTTTTAGAAAATCCATTCATGCAGTGGAATTTAGTTTGGAACAATTCATACTAGCGTGGTAAGTCAAAATCTTGAAATCTCAAGGCCTGACGGGATTGTTGGTGATTGGTTTTTGATTGAACTAAATTAACCAGAGCATAAATCTACTCTTCCAGTTAAAATAAAGGTTTTCATACGAGAAGAAGAAAGATTATAGTTTTACGTGACCGTTAATCGCGAGATCATAACCCACGGGACCTCCTTTTTACGTGGAATCCGAACCACAGGACATGGCATTTCACTTTGAAATATTCATACGAGAAGAAACAACTCCAAGTTCTATAAAAATTCAGAAACTTCATCCTCCTTTATTGCCTCAAATTAACATTACACAAAATCACCCCGATGATTGTACCCTAAAATGCTCAGAAGATTGATCAATACAATGCTGTTCCTTAAAATTATTTAAGTTCGACGATAAATTATCTAGCTAATTGTTATGAGCATTTTCCTATTTGTTGGGCCGGCCTTAAGGAGATAAAAATGAATATAAAAATAAAATGATACTTAACTAAAATGTTCTTGTCACCCAAAATGTCTTTCACTTATTAAACAAAATAACACTGTCTCTCCAGAAATGAAAAGAACATGAATGCTCTTCTGGTGACTGGTTATATTAAAAAGTTATTTAAAAAATATAAAATCTCCTTGTCCTAGCCATTCCTTAAAAATCATCCGATTATTCAACTAATTTCTTACTCGGCAAATGTTCACATTCTTAAATACAGATTTTATACTCATCAGCCTAAATAAATATCATATTTACATCCTGGTCTTTTAACTGGCGATAACATATCCTTCTAATAAATCCTTTATGCTTGTCATCTCTTAATATTTACATTTAAACATGATTTAAATAATTTCTCAACTGCAAGAGTCCATAATTACTTTAAATAATTGCACTCTCTGTCATGTTCTCCCTTACGTTAATACTTAAAGTTATCTGGCTTAATCTACAAATACAATTAAAATTGGAGAGAGCGTAAGTCTATCTCGTGTCAATAACTCTATTTTCAACCGATAATTGTCTTATTATCACATCTCAGCTTATCTATTAATATTAATTATGTCTTCAAAAATCTGTAGTAGAAGTTATTGTTGTTTTAAGGGGCGGAACTACGAGGTCATCTGCCCCTTTTAAAAATCTGTCACATATTTATTCAACATTAGGTAGTAAAAGTTTAGGACCTTGTAACTCTTTAAACAATGCACAACAACATTCCTGTTTGTTGACATAACTTTTCCATCAGACACAATACTATTTTGAAGACATAACTTTTCATTTAATGACTATATTTCTATTTGCAAATACACATAAAATCATTTCACTTTCAATTCATACGGAGATGAACCTCGTTGCAGTAACAATATCATAGGCTCATCACCATTTAGTGTCAAAACATTTGCCAATTTGCCACGGTACAATTCCCTTCATGGTGGCATACCATAAGACATTAGGATTTGCATTAACAATAAACTCAACCAAGATAAACATCGTGCTTTCATATTTCAAATACCATATTGTATGTCTACCCCTTATTATTCCCGTTTTCCAACGGGGTCGGGGATGAGATGCGATGGAAGTCTTTGTGGGCGATGGTTTTTACGGCCGGATGCCCTTCCTGACGCCAACCTCATGAGAGGAGTTAATGAGAGATGAAATGAATGGTGGTGAATGAAACTGGGCAAGGATGAGGAAGGAAGCGGCCGTGGCCTGTCAGAAAGTACCGTCCCAGCATTTGCCTGGTGTTGAAAATGGGAAACCACGGAAAACCATTTCAAGGACGGCCGACGGTGGGGCTCGAACCCACGCGTTTACCGAGTCAGCAGAGAGCTTGGCCCCATGACCTAATGCTGCGCTTTAGCCAGCGTAGCCACTACTGTCGGTTCATATTTCAAATACCGTATTTTAAGATAATTATCGTGAATGTCAATATCCCAGCAATTCTAATTAAAGTTGCCATAATAAATCATCTGACACTTCTTTCAAATAATTTGACATCCTTCCAATAAATAATCGCAAACAACTTCTGTCAAATGCTCAGCTTACTTGTTACAATACCAAGTCGTATTCTCCTTCCATTTAAAATGTCATGTTTATTTACCTCAACTCCTATTATTATAGTGTTTGCAGCCATGTTTCAGTGTTGCCATAGTAATCAAAATTTAATAATTTTCAGTCGGTCAACACGATTGTAGGGGCAGATGACCTCGTAGTTCCGCCCCTTAAAACAACAATAACTAACTAACAACATGATTGTGCCCAATTGTAATGGATGGATCCCTAAACCTGGAAAAAACATGACATTATTAAAAACACTTGGATGACCAGTTTCGATCGTCAGGCAATCATCATCAGATCCATTACACTTTGGCTATTAAATCTATGTCTACATGTATGGGTGATATTATTTACATTATGTGAATATGCCCAGTTCAGTGCAGGCAGTGTACGAGAGTACCTGCTCTCATCCGGACCACACACCACTCAAGCAGCTAAGTACACAATCCACTCTAACCTGACCATTTAACAGCAGTCACATAATCACACCAGGTAAGTGAATTTGAAGTTCAATCACCACTTCCAGTTTCTTAACAAAATATCACATATAACTCACAAATATCGACTAGTTGTCTCAGTTTAACTACTACTGCAACTAAATAAGTGTACATATTGAAAATACTCTGAGGCTCCGTGGCTTAGGTGGCAGCACGCCGGTCTCTCACCACTGGGTCCGTGGTTCAAATCCCGGTCACTCCATGTGAGATTTGTGCTGGACAAAGCGGAGGCAGACAGGTTTTTCTCCGGGTACTCCGGATTTCCCTGTCACAATTTCATTCCAGCAGCACTCTCCACATCATTTTATTTCATCTGTCTTTCATTTAATCATTGCCCCAGGGGAGTGCGACAGACTTCATCAGCCGGCACAGTTCGTATACTCGCCGCTAGATGGGGGCTTCATTAATTCCATTCCCTGACCCGGTCGGTCGACTGGAAACAGGCTGTGGATTTTCATTTTCATTGGAAATACTATTACCCATACTTGTAGATATAGATCTCTTGGTCTAAGTGTGATGTATGTAGTTCCATGTGCATTTAGGGGCATATGGCCTCGCTGTTCCGCCTCTTCAAATAACAATAACTAACTAACCAACCAACAGTGAGTACTTTTAACTGAAGCTATAAATGAAAAAGAAAACTTGTAGTTTTACGTGACCGTTAATCATGTGATCATGAACCACAGAACCTCCTTTTTACGTGGAATCCGAACCACAGGACATGGCATTTCACTTGAAGTTAAAAAGCTAAAATTGAGAAGGGGATGGCCGTGGTCTTTATTTTGTTGTTTTTGTTGTGTGGCCTCCTGAGAGACCGAGTGCAGGTCTTTCTAGTCGACGCCCGTGGCCAACCTGCGCGTCGGGATGAGAGATGGAATGGATGAAGATGAATTAAACTGAGCAAGGATGTGGAAGGAATCGGCCGTGGTCTGTCAGAGGGTACCGTCCCAGCATTTGACTAGTGTTGAAAATGGGGAAACCAAGGAAAACCATTTCAAGGACGGCTGTCGGTGGGGCTCGAATCCACGCGTCTACCGAGTCAAAAGAGAGCTTTGCCCCATGACCTAACGCTCGGGTTTAGCGAGCGTAGCCACTGCTATCAGTACGGTCTTTAATTAGGAACTATACAGAGATTTGGCTTGGAGTCGAAGTGGAAAATCACGAAAAACCATTCTAGAATGGCGGAGTGGGAATCAAACCCAAATATTCACCATCTTAACTCTCAGGCTGAGTGTACCCTGTTCCAACCTTCAAGACAGAATAAAATTTCCTGGCAGAGTCAGGAATCTAATCCAACTCCTTTCTCTTCAACACGCACCCTGAGACCACCAGTGATGGCTACAAAAGCTTAATTACTGGAGTAGTGGCTGCCGAACTCGTACAAAAACGTCTCACACTCAGCAATATCGATGAAAGAAATAAAGGAAAGAAAGAAGCCCGACGATCACCTTGGCCCGGCAATTGATAATCCATGATAGGCTGTCCATCCGATATGGAAAGTGAAACTGACGATCAGAATAACCATACCCGAGAGAAGTGAGGTAGAGCCATATATGTCTGAAAACACATTCGCTAATATTGCCAGATGCCGGTCTTATAGTATAAGGAGCGTTCAAAAAGTAACGAGCCGGAGGCTGTAAAGCGCAAACCGGTGACGACGTCGGCTAATCGTGGCGTGTGTAACGAGGTGTGGTTCCGACCAGAGCGTGGAAGGTCACAGCCCGTCGCTAGAGGGCACGCTTGCACGTCACGTGCCGATACAAAGCGAGCAGCAGCATGCAATCGTCCAACGCTGTCAGTCGCAATGCCAACAGTGACATGGAGGCGTCAAACGAAGAGCAAAGACATGTTGTTCGGTTTTTTGACAGCGGAAGGAGTAGGGGGAACGGACATTCATCGCCGAATTTCACAAGTGTACGGCGAACACTGCATGTCCCTTGCAAGGGTCGAGGCGTGGCACAAGCGCTTCAGGGAAGGACGGGTGTCGTTAGCCGATGATGCCCGGTCTGGGGCACCCCCCTGCATTACCGATGACAACGTCCAGCTGGTTGATGCACTCATTACCTAGGACCGCCGAGTGACAGTGAACGCCATAGCCGCCGTGGTCGGATTGAGCGTTGAAAGTGAGCACACCATCATGAAGGAACGACTGCACTTGCGGAAAGTGTGTGCCCAATGGGTGCCCCACAGTCTTCAACCACACCAGTAAGCATGTCGGATGGCCTACTGTCTTGGTCTTGGTTGGACGATTGATGCATGCTGCTGCTCGCTTGTATCGTCACGTGACGTGCACGCGTGCCCTCTAGCAACGGGCTGTGACCTTCCACACCTCGTTACACACGCCACGATTAGCCGATGTCGTCGCCGGTTTGCGCATTACTGCATTCGGTTCGTTACCTTTTGAACGCACCTTATAATCCAGTATTGGGTATGCTTAAGATAAGTGTATTTTTTCAGGGGGTACGCGAACCCCTGAAACATTTGGAAACTGTTTAAGATAAAATATTGGTACACTTTTATCTAGTCCGGTAAATATGACTTCCGACTTGAAAGTTCATCGATCAGCTGGCATCAACACGCTGTTCACAACAGCTGAAGGAGATTTTGACTAATCCACGATTTAAATCGATCTATCGAATCAGTTTGTTTTGGTCAGCAACTCGGTACTCCGTTCTTATAAGCACTCAGGCTATGGTTTGGAGGTGGGGTAGTTAGTTATTTTGTGCGCGTGGTTAGTTTTGAAGGATGAAGAAAATAACGAAATATTTAACATCCATCCTGGTATCGAAAAAGCTGAAAGGTAATGATTAGATTACAAACAATGACCGGGATTTGCAAATTGCCGAAAATTGTAAGATCGTGATGCTTTGTCGACTACAACTGAGAGAACCCCTCAATTTCAAAAAAGAAGCACTGTTTAAGATACATCATATTAACTCGAACTCAAACTGAAAATGTATAGATACCTTAGAATAAAAGTCGATGTAGAACTGTGGGATTTCTTTCTTGGTCTCGATTAACATCCTAATTTTATTTTCAAGCCATTAGTCAACCTATGCCTTCTAGGAACTCTCCCCAACAATAGGCCTACTTTGTATTCAGTGATTACCTCCCTCACATGATTATCATAATTGTTGTTTTAAGGGCCTAACAACGAGGTTATCGGCCCCTAATGGTTTGGGTGATCGTGAAGATGATAATGAAATGTAAACTATAACTAAAACTAACTACTAACTTACATTCTAGAAGTAGAAAAGGAAAACAAATGGAGGATAAGGCAAATAAAGGACAGGATGAAAAGAAATGCCCTCAAACCTCGAAGAATGCGGATTGAGAGATTTGGAAAGAAGGAAGGAAGGAAGGAAAGAGAGCCATAAAAGGCAGATAGGAAAGTGAAAGAGGAGAGGGTCCGCCCCACAGGTAATGGATAAAAGGGGGAAAACCGGACCCAGCTCAGGAATCCCTCGGGGTCGCCAACTCCCGAACTAACCAGCCGTGAGCCCCTGAGGGTGTAGCAACATCTAGGGTGCACCGGAAGTGGTGGGGATACATACACCCTGCCTCCTTAAGGGCCTTGAGCACAAGGCAGGAGGTAAAAGGAAAAGAAAAAGAAGGCTGACCCCTCGCAGAAAGAGGGTATCAGAAAAGATGAGACAAGGGCCAATTAAAGCGGGAAATTGAAAGACTCCCTAGGCCTCGGATACCCTAATACCGTCGGGGTCGGAAGAGATCAAGAGTTGACCAAGTGAGGTCGACAGGAAAGAAGACGGAGAAGAGTCCGGTACAAGTAAGTGGAAGCAATGCCGGACTCAGCTGGGGCCCCGTGGTCGCCAACCCACGTCCTACTAGATGTGAGCCCCTACCTCCCTCACACCAAGCATACACTGAGAATACGTCATTCATATTATACATCAATATTCTCAATCCTTTCCTCGTCATTTATCTCTTAAAATGATCGGCTAATATTAGAGCAGGGATTGTACAGCTCTGACAAATTCTTTGCTCCAAAATTTAATTTTGCGACATGTTTCAGGAAGGCAATTACAAATGTGGTACATTTTACGCACCAAATATTTTATGTCAGTGCTGTACAGGTATTTAACTAGTGCTATAATCTCTTATGAGCTCACAACTGTACGCTATGTCATGCATGCCTTAGTGCATGGAGCTTAGGGGACGCAAAATCCAATAAGCATTCGTGCCATTTGAGGCAGGCAGTGCCTCTGTAACGCTTATGTTACAGAACCAGACGAGTTCTAGCAGTTTCGAACATCCTTGCTATTAGAAATGCAAGTTCAAAGGTTATGATGAAACCTACGGTGAGCTATACCAACATCCTGATGGAATTCTGGTAAGACACAAATTTAAAGTCATCTTAAGTGGTATCTTAATAATTCCCTCTGATCGCAAGTTGTGGAGTTCTAAGGTAATTTGCGCGACATAAATCAAGCAGATTCTACGCTGGAGGAATGTGTGTGTCGTATTGCTGAAAGCTTCTGCCGTTGTTGTTGTTGTTGTTGCAGTTACGGGAAAAGCTATGCACAACAATATCGCCATCCACGAGTGGGCCTACTTGATTTGTATGAATGATTATTGAAAACCCGGTAGATTTATTTTTAAATGATGTAGTAATGGAAATACACAGCCAGTCGACCGACCAGGTTAGGGAATGGAATGAATGAAACCCCCATCTAGTGGCGAGGATGTGAACTGTGCCGGCTGCCGAAGCCTGTCGCACTCCCTTGGGGCAATACTTACATGAATGACAGGTGAAATGAAATGACAGTGGAGAGTGCTGCTGGAATTAATTTTGTGACAGGGAAAAACGGAATACCCGGAGAAAAACCTATCTGCCTCCGCTTTGTCCAGCACAAATCTCACATGGAGTGGCCGGGATTTGAACCACGGACCCAGCGGTGAGAGGCCGGCGTGCTGCCGCCTAAGCCACAGAGGCAAATGATGATGTGGTAATCACATTTAAAAATTCAAATGAAGTAACCTCATAGACCACCTCGCGGGGAAGCGGCGAGCAAACTTGGCTATCATTCCTGAGGTCGGGGTTCGATTCCCGGTTCTTACAGGAAATTTGAATCTGATGATGATGATTGTTGTTTTAAGGGGTCAAACATCTAGGTTATCGGCCCCTAATGAAATGATATGAAATAAAATGATCAAGTTAAAAACCAGCCCACTGCCAGGGATGAAAACAAAAATGGTTTGTATTAAACAGGCAGTGAGCCCAACAATTAGCCCCAGGCTACACAGCTGTGAATGAGCTGTTAACTTGCCCGATATATGTGTGAGAGGGAAGATTGCAGTCACAATTCAATACTACTACTACTACTTATAATAATAATAATAATAATAATAATAATAATAATAATATTAATAATAATAATAATAATAATAATAATTAGAATAATTATAATACGGTTATAATATTAGATGTATCTGGGCTCACGTTCGGGCGTATATAATAGCGTGTGTGTACTGATGATGAGATGGAATTTATATTCCTAACAAAAATTGCTAGCAAAGCGCAGAAATGACATAATTCTGTTATTTATACCTGAGAAACTGCCCAAAATTTCCTATTCGTGTTTGAAATAAATGTATAATTCTTATGGACTAAATCATGGTTAGCATTGGTTTTTCGTGATGTAGTAGCTAGCATTCTTGACTGTCATCCTGGAGGTCCGGATTCGCTTCCCGGCTATGCCAAGAAATTTAATTCTGTTTCGAGGGCTGGAACGGGGTACACTTAGGCTTGTGTGGCATAACTAAGAAGAGATGGGTTCGATTCCCCTTCTCAACCATCCTGGAGGTTTTTTGTTTGTTTCCCACTTCTACTCCAGGAAAATGCCGGGATGGTTCCTAACAGAAGATCACGGCAGCCTCTTTCCCTGTACTCACCTCAATTACAAATAGGCGACACACACGACTACATACACAACAATTACGCACATAACACACATGACCATGATATCAAACACCCTAAAATAACAACAACAACAACAATGGTAACACTAGGAATCGAATATGCTGGTTTTCAATACATATCCAAGCCTTTTGTTTATTAAAACATGAGGAATAAAGACTTTTATTTGTCTACAAACCTCGTCGTAATGTAGAAACCCACAAAGAAACATAAGCAGTGAATTAATGATTTTTCTGATGTGATATGTTTACCGTATATACTGTAATAAGATATTGAAATAGCCTCGTCAGCTGTAGACTTAATAATGCTTAGTCGTTCCAGTTTTCTGCTCACTACAACTCGTTCCACTACCAGCCAGTAATAGCAACAGTAAAATGCAGACATAGTCCGATTTACGGTGTCGTAAAGAAGCGAAGTGTGAATAGCGAGGGAGTACGTGAAATAAACCTCCTTGGGAAACGTATCACGTAGTGCGTTTGCAAATAGGTAACGGGCGATAAACTGTCTACAGAAAAATTATTGAATTTCATAAACGGAACATGACACGGTATAATATTTACCAATGTCAAGAAAGCAAGTTTACGGAGTACGTACACAGTCTACTGTATTAACGAGTGCGCGATATGAATAGAGATCTTCATTGCATTGCGAGTGCATGTACAGTACTTCTAAAGCCTTGAGTGAGATATGTTCTCTCAGAGGACAATTGACAGGTTCTATCTTCGTACAAGGTAATTTTCAGGAGTCAGTTTATTATGTACAGTATTATTAATAATTTTAATAATAATATCTACTTAGTATAAATCAAAGTCCCCGGTTCTTGGACGTACGGGTAATCTGGAGAACCACTGGAAGGATTATAATGCGGTTTTCACCATTCTGTAAAGGATATCTCGAGGAAGGTTTCTATAGAAAACAATTTATTTATGATTAAGGGAAGCCAAGCAGTAATGATTTCAGTAAAAAGGTCAAAAATAAACCTGCCGTGCTTGCGCGTTTTAAGCTTACGCTGGACAAACCGTTAAAAATATCAATATACAGTACTATGCGTGTAAGAATGGTTCAGCATGAAAATTTCTACAAAAATGTCCGGGAGAGAATATCTCTATCTTCAATACATCGCCCACTATAAGTGTTTTTAGATTGAACGGAAGGGGGATTTGTGTTTGATGCACCTCGCCATTTTTAAATTACGTCTAACAAGAATTATTTGCACATGTATCTCCATGATAATATAATTAATAGTCCAGTCAGTGATTTTAGCCCATCATGCCGAGACTTAAAACGGATATAGGTCGTAGTTCATTGACATCGAAAAAAAAACCTCTCATCAGGTAATGTATTCATAACTGTTCCCAGGCGAAGCCGGGGCGGGTTGCTAGTAATAATATATAAAGATATTTGTTCCCCACAGTGATATTCAAAATCCTTATAATGAACTCTCGATTCAGAAATCATAGCTTGGACCAATACTTCCGAGCATGCGATCTCCATGTCATGCCAGTTTGCCAGTAAATTCATACCACAGAACTTCCAATCGGACCATACCAGGCACGGCACTTGGATTTGCGAGTAATGAATAAGATAACCTGTCTTATTGTGATAGCTGTACTAACGAGTATATTTGATATAAGGTTCATCATCGGTAAGAAGGTGGCTGTGGCCTTCCTGGCACTCTCCTAGAGACCCACTGAAGATCACTTCTAGGGTGGCAGAAGCAGAAATCGAATCAATATTTTCTCAATTATGTCTGACATGGCTGACTGGATCCCGTTACAGCTCTCAGACAGGAATTAAATTCCTTCCCCCAGGCGGCAATCGAGACCAGGGCCTTCAGGCCAGATTACACAAGTTAACAAACAAAAGAATGTGAGTTGAGTCTATTATTAAATGCATATATTCTGACTGGCTACATCGAACAGTAACCAAAAACGCCATTCATAATAAATGAAAATCCACAGCCTGCTTCCAGACGACCGACCGGCTCAAGGAATGGAATAAACGAAGCCCCCATCTAGCGGCAAGGATAATTGTGCCGGCTGCCGAAGCCTGTCGCACTCCCCTGGGGCAATGATTAAACGAACGACAGATGAAATGAAATGATAGTGGAGAGTGTTGCTGGAATGAAATTTGTGACAGGGAAAATCTGAGTACCTGGAGAAAAATCTGTCTGCCTCCGCTTTGTCCTGCACAACTCTCACATGGAGTGACCGGGATTTGAACCACGGACCCAGCGGTGAGAGGCTGGCGTGCTGCCGCTTAAGCCACGGAGGCCTCAGCCATTCATAATTAATAAAGTTTGCTTTTGTACTTTATGCAATGATAAATATATATTTGAAGTTTTGACAGACTATTTAAGGGGTAACGGCTTTGAACACGTAAGAGAGGGGATATGTAAAGACATTTTGTTCAAAATTGTCAGAAGCTAAAATTAAAGTTGGTATCTTCGTCGATCCTCAAATAAAGAAACTAATGGCCAGTGTAGGATTTCCACAATAAGGCAACACTCACGAAAAACAAGCCTGGTTTCCTTGGAAATAAGAAAGCTGAGAATTACGAAGAGCTTATTTCCACTATGCTTAAGAATTTTAAACTCATTGGTTGCAGAATGTCCCTTAAAGTCCACATGTTACATGCTCACTTGGACCTATTTCAGCATTAACGATCTCGCTTGCTGGGCTCAAGTTTGCAGGTTCGTATCCTGCCGCAGTCAGCTGGCATTTTAGGGTGCGCAAATGTGAGGGAGCCGTATCAGTAGATAGGCCTATACTGGCACGTTAATGATCCCCTTCGGGACAAAAATGCCGGCACCCCGGCGTCTCTAAAAGCCACAGTAGTTTAAAGGAACGTAAAACCAATATCATTATTATTATTGGACCAATTTAGAGATAAAAGGAAGATTGTAGTTTTACGTGACCGTGAATCTTGTGATTATGAGCCACGGGACCTCCTTTTTACGTGGAATCCGAACCACAGGACATGGCATTTCACTTCGAAAATCTCACATGCATTGACCGGGAATCAAACCCAGGCCACCTCAGTGAGAGGCCAGCAGCTAATTTAGAGATAGCCTATGCTGGACCAAGTCATATCGATAGAGGAAATTAAGGAAGTAATAGCAAAAAGTAAAGGAGGGAAGTCAGGTGCTATTTCGGGGATAACAAATGAATTTTGGCAAGAGTTGAGTAACAATAGGTTCATGATGGACAGCTTGGTAAAAATCTTTAACAAAATCTTTGAAGGAAGTAGATTTCCGAGGGCGTGGCAGGAGGGGATAATTTGTCCAATATATAAGAAGCGTGGGGACAAACTAGACCCAGGCAACTATAGAGGCATAACTTTGCTTGATAATTTGAGCAAAATGTACACCGGGGTCTTATCCAAGCGTTTAATAGCATGGGCAGAGGGCTGTTCGGTGTTCTCGAGACTCCAGACAGGGTTCAGAAAAGGGATGAGGACCAGTGACAATATAATGGTGGTCAAAACGGTGATGGACAAGTACATAAGAAGGAAAAGAGGTAAGCTGTATATCACAGCTATTAATTTGGAGAAGGCGTTTGATTTAGTGAGCAGGGGAGCTGTCATGGCTGAACTGGGAAAAATCGGGGTGTCACATAAAATGATAAGAGCAATAGAGAATGTGTATTCCGAAGTGAAATGTGCAATTAAAACTAAAGATGATGTAATTGTAGGAGAGATAACGTCTAATATAGGATTAAAACAGGGATGCAAATTATCCCCGGTGCTTTTTTTTGCTATTTATCAACGATATTTTCGATTCAAAGGGCTTTGAGCAACGGTCCAACCCTTGCTTGGACAATTATGATATCCCGGGCCTAGCTTTTGCTGATGACATCCTTCTGCTTGCTCTAACACCCTATAATATGCAATATAGTATTGACGAGATTGTGAGATACTGTGAGGACTGGAACTTAAAAATTAACCCGAGTAAGACCAAAGTTATGGTCTGCAAAAAGGGAGTTAAACTGGCTAAGAATGAAAAGTGGGTCATGTATGGGTCACAGTTAGAGACGGTGAAAAAACTTGAGTATCTAGGGACGATAATGGCGAGTAATGGTAAATGGACCGAACAAATTAAAAGGGCAAAATCGAAAGGGCTAGCGGCATTGGCGAATGTTAAAGTGTTAGAGCGTAGGTATCCGAATCTTGACTACAAAGTGTATAAGAATGTGTTTAACGCACTCATCGTTTCAAGAGCACTTTATGGAGTGGAAGTATGGGGTTTAGAGGAAGGAACGAAAACCCTGGACAGTATTGTAATTAGGTTCGCCAAGATAATTTTGGGGCTACCTAGTTGCACGGCGAATTGTGGAGCGAGAATGTTGTGTGAGGATGTAAGCATTAGACAACATATCATAAAAAATGTCATAAAGTCTTGGATTCGTTTAAAAGCAGGTGGAGGGGGGGAAATGCTTAAGGTAGCCTACCTGCACCAAATGAAGCATCAACAAGAGGGCTACTGGGTGGACGGGGTAAGAAGTGTACTGGAAATATTAGGAATGGGTTATCTATGGGATAGGGACCTACAAAGAGAGGAAGGTAGGGTGTGTAAAAAGTGTGTAGAAGGGTTAATGACGTAGAGTTGCAGGTGCTAAGAGAAGAGTGCACCAGTAGGAGAACCTTAACGGAGTTCTGCGAAATAAGGAACTTTATGAGCATAAAGCCTCAATGCCTAATGAAAAGAGAAATGATAGGGATAATTTGGTGGTGTATAAGAACAAAGCGTTGAGAGAAGTAGGAAAAGAGGACATTTGCCTGTTTTGTGGGAAGGTTATGGGTGCAGCGCACCTGATCAGGGAATGCAAGGAAATTAA
Source organism: Meconema thalassinum (assembly GCA_946902985.2). Lineage (NCBI taxonomy): Eukaryota > Metazoa > Arthropoda > Insecta > Orthoptera > Tettigoniidae > Meconema > Meconema thalassinum. Next base: position 1,386,131,078 of record OX336389.2, read on the forward strand.
AATGATAAGAGCAAAGTTTGTAGACAAAGCAGATCTAAACAGAATAGAAAATGAAAATGAGTATCACACTTTAATTACATTACTAAAAATGGAATGGGGAAAAGCAGGTCAATTAGCAAAATATTTTAATACCATCAGGGCAATGTGGAATAAGAAAGTGTCGGATGAGATTCAGAACAAAGATGCATGTAAATTAAGCATTCAAGTACAGGAGATGGCTTCCTAAGCTATAAATCTTGTTAAAGCCTAGGAGAGCCTATCTGTATTAACTAGGTACACGATTACTACAGTACAGCCACATATTGCTGTCTGTAGATTTTTCCTGGGAGTTTGATGGTTTTTTTTTCCTTACTACAAAACTTATCAGACTCTTACAGCCAGTAAGGGCTCGATAGGGAAATAAAAGTAATTCTTTCTGTGATGTGTCTCCCAAGGAGAACTGTCAAGAAATGAAGAACACTGTGTCCACTTTTATGATTAAGAAAGAACTTTGTGCAGTCTCCATCAGAAAAGTTGCCCAGTTATATTGTGAATGAAGATAACCACTGCAAAGCATTATTAAGTTTTGAAATAACTAGGAAGCTATGAAATGCCGAATGAACATTTGGTTTAATTATCTAACGCCATACTGTAAATTTATGTTATCTATGTGTTTATTGTCTGTATGTCACGATATGACTCTCTGAGTTAAAGTGACAATTAACAAGTAGATTTGGTTTAAAATAAACATTTCCTGGAGGGAAACTGCAAAAAAAAAAATAATTTAGAGATAACTTGAGGGCATATTGAGAAGAGCAAGGGGAACGTTTTGACCAAGACGTGATGGACGTTGAGCAAAGTTATCAAGGACAATGTAATTAGAACATGATGGCTGTTTAAGTTACATTTCGGGGCTAATACGAGAAAGTTCGTACCCACACACAGGAAGTACCAGAAATTTTCATTTTTAAAACTTGTTTGTATTGTTTTGTTTTATTTGTAGATTAATGATAAATATGTTTTAAAATAAACGTGATATATAAGGTGCGTTCAAAAAGTAACGAGCCGGAGGCTGTAATGCGCAAACCGGTGGCGACATCGGCTAATCATGGAGTGTATAACGAGGTTTGGTTCCGACCAGAGCGTGGAAAGTCACAGCCCGTCACTAGAGGGCATGCGTGCACGTCACGTGACGATACAAAGCGAGCAGCAGCATGCATCAATCGCCCAATGCTGCCAGTCACATTGCAAATAGTGACATGGAGGCGTCAAGCGAAGAGCAAAGAGGTGTTGCTCGGTTTCTGACAGCGAAAGGAGTAGGGGGGACGGACATTCATCGCCGAATGTCACAAGTAACGAGTTTTACGTGACCGTTAATCATGTGATCATGAACCACAGAACCTCCTTTTTACGTGGAATCCGAACCACAGGACATGGCATTTCACTTGAAGTTAAAAAGCTAAAATTGAGAAGGGGATGGCCGTGGTCTTTATTTTGTTGTTTTTGTTGTGTGGCCTCCTGAGAGACCAAGTGCAGGTCTTTCTAGTCGACGCCCGTGGCCAACCTGCGCGTCGGGATGAGAGATGGAATGGATGAAGATGAATTAAACTGAGCAAGGATGTGGAAGGAATCGGCCGTGGTCTGTCAGAGGGTACCGTCCCAGCATTTGACTAGTGTTGAAAATGGGGAAACCGAGGAAAACCATTTCAAGGACGGCTGTCGGTGGGGCTCGAATCCACGCGTCTACCGAGTCAAAAGAGAGCTTTGCCCCATGACCTAACGCTCGGGTTTAGCGAGCGTAGCCACTGCTATCAGTACGGTCTTTAATTAGGAACTATACAGAGATTTGGCTTGGAGTCGAAGTGGAAAATCACGAAAAACCATTCTAGAATGGCGGAGTGGGAATCAAACCCAAATATTCACCATCTTAACTCTCAGGCTGAGTGTACCCTGTTCCAACCTTCAAGACAGAATAAAATTTCCTGGCAGAGTCAGGAATCTAATCCAACTCCTTTCTCTTCAACACGCACCCTGAGACCAACAGTGATGGCTACAAAAGCTTAATTACTGGAGTAGTGGCTGCCGAACTCGTACAAAAACGTCTCACACTCAGCAATATCGATGAAAGAAATAAAGGAAAGAAAGAAGCCCGACGATCACCTTGGCCCGGCAATTGATAATCCATGATAGGCTGTCCATCCGATATGGAAAGTGAAACTGACGTTCAGAATAACCATACCCGAGAGAAGTGAGGTAGAGCCATATATGTCTGAAAACACATTCGCTAATATTGCCAGATGCCGGTCTTATAGTATAAGGAGCGTTCAAAAAGTAACGAGCCGGAGGCTGTAAAGCGCAAACCGGTGACGACGTCGGCTAATCGTGGCGTGTGTAACGAGGTGTGGTTCCGACCAGAGCGTGGAAGGTCACAGCCCGTCGCTAGAGGGCACGCTTGCACGTCACGTGCCGATACAAAGCGAGCAGCAGCATGCAATCGTCCAACGCTGTCAGTCGCAATGCCAACAGTGACATGGAGGCGTCAAACGAAGAGCAAAGACATGTTGTTCGGTGTTTTGACAGCGGAAGGAGTAGGGGGAACGGACATTCATCGCCGAATTTCACAAGTGTACGGCGAACACTGCATGTCCCTTGCAAGGGTCAAGGCGTGGCACAAGCGCTTCAGGGAAGGACGGGTGTCGTTAGCCGATGATGTCCGGTCTGGGGCACCCTCCTGCAATTCCGATGACAAGGTCCAGCTGGTTGATGCTCTCATTACCCAGGACCGCCGAGTGACAGTGAACGCCATAGCCACCGTGGTCGGATTGAGCGTCGGAAGTGTGCACACCATCATGAAGGAACGACTGCACTTGCGGAAAGCGTGTGCCCAATGGGTGCCTCACAGTCATCAACCGCACCAGGAAGCATGTCGAATGGCCTACTATCTTGGTATTGGTTAGACGATTGATGCATGCTGCTGCTCGCTTTGCATCGTCACTTGGCGTGCACGCGTGCCCTCTAGCGACGGGCTGTTACCTTCCAAGCTCTGGTCGGAACCACACCTCGTTACACACGCCACGATTAGCCGATGTCGTCAACGGTTTGCGCATTACTGCCTCCGGCTCGTTACTTTTTGGACGCACCTTATAAATATATGAATTAACGTTTGTTTTCGTTTGAACTTATACAAAATAGAGAATTTTCTTCAAATTTGAACTTTCGTTGTGGTAGCTACAAACGCAAACTTAATTAGATAACACTATTTTTTCTTTCATTAGTTAGGCCTGACAAATCAAAATCAGACATACAGAACACAGACTCAAAAATCGTGTTTACTAGTGTATATCAATACTAACCCCCAGACCTTAGAGAGTGACCATGTTTTCCTACAAAGCCGGAACTCTAATGACCAATTAAAAGATAATATGACGAAATTATGATACATGAATACGACGGGAAAGTAGTTCAATATTTGAATACTTTGAAAGAAGTGGTCAGTACGTGAGGGAAAAGAGAAATTTGCTTCATTGATGCCATACCAAATGATCACTCCGAAGGCTTCTCTTTATTTCTCACGTATTTTATTATTTACATACCAGTACATTTCTGACCGAGAGCAGTCGAATGCTGGTCTCGCAAAATTTTCGCTTGTTTATCAATGCCCGGCGTACAGCGATGTATTCATATATTCCGCACGCATCAAGTTGCTCGTGTGTATTCAGATCCTACCTCTGTGATGGCGAGATGAATACTGCATACATTGTCCGCACACGAGGGATTCTACATTTATAAGGCGATAACCAAACACGGCGCTTCTGATTGAGCTCATTTGCCCTCTATGTACGACAGGGAATAATTTACAGATCTTCTCTGGAACTCTTAAAGAGAGAGATGACGGCGGAAATGAATGGAGCGAGGATAAAATGAAATGTAGCTAGGGTCTTAGAGCTACTTCAAGCTCTCTCACCTAGAAGATGTCAGCACACAAGATTTACTCTCAACTGTTTGTAGACTAAGAATAAAGAAATCACAAAATGCTCGTGTTCAAAACGTCTAAGCAAAATCTTTTGTACTCACCAGCGTAGCCGAGCAGTCGACTGGGTAGCTGAGCGTTCTGAGATCCAAGGAACAAGTCTTGGCATTGCCAGCGGCCATCCTGGGTATGAAATTCATCCTCCCCCCCCCCCCCCCCCCCCACCCCCCCCCCCCCCCCCCCCCCGGCAGATCACTTAGCCACCTAATATTGCCCGACCCCATGGCCGCAGTAGCGCAGCACGCTGGGTTTTGGTCTGAAGGCTTCTGGGTTCAATTCCTAGGTGGACTGTGATGATTATAATCTTCCGTGGGTCACAGGCACAGACCTCAAACCGTGGGTGAAGTAATAATAATAAAACTACTAATGGTATAGATTTTAGACGTCGAGTTGCCGGAACTTTGCACCGAAGGGGAATCATTAACGTGTAAATCTACTGACACGGCTCCCTCATATTGAAGCACCCTCAAATGTCAACTGACTGTGCCGGGATTCGATACCGCTGCCTTGGGCTCAGCAGGTGAGAACGTTACCGCTGACCCACGCAGAGAGTCAGAGGGTGAAATTAAATTACGTTTGTTGTCATTACCCTCCTATTTTGGCGGATCATTCAACCACGTGGAGGTTTGATCATTCTAAGGACTACTTGATTCCACTCCTCTGATCTAGCATATCATTGCGACTTCTCCCGTTTTGTTGCTGTTGCAATGTGGTATACATGGATTCTGTTCTGGAAGTAGTTACATTACAATGCCAATAGTTACGAGGCATTTTTAGCTATCCTACATCCATATAGCTTCGGCCTAATGTACATATCACCACTCAATAGCTGAAAGCTTCTTTGGTCATAATTGTGGTTGTGAATAGGCTATCTAATTCTATTTGGCACTTTTTGTGTTTGGCAATTGTTTGCTTTCCTAATAGTATGTAACACTTCATTACATTTCCTATACTATTAGAAGTGTTATTAACCGTCTGAGATATGAATGCCGCTGAGCAACATTCCGCTGCGATTTGCTTAGGCTAGTACAAGCGGTGACAATGAGGGGGCACCGCTGCGTCAGTGCAAGTAAACAATATACACTAAAATATTTGTTTTATTAAGCATACTTCCCATTTAAGACAATGTTTTACCCAACAAAAGTAAAAAAAATATATACATTTCGAGTAAGAATAAAAAAGAACATTTCCTGAATATGTGTATCAATATTTTGGTGTATGTTGTAGCCGTGAATGTTGCCAACAGCTCAAAAGAACATTCATGCACATATTTTAAATTGTGATGCACTTATCATGTAAACGCTGTCCAACAGTATGGTAAACAGTTGAAAGTATGGTGGTATAATAATGCATTACTGCAAGCATATTGTAAAGTGTGTTTTCGGCATAATAATGAGTGAACTGTGTTTAATAACCCTGCTGTGTTTTATTCCTTTGCAACATATAGTGTATGAGATACTTTTTTTTACTCTGTAGAAATTGCCATACCAAAGGTGTACCTCCCCTCTTAATGTGGAGCCCCCATTGGACAGTGGCTACCTCGTTGCTAGGCAAAGTGCATCTGTAATAATGAGAATGAAAATCCACAGCCTGTTTCCAGTCGACCGACCGGGTCAGGGATGGAATGAATGAAGTCCCCTATCTTGCCGGCTGCCGAAGCCTGACGCACTCCTCTGAGGCAAAGATTAAATGAATGACCGATGAAATGAAATTTATGACAGGGAAAACCCAGGTACCCGGAGAAAAACCTGCTTGCCTCCGCTTTGTCCAGCACAAATCTCACATAGAGTGGCCGGGATTTGAACCATGGACCCAGCGGTGAGAGGCCGGTGTGCTGCCGCCTAAGCCACGGAGGCTTATCTGTAATAATCCTAGCCCTAATTTATTACAGATGTACTCACCCCAATTTACACGGCATTCCGGGGTTTCCAAAATTACTGGCGAGACCGTGTCCCTTGTAATGTGCACTCGTATGTTGTAACTCCAACAAGTACTGTAAACCAGCAATTGGTGTATTACTTTTACAGTTGCTGTACATTACATTTACTGTTATATTTAAGGCCCCCTTTCCCCATTGTAACACTTTGTAGACTATCAATTACCAACCCCCCCCCCCCCCCTACTAAGTGTACGTCCAAATTAAATCTTCCCCCTCCCATCCTCGTTCAATGTACAGTGAAACCTCTATAAAGAGACCAGTGACGGTTCCATGGACAACTGGTCTTTTAGAGGGGGGGTCTCTTAATAGGGGTAGGCATTAAAAATAACTTTATACTGCATTATCAATAAAGTACAGTTGGAACACATACTTGATTACAATTTATCTGCATTGGTTCACATTTAGTACAAATTAATTACAATCAGTTATTTTCTGAGCTCTATCATTTAAAAAGTCACGAATTGATCTCTGTTTCAGATTAGCGTATCTTTTTTTTAACAATTTCACTTTCTAGAATATCTCCGAGTGAGTTCGAAAGTCCATTAATTTGTTCTGGTTTCGAACAATCTTCTAGGAGAGCAGTTTTTTGTATTTTTATACGTTACATAACACTTTTTCTAATGACATTGTATGCTGATGCAGTTCTGTGCCAACAGAACCATTGTTTACATCATCACCCTCTTCACCATCTTCAATGGGTAGGCAGACGAGAAGTTGTCTTTTGAAGGAGGTCAGACCGAGAAAATGCCTGGTCTTTGTTCGGTGAGAGTGGTGGTCCTTAAATAGAGATGACAAACACATCGACCTTATGAGGTTTTAAAGCGGTTCCACGAAAAATCTGTCTTTAAGAGGGGTGGTCTTTTAATAGGGGTGGTCTTTTAGAGAGGTGTCACTGTATTGCGCAAGTTAGCGCATGGCTAAAGCTCCAATATACAGGCCCGCGCCTCAGAAGCAGGAAGGTGTCCGAGGTGAGCTTGAATCGCGGACGGACACTACAAAGATCAATTTCTAAAACCAGATAAGTTGGCGTAACTTTATTTCATTTACTGCCGTGTATAATTTGTGTATTCGCCGCACGAGATATTACAATTCAATTAGGCCACTAGCTTAAATAGGAACAGTTGATATAGAACATAATAACAAAATAGTGTACACAACATCACTACTGGAGTTAGTCACAATAATAATTCAATAGATCACAGGTTACATACTTAAACAGTAATAATAATAACCCAACAACCATAGAAGTGTAGTCTACTATTCTGTACATAAATAAGATTGACACGTTTTTACAAACTTATATAATCTAAATATCTGTATATACAGGGTGCTTCAAAAAATGTATACACACTTTGAACTTCCATAGAAAATTTATTTACCGTTCTACAAAGTTAAATTTCAGGAAATTAGAAAGCTGAAAGTCCAATGTAAATGAAACATAAATAACAAATGTTAATACTGTTCAAATTGGCGACCTGCAGCATCAATACAATTCTGAGTACGAGTCACCACTGATTCTGTACATCGTATCAAAACGTCCAATGAGATTTCTCTACACACGGCTTGAATCTCATTCCAAAGAATGTCTAGGTTACGTGGTTTACGTTTGTACACCTCATCTTTTACTGTGCCCCATAAGAAGAAATCCAGTGGTGTAAGGTCTGGAGAGCGTGCTGGAAACTCGATTGGCCCCCTGCGTCCTATCCACTGGCCCGGCAAATTTTGATCCAGGTAAGCTCGTACGTCCCTGTGATAGTGCGGCGGGGCACCATCTTGTTGAAAATAAAAATTACCATTACCGTATAATGCACGAATGGCAGGAAATATGGAATCAGCAAGCATTGTTAGGTAAGTTATACCAGTTACAGTGCCTTCAAATCGAAAAGGTCCAATGAGTCCCCTTGAAGACAAACCGCACCACACATTTACACCAGGCAAATTTACAGCTTTTTCAATTGTAATGTGAGGATTTTCTTCACCCCAGTAAACACAATTGTGCCTATTGACAGTTCCATTAAGTTTGAATTGGGCTTCATCCGACCAAATGATGCTACCCATAAATCCCGGTTCACGTATCACCATCTCCTGAACCCATTCACAAAATTGCAACCTTCGATCTGGATCGTCGTCACTTAGCTGTTGCACCAGCCTTGGAATGTAAACACGATACTTGCCTCTCTTCAAAATGCGTAGCACGCTGCTAGCACTTACATCACTTTCACGTGCCCCTTGCCTTGAAGATTTGTTAGGAGAGCGTTGAAACAGTTCCAAGACTGCCGTTGATGACTCATCACTTGTAGCTGTTCGAGGTCGACCTGAATGACCTTTATGCACATCACACACTGTTCCATGAACTTCGAATTTGTCTCGTATGCGTGTAATTGTTAATCTTGCAGGTGGTTCTGTATCATACTCCCTTCTCCACTGTCTTTGAACTTCATTTACATTCTCAAACTTCCAGTACCACTTAATAACCTGCTTACATTCTTCAAAACTCAAACGTACGTCCGCCATGTTGATATTACAAATTCCAACTGACAATATAACATAGAGGGACGATTATGCTGCCACCTGGCGAAGAAATATAACATTAGCCTTGTAGAGCGGGAAAACTACGATAGTTTAAAGTGTGTATACATTTTTTTGAAGCACCCTGTATATATGTATCTCTACTTAGTATAAAACCAAGTCCCCGATTCTTGGATGTTACGGGTAAACTCGAGAACCACTGGATGGATTTTGATGCGGTTTTCACCATTCTGTAAAGGATATCTCGAGGATGATTTCTGTGGAAAATTACTTATTTACGATCAAAGGAAGCCGAGCAGTAACGATATCAGTGGAAATGGTGAAAAGAAACCTGGCGTCCGAGTGCTTTGTAAGCTTACGCTGGGCAAACCGTTAAAAATATCTAAATACTATGAGTGTAAGAATTGTTCAGCATGAAAAGTTCTACAAAAAAGTCAGCGAGAGCATATGTCTATCTTCAATACATCACCCACTATAAGTGTTTTACGTTTTAATATCTTCCAACCATGTCCATTCAACTACTGAGGCGACAGTTTACGAGCTAACTAGGGGCGAGTCTATCATTCCTGTTACAGCCAAGCTAGCGGGCGAACCTATTACCCCAGATACAGCCAGCAGCAAACCGTCGAGTCGTGTTGAGTCAAAAACTTTAGAGAAGAGTGGTTGCGTTTGGAGTTTCCCTGGAAGTGCAACTCGGCTTTTCTTCATTTCGCCTGTGAACTTTTCGTTCCGCAAAATTCACAGTCAAGTTAAGATTGGACGGAAGGGGAATTTGTGTTTCATGCGCCTCGCCATTCTTAAAATACGTCTGACAAGGATTTGTTGCACATGCCTCTCCATGATAATATAATTAATAGCCCAGTCAGTGATTTTAACCCATCATGCAGAGACGCAAAACGGATATTGGTCGTTGTTCATTGACATTGAAAAAAGAAAGGGCTTATCACGTAATGCATTCATAACTGTTCCCGGGCGAAGCCGGGTCAGGTTTCTAGTATATGTATATATGTGATTAAGTGTAATTCACGAACATGGTGTACTAATTAAACATAAGCGAACAGGATCTGAGGATGAACGCTTCACGTTTGAAACATTTTATCCTATGAAGTACCCCATTTTGTACATAAAAGCATGTTAGTGTGTAATAATATCTCGTTTTCTTCAGTTTAGGGCATGTAAACATTGTTTTCCCGCCTAATGTAATTAGGCACAATTTGTGTTGACCGACTGGAAAGCTTTCTTTGCTAGAAACAGGCAGCACTGATAAAACGCTTCTGTCTCTTCAAGAAGCAGGAATTATATTTCTGAAATCGCCAGAATGCTACACAGGATGAAGTTTTCCTTCCACAAATCAACTTACAAAGGAAATTGTTATATTAACAATGTTTATGGAAAGTGTCAAAAAGAACGTTAATTTTCATTTTGCAAATTGGGTAATAACGAAGAAAAAGACCTGACGAACGTACATATTCGTACAGTCTTCTCCCCCACCAAATTATTGTACAATTTTGTTACATTCCGAGCGTATACAGGTGTCTTATGTACCTTTGGAGAACGATAGGTCGTGTAGGGGACGGGTATAGAAGTAATTTTAGATAGGGAACTTGGGGTCGGAGCGGCCTCCTTAACCCCTAAAATAAGGGTTGATTCAGGCCCTCCACCCTGTAAGTTAGGCAACCAACCCAAGCCTCTATTACCTTTCTCAATCCTTTAAATCATGGCAAGATTCATTTCACCATGTGGCGCGTGCGTAATGGATAGCGTTGCGGTGCGAAAGGCCGTTAGTCCCGGGTTCGATTCCGGGCTTAGGCAATTTTTTTAATGCTATTTTAGGATGTAAGGTTTTTAAGCTTGATACTGTAACCGTGTGAAGGAGCGTCAGTTGCTGGTTATGGAGATGTTTTTTGTCGCGGCTATTTTTTGAATTTGAAGCGAGCGCCTGACTGAGTTGAGTTTCACTGCCGCAGGGTGCAGGCTGGAAGAGATGCGCGGACGGCGATGCGCGTATGTATGCTAACACCTGACGTTTTGCAGGGTCAAGCAGGCAGCTGTAATGGGAGACACATTCGTGTTTGTGCAGTTAATCCGTGCATAAGCGGGCGGCTTAATCAATCTTAAGTTACGAGTACCTGACCTGGAAGCCAAAATTAGCCTACAAACGAGGCATTGTTCAAATGTGCTCAGCATAGTTTTACTAGATGGGACTAGCTTTTGTAAATGCAAGGTTTGTTGGGTATGGCCCGAGCTCACAGCATATTAAGATATGAGCTGGAAATAACTCCTTACTTGAGTTATGTGAATATAATACCTCATACCAGGGTAGATTTCTGGCTAGCAATTGACATGGAATTAAGGCTAAACAGGTGTGTAAGTGTACTGCGATAACTACAGAAGGATTACAATCAAGTAACCGGGAACATTACTGTGACTATTCGGAAATATTTCGGGACAGTAAAACACCGGGTGATTGTCGTAAAATCAGTGACAGTATTAGACACGTGCTTTTTCATAGCAGAAGCTATGGTGTTAAGACAATCCGATCAGGACGTCATGGTAGCGATACGCCGGTATGAACTTTTGAAATCTACCATGAGTCGAGCCAGTATTATGGTGCGTTAAATATGAATTGGGTGTGCGATGGATGCTGACGTCTGGATACTTGGGACTTAGACCAGTGAAGCCATGAGGTTGACCTGTACACATTTCCGTGTGCGGAGGATCGCGTGGGATTTTATGCTCAGACTTAAGGGCATTCCGCAGGAACTTGGACCTTCTTCAAGAACATCTGAAATGGACGTGAGCCCCTTATTCTATTCTTAATATCTAGTACCGGTGAATATCAGACCTTAGACTATACCATTCAACCATGTAGGAATCTTTTTACACGCCATAGATCTTTATTTTCTGCATTATGTTGGGACATAAGCATGGATCTTTTTGATGTTGTCCACTCTTCGAATTTTATTTTATTCTTTTGAGATAGCATATCCACGGTGGGCATATCGTAGAATGAGTATATTTTCGGAAGGCATCCGGCTGTTCTATTTAGACAGGAGTTTCATCCTGATTTTTGTTGTACAGTTCCGTGCATATTTTTATGGCGCATTGTTATTTTCAGCGATCGTTTTGAGATAGTTTATAGGTAATTTGTTTATTTAAATGTAGTTCTTGGTCATTTTGATGCAATTCGTCTTAGACGAGTTCTGATTGTCATTTCTCGTGAAATGATTCGATTTTTCTGGTGGTTAAGGATTTTCTTTAAAATTATAATGCGGAATGATCATGTATGAGAATTTACATGGGGAATTAAGGAGGAATATTCATAACAATTTAATGGATCTTATGAAAATAGAACATGGTAATTATCCATGAGAATTTCATATTAATAATAATAATAAATGGATGAGTTTGGATAATTTAGGTGATGTTTCTTTAAAACAAATATGAGAAATTAACACATTGGATTGACAAACCAATCGTAACGTAGTTTGTTATTAGAGCAAGGTGTATCAATTAGGAGGATTTTTGTTATGATGACAAGCAGATAATTGAACAGGTTAATTAGAGACAGTTACTTATAACATCCATATGATAAATCTGATAGGGTGATGAGTTGAATTGGGAATGCGCGTAGGCATTTGTCCCATTAATAATTATGATAATCCATTAAATACAGTAAATAAGACTGGATGGAAGTTAAATATGTGAAAATAATATGTAAAAGAATTATAGTTGTTGAATATAATGAAATGTTGGAATTTGGAGGATGTTGCCTCATACTACTCAAAAGAAGGGCGGTGCCGCTGTTGCAGCCCCACGCCGCTATCTAGATCTTGTCACCAGTGGAATTCTAGATTCTACTTTAATTTGCTCTAACCATAATTACATATTTTCTGGTTGAATTATATAAACCTGCAGATAGATTAACATGCCTAATAATTTTGCCATATTGTGATATCAAGGAATAAACTAAATTGATAAAGTGCATAAAGAAATGGGGCATTTAAAATGCGGCCTCATGTTCCGATGAAAATTTTGAAATAGCTACGAATCATCCATAAGTGTTTGAAATTGGTTGGAATAATAAGGTTGAGTTGCAATTAATATCACTGAATAATTAATCCCATAATTTATTTTATTATCGAGGATAAATCACAGATCCATAATTTATAATTTCTAATATGAATATTCCTTGTGTGGGAATAATGAAATATAAATGGTATTATGTTTCTAATGGATCCATCTTTGTTCGACTTGGTCTGACTTGCATCAAGTTGTATAATTAACAACTCTAGTATGTTTTGGAATTTCTTCTCGTTTCATGGAAGAGAATATCCCATAGGATTATCCATGATTTTTGGAAATATGGAAAAGTGTAGAACTTCAGAAATAAAATTTTATTCAAGTGCGATAGGACGATCAGTGATCTACACAACTTGAATACTGTAAATATCGCTTATAATATAATAGAATACCATAATGGACTATTAATTTCATGGGTATTCTAACACAATTAAATGTTTAAAAGTTGACGTTTTCGTTGCATAATATTTTTTGGAACGTTATTCAACACCTGCGATTAAATAGTATAGGATCCCAGGGGGAGCGCAGGATGTTATTTTTTCCAGGTGGTGTTTTAGTTTTCTCCCTGAGGATGCCCTTGTAAAGATTAGGATGGTCGAATGGATCAATTAAATTGATGCAAATTTTATCTTAACTGATACTGTGGTCATTCATGATTCTTGAAATATGCCTTCTATCCTTGCTGTAGTGTGCATCTGGGGAACAGCAGAGCTTTTATTTTTCTTTATTCTACACCTTTGTAGAATGCTCACTGTTAACCCCGAGATGTTTATGAGTCTTTGTGCTCGACTGTTGTTCGGATGCGCACTTGTGTGGTCGTAGGACGTTCGTCAAACGGTCACGATACCTTGGGTAAATTAAACCGATCTTTGTGCATTTCGTAGCATTAAATTGTTTAAGTCCGTTATTACGTTTAAATCACGTTGATTTGCAAGAGAAAGAAAGTGCATCGTGCGAAATTAAACTGAACGTAGTAGTTTATGTCAACTGCCTGACTGTTGTTCTCTAAAACTGTACGCCTGCACTCTCTTCTCTGCCGTAGCACTAGACTGTATCATGTAACTGCAATACGACATATAACATTAAAAAAATTGCCCAAGCCCGGAATCGAACCCGGGACTACCGACCTTACGCAAATAACTATATTATCATGGAGATGCATGTGCAACAAATTCTTGTCAGACGTAATTTAAGAATGGCGAGGTGCATTAAACACAAATCCCCCTTCCCTCCAATCTAAAAACACTTATAGTGGACGATATATTGAATAAAGAGATGTGCTCTCGTGTACGTTTTTGTAGAACTTTTCATGCTGAACAATTCTTACACTGATTGCATATTGATATTATTAACGGTTTGCCCAGGGTAAGCTTAAGAAGCGCACGGAAGCCAGGATTTTTTTCCGACTATTTCTCTGAAATCGTTACTGCTTGGCTTCCTTTGATTATAAATAAATTATTTTCTGAAGAAACCTTCCTCGAGGTATCCTTGACAGAATGGTGAAAACCGCATCAAAATCTATGCAGTGGTTCTCGAGATTACCCGAGACATCCAAGAAACAGGGACATTGTTTTATACTTAGAGATTATACGCCAATCAGTATAATTTAATATAATATAATCCCCTTTTGTCCAATCTTAAGTTGACTGTGAATTTTGCGGAACGAAAAGTTCACGGGCTAAATGGGAGTTGCACTTCCAGGGAATTGCGAGGTAAATGAAACTCAAATCCCCCTTCCGTCCAATCTTAACCTGATTGTGTTGCACAATCGAAATGAAGAAAACTAGAGTTCAACACAACGACCCTTCTCAGAAGTCTTAACTCAACACGACTCAACGGTTTGCTGCTGGCTGTATCTGGGGCAATAGGTTCGCCCACTAGCTAGGCTGTAACAGGGATGATAGACTCGCCCTTAACTAGCTCGTAAACTGTCGCCTCAGTAGTTGAATGGACATGGTTGGAAGAAATTAAAACGTAAAACCAATTATAGTGGGCGATGTATTGAAGATAGGCATGTGCTCTCGCGGACTTCTTTGTAGAACTTTTCATGCTGAACAATTCGTACACTCATAGTATCTAGATATGTTTAACGGTTTGCCCAGCGTAAGCTTACAAGGCGCTCGGACGCCAGTTTTTTTTTCGACTTTTCCACTGAAATCGTTACTGCTCGGCTTCCTTTGATCATAAATAAATTATTTTCTACATAAATCATCCTTGAGATATCCTTTACAGTATGGTGAAAACCTCATCAAAATCCTTCCATTGGTTCTCGAGTTTACCCGTAACATCCAAGAATCGGGGACTTCGTTTTATACTAAGTAGAGATGTAACTTTGTGTGTGAGTGGGAGTATGTGCGTGCGTGTATGGATGTACTGTATGTACGTGTGTGTGTGCATGCATGTGTGCGAGCGCGAGTGTGTGTGTTTGTGTGTGTGCTTGTATCTTCACTTCTATTTAAGAATTGTATGATATTGACGTCATGCACAGCAGAATATGTGTAGTATTGTAAAGTAGTAAATAGATAAATATGTAACATCAGATTTGTGTAGATATAATGAACGGAGATGGAGAGGCACAATTTTGGTAAATAAATAATAATAATAATAATAATAATAATAATAATAATAACAGCAACAGCGTGTACACCAATAAGCCGGCAGGAGTAACTCAAGGCCAGCGTTTGGGGCTCTGGAAGTAATGTCAGTGACGCGCCTATTGCAGTTACCAGTCTGGCCTAAAGCATAAGTATTTATGGTGTCCTTAACTTCAAGTATATGTATAAAATCAAATAAAATAATTAAAAATATATTTTGGAGCTGGTTTAATTGCTATTGGCCTATAAGGCCAAAATTTATATTTTTGAAGTCTACACCACTCAACGTTTGCCAGCAGTTTTTGATCATCCCAGTGTACCTTATTGAATAGGATAGGTGTCGCACACAGGTCCATGTTCATGGCATTATGATCACGTAAATGAATAGCGGAATGTGAACAATGAAACAATGACGAATTACTTTACAAGTAGAGGATGATTACGCTAAAGAAGTAAAGGGGCGAGTAGACCGAAATAGCTTAACTTGCACTTAAACCTGGCATAAAATCGTAACTTCCCTTTCGCCCTCAGTTTCTTCATACATGTGGTCTGGATGGTAAACTCAAACGAATATCATATATTCTCGCTGTGTACATTTCTAGTGTTTGCATTCCTCGTAAAAGCGGAAAAAAGGATCAGATGAACAGGAAAAGGAATATCTCTTAAAGGAACTGAGTCAACAGACCGCTAAACGTAGCAACCTGATTATCAAAACAGACACAGAGCTGCACGAGAGTTAAGAGTCACAAAACAAAAAACAGCAAGCCGAGATAAACCAACAAACATTGAGCTAGTAGCCTCAAGCAGAGTACCGGCCATATATCTGATATACAGCAGTTCATTGTGAGTTTATTCCAGTAGCTGTCAGATCATAATACACCATGCAAAGCAAAACTACTAAACAATAGCCGAATTCTGGCTTCTCTTTTTATATCATAGTTGCAAACGCTGTGGGTAATACTATCCCCCGGAAACTTTATGAAATCCGTTATCCTGAATCCTTTACAATGTAATGTATTGTGTAATATCTAGTTACGTAGTACAGACATGGTCAAATTTCACAGTAAAACAAAGTAAAAATCCCAAACTTGAAACTATGAAATATTAATGATGTTGTGTGCGCTGAATTCAGAAATGCATTCCATTTGTTCGTATCTCGCACGGTTTTTGTTCAGTGATGCAATCCCGTATTTTGCTAATAGGCTTCTCGCCGGGTCAGATTGTACGCATTAGATAAGATTGCAGGCAGACGCTATTGGACAGATTTCCTGTTTGTTTTCTTTCCAAAAGTTATATTCGTATCAATAAAATTCAGACTTGCTATTGTGTAGAATGTTTTTACGTTACAATTTTATACTCGCAATTATTGAGTGATCAGATCCTAATTCTGTGGTTGTGAATAACATTGCTTATAAACCGGGACTCCACAACACAAGGAGAGTCGATAATACCAGAGGATACCCTAAGAAGACTCCCCAACTTGGCATGGGAGGCCCCAAAATAGGTAAACTGAGAGTGGCACCAGAACTATTCTGGATTTTCGTAGGGAGATTAGACCCCGACACAAACGACGAGGACATCAAAGAACAACCCACACAAAACGGGATCAACAAGATCGTCAGTTGTGAACAACTCCCCTCTCGGGGAACAAACAAGGCTTTCAAGATTGGTGTGCCTATTGGGGAAAGTGAGTCAGTCATGCAGGCGAATATCTGGCCAGACAGAGTAATCTACCGACCCTTTTGATTTCGAAGGCAATTTCAAAGACAAACAGGACATATACTGCACCAAGAAAGGACACAGTAAAGCCCACGAGACCAAGATAACTGTTCTACTGTACTATGGAATGTAGAAGGACTGACAAACACCATACGGCTTTCAACGCAATGATGAATATTTAACGAAGATATAATAATTTTAACATAAACATTTCTAACAAAACCATTCCCGGTTATTATAACACACATTCCCTAGCACCACAGAATGAAAAAGGAAGACCCTTTGGAGGAGTGGCATGCCTATACAACAACCGCATCGGCAAAGTAAAGAACGTTTATAAAGAAGAAAACATGGTTATCATCACAACAGCACACATCACAATCGCAGGCCTATACATACACCTCAAGCAACTTTGGAAGACGTGACTGAAATACACGCTAAAATCATTACGTACGTTGAAAAAGGAGAAAAACATCGTAATAGCAGGAGACTTAAACTGCAGACTGAACAAACCAGGACAAAAGAGCAAAGCTATACTAGAACTGATGGTAGAGGGGGATTATAAGCTGGTGAATAAACGGGATCTAATGACATACTTCGCACACAACGGTAAAAGTGCAATAGACCTAATCTTCACAAAAGGAATATGCATAATACCGGAAACACAAGAAGCACTATGGACGTCGGTGGATACCCCACTAAGAAAACACATACCAATCTGAACACACCTAACTCTAAATTAAACAGGAGCATAAACTCAAATAAGGACTTGGAAACAAAAATTCTCTAGAAAAATCAACACGGAGGCTCTTCACAACCAGAGTGATGAAATAACCAAAACAAAAGGCATCATAAGTGAAAATAAAGCTGGAAGGGCAATTGTCTTGTTTATTTCCTAAAATGTACTTAATAAATACATTTCCGTTGACTTTTCAAGGATTGCAAGATTTTTCCCTGCGCTATTGAGATGATCTGGAAGATTTTGGTACTAACCACATCTTGTGAACTCCCTCTGGTTTAATATATTCAGTTTTGTGAAGCATACACCTTAGCGTTTTATGTTTATGATATTACGACGTTACATTACTGGGCCACGCAGGAAAGGTTTCGCAAGTCTTCTACGAAGCATACTGTGACATTCACCAAAGTTCTGCCAAGTCCGATACAATTTATATCAGTGCATCACCGATACGAGTACTTTCATACTCTACTATTCCAGACAGATTGGAATGACTTCTAAACCTTATCATATGGGAGATCAATGGATTGAGTAACTACGTGCTTTACAACATGTTATCTATAAATGTGATTTTGCTCTGCTAGCTATATCCTATATCACAGGTCGGCAAAAACGTTTGTCCGTGCCCTAATGTTGTTAGAAGGGAGGCTGAAGGTGCAGGAAATACTCTACATATTCTACAGTCTGGTATTGATTTTCAACGAATAAAAAATAAACATTGACTTTTCATATCTGAATTTCGAGTGAATAACTTTTTCGCTGCTTCATTTGATGATATGTAGCAATTCTGTTTCTCACATGCTGCTGTCCGAGAATGTAGCAAGCAATTGTAAGATTGCGATGTCGTGGAGATGCGTAAGGTGTGTATGCAGACATGGTCCTGCTGAAACATTCCATTTGCAATGCTCACCATCACAGAGACAACCTATTGATTGAGTTATGCAGTGGAATTCCTTCCCTAATCAAAAATCCTTCCTCTTACCTACGTTGAAATTTCAATCGAAGTGTTACACGTAGAAACAGGTCCGCAAATCTATTGGAGATCATGGAAGCAGCCTTGTAACAGCATTTCCTTCCTATTCTATTATTAGATTGAGGCCACCTGTGGATCGTACTGGCTGGAGGAGGAAGAATAACACGGCACAGCAAGTGAACCACTTTTCAGAATTTATTGTAATTATTATTATTATCATCATGATTATTATTATTATTGTCATGTGTTGTGACATCTCTATATTACGCCTCGAGAGTTTAAAAGTGCGCAGTTTGTGTGTATGTATCTCTCTGTCTAACGTTGTGCAACCCCTGGCTACATACTGCCTTGTTCTCTCGTATTGGCTAGTGTTGTTGCTACCTTGCATTTTGTTGTGCAATTCGTTCTGCCATTGGCTCTGACAATATTTGACGCGAGTTTGGGGGCACTCCCAAACTACGCATTTGATATTTCTGAGAGGCTTCTCCCCTCTCTGGGGGACAGAAGCTTAGTCAGTCTTAGACGCGCCGAGATGTAAGGCGAACGTGTGTATTCGGGCAGAGGCCCACCCTCATGGCGCAGCGGAATGTGAGTACCGCTCAACAACATGAATCTAACGAAAAGATACAAACTTGAAAGAAAATAAAACGAAACTTACAAAAGTTAGAGAGAAACGACAAACTTGCAAAAAGTCAAAATTCGAACTGCTAAGACGCGAAGCTTTTCATGATGTTATTGTAAACATACCTGAGGGATGGGGGAGGAGTGAGGGGAGTAAAACAAAGGGAAGAGAGATTTCACGGAGGTAGGAAGAAGGGGAAGAAAAGGGGGAATATCATTAAGTTATGTAATACGGCGAAAATCGAAAGAGAAAAACAAAACAAAAGGAAAATGAGATATACGGAGATACATTACATTACAATTGACTTGGGACGAAAGAGACCGGTAAAAATCGAAAGCACGCTATAATAAAATAGGCTCATATTCCAACATAATGCCGCACCAACGCGACATATAAAAAAAAGAATAATATGACATCGGAGCTGGAGAAAATCCCAGTTAACCACCGTCACATATATTCTATAAACAAAAGGGACACGTATTAGTGGGACGTTGGACATCAGTCCCGTTACCTCACACATACTGTCCACAAACAAAGGTCCAATTGCTACCAATCAAATGAAACATTTGTGGTACAAAGAGACACCGACGCAAAAGACGAGCACTAAGGCCCGACAGGAAATATATATAAGCCAAGACGCAGAAACGCAATACTTTCGAATCTTACAGGTATTAACCAAAATAATAAAACTGTGAGAAGGGCACATAACAAAAGCAACAAAAAGAACTCCGCCGTATGACATTACGCAAGGTCCCGGAGATCTGGTTCAAGGATTAAAATACTAACAATAACATCTTGAAAAGGAAAGAGAATTAAGCAAAAGAAGGAACGTTTAACAAAAACAATTACATTGCGTTAGATAGAAATACATTGAGCCGTACTCACATTCCGCTGCGCCATGAGGGTGGGCCTCTGCCCGAATACACACGTTCGCCTTACATCTCGGCGCGTCTAAGACTGACTAAGCTTCTGTCCCCCAGAGAGGGGAGAAGCCTCTCAGAAATATCAAATGCGTAGTTTGGGAGTGCCCCCAAACTCGCGTCAAATATTGTCAGAGCCAATGGCAGAACGAATTGCACAACAAAATGCAAGGTAGCAACAACACTAGCCAATACGAGAGAACAAGGCAGTATGTAGCCAGGGGTTGCACAACGTTAGACAGAGAGATACATACACACAAACTGCGCACTTTTAAACTCTCGAGGCGTAATATAGAGATGTCACAACACATGACAATAATAATAATAATCATGATGATAATAATAATAATTACAATAAATTCTGAAAAGTGGTTCACAAGTCAATGTCAATTCAATAAATTTAATTTTACTGAGTAAATAATGGGAAAGAAAAGCAATTCAAGGGTTGACATAATATAAAAACCTTGCACAAAACAAAATAAGAGATTTAATATTAACATTAATTGAAGCTTGGAGAAGAATATATCGGAATCTAAATTTAAATTAATATCACAGGATTGATTTCAAAGAATGTCCAATACTGAATCCAAAAACAGTTGGGGATAACCAGTTTATCGACGTAGTGGATAAACACAAGTACAGTGGTGTAAAATTTATCAGATTAAGAGGGGCAACTTCAATCACACTTGTGTTATAAAGACAGAAAATCTCACTGACAAACTGTTTACAACTTGAATTGCCTAGACTACTTAGTAAAGTGTTTCTTCATTTGAGGCTAACAACTTTTCCCTTAGGTATTTACATCTGCTAATTTTTGAAACTAGAGGTACTGAGTGAGTTCTGCGCTCAGTCAGTTTACTCTGATAGAGTGACTTACCGTCCAAAACATGCGGACAAGCTGGAATGAATTAGAGAATCACGTGCTAAACAGACTACTGATGAGAGAGAATGTGAAACATCGAAA
The DNA here is from genome assembly GCA_946902985.2 of Meconema thalassinum. Classification (NCBI taxonomy): domain Eukaryota; kingdom Metazoa; phylum Arthropoda; class Insecta; order Orthoptera; family Tettigoniidae; genus Meconema; species Meconema thalassinum. Next base: position 1,386,152,169 of record OX336389.2, read on the forward strand.
GAAGGAAAGAAATAATGTTTTGTACTGTTATTTTAAAATAAGAAAAATTCAAACCGTAGATAAGGACATAGGTTAATAAAATGAATTAATTTAATTGCATCTTGAAGCAGTTTCATGCCCCAATTTCCGCAAGTGATGAAAAGAAATAGGATATTACTGAACACTATGTAACAAATTTTAACTTTTTGTGTGTCCGTGTGTTGAAAGTGTTACTTCCTGATTGTTTATGCCCCAAAAGTATGGAAAATGGCCATTGTGTTCCAGAAACTTTGCTTTGCTCATGTGGAAAAGCAACACACTTCTAAATATGTGCTGGTATTTATTTTACTATATTCCATGTACTTTAATTGCATTCAACTTAATATTTCTCTTTCTTTGTGTCTTTGCAAGTTATGATTTAGAGAAATGACAAAACAAATGAAAATACGTTAAGGTCACAAATATCAATGTCCTGCTCACAAAAGCAAAGTTTGACATCAATAATTAATTATGTTTTTCCTACCTTTTCAGACATAGTCAATTGTAAGATTGCATTTACTTTCCAAGGACAAAAATTGTGTTACAAGTGATTCACACCACTGTGTACAGAGTGAACGTAAATTCACGAACAAAAAAATCACCGTGTGGTCCTGTGTCAAAATTGGCATTGTTATTTTAAGTGTCTTACATAATGTGGCAAGAGTGTACAGTGGAGCACCATATAATAGATACAATGTGTCAACGCCCAATATATGTTCTTTTTAACAGTTATGATCGTCGGCACAATACCACCAAGGATCAATTTATTCTACACTAACGAATATCAGGCATTGTTACTTTCTTTTAATAAGAGTGACCAAGGTTCACGAGAACGAACTGATGAAGTCCAGCTATGATGGGGAAGAGTTTTTACTAACACGGTATCAATACGTCACTAGCATTCGAGAGTCCTTTCCAGAAGCCAGGCACAAATTTGAGGTTTTATATATTTTGTTACCCTTTTCCTCATGTCCGCAGTGATGGGAAATGCACTACAGTATAATAAACTAATTGGGGTCAATTACAATTAATTCATGAAAATTGTGACGAATTTCAAGTAATTTTCCTATTAAAGTTATCAGTGAAAGTAAAATTACAATTACTTCATGTAGTGGCTAGCATTGCAGTTTGATTCCCACCTCACCCGTCCTGGAAGTGGTTTCCGTGGGTTTCCACTTCTACTCCAAGCAAATACCGGGATGGTTCCTAACTTAAGGCCAAGGCAGTCTCCTTCCCAATCCTCATCTGAATTACAAATACACACATCACTACAGACACCACAATAACAGCAGCTTTCAGACAAATCCTACTCACACTTAAATACACGGGGCTAAATGACCACGAAGTCCAAGCCCCTCCAATGATACAACACATTTACACACAATTTGACAACAACCAATGCTCATTTTATAGCAATGCCATGTAACCAACCTGATAATTGCAAATCTAGCTGAAACCCATTAAAATTAAATAATGCTCACTGCAAATAGCTTTGTACCACACTGATGAAAATGGACATTGTAACATCATAAAGAGTTGTTCTGCACTGCTGCATTTGAACATGCAGGACAAATGTTTGGCTGTGAGACTATGATAACATTCAGATCTCTCTGAACTCAAATGAGGAGTAGCGCTGCATTTGAACACTCTGGACAATTGTTTGGCTGTGATACGATGATAACATTCAGGTCTCTCTGACCTCAAATGAGGATAAAAATCAATACAGGATGTGACCACCATAAACTGCAATACAATGCTGAATTACTTGAAAAATAGAATCAATAATACCAGCGATGAATTCTTGAGGAATTGTGGTCTATGCTTGTTGCACTGCACGGGTCAGTTGTTCTTAAGTTGTGCCTGGCTGAGGCACGCTGACTAGTAATCAACCCACCATATCCCACACATGTTCAATAGGGCCGAGGTTCGGGAATTTGTAAGTTTGTGATGTCGTGGACAGTTTTCTAACTATTGGCCCTGTGTGCCTCTCTGCAATAAATCTGGATGACCCCTCTCCCCGGTACGTCACCGCACACAATTGTGGCTATCACTGTGGGCACTACGCACGATTCATCATTTAGGACGACATTTGTTGTTCCAGGCCTATCTTTCACGACACCACTTCAGCCTTCCCCATCGATGTTCTGGGCTCAATGAAACATCTTCTGCAGGAACACGGGATCGCAAGCCACCTGGACGCAGACTAATCTTAAGTGTTTGTTGTGTAACGTGGGGTGTCACTCTCGCTCGAATTCGCGGTGATGTTGTGCGTGGGGCTTTCCGAATTATGGGGTGAACGTACTTCGAAGTAGTCCGTCGAGTTGGACCTGTGCGTGGTCTACGAGTGTCGGTACCTTTATTTGCCTACTGCTGCCACCGTAGACATCTACCGGCCAATATGTGCAGCTAAAGTCCGTGAAGAGCTCTCCAAACTGCGACAGTTGATAGGGGGCTCTTCTCTATTGCCATGGCTTGTTCCCACCACAGACCGCAAACCAACTGTCCCACACGGGAGGTGACTCGTCTGCGACCAATCGTTTGGGGAGACCGGTATAGTTTTGACGGCCAGCACATCCCGAGGGGTCAACAAGGAATTCGGCATGCCTTGCCTGAGCTAGGCTGAGTGAACCCCGTTCCAGCACTCAGTACTGATGATTTCAACAGATTTCAATCTTTTGATGTATCTAACGAATCTATCGCCAACTCTTTCAGTGCAGAAAAGTAATGATTGCTCAAAAACTTCATTACTGCTTTCAAAATGCACTCAATGGATGGAGAAAATTCTGAAAATGTCATTGTTGAAGGTAACTTCTGATCTCTGTATGGAAGGCATATTGGAACAATTAGCTCATTATTGAACAAGAATTCTAATAGGTTTACATCAGTAGGCCTACTGACAATCAGAGTAGTAATTGATTCGACATTGGCCTTTTCTATGTTTCTCCCTGCGAATTTGTTTTATATCGATTCTGAAGTAATTAATGCCAATTCAAGAACGTTTTGTCTCGATTTGCAGGTTTTTGATGTTATTATAAATTAAAAAAAGCACAGTGTTAGCTTATTGTCGTACATTCGAGAAATATAAAATCAAATTCGAATGATTTCATCGCAGGCCGAGATTACTTTCATTGGTGTTTTAAGTAAAGAATTTCTTTCTCGTGACTTCACAGCAGACAACAGGGACATAGTCTCATACTATCAGATATAGTCCTACCAGCTCAGAAACATTAATAGTGTAGGTTATCGCAGACAATTCAGACCATAACTGTGAGGCTGATGACTATGATCGATATTTCACAAAGTGTAGCAACAAAACCTGCGTTGGACCGTATCTTATTTAGTGGACTAACCGGACACTTGGGGAGGATATTTTATTTGCAATAAGAATCTACATAGCTACATAACATGTATCAGTCTTGTCGATAATTCCTAGCACGTTGTCCTTCTGACAGGAAGAAATTCCTGGAGAAATTTGCGAATAATTTCATTGCAGATTGGTCACTCAAGAATGGAGTGTTTTTTACCAAGCTTGAACAAGCATGGGATAAAATATTACTAAGAAACTCTATTACACGGATGAGGTCCTGGCAATATTACGTTGCTCCACATGACAGATTGCAAGTTTCAGAAAACACCGCCAGATAGATTTTACGATACATCAGTATAATGGCTGGCTGCGGTGCATAGCAGTAACGTTCTCACCTGCTTTCCCAAGGTTATGGGGTCATATACTAGAGCAGTCAATTAGTATTCGAGGGCGTTGAAATGAAGGGAGATGTGTCAATAGATTTACTGGCATGTTAAAGATCCTCTTCAGGACAAAACACCGCCCCGCTCGGCATATTTTAAGCAGCTGTAGTTTAAAAGTACTTAAGACCTATAATATTATTATGATACCTCATAACCAACGTCAACGACAAGGTATCAACAACGCCCGTTATTTTGCTTGTGTGGACTCGATGTAGATGAAGGGAGCATGGAATTCTCGAAAATAAATCTTCATAGGTTCAAATCAAGGGCATAGTAATATTCAGTGGCCGTAGACCACGTGGTATTCCTATACTTAGATGCTACCAATCTACAGTCGTATAGCAAATTTACCAACATACCCCCTTTTTGATGGAGTAAGTTAAATGTATATCGTAGGGTACATGCCACAAATTTTGGATTGTTTTAGTAATGTGAGAGGGCTGAGAATTTCTTCAAATTATTCTTTTTTTTTCTGAGGTGTAAAAACTCTTGAAGAAAGCAGACAAATGCTCACCTTACCTCAACGCGAAATGGTTGATTAAACAATAGTTTCTTCGTGTATTGGGTAGAAAAAGACCAGTGTGACGTCTTGTCAAATTTCCGAGATGTATTCTGTCCAGGGTAATGGCTAAGAATGCATTGCCGTATAAAGTTCATTTGGCTAGCTTCCACAAATAATTTCAAATCTTTCTCTGTAATACGGCACAGCAATTAGTTTCTACTTAGTATTTTGGTGTATCATAATCTGATCATGGCTCATAGTCGCACTGACATCGGCAAACAAAGGTAAACCATATCTAAACTATTGTTGAATTGTCGCCTGCTCCACAGTGCTCCTCGTAATGGTGGAAGAAACAAAATGGCAGGCTAACAGATGCGAGGAACTGATGCGAAAGCTAAGGACCACAGATAACGTTTGGAATTTACCTGAAATGGAAAAAGGAAGCTTGTAGTTTAACGTGACCGTTAATCTCGAGATCATGAGCCACGGGACCTCCTTTTTACGTGGAATCCGAACCACAGGACATGGCATTTCACTTCGAAAATCTCACATGCAATGACCGGGAATCGAACCCGGACCGCCTTGGTGAGAGGCATACAGCTTGACCACTGAGCCACCACGCCCCTCCACCTGAAATGGATAACTAATCAATAGGGCTCGGATTTTTAGGTGCTAAAAATCGGGAAAATATTTATTTTTTATGTATTAAAAAAAACTGAAATATGTGACAAAAAAGTAAAAATATTTAATTATAATTTAGTTCTTTAATGTGAATATAAACAATATGCAGTACTCAAGAATGCAATTTATGCTATGTCTCACTGACTGCTGAAGCATTACAATACACAATGAGATGCATCTTCAGGTTGTCCATCACAAATGACCGACGATTACCGCTAAACACTTCTTCTGAAGGCGCAAAACTGCGTCAATATGTTTCTTGCCCTTGAGGTGTTGTGTAACTTGAGATCGCTGTTCAGCCTTGATTGCTTACCAAATGGTTGGCAGAACAGAACACCCCCATCAGAAGTAAAATTATCTTTAAATTCTGCAACAGACGATAACTTGTAGTTGTTTTTACTTTAGGCATCGTAGAACTGCCTAACAGTTCCCAGTGCCAGAAATGAACTGCATGTGAGTGACACTGGTTCCAGGTAGCTCTAGCACGTGGTGCAATATGGCTATGGACAAGGAAATCCCCGGCTTCCACAGTGAGTGGCACGGGGCGACAAGATAAGAAAAACAGAGCTGCCAGCTGACATACGCTCTGCATGAAGATTAGATAGCTCACAGGTTCTTCCGCGTCGAAGTAACAAAGAACAAAAATGCAACAAACTGAAAGATCTAGAATACACATTTAAAAAATGTAAAAATGTATTTTTATGTGCTAATAAGTGAAAAGCAGGAATTTATGTATTTATAGAAAAAATGTTGAAAATATATATTCACATAAAAAATATGTAGTTACCTAAATATCCGAGCCCTACTAATCAATGAATGTGCAAGGGAAAATAATTTAAGGCTTTATATATATTTTAACATCATTCGGGTCGAGCTCTCGCACCTTCTACCAGGAAGGATACGGCATGGATTTATGCCCAGCATTTACAATGTTGCTACGTTCGTAAACAGGGAAAAGCAAATTCGTTTAAATGGCGCAATCTAACTGCGATAAAACGAGCTACCGTACACAAAATAAACATGGTGTATGATGATATTGCAATTCACATTCTGCGCCAGTCCATACAAGTTGATTGTGAAAAACCATTTTGCCCGGCGCCGATGCGATGTACTCCTGAAAATGTATGTTCGTGCTATAGAATGAATTTGTTTCCGTTTCAATAAACAAATTACTTGAACATTACAACGAAATTATTCCAAGCACATCGTACGTAAACCACGGATAACATACTTTGTTATAGCCGGCACGTCCGGTGGGGTGGATCATATTCGACTTGGACGGTGCAATTGCGATCACACGATTCACTTCCAATGACATTTTTGCTTTAATTCTCATGCTTTGAATGCACGATTCCTGATGATGATGATACTAATAATCATTGTGGGGTTTGAAGCCATTTTTCAGTGTTGCCTAATTAAACAAAAGTTTGGTGATTTTAACACGAATGTATCCAAAAAGAGCTGGGTTAAGCCTTAATCCTGAAATAAATTACATGAGATTAATAAATACACTAGGATGACCAGTTTCGATCGTCAAGCGATCATCATCAGATCCATTACACTTAGGCTATAACATCTATGTTTCAGAATACAGGTGAAAAATATTTACAATATGTACAATTATTTAGTTGCAGTATTGGTAATGCAACTGTCGGTGTATGCTAAATGTAGTATATCTAATGTTAGGTGAAGTGCTAATATGGTGATAGAAATCCGGAAGTAGGGGGATGGTGGGTGTTCTAACCCCCCCCCCCCCCGCCCCCCGCTACTCCCAATGCGAGCCGATAACTCCCGAACCCTTGGTCGGAGATTCACGAATGAGGTGTCGTTGGACTCGGGATGACGGGGGCTTTGCTATGGACCACTCATTTCAACCCCTAAATAAAACCTACCCCTACTAGGGGGTGAAATTGTAATTTTTAGTGAAAGTCTCTTTTCAAATACGACATGTATAAGGTGCGCTGCTAAAATGAACTTAAATGTTGTTGCTCATATCACGCATGCGTTTTTCTGGCTGCCGCTATGGATGAACATTTTTGTTTTTGTTTTTTACGCATGCGCACTTGGGATTTTTGTAAGAGGGCGAGCTCTTTGAAAAAAATGATTGATAAGAAGAGGTTTTGGTGGTGAGGAGAGAGCCAGATAGTCGCCTACTTTCCTACGAAGTTTGCCGATATCTCTCAAACGCAAGGTCGGATTTGGACGTGTGACGTGTCAAATCGATTGTCTCGAAGCCCTATACATGTTATTAATAGGTTAAAGTTTTGAGAATGAGGGAAACAGGCTTTTTGGGGGTAAAACCGTGATTTTAGACTTTTCCGATATCTCACGAATGCATGGTCGGATTTGGTCCTATGACGTGTCAAATGGCTTGTCTCGAAACCCTGTGTATTTTGGTAATAGGTTAAAGTTTTTGAGAATGAGGGAAACAGAATATTTTGGGGTAAAACCGTGATTTTAAACTTTTTGCTATATCTCGCGAACCAATCATGCTAGAGGCATGTACGACGGGTCCAAGGACTCGGGCTGACGTCGTCTCTGCTATGGACCACTCGTTATAATTTTTAATAAAATTGGAAACTCGATTTTGGGGTAAACACGTGTTTTTTGTGATTTTGCCGATATCTCACGAACCAATCATGCTAGAGGCATGTACGACGGGTCCAAGGACTCGGGCTGACGTCCTCTCTGCTATGGACCACTCGTTATAATTTTAAAAAATTTTGGAAACGCGATTTTTGGGTAAACACGTGTTTTTTGTGATTTTTGCCGATATCTCATGAACCAATAACACTAGAGACGTGTACGAGGTGTCCTAGGACTCGGGATAACGCCCCCTTTTAGAAACTATGTTTGACATTTTGACAAAGGGCCTAACGCCATACATGTTGAAAAAATTTCTTTACGGTTACCTGTTTATAATGTTTATGAAGCGTGGTGGTTGAGAGAGACGATACGGCTGGGTGTGTGTGTTTCAACGAACCTGTCGCTAACCACAAGGACCATGCTTAATAGAACAATCGCTATTTCGGCGGGTCGGTGTATGACAGAGCGAGCGTGCGTTTTTCTGATATTTCACCTTTAACGTGTAAACGGTGATGAGAACTTGGTTCTATGTTGGTCGAAGCGAGTACAGAAAACAAGCTTGTCGAGGAGCAGGAGGTGAATGTCATTTGAGCTTATTGGAATGCGCTGATCTGACTTGACAATAGGTGCAATGGAAAATATGACCATGACGCTTGAAGGTGAAATAATCTGACCACCGTGGTGGCAGGGAAGTGCGAAAGGCATGTGAACACATGTGAAACCACATGTAGGCTAAACCAGTGACATCCTGTTTTGCTTCGTACGTGACAAAATGCAAGTTGATGTGAAATTTGATCTGCCACAGGTGTTCACCTTGGACGTTAGCTCTCCACGTGCACGATAACAGAATGTTCGAAGCGTGGGAATCGCTGAATCAGTAAAAAGTATGATGCAACTTGTGGGAATGATGTCACAACCAATAGATAGGCAAGAGCAGCGAACAGCAGTGGTGGGAGGTGGAGGGGGGAGAGGGGGAGGGGTCATGTAAGAGAGATCACAGGTGGAAAGGGAAAGACAAACATGTATGAACATGCACGAAGCGCGGAGCGCTGTACACACAGAGCTATAGGAGGTGTACAACATGTGTGAATAAATAAAAAGTGCGTTAATATCTCGCTAACTAATAATCAGAGAGTGTCAAGTGAGGTGTCAAAGGACTCAGGATGGTCAACCCTTTTCCATGACCAACGAATTTACCCTAAAGATCTAAGGTCATTAGCTTTTAATATCTCATGAATCAATAAGGCTAGGGACCTTTATGAGAGGTCGTTGGACTTGAGGTGACATTCTGTTTTTGAATATATTATTTATTTATGTCAAAAGGGCCTAACTGCACTTTTGTTGATATCTCGCTAACTAATAATCAGAGAGGTTCAAGTGAGGTGTCATAGGTCTCAGGATGGTCAACCCTTTTCCATGACCAACGAATTTACCCACAAGATTCAAAACAGCAAGGTCATTGACCTAATATTTTATAAACTAATAATCGAATATCAACATGTGAGGTGTCATAGGACTTAGAATGGTCAACCCTTTCCCATGGCCAATGAATTTTCCCAGAATACCCAATACATCAGGGTCATCGACCTGAGATTTTATAAACTAATAATCGGATACGAACACGTGAGATGTTTACCATGTGTGATGAAACATAGCTAGGTAGAGAAAGATTTAGTGTAGGCTACATGTATGGTGACTGACAAGTCATTGAAACTTCTTTTTCAGATCAAACTGCAGTATAGAGAGAGTATATGTTGCAGGTATGGGTTAATAATTGACGAACGGTGTACACAAACTTTGATTTATCTATTCAAGAAGTAAGAGTAGACTATCTTTAATTGATTGGTTAAAGAGGATAGCTAAAAACACAAAAAGAATACTCAGTGGTTACCAGGACAAGATGGTCGCTACACACAACAAGCTTTAAATACTTGAAGCTAATAATCTATACACACACACTCTCGTGTTCTAAACTAAACTGTGTTGCTGTCAGTGCTCAGACAGTAGGCTGATGACAAAATGCATTGCTAACAGAAATATAATCATTTCCGGTTGTATAATGTTACCAGCTATCCATTTTGTGTTGCAGTGTTAAGCACTTTTAGCTCTTGTACTGGCGGTCTTAACTCGATTTCCAGGTCTGAGGCCTAGAACGAGTCAAACTAAGAAACAAGGGCATGGTGGTGTAGTGGTTAAGCTGTTAGCCTTTTCACCAGAGTTCGATTTCAGGTTAATATGCATGTCATAAACATATTAAACAAAACAAAACAGAGATAACGTTTAAAACTGATTACATTTGTGTCTTTTCAAATTATTACTTTGATTACAAAAACAAAGGTGAGCTGGGTTTGACATACAGTTAATGCTGTCTATTACACACTAGACTGTAAGAAAGCCAAATAGCAAAAGGCGTAGGTAGAGCAGTGGTAAAATTGCTATATGTAGAGAACTACCTAGCGGTTTTATGAACTGGCAAAGCTATATCGCATAAACAGTGCAGTATACAATCCAGCAATCAAATTTGTATCTTGTGGAACAGAGAAAATGCACTTTTACCTTGATGGATAGCAAATGAGTGCAGACGAATGACCTATGCATTAACCTACCCTGGGGTTATAACCACGAGGTGGAGGTGTGATTTCACTGTTTAATCATTTAGAGACATGGCTTTTTTGTAACCAGTAGATTAAGTATTTTGTAAATATTCATTTTTGTAATTGTAAATAGTGGAAACATTTTTTGTAATAGTAAATGTTAAATGTATAACTAAAAGTTATTTGGGATAAGTGTGCATGTCAAGGATAAATAGCGTGGTTGTATTTGTTTTTCAAAGACAGGTATGGTTGTGTGAATGTACTGTATGACTATAGATAGAATGATAGAGAGATGGGAGAGAGAGAGAGAGAAAGCTTGTGTGTGTGTGTGTGTGGGTAGCATTGATTGTTCAACCAAAGCAAACACGGCAAGGTAGGATGGTGGGGTAATTAATGTATATAGCAAATGGTAAATAGTATACTGTAGTTTTTTAACACTTGTGTTTTTCAAATGCAGTGGTAGATAGCCGTTATTTTGTAAAACATTCTTACTTGCAGTAGTAATAAGACTCTATGGTTCCGCTAACACATAGATAGACTGTATTATTGCCATGGTCAAGCACTCACATTAAGATCATTTACAAAATCATAAAATGAAAAATAAAAAATCTTGTTTTGGAAATATCGTTTTTCAACATACACAAAATAAATATATAAAAAAATTGTAAACAGCAAAATGGAAAATCCATGGTCAAGCACTCACATTAGGATCATTTACAAAACCATAAAATGAAAAATAAAAAATCTTGTTTTGGAAATATCGATTTTTTTCAACATACACAAAATAAATATATAAAAAATTTGTAAACAGCAAAATGGAAAATCCATGTTTCCATATAGACAAAATTTTAAAACCTTAAACGGACATTTAAGAAAATATATTCAAATGGGAAATTGACAAATGTGTAAATATGAAAATGGAAAAATCCATGTTTCCATATCATGAAATTGAAAAACATCAAACTGTCATTTAAAAAAATGCAAATGGAAAATTGACAAATTGCAATGTGTGAAATGTGAAATTGAACAAATGGCTATCATTATTTAAAAAAAAGAACATGGTTCTCTATGGTTGAGGTGTGAATCAAACCCTCTCTACTTATTTGGACCACCCGAGACTGAGTAGACTAGTTTTAGTTGTCATACCGCTTTTAAAAGTTTGTGTTAAATGTAGGAATTGAACCCAAGAGCTTGTAGGGGAGATCCAAGGTTATAATATGTTAAACAGATAGCCTTGAATGTAGGGTGTGGTAGCTATATAGAAATGAGACGTTTCGCTCGGGGGAGGGAGGCATGGAGATCTGCTTCAAATCAGTCAAAAGACTGACGACTCAAACAACAACATGTAGAGCTCACCAAAATAATGTTGTGTAACGGTAAATGTTAGTCAACGAACAGTAATGCATTACTAAAACCCATGACACGATACCTAAGAGCTTTTCTAAAATTATTTTAAAATGCCTTTAACCATATATTAAACACCCAGTTCACAAGACTCATAACTGCAATGTTATGGTCAAACAAAACAAAATCTATATTTCAAAACAAACAAGTGGTTTAGTCAATGTATACTGGAAAAAGTTTTATAAACACTCAAGTCCACAAAAATAATTAAATTAGTAACTGTCAGGTTGACCGAGTGGTTATGGTGTTTGACTTAAGTTCAAATTTTCTGTACAAGAAAGCAAGGGTTCGAATCCCTTACCTGATATAACTATTGCCTCAACATGGCTTGACCACACTGTATTATTGTGTACTCGGTACACAAACCATAGATAGAGTGTATTGTTTAAGGTCACTCTCTTTGCGAACATAGTCAGAGACTGTTGATGGTTAACAATTGCATTAATAGTGGGACATAGGGATAGCAATTAAGAAAAACAGACAATACACATACACTATTTTTATATATTTAATGTAAGTACTCGTACAATAGTTATATACAAACTACAACTCTCTTTTGTCTATAACTATCTAGTCCTTTTCGATCCACTTGCATATCAAGGGCAGATGACTTTGCAGTTCAGCCCCTTAAAACAACAACAACACTACTTCTTGCATAGTCTGTGATGTTGATGACTCTTGAGGTGTGGAAGATGGATACAACATAACTTTTACAACAGGGGTTAAACGTTGCTCAACAAACAATGCACTATTTTGAGTAGCAACATCTTTCTCTTGTACTAACTTTTTAGCATTCTGATGATTTTTTGTCAACACCATTAGTGTTTTGTCTGGAGCACTACATTGATGATCACTCACACTTAAAACCACACCATTTCTACTTTTCATATTGCCTCGACATTTTGTTGACCTCTGTTTTGAGCATTGCCAGAATATTATTCCTTTTACATTTTGTCGTCTATAGTTATAAGAGTAGTCTTTATGTAGTACACATTGTTTACCTCGGTTAGTTGTAGTAAGTTCCAAAGTAGTAACTAACCTGTTAGTATGATTTGCACACTACAAAGGTTATCTCTGTTCTGGTAATAGAATTATTTAGCGTTGGCTTTTATATTTAATATGTACAGTTTAAAGTGATCGAAAAGTGGTAGAAACGTGGTAGCAAAGTGGTAGACAATTGGTAACATAGTGGTAGAAAAGTGGTAGCAAAGTGGTAGAAAGTGGCAGAAAAGTAGTAGAAAAGTGGTAGCAAAGTGGTAGAAAAGTGGTAGCAAACTAGAAAAGTGGTAGAAAAGTGGCAGAAAAGTAGTAGAAAAGTGGTAGCAAACTAGAAAAGTGGTAGCAAAGTGGTAGGAAATATTACATGTATTGTTAAGAAATAGTTTAAGCGGTTACATGGATTCATTACACTATAATTTTAGCATTACGAAGCTCATTTTCTATATCCAAAAGTTCTTTCTCATATTTAGTATGACCAGCCTGTTTACAGGTATGCAAGTACTGAAGCCGCTGGATTAGCTTACTGGGATTGTTCCAGTAAACAAATTTAACAAATGATTTTTTTGGGTGTAAACCATTATCATCATCATCATCATTATCATCATAATCATCTCCATCATCATGGTTATCATCATCAATATAATTATCATCAATATAATCATCATCACTATTACTATCTAATCCTTTTTGTTCATCTTGCAATGCAACAACCTTTGGCATAGTTTGTGTTGTCTTTGATAGTGTTAGAGGTTTCTTAGACGTTAACGACTGTCCTAACATGTCTTTTTCAGGAGATAATAAATGCTCTTTAACAAACAAAGCACTATCTTGAGCCACACTATTTTTTTCTTGGTCTTGCTTTTTTACCTTGGTTAGAGTATTTTGTCCATTTAAATGAGTATTATTTTGATATTTACAATGATGATCGATTGAAATAAGTATGTTGGAGCCTTTTGTCTTAATCATTCCTCGACACTTTTTAGATCGTTGTTTCGAACAGCACCAAATAACAGTTCCATTTTTATTAGTTCTTTTTACAATATATGCATATCCTTTATAGTAAGCACATGGCTTACCATAGCTAGTCGTTGATACTTCCATGTCAACTGTTAAGCATAAACTAATCTCTAGTAAAGTTAACTCGATAATAAAAATGATTGTTTGTAGTATCTGCAGTTTAAAGTAAGAGCAAAAGTGAGAGTCAAATGGTAGCAAAGTGTTAGCAAAGTGGTGGAAGAGTGGTAGCAGTTTATAGTAGTCATGATCTTTTTTACCAGAATGTGATTTGAGTAAATGTAATTTCTAATCCTTAGCAGTGAGTAGTCAGTTAGTCTTGGTTCAGACAAGCGTAAACAGTTCTCCAATGAATCAGAGATCAAGATTTTCATTATGAAACAGTTGTGTAACCAATTAGGTATCGGTACTTGATAGCTTTACACATGAACAAAAATTCCAACATATCTGACATGAATTACATGATTTGAAAGTTGACAAAGAATATTCAATCAACCATTGTAGTTACAATGTCAAACACACAAAGACAAAATCAGCATGAACTTTTAAGTTACAGGAAAATTCTATGAAATAGACTATGCAGGAAATTTGGAAATACACATCAGAAGTTTGCAACACCATCCTTCTAGCCTATGTAAATTATCGACATGGAAAGTGTGCACTGCCCCTAACATTAAACCAATTTATCAATAACACAAGTCAACAATCAAAACATTTTGTGTTGAGTCTATCATTTAATGCATATATTCTGTCTACATTGAACAGAAACAAAAAAAACGCCATTCATAATTAATTAAGTTTGCTTTAATTCTTTAAGTAATGATATATACATATTTAAAGTTTTGGTTGACTGTTCAGGGTGAATCGACTTTGAACACATAAGAGAGGGAATATTTTAAAACTTAACCTCAGCTCACCTAACATAACCTAAATTTACCTAACCTAACCTTGTCATATAGGTAATAAACGGGTCAAGCTATGCTTTCGACTACCGAGTTTCAGCTACTTTTCATGGTTACTCTCCCGAACATTGCCGGAGATTGCTGATAAACACTTATGTTCCCACGGCGGCGGCGCGCAACGACTTACATGACGCGCTTCCCCCTATTCATTGATCCCTGTTGATTTGTCCCTTTGGACTGGTCCCTGTTGACTAGCCCCTTTTGGACGGGCCCTTTTTGAATGGAGTCATTTTTGACGGGTCCCTGTGGACTGGTCCAAAGGAATCAGCCAAAAGGACCTGTCCACAGGGACCCGTCAAAAATGACTCCATTCAAAAAGGGCCCGTCCAAAAGGGGCTAGTCAACAGGGACCAGTCCCAAGGGACAAATCAACAGGGATCAATGAAAAGGGGGAAGCGCGTCATGTAAGTCGTTGCGCGCCGCCGCCGTGGGAACATAAGTGTTTATCAGCAATCTCCGGCAATGTTCGGGAGAGTAACCTTGAAAAGTAGCTGAAACTCGGTAGTCGAAAGCATAGCTTGACCCGTTTATTACCTATATGACAAGGTTAGGTTAGGTAAATTTAGGTTATGTTAGGTGAGCTGAGGTTAAGTTTTAAAATATTCCCTATCTTATGTGTTCAAAGTCGATTCACCCTAAACAGTCAGCCAAAACTTTAAATATGTATATATCATTACATAAAGAATTAAAGCAAACTTAATTAATTATGAATGGCGTTTTTTTTTGTTACTGTTCAATGTAGACAGAATATATGCATTAAATGATAGACTCAACACAAAATGTTTTGATTGTTGACTTGTGTTATTGATAAATTGGTTTAATGTTAGGGGCAGTGCACACTTTCCATGTCGATAATTTATATAGGCTAGAAGGATGGTGTTGCAAACTTCTGATGTGTATTTCCAAATTTCCTGCATAGTCTATTTCATAGAATTTTCCTGTAACTTAAAAGTTCATGCTGATTTTGTCTTTGTGTGTTTGACATTGTAACTACAATGGTTGATTGAATATTCTTTGTCAACTTTCAAATCATGTAATTCATGTCAGATATGTTGGAATTTTTGTTCATGTGTAAAGCTATCAAGTACCGATACCTAATTGGTTACACAACTGTTTCATAATGAAAATCTTGATCTCTGATTCATTGGAGAACTGTTTACGCTTGTCTGAACCAAGACTAACTGACTACTCACTGCTAAGGATTAGAAATTACATTTACTCAAATCACATTCTGGTAAAAAAGATCATGACTACTATAAACTGCTACCACTCTTCCACCACTTTGCTAACACTTTTCTACCATTTGACTCTCACTTTTGCTCTTACTTTAAACCGCAGATACTACAAACAATCATTTTTATTATCGAGTTAACTTTACTAGAGATTAGTTTATGCTTAACAGTTGACATGGAAGTATCAACGACTAGCTATGGTAAGCCATGTGCTTACTATAAAGGATATGCATATATTGTAAAAAGAACTAATAAAAATGGAACTGTTATTTGGTGCTGTTCGAAACAACGATCTAAAAAGTGTCGAGGAATGATTAAGACAAAAGGCTCCAACATACTTATTTCAATCGATCATCATTGTAAATATCAAAATAATACTCATTTAAATGGACAAAATACTCTAACCAAGGTAAAAAAGCAAGACCAAGAAAAAAATAGTGTGGCTCAAGATAGTGCTTTGTTTGTTAAAGAGCATTTATTATCTCCTGAAAAAGACATGTTAGGACAGTCGTTAACGTCTAAGAAACCTCTAACACTATCAAAGACAACACAAACTATGCCAAAGGTTGTTGCATTGCAAGATGAACAAAAAGGATTAGATAGTAATAGTGATGATGATTATATTGATGATAATTATATTGATGATGATAACCATGATGATGGAGATGATTATGATGATAATGATGATGATGATGATAATGGTTTACACCCAAAAAAATCATTTGTTAAATTTGTTTACTGGAACAATCCCAGTAAGCTAATCCAGCGGCTTCAGTACTTGCATACCTGTAAACAGGCTGGTCATACTAAATATGAGAAAGAACTTTTGGATATAGAAAATGTGCTTCGTAATGCTAAAATTATAGTGTAATGAATCCATGTAACCGCTTAAACTATTTCTTAACAATACATGTAATATTTCCTACCACTTTGCTACCACTTTTCTAGTTTGCTACCACTTTTCTACTACTTTTCTGCCACTTTTCTACCACTTTTCTAGTTTGCTACCACTTTTCTACCACTTTGCTACCACTTTTCTACTACTTTTCTGCCACTTTTCTACCACTTTGCTACCACTTTTCTACCACTATGTTACCAATTGTCTACCACTTTGCTACCACGTTTCTACCACTTTTCTATCACTTTAAACTGTACATATTAAATATAAAAGCCAACGCTAAATAATTCTATTACCAGAACAGAGATAACCTTTGTAGTGTGCAAATCATACTAACAGGTTAGTTACTACTTTGGAACTTACTACAACTAACCGAGGTGAACAATGTGTACTACATAAAGACTACTCTTATAACTATAGACGACAAAATGTAAAAGGAATAATATTCTGGCAATGCTCAAAACAGAGGTCAACAAAATGTCGAGGCAATATGAAAAGTAGAAATGGTGTGGTTTTAAGTGTGAGTGATCATCAATGTAGTGCTCCAGACAAAACACTAATGGTGTTGACAAAAATCATCAGAATGCTAAAAAGTTAGTACAAGAGAAAGATGTTGCTACTCAAAATAGTGCATTGTTTGTTGAGCAACGTTTAACCCCTGTTGTAAAAGTTATGTTGTATCCATCTTCCACACCTCAAGAGTCATCAACATCACAGACTATGCAAGAAGTAGTGTTGTTGTTGTTTTAAGGGGCTGAACTACAAAGTCATCTGCCCTTGATATGCAAGTGGATCGAAAAGGACTAGATAGTTATAGACAAAAGAGAGTTGTAGTTTGTATATAACTATTGTACAAGTACTTACATTAAATAAATAAAAATAGTGTATGTGTATTGTCTGTTTTTCTTAATTGCTATCCCTATGTCCCACTATTAATGCAATTGTTAACCATCAACAGTCTCTGACTATGTTCGCAAAGAGAGTGACCTTAAACAATACACTCTATCTATGGTTTGTGTACCGAGTACACAATAATACAGTGTGGTCAAGCCATGTTGAGGCAATAGTTATATCAGGTAAGGGATTCGAACCCTTGCTTTCTTGTACAGAAAATTTGAACTTAAGTCAAACACCATAACCACTCGGTCAACCTGACAGTTACTAATTTAATTATTTTTGTGGACTTGAGTGTTTATAAAACTTTTTCCAGTATACATTGACTAAACCACTTGTTTGTTTTGAAATATAGATTTTGTTTTGTTTGACCATAACATTGCAGTTATGAGTCTTGTGAACTGGGTGTTTAATATAGGGTTAAAGGCATTTTAAAATAATTTTAGAAAAGCTCTTAGGTATCGTGTCATGGGTTTTAGTAATGCATTACTGTTCGTTGACTAACATTTACCGTTACACAACATTATTTTGGTGAGCTCTACATGTTGTTGTTTGAGTCGTCAGTCTTTTGACTGGTTTGAAGCAGATCTCCATGCCTCCCTCCCCCGAGCGAAACGTCTCATTTCTATATAGCTACCACACCCTACATTCAAGGCTATCTGTTTAACATATTATAACCTTGGATCTCCCCTACAAGCTCTTGGGTTCAATTCCTACATTTAACACAAACTTTTAAAAGCGGTATGACAACTAAAACTAGTCTACTCAGTCTCGGGTGGTCCAAATAAGTAGAGAGGGTTTGATTCACACCTCAACCATAGAGAACCATGTTCTTTTTTTTAAATAATGATAGCCATTTGTTCAATTTCACATTTCACACATTGCAATTTGTCAATTTTCCATTTGCATTTTTTTAAATGACAGTTTGATGTTTTTCAATTTCATGATATGGAAACATGGATTTTTCCATTTTCATATTTACACATTTGTCAATTTCCCATTTGAATATATTTTCTTAAATGTCCGTTTAAGGTTTTAAAATTTTGTCTATATGGAAACATGGATTTTCCATTTTGCTGTTTACAAATTTTTTATATATTTATTTTGTGTATGTTGAAAAAAATCGATATTTCCAAAACAAGATTTTTTATTTTTCATTTTATGGTTTTGTAAATGATCCTAATGTGAGTGCTTGACCATGGATTTTCCATTTTGCTGTTTACAATTTTTTTATATATTTATTTTGTGTAAGTTGAAAAACGATATTTCCAAAACAAGATTTTTTATTTTTCATTTTATGATTTTGTAAATTATCTTAATGTGAGTGCTTGACCATGGCAATAATACAGTCTATCTATGTGTTAGCGGAACCATAGAGTCTTATTACTACTGCAAGTAAGAATGTTTTACAAAATAACGGCTATCTACCACTGCATTTGAAAAACACAAGTGTTAAAAAACTACAGTAAACTATTTACCATTTGCTATATACATTAATTACCCCACCATCCTACCTTGCCGTGTTTGCTTTGGTTGAACAATCAATGCTACCCACACACACACACACACAAGCTTTCTCTCTCTCTCTCCCATCTCTCTATCATTCTATCTATAGTCATACAGTACATTCACACAACCATACCTGTCTTTGAAAAACAAATACAACCACGCTATTTATCCTTGACATGCACACTTATCCCAAATAACTTTTAGTTATACATTTAACATTTACTATTACAAAAAATGTTTCCACTATTTACAATTACAAAAATGAATATTTACAAAATACTAAATCTACTGGTTACAAAAAAGCCATGTCTCTAAATGATTAAACAGTGAAATCACACCTCCACCTCGTGGTTATAACCCCAGGGTAGGTTAATGCATAGGTCATTCGTCTGCACTCATTTGCTATCCATCAAGGTAAAAGTGCATTTTCTCTGTTCCACAAGATACAAATTTGATTGCTGGATTGTATACTGCACTGTTTATGCGATATAGCTTTGCCAGTTCATAAAACCGCTAGGTAGTTCTCTACATATAGCAATTTTACCACTGCTCTACCTACGCCTTTTGCTATTTGGCTTTCTTACAGTCTAGTGTGTAATAGACAGCATTAACTGTATGTCAAACCCAGTTCACCTTTGTTTTTGTAATCAAAGTAATAATTTGAAAAGACACAAATGTAATCAGTTTTAAACGTTATCTCTGTTTTGTTTTGTTTAATATGTTTATGACATGCATATTAACCTGAAATCGAACTCTGGTGAAAAGGCTAACAGCTTAACCACTACACCACCATGCCCTTGTTTCTTAGTTTGACTCGTTCTAGGCCTCAGACCTGGAAATCGAGTTAAGACCGCCAGTACAAGAGCTAAAAGTGCTTAACACTGCAACACAAAATGGATAGCTGGTAACATTATACAACCGGAAATGATTATATTTCTGTTAGCAATGCATTTTGTCATCAGCCTACTGTCTGAGCACTGACAGCAACACAGTTTAGTTTAGAACACGAGAGTGTGTGTGTATAGATTATTAGCTTCAAGTATTTAAAGCTTGTTGTGTGTAGCGACCATCTTGTCCTGGTAACCACTGAGTATTCTTTTTGTGTTTTTTAGCTATCCTCTTTAACCAATCAATTAAAGATAGTCTACTCTTACTTCTTGAATAGATAAATCAAAGTTTGTGTACACCGTTCGTCAATTATTAACCCATACCTGCAACATGTACTCTCTCTATACTGCAGTTTGATCTGAAAAAGAAGTTTCAATGACTTGTCAGTCACCATACATGTAGCCTACACTAAATCTTTCTCTACCTAGCTATGTTTCATCACACATGGTAAACATCTCACGTGTTCGTATCCGATTATTAGTTTATAAAATCTCAGGTCGATGACCCTGATGTATTGGGTATTTTGGGAAAATTCATTGGCCATGGGAAAGGGTTGACCATTCTAAGTCCTATGACACCTCACATGTTGATATTCGATTATTAGTTTATAAAATATTAGGTCAATGACCTTGCTGTTTTGAATCTTGTGGGTAAATTCGTTGGTCATGGAAAAGGGTTGACCATCCTGAGACCTATGACACCTCACTTGAACCTCTCTGATTATTAGTTAGCGAGATATCAACAAAAGTGCAGTTAGGCCCTTTTGACATAAATAAATAATATATTCAAAAACAGAATGTCACCTCAAGTCCAACGACCTCTCATACAGGTCCCTAGCCTTATTGATTCATGAGATATTAAAAGCTAATGACCTTAGATCTTTAGGGTAAATTCGTTGGTCATGGAAAAGGGTTGACCATCCTGAGTCCTTTGACACCTCACTTGACACTCTCTGATTATTAGTTAGCGAGATATTAACGCACTTTTTATTTATTCACACATGTTGTACACCTCCTATAGCTCTGTGTGTACAGCGCTCCGCGCTTCGTGCATGTTCATACATGTTTGTCTTTCCCTTTCCACCTGTGATCTCTCTTACATGACCCCTCCCCCTCTCCCCCCTCCACCTCCCACCACTGCTGTTCGCTGCTCTTGCCTATCTATTGGTTGTGACATCATTCCCACAAGTTGCATCATACGTTTTACTGATTCAGCGATTCCCACGCTTTGAACATTCTGTTATCGTGCACGTGGACAGCTAACGTCCAAGGTGAACACCTGTGGCAGATCAAATTTCACGTCAACTTGCATTTTGTCACGTACGAAGCAAAACAGGATGTCACTGGTTTAGCCTACATGTGGTTTCACATGTGTTCACACGCCTTTCGCACTTCCCTGCCACCACGGTGGTCAGATTATTTCACCTTCAAGCGTCATGGTCATATTTTCCATTGCACCTATTGTCAAGTCAGATCAGCGCATTCCAATAAGCTCAAATGACATTCACCTCCTGCTCCTCGACAAGCTTGTTTTCTGTACTCGCTTCGACCAACATAGAACCTAGTTCTAATCACCGTTTACACGTTAAAGGTGAAATATCAGAAAAACGCACGCTCGCTCTGTCATACACCGACCCGCCGAAATAGCGATTGTTCTATTAAGCATGGTCCTTGTGGTTAGCGACAGGTTCGTTGAAACACACACACCCAGCCGTATCGTCTCTCTCAACCACCACGCTTCATAAACATTATAAACAGGTAACCGTAAAGAATTTTTTTCAACATGTATGGCGTTAGGCCCTTTGTCAAAATGTCAAAAATAGTTACTAAAAAGGGGCGTTATCCCGAGTCCTAGGACACCTCGTACACGTCTCTAGTGTTATTGGTTCATGAGATATCGGCAAAAATCACAAAAAACACGTGTTTACCCCAAAATCGCGTTTCCAAAATTTTTTAAAATTATAACGAGTGGTCCATAGCAGAGAGGACGTCAGCCCGAGTCCTTGGACCCGTCGTACATGCCTCTAGCATGATTGGTTCGTGAGATATCGGCAAAATCACAAAAAACACGTGTTTACCCCAAAATCGAGTTTCCAATTTTATTAAAAATTATAACGAGTGGTCCATAGCAGAGGCGACGTCAGCCCGAGTCCTTGGACCCGTCGTACATGCCTCTAGCATGATTGGTTCGTGAGATATCGGCAAAAATCACAAAAAACACGTGTTTACCCCAAAATCGAGTTTCCATTTTTTTTAAATTATAACGAGTGGTCCATAGCAGAGACGACGTCACCCCGAGTTCTTGGACCCGTCGTACATGCCTCTAGCATGATTGGTTCGCGAGATATAGCAAAAAGTTTAAAATCACGGTTTTACCCCAAAATATTCTGTTTCCCTCATTCTCAAAAACTTTAACCTATTACCAAAATACACAGGGTTTCGAGACAAGCCATTTGACACGTCATAGGACCAAATCCGACCATGCATTCGTGAGATATCGGAAAAGTCTAAAATCACGGTTTTACCCCCAAAAAGCCTGTTTCCCTCATTCTCAAAACTTTAACCTATTAATAACATGTATAGGGCTTCGAGACAATCGATTTGACACGTCACACATCCAAATCCGACCTTGCGTTTGAGAGATATCGGCAAACTTCGTAGGAAAGTAGGCGACTATCTGGCTCTCTCCCCACCACCAAAACCTCTTCTTATCAATCATTTTTTTCAAAGAGCTCGCCCTCTTACAAAAATCCCAAGTGCGCATGCGTAAAAAACAAAAACAAAAATGTTCATCCATAGCGGCAGCCAGAAAAACGCATGCGTGATATGAGCAACAACATTTAAGTTCATTTTAGCAGCGCACCTTATACATGTCGTATTTGAAAAGAGACTTTCACTAAAAATTACAATTTCACCCCCTAGTAGGGGTAGGTTTTATTTAGGGGTTGACATGAGTGGTCCATAGCAAAGCCCCCGTCATCCCGAGTCCAACGACACCTCATTCGTGAATCTCCGACCAAGGGTTCGGGAGTTATCGGCTCGCATTGGGAGTAGTGGGGGGGGGGGGGGGGGGTTAGAACACCCACCATCCCCCTACTATCGGAGTTTGTTTATTTGGGGTGATTATATGGTCGTAAAAAATCAACTATGGTTATACTGTAATAATACAGGCTGATACTTATCCGGTTCTCTTCCTGGCTGGGAATTCGAGCAGTTTCGTGTTCACTCTAGCACCAGTTGTGGTCCACTGATCCCGGGTGTTAAATGGACGAAACTGGGTTTTCCTTTCTCCCCCCTTTGTTCCTATGTTTTGTCTGAGGTCAGTGCAATGTTTATTTGTGTGACGTTGCCAAATCTAGATAAGAATGTATGTTACTGAATACAGAAGATCTAGTAATAAAAAGAATAATAATAATTATTGAATAATAGTAATTGTTAAATTTAATATTTGAATTCATTTATTAATTACTATTGATATTACATTTGTGATACGTTTCACGAATCTGACGGCAAAACCAGTACGGATTATCTTTGAGACATACTAATTATTTTACAACGTAGATACAGATTGTATTTCAATACAAGAGTGCTTGAAATAATAAGTTTGTGTTAAACATTAATTTTTATTTAGGTAATTATTTTTAATGCGACGTTCAAGTTGGACAATCTAGGTGGTAGTTCATTAAGTAGTGATTGTACAATATAAATTAGTATGTTGAAACCATAGCTATTTACACATATAGGTTTTTCTTATTTATTATTTGATATGGCTCTTGTGTGTATGTTGTGAGAGGCCTTATGCCTGAATCTTGCATCATGGTAGTAGAGATTCAGTACAGCAATTTGAAACGACTCTTTAATATTAAAATAAGGGATACCAGTGAAATAATTAAAGAACCTGTTTTAGCTATCTTGCAGATTATTAATTAAATTTGTGTTTTGATTTCCCCAAGCTGGTATGGCATATTTTATTTGCTTTCAATCAGAGCACTATAAATGGTTTTGAAAGTATTTTTATCTACATAGAATCGGAGATTGTAGAAGGTGTAAAGGCTTGCTCTCAGGTTTCTTAATAATAATAATAATAATAATATATGAACGCTAAGGTGTATGTTTCACAAAACTCAAGCTCTTAAACCAGATGGAGCAAACTTGTGATTCTAGATCAAATATTCGACTAAATAGCTGGATACAGGTGATCCCTGACAGTGTGTTGTTTTTTTTGGTATAAGACGGAACAAAGGGGGGAGAAAGGAAAAGCCAGTTTCGTCCAGTTAACACCCGGGTTCAGTCGACCACAACTGGTGCTAGAGTGAACACGAAACTGCTTGAAGTTCCAGCCAGGAAGACAACCGGATAACTATCAGCCTGTATTATTACAGTATAACCATAGTTGATTTTTTACAATCATATAATCACCCCAAACAGACAAGCTCCGGATTTCTATCACCATTTTAGTATTTCACCTAACATTAGATATACTAAATTTCTAAATAGTTGTACATATTGTAAATATTTTTCACCTGTATTCTCAAACATAGATGTTATAGCCTAAGTGTAATGGATCAGATGAGGATCGCTTGACGATCGAAACTGGTCATCCTAGTGTATTTATTAATCTCATGTAATTTATTTCAGGATTAGGGCATAACCCAGCTCTTTTTGGGTACATTCATATTGACCGACTGAAAAGCACCAAACTTTTGTTTTGGTATAAGTTTAGAGAAAATTTTGAGAAGGAAATGAACGTGGGTTAGTGGCTGGGAAAATCAGGTTAATACAAGTTTGTTCCCAAGGAAATCGCCCACGAGACAGAGAGAAGACTACCACAATAATTATTTACTAATTACAGTCATATATGTGATTTGCACAGAGCCAATTCATTTTGTTTTTCCATAATACTGGAATCCACTATTTTATTCCATTCGAACTAATTATAGGAGTGGTCAAAGTACTATTAAGCATCTAGAGTAGTCTGCATTAGCCATGCCAGCTATACTTTTCTATATAAGAATCGGTGTTGCTCTGATTATAAACCAGTTACTTTTCACACAAGGAAAGTGTAACTTCATTACTAGTTATTTTTAAGGAGTATGTTATCAATCTCTGGTTTTGTCATATAATAATAATTACCTAATTGGTTTTACGTCCCTTTTAACTCTTGCGGCTTTTAGAGCCACTGGGGTGCCGGAATTTGGCCCCGAAGGGGATCTTTAACGTGCCAGTATGTCTATTGACATGGCTCCCTCGCATTTGCGCACCCTCAAATTTGTCAACTGGCTTCGTCAGGATTCGATCCTGCAACGTTGGGTACAGCAGGTGAGAACGTTACCGCTGAGCCACGCAGCCATTTTTTGTTTTGTCAGAAGGCGTAAGTGCCAACAAACAAGGAAACCTTCCTTGTAACTTTAAAACTGAATTACCCGATCCAAGGCTCCTCTAGGCCATGCAGTGAAAATCACTAATTCTCTATGAAACAAATCCAACGGAGAGATGGATAAAACTGATGGAATTATCTCGGTGCAATTGTGACTCGGAAAATATCCTGGTGTATGAAGGATGACAAGGATGTGAGATGAGAATTCGTCGACAAGTTCTTAACGACATAGTTGTAGCGTGGTGCCCGTCTCTGACCTCTGGAACTCTGTCCCAGAAACTGGCTTACCGCTGCCGTGAAAGAGTTCGTCTTGAATATAAATGATCTGTTCGACGGTCGATATTCTGGCAAAGTCAGGCCTAAGGTTGTCTGACGAGATTAAGGAGAGGTGTTTGCTACCAGGACTTCAGAAGAACAGCAAGCCAAAAATAAAGGGAAATTATCACAAGATATGCCAAAACTAAATATAGGTCTACACAGCATTTCCATCAGGAGGAAAAGGACAAACCCATCGTATATAATGTGTTGCGAGTAAATTGATTCTTGTGATACGAAACATGTATACAAATTATATTTATGTTGGAGCCTGACTATTATATGTCAGAAAACTGTACTATAATGAGGGTAATTATACAGTAGTACAAGTTATCATTAAGATACAGTTTCTCCAACAAATCAGAGCTCAAGATGTATGATGTGTGACCAATTAGGTACTTGATAGCTTCGCACTTGAACAAAGAATCCAACATGTCGAATATGAATTACATGATTTGAAAGTTGACAATGTAAAAGATATCCGATCAACCATTGTATGATGATCATGATAATTGTAGTATTAAGGGGCCTAACATCTAGGTTATCGGCCCCTAATGGTCTGTGTGATAGCGAAAATGTCAATGAAGTGGAAACTAGAACGAAAATTAAGTGAGAAGGAAAATACTTACAAAAAGGAACTTAGATTGAAACTACTCACAAAATGGAGAGAGGTAATACTTACAAAAGAGAATTTAGAACGAAAATAGTCACAAAAGGAATAGATTGAAAAATACGCACAAAATGTAGGTTAAGTCCAAAATACGTACAAAATGCAATGCACAGTCGAAATACTTAAAATATGCAAGTGAAATTCAAAATACTTACAAAATGTAAATGAGAGTGAAAAGACGCACAAAATGCAATTGAGGTTCAAAATACTTACAAAATGCAATTGAAACTGTAAATACACAATGCAATTTAGATTGAAAAAGGCCGGTTCAGATTCAAAATACTCACAAAGTGCAATTGAAATTCAAAATACTTAAAAAATGCAATTGAAACTGTAAATACACAATGCAATTTAGATTGAAAAAGGCCGGTTCAGATTCAAAATACTCACAAAGTGCAATTGAAATTCAAAATACTAAAAAATGCAATTGAAATTGAAAAGGCTTCCAAAATGTATGGTAGATTCAAACTACTCAATTGGATGGACAATACTTATAAATGCAATTTAGATTGAAAATACTTACAAAATGTAATTTAGATTCAATATACCCACAAAATGCAATTGAGAATCAAAATACTTGCAAAATGCGCACTCTACAAAATGCAATTCAAATTGAAAATACTTGAAAAAAGCACTTTAGTTTGAAAATACAAAATGCAATTGAAATTCAAAATACTCGCAAAAGTTCCGCCCCCTATATTGAAAGACTTACTAACTTAAAAAGCAATTTAGATTGTCAATCCTTACAAAAAGCAATTGAGGTTGAAAACACTCGCAAAATGCAATTTAGATCGAAAAAACCAACAAAATGCAACGTAGATGGGGAAATACCTACAAAATAGAGTGAAGAGGCAAAAAAAAATATCTCTAAAGGAAATTTAGATACACAGGGAGCCAATTAACTAAAACAGTGCTGGAAACTTAAAACGGAAAGGGATATATAATGAAAATAAAACAAGAGATCTCACCCCTCGAAGAAGGAGGGATCAGGAAAGATGAGACGAGGGCCAATTAAGACGGGAAAGTGAAAGACACCCTAGGCCTCGGATACCCTAATACCGTCAGGGTCGGAAAAGAACAAGAGTTGACCAAGGGAGGTCGACAGGAAAGAAGACAGAGACGAGCCCGGCACAAGTAAGTGGAAGCAATGCCGGACTCAGCTGGGGTCCCGTGGTCGCCAACCCACGTCCCACTAGATGTGAGCCCCTGGAGGATCAACCATTGTAGTAAAAATGGCAAACACACAGACAAAATCAGCAATATCCCCAACTCCAATTTCTACACAGGGCATTTTTACACACAACGTCGGTGACAGTTTGAGTGAATGCAAGTGCAGACAGCAGCCTGTAAACATTGCCAAGCAGACAGAGCGCATGCGTGGTGGTCAGCGAATATGGAAGACACAGAGATCACACTCGGCGCTTGCACTCCGATTACTAAATTCAAGTGACTGAATCTCGACAGATATTTAGGAATATTTCTGTTCGAACATAAAATTAAATATAATAAAGTTATAACTATCGTCGAACTTAAATAGTCGTATGCAACACGCCTGTAATGGCAATAATTAAGACACGAATATTTCATAATGTACTATTATTTTATTTAAGAATGCTTTCCAGTCGGTCAACACAAATTGTGCTAATTACATTAAGCGGGTAAGAAGTGTTTGTTTATATGCCCTAACCTGAAAGAAATAAGATATTGTTACAAAAAAGTGACAGTCAGTCTGAAAGTCTAGACTTTGTATCATTTTAAATGCTACAAATGCTGAAAAATGCTAGAAAGGATGGAGGCTTCTCGCTTCGCTCGAAGCCAAGGACTCTGACATGTTAGAAAATTATCTGCATAATACATATCTTGCTTTATAATACTTTAACTTGTTTCAAATTACTCGCGAACGGCAAGTGCAAACCAAGGGCAAAGCAAGGTCGGGAGCGCGGGATGCCGTCACGCTCACCAGAGCGCACGGGGACGTGCCCCTTCCATCCAGTCTAAAAACACTTATATTGGGCGATGTATTGAAGATAGAGATATGCTCTCGTGGACTTATTTTTTGTAGAACTTTTCATGCTGACCAATTCTTACCCTCATAGTATAGGGATATTTTTAACGGTTTGACCAGCGTAAGCTTAAGAAGCGCACGGACGCCAAGTTTGTTTTCGAATTTTTCACTGAAATCGTTATTGCTTGGCTTCCTTCGATCATACATAAATTATTTTCTACAGAATCTTTCCTCGAGATATCCTTTACAGAATGGTGAAAACCGCATCAAAATTCATCCAGTGGTTCTCGAGATTACCCGTGACATCCAAGAATCGGGGATTTTTGTCTTATATTAACGAAGTAGCGATTGTCGGGGAGCACATGCACCAAGCGGTACTATGACGTCACACACCTCAGTGCATCTGGGTACATTTCGTCCCGTCACCGTAACGTAACGCCAGACCTCAGCGTAACGACGAAGTCGACAAGATCATTTAAAATGATAGAAATGACACTAGTAGTGGTTTTGTGGGGGTTCCGCACCCTCCACCTCCACACCCTCCACACAAGATGGCGGCAGCCCGATAACTCCCGAACCCGTGGTTGGATTTTAACAAATGAGGTGTTGTTGAACTCAGGCTAACACCCCCTTTCCAATGGACAACATATCTCCACCCTAAAATAAAACCTACCCCTACTAGGGGGTGAAATTGTAATATTTTAGAGAATCTCTCTTTCCAATTGCAACATGTGAGAGTTTGAATGCCGATATGGAATGTAACGTTGTTCTACATAAAGTGCATGTGTTCGGTGAATAGCCACTATGAATTAACATGCTTGTTTTTGTTTTTAAGCATGTCCACTCATGGCTTTTGTAAGAGGGTGGGGGAGCGGATCCCTGTGGATGTGTTATTGTTGACGGGTCATTGTTGGCGGGGTCATTGTTGTCGGGTCCTTGTGGACAAGTCCTTGTGGACAGGTCCTTGGGGTCGAGTCCTTGTCCCTTTGGACTGATCCCTTTGGACGGGTCCCTTTGGCCTGGTTCCTAAGGACTAACCCATGAATTTATTTAAATTATGTCAAAGGGCCTAACTACATTTGTGTGTGTTGAATTGACGTTGTTCACCACTACTATAATGGAATAACGATATGAAAGGAAAGTGACGAATACATGTAAACACGTGTGAAATGACCTTATTACCGTCCTCCTTGTGAAACAAGTCACATCCTGTTTTGCTTCATACGTGAGAAAATGTGAGTTCGAACCCGTGGTCGGATTTTGACGAATGAGGTGTCATTGAACTCGGGCTGATACCCCCTTTCAAATGAACAACATATTTCCACCCCAAAATAAAACCTACCCCTACTAGGGGATGAAATTGTATTTTTTTAGAGAATCTCTCTTTCCAATTGCAACATGTGAGAGTTTGAATGCCGATATGGAATAAAACGTTGTTCCACACAAGAGACATGTGTTTGGTGGATAGCCACTATGAATTAACATGCTTGTTTTTGTTTTTCGTTTTTTACGCATGCCCACTCATAGCTTTTGTAAGAGGGCAGGCCTTTTAAAAGATGGCGGCTGTAGTGTAACCTAACCTATCCCAACCCACGAGTGGTGATCAAAAAGTATTTTAAGTGACGCTTGTCGATTGGCAAACCAATAATCAAAGAGGGATATGTCAGGCCTTGAGGTGATAGCCCCTTTTGATTGATCCCTGTTGATTTATCTCTGTTGATTTGTCCCTTTGGACTGGTCTCTGTTGACTAGCCCCTTTTGGACGGGCCCTTTTTGACAGGGGGTCATTTTTGATGGATCCTTTTTGACATGTGCTTTTCGACGAGTCCCTGTTGACGAGTCATTGCTGACGGGTCCTTGTTGATGAGTCCCTGTGGACGGGTCATTGTTGACGGGTCCCTATTGACAGGTCATTGTTGACAGGTCATTGATGACAGGTCATTGTTGACGGGTCATTGTTGATGGGTCCTTGCTGACAAGTCCCTGTTGATGGGTCCCTGTGGAAGGGTCCCTTTAGACCGGCCCCTTTGGACTGATCCCTATGGACCGGCCCATGAAATTTATCCAAATTATGTCAAAGGGCCTAACTACATTTGTGTGTAAAGCAGTGTGTTGAACTGACGTTGTTCACCAGTCCTTACTACTACAATTGGATAACGATATGAAAGGAATTGATTAACTAGACATGAGTTAACTACCAACGAAACACTTTGGCGACTCTGCTTGTTATTGACCAATGAGTAGGGTTTTAGAAAAACTGTTTGTTATTTTGGGTTATATACAAAAAATGCTTAGACCTTTTGAGTGACTATGTTTGCTAAACAAGACATTATACCAGACACGATTAGGATTCTTATGTAGCTCAGACAAGGAAAGAATTTCTACAGAATCTGTTGACATTGAATATACACACATCAAAAAAAGTTTTGCATCACCTCGGTTCCAAGAGTTCCGGAACCTTTAAATACAAAGGGAATAGAGATCACAAACAACATTTCAGCTCGTTTTATTGCTCATGAGACCCACACATTGCATGTTGTACCATCATACAGCTAGACTTTCAGCATTTGTGGTCCAGATTGCAGTACACACCACTACCTCTAATACCCAGTAGCACGTCCTCTTGCATTGATGCATGCCTGTATTCGTCGTGGCATACTATCCACAAGTTCATCAAGACACTGTTGGTCCAAATTGTCCCACTCCTCAACGACAATTCGGCGTAAATCTCTCAGAGTGGTTGGTGGGTCAAGACGTCCATAAACAGCCCTTTTCAACATATCCCAGGCATGTTCGATAGGGTTCATGTCTGGCGAACATGCTGGCCACTGTAGTCGAGCGATGTCGTTATCTTGAAGGAACGCATTCACAAGATGTGCACGATGAGGTCGAGAATTGTCGTCCATGAAGACAAATGCCTCTCCAATATTCTGCCGATATGGGTGCACTATGGGTCGGAGGATGTCATTCAGGTATCGTAAAGCCGTTTCGGAGCCTTCCATGACCACCAGTGGCGTACGTCGGCCCCACATAATGCCACCCCAAAACATCAGGGAACCACCACCTTGCTGCACTCGCTGGACAGTGTGTCTAAGACGTTCAGCCTGACCAGGGTGCCTCCAAACACGTCTCCGACGATTGTCTGGTTGAAGGCATATGCGACACTCATCGGTGAAGAGAACGTGATGCCAATTCTGTGGGGTCCATTCAGCATGTTGTTGGGCCCATCTGTACCGCGCTGCATGGTGTCGGGGTTGCAAAGCTGGACCTCGCCATGGACGTCGGGAGTGAAGTTGCGCATCATGCAGCCTATTGCGCACAGTTTGAGTTGAAACACGACGTCCTGTGGCTGAACGAAACGCATTATTCAACATGGTGGCATTGCTGTCAGGGTTCCTCCGAGCGGCAATCCGTAAGTAGCGGTCATCCACTACAGTAGTAGCCCTTGGGCGGCCTGAGCGAGGCCTGTCATCGACAGTTCCTGTATCTCTGTACCTCCTCCATGTCCGAACAACATCGCTTTGGTTCACTCTGAGACGCCTGGAAACTTCCCTTGTTGAGAGCCCTTCTTGACACAAAGTAACAATGCGGACGCGATCGAACTGCGGTATTGACCTTCTAGGCATGGTAGAACTACAGACAACATGAGCAGCGTACCTTCGTCCTGGTGGAATGACTGGAACTGATCGGCTGTCGTACCCCCTCCGTCTAATAGGCCCTGCTCATGCATGGTTGTTTACATCTTTGAGCAGTTTTAGTGACATCTATGAACAGTCAAAGCGACTGTATCTTTGATACAATATACACAGTCAACGTCTATATGCCGGAGATCTGGGAACCGAGGTGATGCAAAACTTTTTTTGATGTGTGTAGATTTAGGTATTAGGAAGTCATTTTGAAGGCCTTTGTCTGGAGCGTGGCACTCTATGAAAGTAAAACTTAGACAATTGGTGCAGCAGAAAAATGGAGAATTGAAGTGTTTGAAATGTGGTGTTACAGGAGAATGATGAAGATTAGATGGGTAAATAGGGTTACTAACAAAGAGGTATTAAGACGAGTGGGGGAGAAGAGATGTATCTGGCGACTGTTAATGAAGTAAAGAGATAGGTTGGTAGAATACGTACTAAGACACCCAAGAATAGCAAACTTAGTTAAGGAAGAAAGGTTCGAGGACGAGAACTGTAGGGGTAGACCAAGTTTAGAATATGTTAAACAGATAGCCTTGAATGTAGGGTGTGGTAGCTATATAGAGATGAAACGATTAGCTCGGGACAGATAGGCGCTGAGATCTGCATCAAACCAGTCAAAGGACTAAAGACTCAAACAACAACATGTAAGTTCACTAAAATAATGTTGTGTAACGGTATATGTTAGTCAACGAACAGTAATGCATTACTGAAACCCATGACACGATACCTAAGAGCTTTTCTAAAATGATTTTAAAATGCCTTTAACCCTATATTGAACACCCAGTTCACAAGACTCATAACTGCAATGTTATGGTAAAACAAAACAAAATCTATGTTTCAAAACAAGCAAGTGGTTTAGTCAATGTATACTGGAAAAAGTTTTGTAAACATTCAAGTCCTCAAGACTAATTAAATTAGTAACTGTCAGGTTGACCGAGTGGTTAAGGTGTTTGACTTAAGATCAAATTTTCTGTATAAAGAAGCAAGGGTTCGAATCCCTTACCTGACATAACTATTGCCTTGACATGGCTTGGCCACACTGCATTATTATGACACTCGGTACACAAATCATAGATATAGTGTGTTGTTTAAGGCCACTCTCTTTCTGAACATAGTCAGAGACTGTTGATGGTTAACAATTCTATTAATAGTGGGACATGGGGATAGTAATTAAGAAAAACAGACAATACCCATACAATATTTTTATTAAATTCATTTTATAATAGTTACACACTGAATTCAAGTCTATCTCTTTACCATTGTTCTATATAGATTTTTAAACACAACGCTTGTTGTAGATCCTTTTACAACTTTCTCCAGGTACTCTTGCTCTTAAAAACTGGGGAAGCCGCAATGGTTTTATAAACATAAAACCCTCATCCTCTTCTTTTTCATAATTATCATCATCATCATCATTATTATGAATATTATCATCAAAATTATTATAGTCATTGTCACCATCATTATCATCATCATCATCATTCTCAACATCACTAGAACTATCCAATTCCTCTTGTTTGTTTTCCACAGGGACCTCTTGTAGAGTCTGCGTTGCTTTTGATAGTGTTAAGGGTTTTTTGAACGATGGTATATGTCCTAACATGTCTTTTTGAGGTGGTGATGAATGCTTTTTAACAAACAATGCACTATCTTGAGCAGCAATATATTTTTCTTAGACTTGCTTTTTTATCTGGGTTAGAGTATTTTGCGTATTTAAATGTGTATTAATTTGAGATTCACAATGATGTTCTTTTGAAGTAAGTACGTTGGAGTCTTTTGTTTTAATCATTCCTCGACACTTTTTGGATCGTTGTTTTGAACATCGCCAAATAACAGTTCCATCTTTATTGGTTGTTTTTACAATATATGTATATCCTTTATAGAAGACACATGGCTTGGCATGACTGGTTGTTGAGACTTCCATATCAACTAATACATATGAATTAAATTTTAGTAAAGTCACATGAACAATCTTTAGATTACAAGTGATTTACACACACACACACTTTCCTAAATGTCAAGATTTATGGATGTTGTTTTCCGCCAACAGCTGCTTACTGCGTATGACAAGGCTGGAGACTGGTAGGTGAGACGGTCTTTCACGATGTGAACACTGTAACAGGCAGTAGTCAACTGACAATATTCTTATACCCTAGTGAAGGTTAACAGGTACTTACTGCGTATGACAAGACCGTACACTCGTAGGTTAGACCGTATTTTTTGTTTGTTGCTAAGGATCCCATATATACTCTAGACATGTTAGTTCTGAACACTTAGTGGTTAATTGTATATATTGAATTTAAATACACAGCTCATACAAGCACGTTTTGCGGATGGGAGGGGTGAGAGGCTGGCAAAAAAGGAAATGTTTTAGTTTAATGAAACGTTATGTCCTAGTAGGCGTGATTTATAGTAGACGCAATTGATAGTAGACGTAATTGATAGTAGGTGTAATCGATACTAGACGTGATTAATAGTAGACGCAATTGATACTAGGCGTGATTGATAGTAGGCGTGATTTGTAGTAAGCGCGATTTATAGTAGACGCAAATGATAGTAGGCGCGATTGATAGTAGGCGTGATTGATAGTAGATGCGATTGATACTAGGCGTGACTGATAGTAGGCGTGATTTGTAGTAAGCGCGATTTATAGTAGATGCAAATGATAGTAGGCGCGATTGATAGTAGACGTGATTGATAGTAGACGCGATTGATAGTAGGCGCAATTTGACATGGGCGCGACTCAGATCATTTTTGATATCATAAAGTTACAGTGTCAATGTTTATACAAAGTACAAGGTAGAGGGTATTTTAAGACATAACCTCAGCTCACTTAACATAACCTAACTTTACCTAACCTAACTTTGTCACGTGACATGTTCTACAAGTTTAGACTTGCTTTAAGACTGATAATGACGTCATAGATTGATGGGAGGGGTGAGAGGCTGACAAAAAAGGAAATGTTCTGGTTTAATGAAACGTCATGTCCTAGTAGGCGTGATTTATAGTAGACGCAAATGATAGTAGGAGCGATTAATAGTAGACGCAATTGATAGTAGACGTGATTGATAGTAGACGTGATTTGACATGAGCGCGATTTATAGTAGACGCGAAAGATAGTAGGCACGATTGATAGTAGGCGTAATTAGACATGGGCGAGATGTATAGTAGACGCAATTGATAGTAGGCGCGATTGATAGTAGGTGTAATTGGTAGTAGGCGCGATTTGACATGAGCGCGATTTATAGTAGACGCAAATGATACTAGACGTGATTAATAGTAGACGCAATTGATACTAGGCGTGATTGATAGTAGGCGTGATTTGTAGTAAGCGCGATTTATAGTAGACGCGATTGATAGTAGGCGCGATTGATAGTAGGCGCAATTTGACTTGGGCGCGACTTAGATCATTTTTGATATCATAAAGTTACAGTGTCAATGTTTATACAAAGTACAAGGTAGAGGGTATTTTAAGACATAACCTCAGCTCACTTAACATAACCTAACTTTACCTAACCTAACTTTGTCACGTGACATGTTCTACAAGTTTAGACTTGCTTTAAGACTGATTATGACGTCATAGATTGATGGGAGGGGTGAGAGGCTGACAAAAAAGGAAATGTTCTGGTTTAATGAAACGTCATGTCCTAGCAGGCGCGATTGGTAGTAGACGCAATTGATAGTAGACGCGATTAATGGTAGGCGCAATTGATAGTAGGTGTGATCAGGTACTTACTGCATATCAAAAGGCTGTACACTCGTGTGTTAGACACTATCTTGTTAAGGACCCCTATATATTCCCTATACAAGGCTATACATGTTAGTTCTAAACACTTAGTGGTTATTTGTATTTTAAATTTATATACACAGGTTATACAAGCACGTTTTTTCACACAGTAAAACTTTGTCAAATAGCCACATGCGATACGCAAAGTATGTTTCCGCTATCTAGCGGTGACTATGGAAACTACCTGAACATATCCTAATCTAATCCTAGCTAACTTCACCTGACGTGATCATACCGGTTTGTAAGCAACAACAACAACACACTAAGATTCCATGAATTCCAGAGTACTTTTAGATTAATTATCGACTCTCAACTCTTATAACAATGTCTATCCCACTCTGTCAAAAACACGATTTTTTTTTAAAAAAATTTTGCTTGATGTCAATACTAAAGTGATAATGGGTTTTCCGATCCTATCACTATAAATTCATTACCCCCACTCTTATCTCGGTCTCGACAACAACCATGCCTATTTTTATTATGTCAGATGATGTAATGTTCGAGTGCAAAGTGGGTGTAAAAGTGAGTGCAAAAGTGAGTGCAAAAGTGGGGTGTAAAAGTGGTACCCTATTTGTAATGGCTTATTTGACAAGTTATTTTGTGGTACCCTATTCGTAATGGCTTATTTCACAAGTTGTTTTTGTCAATGTATTTAGAGAATATTTCTCTTGTTCATGGAAAGTATCTCAGCCCTTTTTATGATAGCATAATGCTTACCGTCATGTTTGTAAGCAACAACAACACACTAAAATTCCAAGAATCCAAACTACTCTAAGGTTAATAATGGTCTCTCAACTCCATTCCACGCCTAGTCAAAAACATTATACATTTTTAATTTTTCAAAAAAGGTAAATTGAGAAAGTAGGCTATATATTTAAACTAAAAAATCATATGCTAACTCCAACACCTACGTCTATCCCATTCTCAGTCAAAAAAATATATATATTCTTTAAATTTTTCCAAAAAAATATTTGGAAAGTAGGCTATAATTTGAAAACTAATCATCCTAAAAAAAAGTCATATATAGACTCAAACCAATGGCTTTTATGTCCTTAATCGTTAGAACAAAACATGGAATTTGACATTTTTCCAAATA
This sequence comes from Meconema thalassinum, assembly GCA_946902985.2. NCBI lineage: Eukaryota > Metazoa > Arthropoda > Insecta > Orthoptera > Tettigoniidae > Meconema > Meconema thalassinum. Next base: position 1,386,189,038 of record OX336389.2, read on the forward strand.
TTGATCATTTTTAAAAATGGGCTATATTTTGTAAACTATGAATTACACAAAAAATGTGTTTGACATAAAAATGACAGGTATTTACCCCCTCTACCCACAAACCAAGTCCCAGGTCTCTGGGACAAAATCCAAAAAGGTTCAATTTTGAAAGTAGACGATATTTTGAAAACTAATCATTCTAAAAAGTCATATATAGACTCAAACGAATGTCCTTTAAGTCCCTTAACGTTAGAACAAAACTTAAAATTTTTTTCATTTTTTCAAAAAAAAGTCCAATTTTCAAAATTGCCTATATTTTGGAAACTAAGAATTAGTTCCAAAATGGCGGTCGTAGCTTAACTCAACCTAACCTAACCCTACGAGGTGTGATCAAAAAGTTCCAAAATGGCTGCCGTAGCTTAACTTAACCTTTGATTGATCCCTGTTGATTGACCCCTTTTGATTGATCTCTGTTGATGTATCCCTTTGGACTGGTCCCTGTTGACTAGCCCCTTTGGACGGGTCTTTTTTAAAGGGGGAGTCATTTTCTTACGGGTCCCGGAGGATGGGTCCTTGTTGACGGGTCCCTGTGGGCGGGCCCCTTTGAAATAATTTGGATAAAATGCACGGGCCAGTCCATAAGGATCAGTCCAAAGGAACCGCCCACAGGGACCCGTCATCCGGGACCCGTAAAAAAATGACTCCCCCTTTAAAAAAGACCCGTCCAAAGGGGCTAGTCAACAGGGACCAGTCCAAAGGGATACATCAACAGAGATCAATCAAAAGGGGTCAATCAACAGGGATCATTCAAAAGTTAAGTTAAGCTACGGCAGCCATTTTGGAACTTTTTGATCACACCTCGTAGGGTAAGGTTAGGTTGAGTTAAGCTACGACCGCCATTTTGGAACTAATTCTTAGTTTCCAAAATATAGGCAATTTTGAAAATTGGACTTTTTTTTGAAAAAATGAAAAAAATGTTAAGTTTTGTTCTAACGTTAAGGGACTTAAAGGACATTTCTTTGAGTCTATATATGACTTTTTAGAATGATTAGTTTTCAAAATATCGTCTACTTTCAAAATTGAACCTTTTTGGATTTTGTCCCAGAGACCTGGGACTTGGTTTGTGGGTAGAGGGGGTAAATACCTGTCATTTTTATGTCAAACACATTTTTTGTGTAATTCATAGTTTACAAAATATAGCCCATTTTTAAAAATGATCAATATTTGGAAAAATGTCAAATTCCATGTTTTGTTCTAACGATTAAGGACATAAAAGCCATTGGTTTGAGTCTATATATGACTTTTTTTTTTAGGATGATTAGTTTTCAAATTATAGCCTACTTTCCAAATATTTTTTTGGAAAAATTTAAAGAATATATATATTTTTTTTGACTGAGAATGGGATAGACGTAGGTGTTGGAGTTAGCATATGATTTTTTGTTTAAATATATAGCCTACTTTCTCAATTTACCTTTTTTGAAAAATTTGAAATGTATAATGTTTTTGACTAGGCGTGGAATGGAGTTGAGAGACCATTATTAACCTTAGAGTAGTTTGGATTCTTGGAATTTTAGTGTGTTGTTGTTGCTTACAAACATGACGGTAAGCATTATGCTATCATAAAAAGGGCTGAGATACTTTCCATGAACAAGAGAAATATTCTCTAAATACATTGACAAAAACAACTTGTGAAATAAGCCATTACGAATAGGGTACCACAAAATAACTTGTCAAATAAGCCATTACAAATAGGGTACCACTTTTACACCCCACTTTTGCACTCACTTTTGCACTCACTTTTACACCCACTTTGCACTCGAACATTACATCATCTGACATAATAAAAATAGGCATGGTTGTTGTCGAGACCGAGATAAGAGTGGGGGTAATGAATTTATAGTGATAGGATCGGAAAACCCATTATCACTTTAGTATTGACATCAAGCAAAATTTTTTTAAAAAAAAATCGTGTTTTTGACAGAGTGGGATAGACATTGTTATAAGAGTTGAGAGTCGATAATTAATCTAAAAGTACTCTGGAATTCATGGAATCTTAGTGTGTTGTTGTTGTTGCTTACAAACCGGTATGGTCACGTCAGGTGAAGTTAGCTAGGATTAGATTAGGATATGTTCAGGTAGTTTCCATAGTCACCGCTAGATAGCGGAAACATACTTTGCGTATCGCATGTGGCTATTTGACAAAGTTATACTGTGTGAAAAAACGTGCTTGTATAACCTGTGTATATAAATTTAAAATACAAATAACCACTAAGTGTTTAGAACTAACATGTATAGCCTTGTATAGGGAATATATAGGGGTCCTTAACAAGATAGAGTGTCTAACACACGAGTGTACAGCCTTTTGATATGCAGTAAGTACCTGATCACACCTACTATCAATTGCGCCTACCATTAATCGCGTCTACTATCAATTGCGTCTACTACCAATCGCGCCTGCTAGGACATGACGTTTCATTAAACCAGAACATTTCCTTTTTTGTCAGCCTCTCACCCCTCCCATCAATCTATGACGTCATAATCAGTCTTAAAGCAAGTCTAAACTTGTAGAACATGTCACGTGACAAAGTTAGGTTAGGTAAAGGTAGGTTATGTTAAGTGAGCTGAGGTTATGTCTTAAAATACCCTCTACCTTGTACTTTGTATAAACAATGACACTGTAACTTTATGATATCAAAAATGATCTAAGTCGCGCCCAAGTCAAATTGCGCCTACTATCAATCGCGTCTACTATCAATCACGCCTACTATCAATCGCGCCTACTATCATTTGCGTCTACTATAAATCGCGCTTACTACAAATCACGCCTACTATCAATCACGCCTAGTATCAATTGCGTCTACTATTAATCACGTCTAGTATAATTTGCGTCTACTATAAATCGCGCTCATGTCAAATCGCGCCTACTACCAATTACACCTACTATCAATCGCGCCTACTATCAATTGCGTCTACTATAAATCTCGCCCATGTCTAATTACGCCTACTATCAATCGCGCCTACTATCTTTCGCGTCTACTATAAATCGCGCTCATGTCAAATCACGCCTACTATCAATCACGTCTACTATCAATTGCGTCTACTATTAATCGCGCCTACTATCATTTGCGTCTACTATAAATCACGCCTACTAGGACATGACGTTTCATTAAACCAGAACATTTCCTTTTTTGTCAGCCTCTCACCCCTCCCATCAATCTATGACGTCATAATCAGTCTTAAAGCAAGTCTAAACTTGTAGAACATGTCACGTGACAAAGTTAGGTTAGGTAAAGTTAGGTTATGTTAAGTGAGCTGAGGTTATGTCTTAAAATACCCTCTACCTTGTACTTTGTATAAACATTGACACTGTAACTTTATGATATCAAAAATGATCTGAGTCGCGCCCATGTCAAATTGCGCCTACTATCAATCGCGTCTACTATCAATCACGTCTACTATCAATCGCGCCTACTATCATTTGCGTCTACTATAAATCGCGCTTACTACAAATCACGCCTACTATCAATCACGCCTAGTATCAATTGCGTCTACTATTAATCACGTCTAGTATCGATTACACCTACTATCAATTACGTCTACTATCAATTGCGTCTACTATAAATCACGCCTACTAGGACATAACGTTTCATTAAACTAAAACATTTCCTTTTTTGCCAGCCTCTCACCCCTCCCATCCGCAAAACGTGCTTGTATGAGCTGTGTATTTAAATTCAATATATACAATTAACCACTAAGTGTTCAGAACTAACATGTCTAGAGTATATATGGGATCCTTAGCAACAAACAAAAAATACGGTCTAACCTACGAGTGTACGGTCTTGTCATACGCAGTAAGTACCTGTTAACCTTGACTAGGGTATAAGAATATTGTCAGTTGACTACTGCCTGTTACAGTGTTCACATCGTGAAAGACCGTCTCACCTACCAGTCTCCAGCCTTGTCATACGCAGTAAGCAGCTGTTGGCGGAAAACAACATCCATAAATCTTGACATTTAGGAAAGTGTGTGTGTGTGTAAATCACTTGTAATCTAAAGATTGTTCATGTGACTTTACTAAAATTTAATTCATATGTATTAGTTGATATGGAAGTCTCAACAACCAGTCATGCCAAGCCATGTGTCTTCTATAAAGGATATACATATATTGTAAAAACAACCAATAAAGATGGAACTGTTATTTGGCGATGTTCAAAACAACGATCCAAAAAGTGTCGAGGAATGATTAAAACAAAAGACTCCAACGTACTTACTTCAAAAGAACATCATTGTGAATCTCAAATTAATACACATTTAAATACGCAAAATACTCTAACCCAGATAAAAAAGCAAGTCTAAGAAAAATATATTGCTGCTCAAGATAGTGCATTGTTTGTTAAAAAGCATTCATCATCACCTCAAAAAGACATGTTAGGACAAATACCATCGTTCAAAAATCCCTTAACACTATCAAAAGCAACGCAGACTCTACAAGAGGTCCCTGTGGAAAACAAACAAGAGGAATTGGATAGTTCTAGTGATGTTGAGAATGATGATGATGATAATGATGGTGACAATGACTATAATAATTTTGATGATAATATTCATAATAATGATGATGATGATGATGATAATTATGAAAAAGAAGAGGATGAGGGTTTTATGTTTATAAAACCATTGCGGCTTCCCCAGTTTTTAAGAGCAAGAGTACCTGGAGAAAGTTGTAAAAGGATCTACAACAAGCGTTGTGTTTAAAAATCTATATAGAACAATGGTAAAGAGATAGCCTTGAATTCAGTGTGTAACTATTATAAAATGAATTTAATAAAATATTGTATGGGTATTGTCTGTTTTTCTTAATTACTATCCCCATGTCCCACTATTAATACAATTGTTAACCATCAACAGTCTCTGACTATGTTCAGAAAGAGAGTGGCTTTAAACAATACACTATATCTATGGTTTGTGTACCGAGTGTCATAATAATGCAGTGTGGCCAAGCCATGTCAAGGCAATAGTTATGTCAGGTAAGGGATTCGAACCCTTGCTTCCTTATACAGAAAATTTGATCTTAAGTCAAACACCTTAACCACTCGGTCAACCTGACAGTTACTAATTTAATTAGTCTTGAGGACTTGAGAGTTTACAAAACTTTTTCCAGTATACATTGACTAAACCACTTGCTTGTTTTGAAATATAGATTTTGTTTTGTTTTACCATAACATTGCAGTTATGAGTCTTGTGAACTGGGTGTTCAATATAGGGTTAAAGGCATTTTAAAATCATTTTAGAAAAGCTCTTAGGTATCGTGTCATGGGTTTTAGTAATGCATTACTGTTCGTTGACTAACATATACCGTTACACAACATTATTTTAGTGAACTTACATGTTGTTGTTTGAGTCTTTAGTCCTTTGACTGGTTTGATGCAGATCTCAGCGCCTATCTGTCCCGAGCTAATCGTTTCATCTCTATATAGCTACCACACCCTACATTCAAGGCTATCTGTTTAACATATTCTAAACTTGGTCTACCCCTACAGTTCTCGTCCTCGAACCTTTCTTCCTTAACTAAGTTTGCTATTCTTGGGTGTCTTAGTACGTGTTCTACCAACCTATCTCTTTACTTCATTAACAGTCGCCAGATACATCTCTTCTCCCCCACTCGTCTTAATACCTCTTTGTTAGTAACCCTATTTACCCATCTAATCTTCATCATTCTCCTGTAACACCACATTTCAAACACTTCAATTCTCCACTTTTCTGCTGCACCAATTGTCTAAGTTTTACTTTCATAGAGTGCCACGCTCCAGACAAAGGCCTTCAAAATGACTTCCTAATACCTAAATCTATATTCAATGTCAACAGATTCTGTAGAAATTCTTTCCTTGTCTGAGCTACATAAGAATCCTAATCGTGTCTGGTATAATGTCTTGTTTAGCAAACATAGTCACTCAAAAGGTCTAAGCATTTTTTGTATATAACCCAAAATAACAAACAGTTTTTCTAAAACCCTACTCATTGGTCAATAACAAGCAGAGTCGCCAAAGTGTTTCGTTGGTAGTTAACTCATGTCTAGTTAATCAATTCCTTTCATATCGTTATCCAATTGTAGTAGTAAGGACTGGTGAACAACGTCAGTTCAACACACTGCTTTACACACAAATGTAGTTAGGCCCTTTGACATAATTTGGATAAATTTCATGGGCCGGTCCATAGGGATCAGTCCAAAGGGGCCGGTCTAAAGGGACCCTTCCACAGGGACCCATCAACAGGGACTTGTCAGCAAGGACCCATCAACAATGACCCGTCATCAATGACCTGTCAACAATGACCTGTCAACAATGACCTGTCAATAGGGACCCGTCAACAATGACCCGTCCACTGGGACTCATCAACAAGGACCCGTCAGCAATGACTCGTCAACAGGGACCCGTCGAAAAGCACATGTCAAAAAGGATCCATCAAAAATGACCCCCTGTCAAAAAGGGCCCGTCCAAAAGGGGCTAGTCAACAGAGACCAGTCCAAAGGGACAAATCAACAGAGATAAATCAACAGGGATCAATCAAAAGGGGCTATCACCTCAAGGCCTGACATATCCCTCTTTGATTATTGGTTTGCCAATCGACAAGCGTCACTTAAAATACCTTTTGATCACCACTCGTGGGTTGGGTTAGGTTAGATTACACTACAGCCGCCATCTTTTAAAAAGCCTGCCCTCTTACAAAAGCTATGAGTGGGCATGCGTAAAAAACAAAAAACAAACAAAAACAAGCATGTTAATTCATAGTGGCTATCCACCAAACACATGTCACTAGTGTGGAACAACGTTTTATTCCATATCGGCATTCAAACTCTCACATGTTGCAATTGGAAAGAGAGATTCTCTAAAAAAAATACAATTTCACCCCCTAGTAGGGGTAGGTTTTATTTTGGGGTGGAAATATGTTGTTCATTGGAAAGGGGGTATCAGCCAGAGTTCAATGACACCTCATTCGTCAAAATCCGACCACGGGTTCGAACTCACATTTTCTCACGTATGAAGCAAAACAGGATGTGACTTGTTTCACAAGGAGGACGGTAATAAGGTCATTTCACACGTGTTCACATGTATTTCGTCACTTTCCTTTCATATCGTTATTCCATTATAGTAGTGGTGAACAACGTCAATTCAACACACACAAATGTAGTTAGGCCCTTTGACATAATTTAAATAAATTCATGGGTTAGTCCGTAGGAACCAGGCCAAAGGGACCCGTCCAAAGGGATCAGTCCAAAGGGACAAGGACTCGTCCACAAGGACTCGACCACAAGGACCTGTCAACAAGGACCTGTCCACAAGGACTCGTCCACAAGGACCCGACAACAATGACCCCGCCAACAATGACCCGTCAACAATAACACATCCACAGGGATCCGCTCCCCCACCCTCTTACAAAAGCCATGATTGGACATGCTTAAAAACAAAAACAAGCATGTTAATTCATAGTGGCTATTCACCGAACATATGCACTTTATGTAGAACAACGTTACATTCCATATCGGCATTCAAACTCTCACATGTTGCAATTGGAAAGAGAGATTCTCTAAAAAATTACAATTTCACCCCCTAGTAGGGGTAGGTTTTATTTTAGGGTGGATATATGTTGTCCATTGGATAGGGGGTGTTAGCCCGAGTTCAACAACACCTCATTTGTTAAAATGCAACCACGGGTTCGGGAGTTATCGGGCTGCCGCCATCTTGTGTGGAGGGTGTGGAGGTGGAGGGTGCGGAACCCCCACAAAACCACTACTGACACTCCTTTATGTACAAAATGGGGTACATAATTGGAAGATATGTTTTGAACGTCAGGTGTTCATTTCCAGATCCTGCTCACTTAGGCTTAGTTAATGTACGATGTTTATGAATTACACTTATGCATAAATATATACAGGGTGTATCAAAATGAATACCGGGGTTTTAAGGCTTTGTACTATTTATTACAGTTAACGTACGATTATAAATAATACATCAAATGAATGAGCAACTCAAACAGTTTGTCCTACAAGTGTTCGTACCTGTGCGCATGCACTGGTTCCTCCATCTTCCGTTAGAAGTGCTAGTAGCCAAGATGGTGACTAGGGGGCAGAAAGTTCTTTGTGTTTTACAGTTTGCAAGGACTGAGTCTGCAGTTCCAAGTGCAACGTGCATTCCGTTTTACGTTCCGGATGACAGAGCTTGTTTTAAATGGCCTCCACGTTCACCCGATCTGACGCCATGCGATTTTTACCTTTCAGGGTTCGCAAAGGATCATGTGTATGTGCCTCCCCTGCCACCTGACCTAACTGACTTAAGGAACAGGATATAAACAGTTGTTGCAACAATTACTCCAGAGACACGGAGCAAGTTTGGGACGAACTCGGCTATCGACTCGATGTTTGCCGTGTGACGAATTGTGCTCATATTGAACACTTGTAGGACCAACTATTTGAGTTGCTCTTAGTATAAAACAAAGCCTCCGATTCTTGGATGTTACGAGTAAACTCGAGAACCACTGGATGGATTTTGATGTGGTTTTCACAATTCTGTAAAGGATATCTCAAGGATGATTTAAGTAGAAAATAATTTAATTAAGCCGAGCAGTAACGATATCAGTGGAAAAGTCGAAAAAAAAAACTGGCGTCTGTGCGCTTTGTAAGCTTACGCTGGGCAAAACGTTAAAAATATCTAAATACTATGAGTGTAAGAATTGTTCAGCATGATAAGTTCTACAAAAATGTCCGCGTGAGCATATGTCTATCTTCAATACATCGCCCACTATAAGTGTTTTTACGTTTTAATTTCTTCCAACCATGTCCATTCAACTACTGAGGCGACAGCTTACGAGCTAGCTAAGGGCGAGTCTATCATCCCTGTTACAGCCTAGCTAGCGGGCGAACCTATTTCCCCAGATACAGCCAGCAGCAAACCGTTGAGTCGTGTTGAGTTAAGACTTCAGAGAAGGGTGTTTGTGTTTGGGGTTTCCCTGGAAGTACAACTCGAGTTTTCTCCATTTCGCCTGTGAACTTTTCATTCCACAAAATTCACAGTCAAGTTAAGATTGGACGGAAGGGGGATTTGTGTATCATGCACTTCGCCATTCTTAAATTACGTCTGACAAGAATTTGTTGCACATGGATCTCCATGATAATATAATTAATAGTCCAGTCAGTGATTTTAACCCATCATGCCGAGACGTAAAACGGATATTGGCCATTGTTCATTGACAATGGAAAAAAGCGCCTATCACGTAATGCATTCATAACTGTTCCCGGGCGAAGCCGGGTCGGGTTGCTAGTAATAACTAAGCCTAAGTGAGCAGGATATGGAAATGAACACTAGACATTCGAAACATGTCATCCAATTAAATACCCCAATTTGTATATAAAAGCGTGTTTATTTGAAATAATATCTTATTTCTTTGAGGTTAAACGGTTGGGCACAATTTTTTTTGACCGACTGGAAAGCTTTCTTAAATAGAAATAGGCAACACTGAAAAATGGCTTCTATCACTTCAAATTATATTTATGATCTGTCGGTATAAATTTTGAAATTAGGTTTATGTTCGACGATGTCGAAATGTAAATATTATATGTCAGAAAACTGTATCATAATGATAGTCATTAAAACACAATTTTTCATTATGAAACAGTCTCTCCCACCAATCAGAGCTCAAGAAACAGTTTTGTGACCAATTATGTAAGGATAGCATCGCATCTGCACTGACTTCCATGGCCTTCTATTTTAAATTTCACTGTGCGGCTAGTGTCATAGTGGGGGTATTTGAGGAGGACATGGTCAAATACAAGTATTCTCTGTTACAAGTATTCTCTGTATCCCATGCGCTCTGTTCAGTACATAAAACTGGCGAAATCTCGACAGACATTTATGAATATTTATGTTCGAACATGAAAGAGTTATAATTATTGTCAAATATTAACAGTCGAATGCAACTCGCCTACAATGGTAATTACGACACTCGTATGGAAATTATAAAACTCGCTTCGTTCGTTTTATAAACATACTCGTGTCTTAAGTATTGAGATTATAGGCTCGTTGCATAATGTACTAGGCTATTGCTTTTAGCTGATGGAATTTATGATATGCAATGCTGGGTGTGATCTCCTCTTAGTATATAGCCATAATTAAGATGTATAAAATACGCACGATTAGTTTTCGGAGCTTCATAGAAACTAAGTTAAAACATGTCATAATATTAAATAAATATAGTTTTTTTTAAATTGCCAACGTAGGTACATCACGTGGTTAAAATGTTCTAAGCTTACAGCTGTCTGAGATGTCGCATCTTCTCGTTAGTAATGACATATTACAAGCCATTCTTCATTGTATTTCAGTCGATATTGAGACCGTTTAGTTGATGTCAACAACCACGATGACTCAACTAACGACACATAAATCGAATAAAAAGTACCGTGAGGATCAGGTGACCTTCCAAAAAGGCTAAAGCGGCACGAGAGTCCGTAGTCCACAGGGATCGTGGTACATGGTGACGATGGTCATAGACCGCCCAAGGAAAGGTTCACCTTAAAACTAGACTGAGAAAATAAACATCCAGACTCATGTAAAACACCGTGAAAATTTATTAAAATTCACAAGCCCCTAGCCTAGTTCGGAGGGTTATAATCGGCTAGTCCGCAAATTAATAAATAAACTAAGATAAAGAACAGGTCCCCTACCTGAGAAGTTACTGAAAACCCTCGCGAACGATCTAACTCACAATGATAAAGCAACAACAGCAACGCTAGGAATATGGCACGACGCAAGTCCCTAGTTCAAGTTACAAGATCAAGCTAATATCTGAATTTACATTTAACAGGGTAGCAAAACAAATCTAGGTTAGGATGGTACCATTTCGACATTTAAATTTAACATTAATTCAACTAGCTAAGTCCTATCAATTAACAAAATTTACGGCGATGACGTCCGCAAAAGAAAACAATTACATCCAAAAGCTAAGTGTACAGCCATGAAAAACAAACAATTTAATTACGCTTAATAACTATGTGCTAACAGCACACAATAAAGTAACATGTAGGGTTTAATACACTTGACATCATAAATTAATAACGAAATAGACACAGTAGTTTTATTAAAAATTCCTGCCTACACCTTGGTTTACTCTTTGTAAACCATAGTCATCTAATGTGTATAGTTACGGTGACGAATGCGCAGTTGAGACCACGTCTGACATCGCATGGCCTGAGCTCCACAAGCTACGAACTCTAGGTTCGCACATGCTTCAGGTCGCTACAAAAATGTCAACTGTCCTAGTCATTTCCTCACAAGGAAATTATCTTCAACTGCACGGCTATGTCAACAGTTCCAGATTGCAAAGAACAAAGTTAGATAGAAAGAATCGTTAGTTAGGCTTGTTTTACAACAATTATGCATTTTATTATTAGAATGTCGGTTTATAGGTTTATCGTAGGTTTATGGCGAATAACATTGACAATAGCCTGGGCACGGAGTGTCTCCAACTGAGATCATTCTCCACTAAAAAGCCTCGACTCAACAGTCGGAATATAATCAACGAGTATAACAACTCGGACACACAATAACACGGGTTACCAGCGGCGCTAAGCTCGCGTTCAATAACTCTGGGATAGGCCTGTACAACAGTTACCTTCCAGTAACATCTGGTCAACGGGATCATCCCCGGACAAAGCATACAATAACATCCTGCTATAACAGGGTAGACTTCACCATCCTATAGAAAACCTTACATAACTGTACCTGTTATACGACAATACACGCAACAGAGCGTTAAACTAACAAAAACCGATCCATAAAACAAGTGATCAAATACAAGAGTGGAAACTGATTTCCATAAGCAAAATAGCAATGAAAGGAAAAGCGAATACAAATTGTACTCTGTCCTCGTCTATAGTAGTTTTGTCTCACAATGAAGCAGGCATGCTCTAGGTCACTGGGTTACATAACCAGTTTATTCAAGGCCGGCGATTTAATCAATACAAAACCTGCACTTGGCCGGTTCATAAAAAACTTTACCATAAGTTACGGATCTCTACAGAGTCCGTGTATCAAACGCACGCTATAAATCTGAGTATAGTAATACAATTCCGTCTTTCTACCAAAGACGTCTAAATGAAAGTAAACTTACAATAACTGAAGCTCTTTGCTTTAAAAATGCAACTCAGTAGTTGCTAGAACATCAAATAAAAACGTGTCTCACACGACACAAGAAAAAAATATGATAAATGTGGCACAGATTCACACACTAGATCTGCTTAATGATACGTTGGGAACCGCGTTCGATGCTAGGCAACGAAACATTCCTTCTAGTTGTTAGGTTCAAACATGACCAAGAATAGCTTCTGAGCTTATTCAAAATGAAATATAATGCATTTACAAACTGGTAGTTACTGTCGACTACCTAAATGATACGACCGTTCTAACGACAGTCAGGGGTGTAACAAAGGATGGCTGCGAAGAATGCAGTCAATTAATAACCAAGGCATCTGATTGCCATAACTACAGTCAGCAAAGACTTGAAAATTACCCCAAGTAGGGTTGAACAAAATAGCCTCAAAATGACTACGATCAGGTTCAGCAAAAAGGTAGGCATTGACGTTCCACGACGTTCACCAAGCTGCACCAGGGCTGACCAAAATGTCTGACCCCAAGGGTGTCTCACTCTAAACTGAAATAAATGACATCTAACTAATCTAGTTACATCCCTACCTAGAAAAATGGCTGACACTGAGTGTGGTTGATTCACAAACTACATTAAAACTACTATACCACCAGAAACTAGAACAAAGAAGGGGTGTGACAAAAACTCACGAAATGGAGGAGCTCTCACTCAGCTCTCTATTCCACAACAAGGGTTGTACATAAACCTCTCTGGCTCTCTGGATCGGTATCCTCCTCATCAGGATTCCCATCTGGACTCCCCCAAAGACCAGGGTTCGATTTGTCCCTGTCGACATCTTCGTGGATATGCCTGGAAATGGCATTTTGGCTCCTTCCCTCTCGTTCATCGTCCTGGAAGTTCCACCATCATGCTGGTTCCTGTAGAAACGTCACCCCCCCATACTGGGATGGTATTAGCCCATGGTGACTGCTTCAACCATGGTGAATAAAAGTCCAATCACGTGGGTAGCGAAATAAGTTACGTGATTATTCATCCTCTCACTTCCAAAATTATAATGTCCGTCGTGACTATTATAGGCTTCAATTATAAAATACGACACAGCCTTAATCTTGCAGATGTGGATTAGCATGTGAGCTAATACTATTTTATAATGCTGCACGTGCTAGTGACGCTACTTTTGTATCACGCAGCATCCGTGAATTATACGACGTTTCAAAGATGAAATTTCCACTTTGGCAATTTAAATATCTCATACTATTATAATCACACTTATTCAGGATAATTGTAACACTATTACCTGTATATTTCCACTAGGCATCTGCCCTCCACATACGCGTGGGTAATATGTGATGTCACAGCAATGTTGTGCAATACACTATACTTGCCAATAATTATTTCACAAGCTTCTTATTTAATTCACTGGACTTCATCGACAGTGAATATTAGTATTTGCTTGCTCGATGGCACCTTATAATCACTTTTAACGCTAAACAGCGGATATTCTTCTACGTCTCGTAGGACAAATGTAATTCCACGCCTACACAAGGTGGATTCTCAAGACGCAGTGCTCCGGTACTGGGTGTCTCTAGAAAGTAGTTCGTCAAAACGAAAACGTTGAGCGACTACTTACGTTCCTTTTTGCGTATCTGCAAGGGTATTACCTTACCTAAAGTAAAAATAAACATTCTCCAAAATGTTTTAATAATGCAGCATGACGAAATGGAATATTCTGAGTCTCGTAGGAAAGATAAAAATAATTAATAAGACCTCAGATAATAATTAGCAGTTTACACCAAAGTCAAAAGTGCGATTCACCGCTACTTCAAAGTATCGCGTGATCTCTCAGCTTCACGTGGCTTCCTGGGTGTGTTCAAAAGTACAACATCCCCTCATAAATGCTCTGTCATAAAAAAAATATCACATGAACCATAGCTCAGCGGGTTCAATATATACGAATTTACACAATGAGATTGGGCGGGGAGTTTCAATTAATTTCACAGGGAACTCTAGTTTCTCAAATTAGAACTGAACCACATGATCCCAGGATTTTCTGGGACATAAGGTGAGAGTTATATGAAGCCAATCCAACGGATAGACGGATACAATTCATGGAATTATCTCGGTGTTATTGTGACTCTTGAAGAATGACGAGGTTGTGAGATCAGAATTTACCCTCAAGTTCTACATGGCATGGCTGTTGCGTGGAAATTAATTGTAACGCCCTGACCAATCTGTTTGGGTAGATTCGTGTTGACAGACTGAAATGTTTCTAACAAACGTTTGGTGCTTTTCAGTCGGTCAACATAAATGCACCCAAAAATACACTAGTGTATTTATTTAATCTCATGTAATTTATTTCAGGATTAGGGCATAACCCAGTTCTTTTTGGGTACATTCGTGTTGACCGACTGAAAAGCACCAAACTTTTGTTTACTTAGGCAACACTGAAAAATGGCTTCAAACCTCACAATGAAATGTTTCTAATAACACATCTTCCCGTTAGGCTAAGCCTTTGCTTGCTAGACTCTACATGTTATGGAATTAACCATCTCATGTAATTAAATTATTTAACACGTGGAATATTCTTGTAGAACAAGCACATGGGTTTACACTGGCTCAAGTTTCAGTACTCCTAGTGTACTAAAATTATCCTCCCTCAAGTTTGCAATAAGCTTGTAATTACGCTGGATGGCTCAGTTAATTAAGCGTTATCTTTCGTAAGCTCTCATTGCAAGTAAAATTATTTCAAAAAATGGAGCTAAGACAGCATTACTATAATTGCTCAGAATTATTTTCTCTCACCTAATGAACGGAAATAAGCCACCCTGTATAGCGGGCAAGAACTGGAGTGGTTGGATTGCGCATTGTCCTAAAATACTCATTCGGTACTGGATATTCTAAGATAGATATATTCTTAGTGTAGCACACTAAACGTGACTTTCGGATAGCCATGATTGCAAACGCTCTCAACGTAGACGCGAATGAAGGTTTCGGAGACGTTCGATAGAAATTTACGCGGATAGTTTTAGCTATATGGTCATCAAAGCTGCGACGTATGAGTAAGTACGTGGTCCTTGTGTGGGAGCACCATGGAGACTAATCGTAATCAGTGACAAGGCAAGCACTTGTGCGATGTAAGCCGTGCCTATGGCTGAGGTATGGGCGTAATAAAAATAATATTTTGTCTATTTTGTCGATGGAATATTTCTTTAAAATGGCGGTTCATCATAATTCAAACCTCAATTATTGCTAAAATACACAATGATATTGACATTTACGCAATATGGATAGAAGAAAGCAGTCGTTTTAATTGAACCGTTGTGGTTAAACTCCATCTGTTCCTCAAACCTGCATCGCTGGATGTTTCTTGATACACGGTGAGTGGGGTATTAGTAGCAGCTGCGAACATGTGATTTCTCAGATCAGGAAGTGCCGAAAGACGTGTAATACTTACCATAACAGGTATTCAACCCTTTATCCTCTGATGGATAAATGATTCGATGTTTTATTTCTTCAATTAATTAATATTTCCACCAGCGTCATGAAATAGCCAGACGAAGATGAGGAAACTTCAAGCATTTGTTGGAGACAGTGGGAAAATACCTGCAGCAGTTTGACAACAGGCTAAATACTTTAGCATTGTGAAAAGGAAGACCCTAGCAATGTTTCAGAAGGACAGGTGGTGGCTACCTCAAAATAGAAGGGACGCGTGGTGAGACACGCTCATGGTATGTTCATTGTAATATTCGCGCCTAGAAAAAATATAATGCAGTAACGTGAGTGGCTGATGGGACTACTGGACACTCCTACGAGGCCGAGGTCTGATAAAAACCGCGAAGTTATTCAAAAAGTGGAACCAATGAGAGATGAATGCTTACGAACGCGCCAAGTCTAGCTTGGGCACGCGATAGCTAGCAATAACGCGGGAGATCGGCTAGACAACATCTCTACGATTGATTCTAGGATTAATGGGCATATTCTTGACCTGCGCAATTTTACGAGTTCAGTGATATTTGTTTCATTCCTGTACCACTATTATTTTGAGAAATTTTTATATAATTTCCCCCTCTATCGATACCTAGGGCCAGTTCATTTATAAGTGGCGTGAAGAGCCAAGACATTGCTATTACTTTTGTGCGTCTGAGGACGTAGGTTATTATTGCTATTACTTTTGTGCGTCTGAGGACGTAGGTTATTATTACAATTTGTGCGTCTGAGGACGTAGGCACTTGTACTTTGCGTGTCATGAGGACACAGATTTTATTAATACAAATATGTTAAATTCAGTGTGATAGATAGTCACAGTACTATTTTGTAGGGACAGTATCATCGACAATTCGCCAACAGACTGTTCTGGGGAATTAAGTACCTAAAACGGCGAATTTAGTAAACAGATATCGAGTGTGAATTAATCCATAACTTTTTGCATCAGCACGAGAGATGACATCGCATATCCTGGAAGAAGTTTGGAACTGTCAACACTCCATCGAGATGTTTGAGACGAGCTAAGCAGCTTTAAGTAGGGAAATGGCTGCAGATGTTCGTTGACGGTGACTGGCAGAGGATGAGTACTGAATAATATTCTTATTATCTGACAAATTAACTTATGGTATATGGGACATATTTTGTTTGTAAATATCTTGCTTGTGTTCATTAACGTAGTGTATTTAGTTTCGGTCTGACACACCTTTTGCATGGAAACAGCTCGCACACATTTTATAGTCGTAAGTTCTTGTTTGTTTGATTTAATTAACGTGACTATGTGAACGACCGTGTTCGCATATGTTTACGTAGTGCGATTAAGAAGCGTCTCTCGGAGATATATTGTGTTTCAGAAGTAGGACTGAATTAGTATAATCATGCAATAGATTGGAGGGTAAATTAATCTTGTAATGTTTATTATTGATCAGATTCAGTGAGTTTATTGCCGTTGGAGCAATATGAATTGTGGCGAGGAGCAGTCAGCTCTCTCGTAGGTTTTAATATTTACACCAGGAGTAAACATTTATATGTACGCAGATGATATGGCAATAACGTCGATCTCGCAGCAAATGTTACAAGAGGCGTTCGATAAACTTGTAAGATGGGCAGACAGTAATGACCTCAAGCTTAATCCACATAAGACAGTACACATGACGTTCAGGAATGGAGGTAGGTTACCAGCATCAGTGAAAATCATGTATGGCAATGTGGAGCTAACAAGGGTAAACTCCTACAAGTATCTTGGCCTGATACTCCAAACGACTGGACGGAATTTCTCCAAACATGTAAAAGATAGAGCTGCTACCGCGGTTATAGCCATGAATGAGATAAAACTAATAAGACAACTCTCCATACAGACTGCATTAGAACTCTTTCACATAAAAATTTCTCCAATCATGACATATGCAATAGGATTAATATGGGAGCATCTCTCGAAAAATGATCTTGCTCAGATAGAAAGGGTAAAGGCCATATACATGAAAAAGATTCTGTGTCTAGGACAAAATGCACCGTCAAGGACGACCTATGAACTAACGAGACAACCATTTTACATAGAAGAGTTACGTATAAGAATGTTACTGCCTTCTACAAAGCAATATCAGTTAATACTGCAAGAACTTCAAGAGAAGAAAGCCAACATCTGGATGGATTTCTACCAAACAGATGCCATGCTGACCTCAGAGTGGAGGAATTCTATGTATGAACTTCGCCATTTCATGACACGTTTCACTGTTCATGGTTTTCATTTCAAGCTGTGCTGCAAGAAGGTATACCACAACCCAGACGAGAACTGTAGGTGTGAGTTGTGTGGAAAGTTATGTGAAAGATATCACGCAAAAGTTTGTAGCAAGAGAACAGTGACATTAACAGAATTCTGTACATGACTTCATTGTGTGCAATATTAATTAATTTCTATTTGACCATTGGTTGCAATAAATATCATTATTAATATTTTTTAAATAGTTTGTGAGGATCTGATTCAGCCGACCTGTGTGAAAAGTGTTATGTCATTCCCAGCAGTGTGTGTGTGTGTGTGTATTTTATTGGTCATTACAAGCGGGAATTTCAGCGTAGACTGATTTCTGTCAGCTTGGTGCCAAGTCCATATGGTTACCTTGCGAGGACATATGTGACTATATCGATTAAGGTCTTACCATATGTTTATGTGGTTGAGATTTGTTGCTGTTGATTCTACGAGATAACGGTCAGTTGGTCATGTTATTTTTACACACTGGGGCTGGACGATGACCAGAGTTGAGGAAGGGGGAAGTTGTTTCACAAGGCGGGCTGAAAGGATTGCATCCAGGTCATTAGTGGAGACTTGTTGGCTCCGTAAAATTACTTGAAATACAGAATAAGAACTGATCAATGGTAAAAATTGTTTAAATAAATGGGAGTTGCCTACGAATCACTATAATCTCCGAAGCGTTAGCTTAACGTACATTTTTGTTCATATAAAGTAATCTCAGCCGGTGAGGCTTTTGTTGTTGATGGTTTCATTCCATGTTTATGTTCCGTATTAGTGACCCGTGCAGTCACGCGCGATGCTGTCTTTTCCTTGTTTGTGTATTGAGCAATTGGCCGTGTTGGCAGCTCATTTGTCAGATGCGTCATCACGTTGAAGGAGGGTCTCGAGGGAGATTCCTGTAAATATTAGATTTTAGATTGTGTGTCAGCATTAATTTTTTAAGGGTTTTTATTAGTGTTGTGTCCCATATCCGTAAACGTTCATTTACGAGATGATTGTTCGTAAGCAGCGTGGCTGTTACCCGCTGTAAACGAACAGTCATCCAAGTACTCATTCCTCGTAGTCAGTCATTACGCGTACATACAATCAAATGCAAGTTAGTGGAACTTGGATCCACAAATTTTTTTATAAGGGGGAGATCCGTCTGACTCCTCAACTTTTGATAATTATTTCTGTCATGTGAAGATTCAGGGAGGAAATTTATTATTGTTGTTGTCTATATTCATTTTATTTGCACTAATAGTCATTAAATTATGTTATTATTTTACGTCTTGTCACTTCCTTTCTTAATTATAGTTTTAATCCTATGACCCTTACCTCAGTAGAGCATGTTGTTTGGCGAACGTAAACATCACACTATGAACTGAGCGCGACCCCTTGATCAAGATTCTTGCTTATAAACACTGCAATACTAAAGGGTTCAGTATGTGTTTTACCGGAAGACGTACGGTTTAGTTACATTGTATAAACATGTTGAGCAGACCAATCGTGAGACCTATTACTCTGTGTTTGCAATATCTTTGTGGGAGGCCATTCTATGTTATCAGTCTGGCAACAACGTTTCAAGCGTCGCGTGTCAAGTGACGGAAATGTGTTTTGACGGGTTCACTCGCTCTCCGCGTAACTGGCCATCTTATGACCTGCCTGGATGACCTTCATCTCTATATCAATTGGCTACACGACTGTTACGTTTATCTGATGTTTTGATGTTTACACAAAAAAGCATTCGGTATCCTCTGGTTGACGGGTTTCAGACAGTAACTTAAAAGGAGAGGTCGCCAAGTGGTTTTCTAGCAAAGTGTTCAAATTTGGAGGGTTTTCTCTTCATAAGAAAATATTTTGGCCATGTTCGAGCGTTTTTGCCAATGGGCCTTAGAGTGTTGAAAATTGAACGTATAAAATCAATCCTCAAACTTGTGTAGTCCTCTTCTCGCACACGTTCCCGGTTCGTTTCCGTGGCGTAGTCGCTAGCGCATTGGCGAGTGGAATTAAAGGTTTCGAGTTCGAGTCAGACCTTCGTCAGGTTTCTTTAAATGTATTCTTTACTGTTATTATTGTCTTTTGCATTCTAGATACAGTTGATTGTAGACAACCGTACACACGTAATATTGAATACGCATAAGCGTCCATCAAGACCTCCAACTTATCGAACCCGCTTATACGGCACTTGCGTGACGATGAGTGTCCCGCGATGTTACTCACACGAGTACCGTATCGAGTTTTGGATACAGTCAGTTTAGCTTGATGGTAGAGCAGCGTGGAACAGCGGGAAGGGCTCTTGCTTTTCTGCATTAGACTCGGCGCAGTGCACATGAACGTAGCGTCGCCGGCCAGGCTGCATTTACTTTTTAACGAATAAAACTTACGACTCGTTCATGCTTCAAGGACGAATAATAATGATGTTAAAATATTGTACATAGCTCTAAAACCGAAGAGACCACAGCACATACATTATAGAAAACACAAAAGACAATAATAACAGTAAAAAGAAAAGTCCTGACCTAGGTCTGACTCGAACTCGAAACATTTACTTCAGCACGCCAATGCGCTAGCGACTACGCCACGGGAACGAGCAGGGAACGTGTGCGAGAATAGGACTACACAAGTTTCAGGATTGATTTTAAACGTTCAATTTTGAACACACTAAGGCCCATTGGCAAAAACGCTCGATCACGGCAAAAATATTTTCTTATGAAGAGCAAACCCTCAAAATTTGAACACTTTTCTAGAAAACCACTTGGCGACCTCTCCTTGTTAGTAGGCTTGCAAGCAGTTACCGAATGCGACGTACTTGTTCTCTTGTTTCCTCGTAAACCAAGCACCTTTTTTCTCCAGGTTTTTAAATTTGTCAGCGCATCCTGACCGAGGAATCGCACGTTCCTGGCTGGCTAGTAATATTCCACCTATCCTATAAATTTGTAGGCTAGGTGCTTCTCGGATTATAACGCAGGGATGTGTAATGTAAGGCTTTGAACTCTTCAGTTGGTCAACATGAGTTTGCCCAATGGCTGGGTACAATGTACTCATATATACACTGGTAAAAAAAAGTTTTGCATATTGCAAGATGTTGTATTTCTGAACACGACCGGGGGGGGATGGTGGCTCAGCGGTCTAGCTGTATGCCTCTCACCAAGGCGGTCCGGGTTCGATTCCCGGTCAATGCATGTGAGATTTTCGAAGTGAAATGCCATGTCCTGTGGTTCGGATTCCACGTAAAAAGGAGGTCCCGTGGCTCATGATCTCAAGATTAACGGTCACGTTAAACTACAAGCTTCCTTGAACACGACCGGAAAATTATGTGACATATGATTTGTAGCATCGTTGAAACGCGTTACATTTGTTTTCCTGGCACTGTGCTCATACAGTCACTACCTGTGAGCGATTCTGATCGGTTGCGACGTTGGAGTTCAGTTGAAAAGGACGTGATACTACTGTTTTACCGTGTAATTTACTGCACCACAGTAACAGAAATTCCACGGCACACGATTTCAGCAGCAGATAGAGTTCGAATAGTGTCTTTAATGCAACATGGTCACATGATACAAGCCGAAGTAGCTGAAGTGGTGCGATGTAATCAAAATGCCGTTTCCAGATTGTGGCAGAAATTCCAACAGACACTCACCATAGCTGATAACCCAAGGATAGGTCGACCACGCAAAACAACCGCTGCGAAAGACCGATACATCTGTAGGTCCGCTATGAGACAATCTAGGAGCACAGCAACCACCATACGGAGGCAGCTTCGAGCGGCTACAGGAGTCAATGTGTCTACACAAACTGTACGAAATTCACTCCACAATGTAGGACTACGTTCACGAAGGCCATTAAGGGAACCACGCCTTGAATGGGTAAGAAGATATGAAACTTGGACCCAGGAACAATTGGCCCAAACGTTATTTACAGATGAGATACGCATTTCGTTGCATCCAGATGACAAAAGTATTCATGTCTGGAGGGCAAATGGTCAACGTTTCAATGAAACTTTCATTGTTGAACGCTACCAGCAAGTTGGTGATTCAGCACTCACCACTCGTCTACATCCAGGGCAATATGACGTCACGAAAATACGAGAACAACGTCCTTGAGCCCATTGTTCGTGGATTTACACCTGAAATTAAAGGAGATTTCACTTTCACGGACGACAATGTTCGTGCCCATCGCGCACTGTCTGTGAATAGGTTCTTGTAAGGACATGGTACTCAAAGGATGGTGTGGTCACCATAGTCTCCTGATTTGAATTGCGTGGTCCATGTATTGAGATTACTGAAAACATCAGTTTCAAACAGTCCCCAGCCACCACAAGCCCTACAAGACCTTATGCCTGCTGCCATAGAGGAATAGGACAATCTTCCACAAGATGTACTGGATACTCTGGTGATGAGCATGCCAAATCGCTTCCACGAATTGGGATATTTCCATAGTTGGTGCTGTGATATGATATTTTAATCAACCTACATGAACGTTGGGATACATAATAACCACCCACGTAATTTTAATTTTAACTTTTCAGTGTAATTATCTTTGATATCAGTTTACATGGAAGGAGAGGGTATTTTATTATGTTTATATTCAATTGGAGCTAATGGAAGATTTTCGATATACGAATACCATAAATTTAACGCGAGGGCAAGATTGAGCAGGAAGCCGAGATTTTAAGTCATTTAGCGAGGCAGAGTATATGTCGCAACTCAAGTTATTCTCGACCATAGGAACAGCGGGGCGCTTTCCCAGAATTGGAGCAGACAAGGACTGACGCCTCTCTGAGGCGCTTTTTTACGAACTTCGTTCATGTGAGGTCAAGCTTACTGAGGACAAGAGAAACTAGGCTTTCGACGTACAGCATATCCTTATTTGGCTATAAGATCTGCAATTCCCAGAATCGGAGCCACGCTACCCCTGAGCAAATCAGAACTTTGACGACAACCCAATTTGATGGAGTGGGAGACTTGGGGGACAGCATCGCAAGAAGAGATTGGCCTACGACCACGTGTGATGGGTGCTGGAGAGAGGGATATCTAGAAGTTTTAAAAGACTCAACCCGGGGACGGAGAGTCACTCCATTTGATTCTTTTTCTGTAATCAGACTCGATTATCATGTTGATGGTCAGTCTAGTCTACTTTTGAGCATCACTGAGCTCATAAACTATTACAGTTGCAGTATGCTGGGAACATATCTCGTTCACGCATATTGATGATAACAGTTGTGTCTTTGGCTGTGGTCATAAATGGGATTCTTGAAGCTAGTACTTCATCTCACGCAACGCTATAATTTTACATATCAAGAATTTTCAAGAAGATGTTGACGATCTCGTACAGAAGACAACAGATTTGCTCGAGGTTGAGCATTTCGGACCATGAAGTCAGCACTGGTGAGCGTATATGACATTATGACATATCTCTCTGTTTTTCTTTCAAAATTAATCAATCTTTCTTTGGGCAAAGTAACTGTAAATTCATTTAAATTCTGCAATAAGTTAAAGTAATATGGCTCCGCTTCGTCTTGATTTAGCCCCCACGTTAATAGTAAAGTCTACGTCTTCCATTAGCATGTGTTTTAAAGGTGATCTTTTTATTATAATTAAATTCAATTTCATTAAATTCAGTTTCCGTGTTAAATCCTTGTAGATAGAATTAGCTATAATACCGAACCTGTCCTCACTTAGTATATATCATTTGGTTAGAAGCTGGATGTTTCCCCACGAGCTGAGTTGAAGAGAGTCTATATAGCTGAGGTAAATAATGGTAAGTCTGATTATAGGTATATATCGATGTCCTAATGGTAATTGGACACGATGGCGCTCACCAGGTATAAATGTCTATAGTGGTTTCACCACAGTACTTCAGGTGAATGACCATTACTTATAGTTGTCCAACTGTGGAACTTGTTGTGGTGCAGATTCACTCCCATCAGGAGAATAATAACCATCACAGAATGTCGCAGGGCTCATGGAGGCCACACACACTACTAATTACACAGAAAATTGACTTTAATTGTGGATTAAGGATTACGTGAGGAGTTGTTTACATTGCTGTTATGGCGACATATTCGTTTTTGCACATTGGCTCATGTGTTAACTCTAAGATAACTTGTTTGTTTATGTGTTGTGCTGAACACTATTATCGGATAAGGCACGTTGTATGATATTTGGCCTAGAAATACAAAATCTTGCAATATGCAAAACTTTTTTCGATCAGAGTATAATATAATGGTAAATAAACACCCCTGAGAAGAATTACCTATATTATTTATAATTGCCCGTTATTGAATGGTGATTATAGCTAATTCATAAAACATTCACCTCTCACCGCTGGGTCCGTGGTTCAAATACCGGTCACTCCATGTGAGATCTGTGCTGGACAAAACGAAGGCAGACAGGTATTTCTCCGGGTACTCCGGTTTTCTCCTATCAAAATTTAATTCCAGCAACACTCTCCACTATCATTTCATTTCATCTGTCATTCATTTAATCATTGCCCTGAGGAGTGAGTCAGGCCTCGGCAGCCGGCACAGTCCACATCCTAGCCGTTAGATGGGGGCTTCATTCATTCCATTCCTGACCCGGTCGGAAGCAGGCTGTAGATTTTCATTTCATATTACATTATATTACATTACATTACACCGGGTAATTAAGCAGCCTCTTCCAATATCGTTTGCTGTAACCCACTTTTCCCTCGATGTGACTACAGACTAATACGAGGGAACAATAATAATGTTCAGCATCGTTTGCGGGATATGTTTGCACTGCATTAGTACCATGCGGGATGCAGTCAGAGAAATATCGACCTTTCTGCCAACACGCGTTAGTTGGGTTACAGCAAACACTATTGGAAGGGGCTGCTGAATCACCCAGTGTTATGCTAGGTTTTATACTATATTATTCCCCCGCCCAGTCATTGGGCAAATTCGTGCTGACCGACTGAAGAGATACAGGGATATGATGTGGCATCAGTGAAAATTACTTCATTTCAGGATTTATGGAACGCGTGCCTTTAATTGTACTTGGGAATCTATAGCCCCGGGAATTCAGTTTACATGTCATGCATACCACTGATGTGAATTTTCATTTTAAAATTCCCCCAGGGGATCACATCTAGTGGGACGTGGGTTGGCGATCACGGGACCTCAGCTGAGTCCGGCATTGCTTCCACTTACTTGTGCCGGGCTCCTCTATGTCTTCCTTCCTGTCGACCTCTCTTGGTCAACTCTTGTTCTCCTCCGACCCCGACTGTATTAGGTTATCCGAGGCCTAGGGAGTCTTTCACTTTCCCGCCTTAATTGGCCCTTGTCTCATCTTTTCTGATACCCTCATTCTTCGAGGGGTCAGCCTTCTTTTCCTTTTCAAGTTATCTCCTGTCTTCTGCTCAAGGCCCTCAAGGAGGCCGGGTGTATGTAGCCCCACCACTTCTGGAACACCCTGGATAGTGCTACACCCTCAAGGGCTCACGGCTGGTGAGTTTGCGAGTTGGCGACCCCGAGGGATTCCCGAGCTGGGACCGTTTTGACCCCTATTTCCTCTGACATTGGGGCGAGCCCTCTCCTCTTTCCCTTTCCTATCTGCCTTTCATGACTCTCCTTCTTTCCAAGTCCCTTAATCCACATTCTTCGAGGGTTGAGGGCATTTCTTTTCTTCCTGTCCTTTATATGCTTTATCCTTTGTTTACCGTTTCTTTTTCTAGTATGCAAGTCTGTAGTTAGTATTAGTTATAGTTTTCATTCTCATCTCATCTTTCACAATCACTCAAACCATTAGGGGCCGATAACCAATGATGTTAGGCCCCTTAAACAACAATTATCATCATCATCATCATTTTAAAATTACAACAAGCATCAATTAGAAATCCTCTTTTGGTGAGAAGCAAGCAGCTAGACATGCCTCCTTGTATCAAAAGAAGGGACCTTCCTTGCTGTGTATCTGCACTTTAAAGAAGTAGAAGTTTGGGAACTGATAAAATCTGAGCATTGCTAACTCCAGTATTATTTACTCACGTCTGGTTGACACGAACGAGAGTGGTGGCGTGATGTGCCTAACATGTCACTCGTGTGGATATGAATATGTGTCCCAACACATATTGTTCCATTATCATAATGAGCGTTCAAATCGTCGTGTTTTGTGGCAAGTGAAAGCCTGCCGCCGATAATGGTCTGGGGTGAAGTTAATGTGAGGGTTGTGTTCACTATTATTGCTTACAGTAGCCAACTCGCCGCTGCCTGTATTTTGAAATGTGATGGATGAGAATTGATCATCAGTGTCATATTGCAGCCGGAGTATACTTTTAATCACAATAATATAGCATAATTTATTAGCATGCGTATTCCATTGGATCCCGGCTTCATGGTGTAACAGTAGCGCACCTGTCTCGGGCTTGGTTCCTGATTTCTAACTCTTTCAATGATATTTAAAAAAATTACGAGCCTTACAGTAGTCGCATATGATGTGTAACATCTGACATAGAAGAAACCTCACGTGGAATTGTTGATACACCGGTATTTTATAGTATTATTGGCACTGATATTAATCTATTGTAAAAGGGAGTGTTTTACAGATATTGTAGTTTATAATACGGAACTCATTTTATTAGATGATTTGTAGCTTCCACCAGCACTAGCCTAAATAAAGAATACGATATGGCTCAACTAGATTAATAGACGCGACACCGCTCATAGCCTTAAATTCCTTATAAACAGGTCCTCTTGATTCACAGACCAACACGTAATTTCATATGGATTCTGTTAAAATGAGTCATAATGATATGATAAATATCGTTTAAAATGTTAATCTGGTAGCAAAAATATCTACCCCGCCCAGGATTCGAACCCAAGATCTCTAGATTTCACAGTCATACGCAATAAGCCCACGGCTATTTCGACTACGCAAATATTGTGCACAAGATGGTGACTTATTTCCACGTTTCAATAATAATGCATTACGGAATTAAGTTTCATTTATATTTTGCTTGATTCGATAATGTTCCTGAGTGACATTGAGTTTAAAATGCCTTATGCCAATGCAATGCCGACTACTTACAATGTTTGATATTAAGGCATTTTACCATTTAAATACTGATACGAAGACTTCGAACATGTACCATGTCATTTGTTTAAATCACTTGACACCAGAGTTCGCATGAGCGTTTTCCGTTCAGTATGTCTTATACATTCCACATGGCCGAGAGTGCGTCATGGTATCAATTTTCGACACCGCGCGCTGATTGTTTCTCTTACCAGTGCCAGCTGGATCGAACGATCGATCGAGTTGGCAGTGCGTCTTATACTTCCGTTCGATCCACCACTGCCAGCTAGGGCACACTTCCATTCGATCGATCGAGTGGGCAGTGCATACTTCCGTTGTCCACCACTGCCAGCTAGTACACTTCCGTTTGATCGATCGAGCGGGCAGTGCATACTTCCGTTGTCCACCACTGCCAGCTAGTACACTTCCGTTTGATCGATCGAGCGGGCAGTGCATACTTCCGTTTGATCCACCACTGCCAGCTCGATCGTTCCGATCCCCTTCCGTCCCCAAATTTCAAAATCACTCCCACAAAACTATCCAGCAACCGAGCGGAAAGATGTTGCACATCAAAAACTGACGTTAGGGCTGAACAGGGGGCCGCTCAGCCTCACGAGTACAATTGATAGCTGTCTGATCAGAGTGGTAGCGCCTCCTATCAAGAAAGCCAGGATTACCAGCCGGGGGGAAACGTCGCGCTCACCATGCATCAACCATAATCTGCAAACCAAATAGCTGAGCAACGATCGCTTGGAAAGCCAAGACCTTTCATGGGCTGTTGAGCCATTTCTATCAATTGAACACTGGTTGTCAACTCCTTGGAGCCAAGCATAATGGCTCTCATCGTTTCTCAGACTTATCTCGATTCACCAATAATTGTAAAGGTAATGACTAAGTGAAATGGTATATTGGCTTTCACGGCCAGTGAATTAAAACTCAGCAATTCTAGGTTTGTGCCGTGTCTTGTATGGGGTTTCACCTATGACACCAAGCTGGCTCATCAGCGGGCTCTTGGTGTCCCCGCCCGGACCCCCACAGGAGTAGCGAACTGCGCGCTACCTCCCTTTTTATACAGCGCCCCTGCACCTGTTGACTACGAGAACTCAAAGCTCATGCAGCCATAACCTCCCTATGAAGGGTTCCAAAAAAGAGGGTATATTGGCTTTCACGGCCAGTGAATTAAAACTCAGCAATTCTAGGTTTGTGCCGTGTCTTGTATGGGGTTTCACCTATGACACCAAGCTGGCTCATCAGCGGGCTCTTGGTGTCCCCGCCCGGACCCCCACAGGAGTAGCGAACTGCGCGCTACCTCCCTTTTTATACAGCGCCCCTGCGCCTGTTTACTACGAGCTTGGTGCCATATTCATAAATTCTCGAGAAAATCGACTTCGAAGTTTTCCGAGCGCTTCATATCCAGTAAAGATGTTACCGAGTTTGAGCAGGACGCGTGGCTCACCCGGTAAGATTCGGGCACAGTAATCGCTGGGACGCTAGTTTGAGTCTCTCTTCGGGTGCTATTTTTGATGTGTAACTTCTTTCCACTCTGTTGCTTGATATTTTTGTGGGAGTGATTTTGAAAAATTGGACGGAAGTGGATCGGAACGATCTAGCTGGCAGTGGTGGATCGAACGGAAGTGTGCCTGCTGGCAGTGGTGGATCGAACGGAAGTGTGATCGATCCAGCTGGCACTGGTAAGAGGAAACAATGCGGAATGTATATGACATACTGAACGGGAAACGCTCATGCGAACTCTGGTGTCTATGAAATTGAGGAAATATCGCTGACCCAATTGTAGATTTCCGACGAAAGATTCAGCATTTGCTCTTTGTTATTCTTGTATTTATATCAGTGTCATTCGGTACTGTCTTTGACCGTCTTAGTAGAGCAAACGTGTATGTCAGCGCCGGAATATCCCAGTTATTAAAAGCTTTCATAGTATTCCTACAGAACTGTTATGATATCAGTATTTTTTGGTAAGTTCCCATTACATTCTCCTTTAAAATTTTGCTGTGGAATGCTTCGAGCATACAATAGGATAGAGAGTGGGCCCGCTATGCTTCTACCGGCCGAACATGGTGTAATGTTTTAAAAATTAAATATATATCTCTAAGAAGATATAATCCGGGAGAGCGCTATTTCATAGGTTATACACTAGGAAAAATACACACATCAAAAAAAGTTTTGCATCACCTCGGTTCCCAGATCTCCGGCATATAGACGTTGACTGTGTATATTGTATCCAAGATACAGTCCCTTTGACTGTTCATAGATGTCACTAAAACTGCTCAAAGATGTAAACAACCATGCATGAGCAGGGCCTATTAGACGGAAGGGGTACGACAGCCGATCAGTTCCAGTCATTCCACCAGGACGAAGGTACGCTGCTCATGTTGTCTGTAGTTCTACCATGCCTAAAAGGTCAATACCGCAGTTTGATCGCGTCCGCATTGTTACTTTGTGTCAAGAAGGGCTCTCAACAAGGGAAGTTTCCTGGCGTCTCAGAGTGAACCAAAGCGATGTTGTTCGGACATGGAGGAGGTACAGAGATACAGGAACTGTCGATGACAGGCCTCGCTCAGGCCGCCCAAGGGCTACTACTGTAGTGGATGACCGCTACTTACGGATTGCCGCTCGGAGGAACCCTGACAGCAATGCCACCATGTTGAATAATGCGTTTCGTTCAGCCACAGGACGTCGTGTTTCAACTCAAACTGTGCGCAATAGGCTGCATGATGCGCAACTTCACTCCCGACGTCCATGGCGAGGTCCAGCTTTGCAACCCCGACACCATGCAGCGCGGTACAGATGGGCCCAACAACATGCTGAATGGACCCCACAGAATTGGCATCACGTTCTCTTCACCGATGAGTGTCGCATATGCCTTCAACCAGACAATCGTCGGAGACGTGTTTGGAGGCACCCTGGTCAGGCTGAACGTCTTAGACACACTGTCCAGCGAGTGCAGCAAGGTGGTGGTTCCCTGATGTTTTGGGGTGGCATTATGTGGGGCCGACGTACGCCACTGGTGGTCATGGAAGGCTCCGAAACGGCTTTACGATACCTGAATGACATCCTCCGACCCATAGTGCAACCATATCGGCAGAATATTGGAGAGGCATTTGTCTTCATGGACGACAATTCTCGACCTCATCGTGCACATCTTGTGAATGCGTTCCTTCAAGATAACGACATCGCTCGACTACAGTGGCCAGCATGTTCGCCAGACATGAACCCTATCGAACATGCCTGGGATATGTTGAAAAGGGCTGTTTATGGACGTCTTGACCCACCAACCACTCTGAGAGATTTACGCCGAATTGTCGTTGAGGAGTGGGACAATTTGGACCAACAGTGTCTTGATGAACTTGTGGATAGTATGCCACGGCGAATACAGGCATGCATCAATGCAAGAGGACGTGCTACTGGGTATTAGAGGTAGTGGTGTGTACTGCAATCTGGACCACAAATGCTGAAAGTCTAGCTGTATGATGGTACAACATGCAATGTGTGGGTCTCATGAGCAATAAAACGAGCTGAAATGTTGTTTGTGTTGATCTCTATTCCCTTTGTATTTAAAGGTTCCGGAACTCTTGGAACCGAGGTGATGCAAAACTTTTTTTGATGTGTGTATTTTAATATGCTGCACGAGAATACTCTTATCCCCAGGCGTGACGTGTCTCCGACACCAACCAGGACACTACAGTAAACAAGGTAGATTAATGTACGCAGTAACATAACCACAATTCATCGTAATGCCACTTATTATTTTGTAGTGCCAAGGGATGTATAATAATAATGTTATTGGTTTTACGTCCCTTTTAACTACAATGGCTTTTAGAGACGCCGGGGTGCCGGAATGTTGCCTCGAAGGGGATATTTAACGTGCCAGTAAATGTACTGACACGGCTCCCTCGCATTTGCGCACCCTCAAATGGCAGCTGACTGCACCAAGGGATGTAAATATAAATTGTAACAATAGTGCCGTCACAACAAGATACAATTTCCAGTTTAATACCATCATTCTAATACTAATTTTATTCAGGTTTCCCTTCTTAGAACAATTTATTTTAGAAACTATCGTCATATAACCATTACGATGCAATAAAGAAGATAGAATGATTCAATCTATAACTTCCTTCACGTTTATCTTTCATATAATGTCTTTCATACAATAGCTTTCTTTTATCAGCGCCAATAACCTCTAACCTCCCCTCTTTTTGTTTAACTCTCCTTGTCTTTCTCTATCTCTGGAATTTTTTAAAGTAAGCACTCCTATTCCACTAGTTCAACTTACAAGCACACAAGCACTCCAACCTGCGCTAACCATTTTGCTTCCAAAAAGTAGCAATCTATTTCAACCTTTCACCACAATCGCAGAGAATATGAAGCTAACCAAATACAGATATATCACTGCCTGCACGATTTCAGTAAATATAACTTTCAGTGGGGCCAAAATAAAATCAGCTGATGTTGGCCAAAACAAAGTTGTCTCCCATAAGAATAGCATTATGAAGTGACTTTAAATCCCATTTCAAGCGTATTCCTTGTGATTAACCGACTATTTCTTTTGAAGATGGTGTTAAATACAATTCCTTCTGAATAGCCTATTGCTGTTTTTTTTTAATGAAAAGTGTGAAGTATGCGAAATTTTGGTGAGTTGACATATCAGTGTTGGAATGCGTAAAATGGTGACGTGTGTACATGGTTAGGAAATTATAAGACAGTGAATATAATATTTTACGTGTAATTTTGAACCGTAATAAACTCGACAAAGCATAGGCCTACTAGTAACATGTATGACTCTATTATGCTGGTTATGCTTTATAAATCAAGAATGTTGGCCGATAATTACCCGATCGGATCCATTAACCTAATTATAACTATCATCAATACAAATTCAAAACACGATCATTTTATGCAGCTGATAACCTTTGTGGCCTGCGTAAGAACCACCAGTACACTTACGTTAGAAATTTCACAGGCCTGCACATTTAGTTTATACCGTAATACAGTTATGGATGATCATGATGATTGCTTTAAGGGGCCTACCATCTACATTATCAGTCACTATCAGACACTCGTCACAAATTGTTTAACATGTCTAAATGTTCAGACTATATCAAACTATAGACTAATAAATGTGTTAATGAAGCCTAATGAGTAGTACCAGACAGCAAAATATCCAGAATTACATATATTTCCATGCTTAGAATATATTCGACCAATAATATGACGAATAAATTGACTTCACATATATTTCATCTCAATTTCATAGTAGGGTAACATGCCAGATGTTGCACGTCATATGCGACTACTGTAAGACTCGTATCTTTTTTTCTTTCAATTCATATACTACTAATGTGATTGAAATATAAAAATCATCAAGTCTATAGTAATTCACAGATATGTAATTATAATTTCCAATGAAAAAACACATGTCTCATTTCTAATTATCTCCTATTTGAAATTGCGAATAAGCGACAAAAATAATATCCAGCTCACACCTTGTAGATTATTATTATTATATTTTTCTTATCGAGTTTACCCTCCAGGGTGGTGGCTCCCACGGACTTAGCGAGGGAACTCACCCCTACCACCGGTTCAGGCAGTGTCCTAGAGCGGGGAACATCTAATCGGAGTGGATACAACTGGTGAGGTGGGATCAGCACCTCGCCTTACCTCCAAAGCGAACAGGGGCCTCATGAGGGAAGGGATTGGAAGGTTAGGATGGATAGGAAAGGAAGAGGGAAGGAGGCGGCCGTGGCCTTACAGTAGGCACCATCCCGGCATTTGCCCGACGACGTAGTGGGAAACCACAGAAAACCACTTCGAGGATGGCTGAGGTGGGATTCGAACCCCCTCTACTCATTTGGGCCACCCGAGGCTGAGTAGACCCCGTTCCAGTCCTCATACCACTTTTCAAATTTCGTGGCAGAGCCGGGAATCGAACCCAGGACCTCCGGGGCGGCAGCTAACCATGCTGACCGCTACGTTACGGAGGCGACTAGTAGATTAATACAAGTGTAAATATAATAATAAATTAATGAAAACAATGGAATGAGTAAAATTGAATGTGATGAAATATTTGAATATGGCGGTTTCTTCGAGATCTGTCATTATTTCGAATGACAGTTCTGCGTGTATTGTTTGCCTTTGTAATGTTTTTCTACCTGCGAAGTGGGCACAGCCGCTCTAGCACAAAGGAATTGTGGGTATTCCAGGACGGGTGGAAGGGATACATACCACGTCATTCGCAAGGTATGCCTGTTCGAAGTAGCATTTGACCGTTGGTTTCGAGAGAAGCAGACAGTGTTTCTTGGCGTGGTGGGTGATTTTTTCTAACATACGGTAAAGAAGATTATAATGTTGGGCGTGGAGGACGACAATTTTTATATTTCAATCACATTAGTAGTACAGCATATGAATTGAAAGGGAAAAAAATACCACCCGAAATGGGACTCGAACTAGCGTCCCAGCGATTACTGTGCCCGAACCATACCGGGTGAGCCACGCGTCCTGCTCGAACTCGGTAACATCTTTACTCGATATAAAGCGCTCGGAAAAGTTCGAAGTCGATTTTCTCGAGAATTTATGAATATGGCATCGAACGGCTATGGGAAATTATTGTTCGAGGTCTGAACTTTACGTACCCGAAGCGGGAAGAATTACAAAAATCCGATTGCCGTAGGGTCCCCTTGTTAAACTGGAAAACGGAAATTGATGATGCATAATAAAAATAATAATAATAATAATAATGATTACTATTATTATTATTAGCCGAAGCCTCCGTGGCTTAGGCGGCAGCATGCCGGCCTCTCACCGCTGGGTCCGTGGTTCAAATCCCGGTCACTCCATGTGAGATCTGTGCTGGACAAAACGGAGGCAGACAGGTTTTTCTCCGGGTAGTTCGGTTTTCCCTGTCAAAATTTCATTCCAGCAACACTCTCCACTATCATTTCATTTCATTTGTCATTCATGTAATCATTGCCCCAGAGGAGTGCGTCAGGCCTCGGCAGCCGGCACAGTTCATATCCTCGCCGCTAGATGGGGGCTTCATTCATTCCATTCCTGACCCGGTCGGAGACTGGAAGCAGGCTGTGGATTTTCATTTTCATTATTATTAGCCGTCAGGGTGCAAGAATTTTGCACTGGATGGGAGTCACCTTAGCGTGCCGATATGTCCACTACCTGTCTCACTTCAACACCCTAACATTTAACGGTTGTTACAGAAAGCTTACTTTACTTCAGAGGTGGGCACTATTCGGCTCATTGGGCAGCGCTCCCGCTCCGGCAGGAGAGAGAGCCGAGTATGCGCTCTCACCGAAATTAACCTTGTAGTTGCTTGCACAGCTTGCTACTACAAGCGGCGTATTGAAACAGCTTTATACTTGTGCCCTGCTTGTTGTGCATTAGATGATTAGATTATGGCGCTACGTACATACATTTAATTATATTCCTTTTATTAGGTTCTGTGTAGGAAACATAAATAATTACTTTGACAGCTGATAAGTACACACTCCTTTGACCACTACCGATAGTCCTGAAACGACAATAAGCCACCCTAACAACTTGTTTAGAACACAAGGAACGAAAACTTGCAGTACGAGTACAGAAATCAATACATGAATAAATATCATTCACCATAAACAAAAATATAGACCTATGTGTTCTTATATATCTGAACTGTCATTCTGCAGATGAGGAGGTGTGCGTATCCTTTCGCTGAAGCAGACGGGTTACATTTGGAGCTATCGACCTTGCACTTGCAATTCGAAGAACGGCGGTGAGATGTGCGTCAGGAGTGGCTCTTCTTGGAGATTTATTTAACTT
Source organism: Meconema thalassinum (assembly GCA_946902985.2). NCBI lineage: Eukaryota > Metazoa > Arthropoda > Insecta > Orthoptera > Tettigoniidae > Meconema > Meconema thalassinum. The sequence continues at coordinate 1,386,223,739 of OX336389.2, forward strand.
CATTAGAGAGAACAGTTTCTCACACAGATATGTTGAACCAAACATTGATAGAAGTTTGGCAGTCATTTTGTGCATGTATGGGAAATCTGTTTGCAAAAACTGTTCATAAAAATGTGCTAAGCTTGTTCGTGATTCATATTTAGCGTACAGCCGTACACTTAATATAGGCCTACTCAGCCCGGTACAAAGCTGTACCTATGCTTGCGCCTTGACTGCGCATATTGCCATCTAGTCGTTCCAGCACAAACTATTAGCGAGCAGTCAGCTGGTCCCGGCTCTTTGGCTCCGCTCCCGCTCATCCAGTTGGCTCCAGGAGCTGCGCTCTCTCATTGCCCACCTATGCTTTACTTCCAAAAGTGGAGGTAGCAGTGAGGCTGTGCCACCTCTTGCGGTCACGGGCTACGTATTGAGAATCCGGATCCAGAGGTTCTGGATTAATTTCCGGCTGTGCCAAAACATTTTATTCCTGTCTGAGGGTTGGAACGGGGCACACCCAGCCTCGTGAGACAAAAACTGAGCAGACAAGTGTTCGATTTCCACCTCACCTGTCATAGAAGTGGTTTTCCTTGGTGTCACCACTTCTACTACAGGTAAATGCTGGGATGGCTCCTAACATATGGCCACGGCTGTCACTTACCCAATCCTAGCCGAATTACAAATGCTCACGTTAATACAGCCTTCACAGTAATACGGGTTATCACAGAAATTCTACACACACACACACACACACACTCAAGAACATGGGAGCTACATAACGACGATGTTCCAAAGCGCCTAAATGAACCAACAACATCTCAAAATTTTCAACCAGAAAGGTAGCAGTGAAGCACACACATTTCCGGATTAAGGCAGTGTACTGATTTTGACCATAGTGGCTTTCGTTCTTGGCTGTCACCCCGGAGGTCTGGGATCGATTCTCGGCTCTTGGTGTGTGGGCTGAAGCGGGGGGGGGGGGCTAAACTGGGAATAGGAGTGTTCAATTCCTACCTCATCCGTTCTGAAAGTGGCTTTCTCTGGTTTCCCCCACTTCTAATCCTGGCAAATACTGGAATGGGACCTAACTTAAGGCCACGGCTGCCTCCTTCGCAGTTCTATTCCCAATTTACAAATTCACACACTAGTACATCCATCAAAATAAACTTTATTCGGCTTTTCCCAATTAATTGGGGTCGCCGGAGCCAGCCAGGCTCATTTTGGATTTGGCCGGGGATTTAAGGCTGGATGCCCTTCCTGACGCCACGTGAATTTTCAGGTGAAAATTCCACCCCGCTGTCACCGGGATTCGAACCCTGGCCATCCGGGTGAAAGACGAAGAGCTAAGCCACTGCGCCATCACGCTCCCCTAGCACATCCATCACAATAACAACCGGGTCGTTACGGCATGACTGCTGGCAGTCGCTCACATCCGGGAGGCGAGAAGGTTCGAATTCCCCCCGCCGACAACCTTGAAGATGGTCTTCTGTGTTTTCCCATCTTCCTTCCAGGCAAATGCCGGGGTTGGTCCCTAACTATAGGCCACAGACGCTAGGTTCCAACTCCTCGTCCTTACATCCAAACTTTCCTCCCCAACGGTACATGTAGCTCTCCCATTGGGTGTCCGTCTCGTAGAAGATACAAAACTGGCGAGCCGAACATGTCCTCGGACACTCCCGGTACTAAAAGCCATACGCAAAAAAATCACAATAACACAGGTTATCACAAATAATTCTACATACACCTAAATACACGGGGCTATATAACCATTTCTTCACAGCCCCTAAAATTAACAACAATAACAACTCTACCGATTTCCTGATAATATCATGCATTGTGAATGTGGTGTAGTGGGTAAGGAGAGACGAGACGGTGCGGTGTAGCCGTGCAAAGGCCAGGCTGAGATGTTACCTACTAGCAACAAACAGTTAACAATACCGGGGAGCAGCAACACGGAGCCAATTTCACGCCACTGCTTGTATGTTCAGTTTAACTTGATTTGCATAACATTTTGCCACGACACCGAGATGCGGGAGAGGGAGGGGGTAAGACGTGAGGTGGGTTCAAGCGGAAAGGGAAGGGTGGGACGTGGGAGATAGGCCTAGGCGCTGCTCGAGACGGGAAATGGAGAGAGGCAGTTGAAATGGACCGGGATGTAGCTTAACATTTAGGAGCTGATCTTTAGCATTCAAAGCGTTACCCGATTAACATCGATTTTGTAATTAATCATGAACTCTTGTTATTAAGCTCGATTTAGCGCCATGCACGAGACAACTCACTAACAATGGAGTGAAGCATTTACGAAGTCTGTTGAGAACTGCGGAAATGCCAAACGGAGATACTCCCAGTATTTTTTGTTGTTACATATTTTCTGTTTATTCTATTTGTTTTAAGTGTTCGGTTTCTTTTGTACATGATGACGTAACTAACATCCGTTCCCGAGCCAGAGAAATTAACCTCAGGAGATTAAAATTTATATTATCCCAACGAGATAAGGGACCCTCACACACAGGGATTTCCCTTCAGTCGAGTGCAGACAGTGACCAAATTAACTGCTCTGACCAGGACCGCGCAAGACTCAACCAGATAATTAGCCTGCACAATACAATCTGAATTGACCATTTACAACAACCACATACTCACTCCAAACAAGCAAATTCCGGGGGTCAATCACCACTTACAGTATTTTAACAAAACGTCACATTGGACTACGACTAACAAATATTGACGAGTTGCATTATTATCTTAACTAATACTGCAACTATATAAGTGTATATTGTGGTGTTTGAAGCCATATTTTCAGTGTTGCCTTAGTAAACAAGAGTTTAGTGCTTTTCAGTCGGTCAACACGAATGTACCCAAATGAGATGGGTTATGCCCTAATCCTGAAATAAATTACATGAGATTAATAATAAGTGTATATATTGTAAATATTTTCACCCATACTTTCAGACGTAGATTTTATAGCCTGGGTGTGATGGATCTGATGATGATCGCTTGACGATCGAAACTGGTCATTCAAGTGTATTTATTAATCTCATGTAATTCTTTTCAGGATTAGGGAATAACCCATCTCCTTTGGGTACATTCGTGTTGACCGACTGAAAAGCACCAACATTTGTTTTTGGAGATAACATTCTCTCCGGCTGGGAATCAAACTCTGACACTTCGGGCCAAAGCCTGGCACGCTAACCAATTAGCCACGCAGCCGGGAAGTATTGATACCATGCACGCTACTCTTGTGGCACCCATTGCAGTTAAACCATTGTTGCGAGGTGGGTGTTCAACATGCAGCAGTTTATTAACGATGGTGACATCATTTCTAAACATGCAGAAACACAAACAAAAGGAGGAATTACTGTAAACATTGTATCGTAATAATAATAATAATAATAACAGCTTGCCACGGTGGGTGAGTGGATAGCGTGTCGGTCTACTAACCCCAAGATTGCAGGTTCGCTCCTGGCCGTGGTAAGTGATTTTTGAAAGGCGGCAAAAATGCGAGACGCATGTCATACGATGTTGGCATGTCAAAGAACCCATTTGAATTCAGTCAGCCGTGTTCATAATGGCAAAATTAATCTCGGGAGTTTCCGCCAACACAAAGTTCCTCATTTCTCTACTAGAAAGCGCTATAGATATCTAACCTCCTTGACGTTCATAGTGATTCAAGGAACAACGAAATTCGACATGCAAACTACCCTCTGGGTGTCAAATTACAAAGCTTGCACCCGGCACCCGAGGCCATACGAAAAAAAAAACAATAATAATAATAATCAAACCTAAAAGGTTTGCTGGAGAATAATAATAATAAAATTGTTTCAATGTTGGGAGTATGAGATGAAGATCAACATTTCAAAGACGAATGTTATGTTATGTCGGTAGGGAATAAATGCAAGAAATTAGAATACCAGGTAGGAGGAGTTAAATAGAATCGGGTGGAACATTTTAAGTACTTGGGCTGTGTATTCTCTCAGGTTAGTAGTACAACGAAGGAAATAGACAACAAGTTGGGTGCTTTTCAGTCGGTCAACACCAATGTACCCAAAAAGAGCTGGGTTATACCCTAATCGTGAAATAAATTGTATGTCTACCCCTTATTATTCCCGTTTTCCAACGGGGTCGGGGATGAGATGCGATGGAAGTCATTGTGGCGATGGGTTTTACGGCCGGATGCCCTTCCTGACACCAACCTCATGAGAGGAGTTAATGAGAGATGAAATGAATGATGGTGAATGAAACTGACAAGGATGTGGAAGGAAGCGGCCGTGGCCTGTCAGAATGTACCGTCCCAGCATTTGTCTGGTGTTGAAAATGGGAAACCACGGAAAACCATTTCAAGGACGGCCGACGGTGGGGCTCGAACCCACGCGTCTACCGAGTCAGCAGAGAGCTTGGCCCCATGACCTAATGCTGCACTTTAGCCAGCGTAGCCACTACTGTCGGTTAATCCTGAAATAAATTACATGAGATTAATAAATACACTTGGATGACCAGTTTCGATCGTCAAGCGATCATCATCAGATCCATTACACTTAGGCTATAACATCTATGTTTGAGAATAAAGGTGAAAAATATTTACAATATGTACCATTATTTAGTTGCAGTATTGGTAATGCAATTGTCGGTGTATGCTAAATGTAGTATATCTAATGTTAGGTGAAATGCTACACACCCCGGTTCAGTCGACCACAACTGGTGCTAGAGTGAACACGAAACTGCTCGAAGTTCCAACCAGGAAGACAACCGGATAAGTATCAGCCTGCATTATTACAGTATAACCATAGTTGATTTTTTACAACCATATAATCACCCCGAACAGACAAACTCCAGATTTCTATCACCATTTTAGCATTTCACCTAACATTAGATATACTACAGGTTGGTTGGTTCTTAAGTTTAGGGGCTGTGAAAACGCGGTCATGTAGCCCCGTGTACTTTGGGTGGGTGTAGAATCTGTCTGATAACCGGTGTTAATTGTGATGACTGTATTAGTGTGTGTTATCTGTGTTTTAATTTAAGTACTGCAACTTAGAATTTTTCAAATAGTTCCTACTTTTGCCGCCAAGCGCCACCGTCAACGACTACTAGGCCAAGTTCAGAACTTAGCTACTAGACGCCACCGCAGTCGGCTCTTGGCAACGAACGTAGAAACCTAAGAGCGTTGTTTGCATTCTTAACATATCCAATTTAGCTTCACACAGGTGAAATTAGTGGAAGGTTCTTTAACATGCCATAAATCTATGACATGGGACCGCCGGCTTTACTTCCCCTCCGAAGGAAGGTATACTGAGGGATTTTTAACGCTCGTAAAAATCGGACGGCTTCGGCCGGGTATGAACCCGCTATCTTGGGCATAGAAGCTCAGCATGCTACCGACTACGCCACTGAAGCCGCTAGATATACTTCATTTAGCATACACCGACAGTTGCATTACCAATACTGCAACTAAATGAAAAATCCACAGCCTGCTTCCAGTCTCCGAACGGGTCAGGAATGGAATGAATGAAGCCCCCTTCTACCGGCGAGGATATGGACTGTGCCGGCTGCCGAGGCCTGACGCACTCCTCTGGGGCAATGATTAAAGGAATGACAGATGAAATGAAATCACAGTGGAGAGTGTTGCTGGAATGAAATTTTGACAGGGAAAACCGGAGTACCCGGAGAAAAACCTGTCTGCCTCCGCTTTGTCCAGCACAAATTTCACATGGAGTGACCGGGATTTGAACCACGGACCCAGTGGTGAGAGGCCGGCGTGCTGCCGCCTAAGCCACGGAGGCTACTGCAACTAAATAATTGTACATATTGTAAATATTTTTCACCTGTATTCTCAAATATTGACTAGATGTTATAGTCTAAGTGTAATGGATCTGATGATGATCGCTTGACGATCGAAACTGGTCATCCTAGTGTATTTATTAGTCTCATGTAATTTATTTCAGGATTAGCGCATAACCCAGCTCTTTTTGGGTACATTCGTGTTGACCGACTGAAAAGCACCAAACTTGTTTACTTAGGCAACACTGAAAAAATGGCTTCAAACCCCACAATGAAGGAAATAGAGTTGAGGTGTAGAAAAGCCAATAGTGAGTTCTCAGTTGAGACCTACAGTAGTCTGCAAGAAAGAGTTAGTGTAGCCACGAAACTCTCCCTACATCGCGCAGTATTTAGACAGACCTTGCTGTATGGAAGTGACAGCTGGGTAGATTCAGGATATCTGATATACCGGGTGGATCAGATGCCCTAATAATATTGTTCTTTGCAGCTTAACTAACGTTGTTATAGGGATTGTCGATATTTCTCTGCTTGCATCCCATATGGTATTAATACACTGCAACCATATCCTGCAAACGATACTGAACTAGATCACTTTTCTCTCGATGTGTCTACAGACCATTCGACCTTCCTGATGGCACGCGTTAGTTGGGTAACATATAAGGTGCGTTCAAAAATAACGAGCCGGAGGCTATAATGCGCAAACCGGTGACGACATCGGCTAATCTTGGCGTGTGCAACGAGGTGTGGTTCCGACCAGAGCGTGGAAGGCCACAGCCCGTCGCTAGAGGGCACGCGTGCACGTCACGTGACAATACAAAGCGAGCAGCAGCACGCACCAATCGTTCAACCAAGACCAAGACAGTACGCCATTCGACATGCTTCCTGGTGTGGTTGAAGACTGTGGGGCACCCATTGGGCACACACTTTCCGCAAGTGCAGTCGTTCCTTCATGATTGTGTACACACTTCCAACGCTCAATCCGACCACGGCGGCTATGGCGGTCCTGGGTAATGAGTGCATCAACCAGCCGGACGTTGTCATCGGTAATGCACGGGGATGCCCCAGACCGGGCATCATCGGCAAACTACACCCGTCCTTCCTTGAAGCGCTTGTGCCACGCCTTGACCCTTGCAAGGGACATGCAGTGTTCGCCATACACTTGTGACATTCGGCGATGAATATCCGTTCCCTCTACTCCTTCCGTTGTCAGAAACCGTTTGACGCCTCCATGTTACTGTTTACAAAGCGACTGGCAGTGTTGGACGAATGATGCAAGCTGCTGCTCACTCTGTATCGTCACGTGACGTGCACGCGTGCCCTCTAGCGATGGGCTGTGACCTTCCACGCTCTGGTCGGAACCACACCTCGTTTCACACGCCACGATTAGCCGATGTCGTTACCGGTTTGCGCATTACAGACTTCGGCTCGTTACTTTTTGAACGCACCTTATAATTGGGTTTACGTCCTTTCAAACTACTACAGGCTTTAGAGGCGCTGGGGGTACTGGGATTTAGCCCCAAAAAGGATATTTAACGTGCTGCCAGTACGTGATATTTCAACAATTTTATTTTTGGTAAGTACACTAATATCTTCTATTATCTGATTCTGTATTCGCAATAAAATAACGAATATTTTCCTCACATTTCACGACTGACACCTACCGACAGCTTTCGAACTATTGTCACCTCTTTTGGCAGCATACTTGTAGCAATCGGCAGCGACCGTGTTTTATCGCCTCTTCTCGGTAGTCACATCGAGGGAAAGATAATAGTGTTCAGTATCATTTGTAAGATGTGTTTGCAGTGCATTACTACCATTCCTGACACGGGAATATTCCCACAAATTCCTTCCTGAGGAAATATTCCCACGTAAGTTTCTCTCTCCCCCCCCTTCCGAGTCGCCTCCGTAGTGTAGCGGTCAGCATGGTTAGCTGCAGCCCAGGAGGTCCTGGGTTCGATTCCCGGCTCTGCCACGAAATTGAAAAAGTGGTATGAGGACTGGAACGGGGTCTACTCAGCCTCGGGTGGCCCAAAAGAGTAGAGGGGGTTCGATTCCCACCTCAGCCATCCTCGAAGTGGTTTTCCATGGTTTCCCACTTCGTATTCGGGCAAATGCTGGGATGGTCCCTACTGCAAGGCCACGGCCGCCTCCTGCCCATTTCCTTGCCTAACCATCCCACTCTTCCCATCCTTTCATCAGGCCCCCTGTTCGCTTTGCAGGTGAGGCCGCCTGGGCGTAGTGCTGGTCACACACCCCAGTTGTATCCCTGACTCAGAGTCTCAAGCTCCAGGACACTGCTCTCAGTGGTGGTAGAGGTGGGATCCCCCGCTTAGTCCGTGGGAAAAGCCGATCTTGGAGGGTAAAACGATAGCGAAAAAAAAAGTTCCTCCCCATGGGAACACTCCTATGTAAATTCCTCCCCACGGGAATATTCTCATGTTAATTCCTCCCCACGGGAATATTCCCTTAGAAATTCCTACCCAGGGGAATATTCCCAAGTAAATTCCTCCACACGTGAGTAATCCGAAGAGAATTCCTTCCCACATAATTCCTTCCCATGAGAATATTCCTACATAAACTCCTTCTCACGAGATTATTCCCACATAAATTCCATCCCAAGGGAACATTCCTACATAAATTGCTTCCCAAGGGAGTATTCCCGCGACCAACACCATTCACATCAGCTTTTCGTATTTTTACATGGCTAGTAACTTTGGAACTTAAACCGGACTCGTCAAACATACGGCACTGGACTACGGATGTGGCAATAACGTGGGATGACAGACAATTTGAACGCATGAAAGTAACTGGCCGATCAGCTTTACCACAACATCTCCGTAAGACTGTGCCACTCACTCTGACTAATCCCTGTTGTTTTAAGGGGCTTAAGTACCATTATCGGCCGGTCCCGTGTGTTGGGGTAGCATGCCTGCCTCGCACCCAGAGGCCCCAGGTTTGATTCCGGCTCTATCAGGGGATTTATAAACTGATGTGAGGAATGGAATGGGGTGCACTTAGCCTCATAAGGACAATTGAGTAGCTGTCTGATAGTGAGGCAGCGCCTCAGTCACGGAGACCAAGATTAACGACCTACGAGACCCGACGCGCTGACGACGGGTCATCTTATAATCTTCAGGCCAAATGGCTGGGTGGACCTAGATCCTTCATGAACTGCAGTGTCATGGGGTTTATTTGTTGTTTTTAAGTATTGTTACCGGCCCTTACTGTTAGACTTATGGTTCATTTTATGTACTAATATTGTTTATCGTTTCACTTAGTGGATTGTGACATCGTAGTTATCAGGAGTGTACGTAGGTGTGTGTACTGAGGCGTGCAAATTATTAGACTGGTTGGTTCCTTAGTTTAGGGGCTGCGACAACGCAGTCATGTAGCCCCGTGTACTTTGGGTGTGTGTAGAATCTGTCTGATCACCAGTGTTAATTGTGATGGATGTATTAGTGTGTGTAATGTGTTTTTATTCTAGTGAGGACTGCAGACAGCAATTTCAAGTAGTTCCTACTTTTGCTACCAAATGCTACCGTCCACGACACCTAGCTTGCGGACTTGGTTACCAGATGGCATCGCAGTCAGCACCTGGCGCGAACGTTGGAACTAATAGAGCGTTATCAATTCTAACCTACAAATGTTTTGCTTCACACAAGTGTAGTTACTGAAGATTCTTTTTCATGCCATAAATCTATGACATGCTACCACCGGCTTTACTTCCCCTCTGAAGAAAGGCATACTGAGGCAGTTTTAACGCTCTTAAATAATCTGATGACTTCGGCTGGGTTTGGACCCGCGATCTTGGGCTTAGAAGCTCAGCATGCTACAAATTATTACACTAAAAAATCAGTAACAATGTTTTACTCAAAATAAATTAATTAACCAATTGGTTACATATTTTATGGGTCTACTTAGTAATGATTTCTCTCCTATGGACTTACAACCTTCCCCATAAGGAATTGTGTCTGAATATTTTCCGAATTGGGGATTCCGAGGGAGAGCCAAGCTGGGTGCGTTTCCTGTTTTTTCATTGACTTGGGGATATACCCTCTAAATTAGGTGGCTTCAATCCATTGTCCACGAATCTTAAATTAGTTCACTGGCGACTCGTTAGTTAAAAAGATTCTGAATCCCACTGCTCTAAATGCAAAAAAGAAAAAAAAAACGTGGCACTACAGCCCATGAAGGGCCTAGGCCTACCAAGCGACCGCTGCTCAGCCATTTTGCCTGCAGATATTGGGGGTGACACGTGGTCAGCGCATCGGGTCCCGTCGGCTGTTAATCTTGGTTTTCGTGACCAGGGCGCTGCCTCACTGCCAGACAGTTATTCAATTGTCCTCACGAGGCTGAGTGCACCCCGTTCCAGCCCTCACGTCAGTTTCTAAAATCCCTGACGGAGTCGGGAATCGAACCCGGGGCCTCCGGGTGAAAGGCAGGCGCGCTACCACAACACCACGGGGCCGGCCTGCTCTAAATGCACACAAGAACTAATCAAATTAAAACGCGTGACATTCTCTATTAGCAAGGTTCCTCTTACAGTGGAAATTCAATAAAATAGTTTTAGTGCCAGTTTCTTAAAAGGAAATATAATTAACACTGTTGGTTTATCATTGGAAATAATTTCAGCGCCTTGCACAATTTCGTTACTAGATTAGTTCATGAAAATAATAAATGAAATGTTGGAAAAACTGGCATTAATTGTAATAATTTGCACACCTCATAAGAATCTGCCTGATAACCTGTATTATTGTATTGCCTGTACCAGCGTGTGTGAAGGAAGGATTTAGAAGGAGGTAGTCCTGACCATAAATTATGTACCATTCTGGCATTTTCCTGCAATAAAATGTTTAACAATGGGAAATTATTTCTCTGGTGGCTGAGGTGGGAATCGAAATCACTTCTCAATTTTGTCACACGAGGCTGAGTGTAGTCAGTTCCAGACATCATTTCAGAGTTCAATTTCTTAGGAAGACATGGAATTTCACCCAGGACCTCAAGACTGGGCAGCCAATAACGTTAGCCACTAATCCATGAAGCGACGGATGTACTATTGCATGAAGTCCCTTGGTCGATAATGTCCATGTTGATGATGATAATTGTTGTTTTAAGGACACCACGTACTCTTGCATGATGAAAATTTTTTTGATTTTGGCGCCATAAAATTCTTCATTCTTTTCTGAATCCAAATATACATAGTTTGTGGGGATTTTGATGTCTACAACTACCTTAACTTCGTTTTTTAAAATTAGCGTCCCATGCTCTGAATAACACACTTTTAACTTTGCCAGCTGTTTTCCGTTAATACTCATTTTTCATATTTAGGTTCCAATAACTAGGAAACCGTTTATGATAGAGGGCTAATTTTTTACATTAACTTGCCTAATGGAGTACTTGAATATTAACCTATTTGCACTTACAAAACATAGTAGGCATGGATTGGGAAGAGAAAAATTGATAGATATTTTTGAATAAATTTAAAAAGAAAGAGTTCGTTTTGTTGTTGTTGTTGTTGTTGTTTTTTTGCATTCTGTCCCAATAATAACGAAACAACGTGGTTACTTATCTGCCATGATTCATTCCAAGTATGTGAACAAAATTTGAGATTATTTGATTGAAAAACAACAGATAAATGTGAACCTGATACAACGTATACAACATTTTTTGAAAATGTATCTGTCCAAATTTGTATTCATTTCACACATCATATAAAAGCAAAGTAGCACTACATGGTCAAAAACAGCTCAGAATATATCGCTTCTTATATGTGACAAAAATCATAGCTGTACCGTTAGCATAAACCCAGAAAATACTTATTAAAGTATACAGGGTCTTTCATATAAAGTAAGAACGCCAAGCGGCGGGTTTCTTATCCGCTAGTGTGGTGGCCTTGACCGAGCTTGTGGCGAGCCGTGGCCCCCTGCTTAAGCGTGTGTACAATCCTCTATGAAATATACCTTATAAAAGTTGCTGGAAGCGTCGTCCTTCCTGGGTTATACTGGCATTGTATCTGGTAACCACATTTTGGCTGACGCGAGCGAGTCATGCCACTGTATTTTTTCTGATTTTTTATTTTGTGTTTTTTGTTGAGCCCTGAACCAGTAGTGTCAAAGTTATTTACAATTACGTGAATCTGTGCTAGTGAAGGTGGCACTTCATCAGGAAATTGCTGATCAAATGCATCACGTACCCACCGAGCCGAATCGTAATTAAAATAAAATTTACATACAAAAATACGATGTTGCCATGATAACTGTCTCAACATGTTAGCAGCTGTGGTTTAGACTGGCGACTGACAACACCTGCACGCATATTGCAAGGTCAAGTTTGTACTATGCGCGCGCTTTCAGTACTACAGCAGGGGGCCGTGGTGCGTCCACAAGCTCGGCCAAGCCGGCTTCAGCAGCGAATGACAAAACCGCCGCTCGCCGTTCTTCCTTTATACGAAAGACCCTGTATACTTTTTCATCGTGTAAGAGTACGTTCTGACCTTAAGGGGCTAACATCTGGGATATCGGCCCCTAATGGTTTGGGTGATAGTGAAAATGAAATTATACCTAAAACTAAGTACATAAGCCTACTTACATACTAGAAGAGAAAAAGGAAAACAAAAATAAGAATAAGGGAAACAAAAGACAGGAGGAAAGGATAATAATAATAATAATAATTTTATTGGTTTTACGTCCCTTTTAACTACACTGGCTTTTAGAGACGCCAGGAGGAAAGGAAATGGTCTCAACCCTCGAAGAATGAGAATTAAGGAACTTGGAAGAAGGAGAGCCAGAAAAGGCACATAGGAAAGGTAAAGAGGAGAGAGACCGCCTCAAAGGCAATCGAAGCAGGAGAAAAACCGGACCCAGCTAAGAAAGCCCCGGGGGTTGCCAAATCCCAAACTCCCCAGACGTGAGCCCTTGAGGGTGTAGCACAATCCAGGGTGCACCAAAAGTGTTGGGGCTACACACACCCTGCCTCCTTGAGGTCCTTGAGCAGAAGGCAGGAGATACAATGAAAAGTAAACAAGAGGTCAGACCCCTCGAAGAACGAGGGATCAGGGAAGATGAGACAAGGGCCAATTAAGGCGGGAAAGTACAGTGAAAGACTCCCTAGGCCTCGGATACCCTAATACCTTCGGGGTCGGAATAGAACAAGAGTTGACCAAGGGAGGTCGAGAGGAAAGATAGCAGAGAGGAGCACCGCACAAGTAAGTGGAAGCAATGCCGGACTCAGCTGGGGTCCCGTGGTCGCCAACCCACGTCCCACAAGTTGTGAGCCCCTGGGTGGTAATGCCCATGTGTCTGGCTCTGCACTATGCGAACGCTACTAAGAAAATGCGATAGCTCTGTGTTCTGTTTATCGAACCGGGATCAAAGAGCCAGGACTACCATTCAATGATAGAGCCTACTTTTTGTGATTCCACTGCTCCATAATACGTGGTCGAAGGAGATGAACACACATTTCGATCATTTTATCCGGCGCTCTAGAGCTCTCTCCAGACTGGCTGTTCCATCCTACAAATATTGTCTGTAACGATCGTCTTGAGATGACAGACATCAGTGATAGCGGAGATTAAGTGCAAGGTACTCCACATTTCCCATTCCCACGACTGTTTACATTTCTCCTTAGTGCACATGTTGGATACCTCTGAAGCTTCAGACTCCAGAGAAACAGGTTAATCTCTCTTATCCTCCACCAGTATAGCTACGTGATGTAAGGCTGCACTGGGTAGATATATTTTTAAGACCCCAGGATAGAACCCAGCCACAGACAGCGCCCATACTGAATATGATTCTATCACGGGTTGTTTTAGACTCACTTCAGGAAAGGGCTTGATTTATATCTTACATCAAGTACCAGGACACCCATTTTAGCCTACTTTTCACATTTTGCAAAAATGAGGAAAAAGTAGACTTATGAGATCGATCCGGGAAAATGTGTGTGTGTCTGTCTGTCTGTCCTTCTGTCTGTCTGTCTGTCTGTCTGTCTGTCCTTCTGTCTGTCTGTCTGTCTGGCTGTGTGTGTGTCCCCCCCTATCAACTCCTAAACGACTGCAGCAATCAAAACAAAATTTAGTGTGAGTAAAGATGTGCACCGGAATATCTCACGTCCATATTTGAAAAAAATGTCAGTGCTACCAACTGCTGAAAAAACGCACTAGAAATTTGAGCTCAATGTTGGATATCTTGCAAGGTATGCATGGGAGCTATTCCAAAATTGGCACACATGTAGATAATATTATTTCAGTTTAATTTCCAGGAGGCCAACCATGACAGTGTTGTCAAAATAATTTTAAGCCTTCTGATAGGTCCAATGTTTAAATGTATATAACTTCTACACTGTCAATTGGATTTCAACCAAATTTTGAATGTAATATCTGTACATAAACAGATATGACTGAGCGTATTCTTAAGAGCCACCAGGGCTGCCAACTGTTAATAATTGCTCTCTATATTTGTTTTATCCAAATACCAATATATCAGAAAGTATGCAAGCCAACAGCTTTAAACTATGCACACGTATATTCTGACATTTTAGATTAATTTGGAGTAACTTATATACGTCAGTTCTACCAACATGATTATAAGCTTGCTGATAATACCAATTTTTAAATACATCTAACTTCTATACTATCAGTTGGATTTCAACCAAATTTCGTATGTGCTATGTGTAGCATAACAGGTATGATTATAAGTATTGTTAAGAGCAATCAGGGCTGCCAACTGTTAATAAATGATGTCTATATTTTTTACCCTAATATCAATATATCCGAAAGTATGCAAGCCAACAGCTCTATACTTTGCACACGTATTGCACCTGACATTCTAGATTAATTTGGAGTTATTAATACAAGTCAGTGCTGCCAACATGATTCTATGCCTGCTGATATGTCCAATTTTCAAATACATGTAACTTCTATACTAACAAATGGATTTCATCCAAAATTGGCACAACAAGATATAATATTTCAGATTATTTCTGACCAGCACACGCATGGTATTGTTGGCAACATGCTTTTACGCCTGCTGATAGATCCAGTGTCTAACTGCATGTAACGTCCATTGGACTTCAACCAAATTTTGTATTCTGTACCTTAAGAGATGGAAGTAAGAATATATTCAGTCACCAGGGCTGCCAACTGTAGTGCTCTATGAAGCTACATTATACCAGGTATATTTTGAACTAATTAGATATTTCGATATTACCAACTTAATTTCGTCATTATTCTAGATAGGTCCATATACTGTAGAATAATCATTGGCATGATGGGTAGGCTGTATAGTTCTTCACGGAACTTCTTTTTAAGAATGCTAACAATAATAATACAGGTTGACACACAAATTTCCAAACATATTCAGGCATACAAGATGAAGACTATGAAGTCTCAAGCTCCTAAATGAGACAATACAACCAGTTTATTGAGCTGAAAGTCGCTCTGACACACAGCCATTGTCGTACTGAAAGCGCCAGGGGCGAATATAGAGTTTTATTTCGGGGGGTGCCCAACCAGGGGTTAGGGGACATGGTATGGGCCCAAAGAATAGGGGATCCGGGGTTCTCCCCGTGAAACGTTTGTATAATTTGGTGCAAAATTACGAGTTTTAAGGCTATCTGGCGTCACTATTTCAACCAATTTGTGGTGATGCTTTATGTTTGGTAAATGTCAAACACAACTAAGTCCATTTTATGATACTTTTTATTAATACAATCATCTTGCTCACTTGATAATGTTTACATGGAAAGAATTAATGTTACTGTTTTGATATATGAGGTGCATTCATAAAGTAACGAGCCGGAGGCTATAATGCGCAAACCGGTGACGACATCGGCTAATCATGGCGTGTGTAACGAGGTGTGGTTCCGACCAGAGCGTGGAAGGTCACAGCCCGTCGCTAGAGGGCACGCGTGGACGTCACGTGACGATACAAAGCGAGAAGCAGCATGCATCAATCGTCCAACGCTGCCAGTCGCATTGCAAACAGTGACATGGAGGCGAACACTGCATGTCCCTTGCAAAGGTCAAGGCGTGGCACAAGCGCTTCTGGGAAGGACGGGTGTCATTAGCCGATGATGCCCGGTCTGGGGCAACCCCCTGCATTACCGATGACAACGTCCAGCTGGTCGATGCACTCATTACCCAGGACCGCCGAGTGACAGTGAACGCCATAGCCGCCGTGGTCGGATTGAGCGTCGGAAGTGTGCACACCATCATGAAGGAACGACTGCACTTGCGGAATGTTTGTGCCCAATTGGTGCCCCACAGTCTTCAACCACACCAGGAATCATGTCGAATAGCCCACTGTCTTGGTCTTGGTTGAACGATTGATGCATACTGCTGCTCGCTTTGTATCGTCACGTGACGTGCACGCGTGCCCTCTAGCGACGGGCTGTGACATTCCACGCTATGGTCGGAACCACACCTCGTTACACACGCCACGATTAGCCGATATCGTCACCGGTTTGCGCATTATAGCCTCCGGCTCGTTACTTTATGAATGCACCTTATACAAATCACACTATAATATAAAGTCAAGGTTTCTTGAAGCATTGCCAAATCGGTCTATAACTTCATCGTCAGTGAGATATGTGTCTCTGTGAATAGATAACTATACTAGACCGTTGGGTCTGTTTTCGAAAGTAGAATTTCTTAAGTAGTCTATGTTTTCAACCAACTCAGACTCCGTTCGGCAGTACCAGTAGCTACAGAGAGAGACAAAATTGCCAAAAGTTTGATAAGGGTATAAAAGTTAGGGGAAAAACTGTTGTCACACGCTTCAAGGGCACTTGTTGCTGTTCTTGGTTCGTGCATAAGAGAGCACTGGAGAGTAATGAGAGGTTATGTTGTTACACATAAGATCAGAGCAAACTGATTGTCACACTGTTCACATCGCTCTGCCATTGCCTTCCTTTGCAACGTTGACATACATCACTTAATAACAATAGTACATGATTATATTGGTTTTTAATGTTTTAATTCATAAACAAATAATATATATGACAAAAATGTCGGGAGCCCCCCCCCCTCCTTATATACGCCCCTGCAAAGCGCAATTACGAATTAACCTATGATATATTGTTATGTCCCGGTGTCGGTTCAAGGCGAAACCGTACCGGACATTCAACCTGGTCAGCAACAACCGTGCTGCCTTATTATAAAACCTGCGGACTCAGGTGTGAGGGGCAGTCAGGCACTGCAGAGATGGAAGTCTGAAAGGGAGAGGTCGTTTGCTTGCCAATCGAGAGATCGGGAAAGTTGGGTTGTCGAACGCTCGTTTACCTAGGGGCACGGAGCTGAGCCGGTATTGAGAGCACCAGCTGAGAAACAGGAGAGAATCAATATTCTATTCCCTTTCAGAATTGGATTTTGAATTTTCAATTCAATCCTTGTATCCATGTGGCGGATTCCTTTACTCCCTTAAATAATTAAGTGGGAGTTAATCTTTCAATCTCTTTTATTGGTGAGCATTCCCTGATTCCTGAATCTCCCCCCACTCCCATTTCCTTGTGTAACAGGGGTGTGCTGTAATCGCTATCGGAAAAAACTATAACGATCCTGGTACTTGATCTTGGAGAACCCCTGATCGGCCTATGGCTTAAGTCCGTGCCATCAGGTGGGGACACAACAATTGGTGGAGGCGCAACAATTGGTGGGGCGCAACTATATAATTTTGTAAGACATTTTTGTCAAGAGAAATCGGCTTGCAAAATTATAAATGTGGTTATGCACTAGTTGTTAATTCAAAAATACATTCAAGAGCGTTTTTCCACAGTTTTCACTTTATTCTTTTGGGATATTGTATATTGGTTGGCATGCCAAGTTCGTTGACCTAGAACGTAAGGTTCTGGTCATAATATGGGAAAATTATTACTGTACACAGAGAGGTGAAAAATGTTCGATTCGAGTGCGGACGATTTGTGGTGATGCTTCAAGGTCGCGGCACAGTATGAGTGGTGGAGAGCTGGAGCATTGGAGGAAAATATCCCTCCCTTACCTGAGCCAAGCTCAAGACGATTGCATGTACAGATTTTAAGTATTAACTTATTGTGATGTTGACGCATGGTGGGCGGCCAGTGACTGCTGTCACCGTTCCCCCCACCACTGCAACGTGGCCTGCCCACAGCGGTCAGCTTGACCTTAAAACCTCACCACATACCGTCCGTACTCTACTTATACAGGTGATCACTGGAAATATTTAGTAAGGCCAATAGTCGCCATCGTATCGTTTGGGCATCGTGTAGGATAGGGATACAACCAGTAGCTTCACACAACTTCATTCCGTTGATGCATACAAATTGCAAATGCTTCCATGTTTTTCCAAAACTTCAAACACATGATAAAATACAACCTTTCTTAGGTTATTGAGAATCACCTCACTAGTTATTAGCGCTGTTAGTGAGTCCTCAAATCGATTTCCCGTACTGTAGCTTCCATCTGAGTAAAGAGAATAAAGAGTTACACTTGGTCAAGCACTGTATTCTATGAGTTGATTAACCATATGAGGTCGTGAATTGCTTTAGTGAAGTAGACACACATGGTGTGGACAAGATGTGGTCAATTCTTTGCAAAGTGCCTACTCAGGTCATCAACACTCACATCAAGAACTCTACAATGAAATAGATGTTAAAAGGAGATGCTGGTGAACCAGTTTTTGGATTCAAATGTCCTGGGTTCAATATTCGGCTCTGCCAGAAATTAAGTTCTGGTCTGAAGGCTAAAACGGGAGACACTCAGCCTCGTGAGGCAAAATTTAGAATAGATGGAAACGATTCCCACCTCAGCTGTCCTAGAAGAAGTTTACCGTGATTTCCCACTTTTACTCTAGGCAAATGCCGGGATGGTTCCTAACTTAGAGCCGCGACCACTTCCATCCAAATCTTAGTGTTAATTACATATACACACATTATTACAGTCATCACAATGACACATGCTCTCAGACAAATTCTACACACACCCAAGCACACGGGCCTGCATGATCACGATGTCGTAAATCCCTGAAATGAACCAACAGCTATAGCTATTTTGTTGTGAATCAAATGCAAACATTGCTGATAGCAACCTGGATACAAGCATGTGCTTTAACAACACAACAATTTGTGAGAGAAAACCAGTGTTATTCTTTGCAGATTTGCCCACCTGCATTTAATTAGCAGTTGTTTCATTTGAGGGCTTGGCGATCGCGGTCATTCAGCCCCATGTCCTTCGGTGTGTTTGGATTTTTCTGACAACCTGTGTTACTGTGATGGCTGTATCGAACCCACTGCTCAGTTCTGCTTCACGAGGCTGAATGTAGTCAGTTCGAGTCCCCAGCCCAGAATTATATTTCTTGGCAGAGCCGGGAATAGAACCCCAGACCACAAAGATGACAGCCAAATGTTTCAGGCACTACGCCACGAGGTCGCAGCTTTGTAATAAGATAGGGTGGAGGTGGGGCGAAGTCAATGTAGTTAGTTCTAAGTAACAATTTACTGAAATCTGCAAGAATTAATCGGTACATCACTCAGTATTTATACAATCTTTCCTGCATGCTAACCAATTTACTGACACACCAGACAACAGTTCATCGATAAATTCCAAAAGATGCAGTCACTGCCACTTACTATGTACTATATACTGTACACGTTGCCAAAAGGATATTGTGGGCAATGGAGAAAACTTTGAAACAGGCTAGTTTTAGTTTGCTTGTAACGCCTATTTTCTTTGAGTTATGTATCATATTGTTGTTTGAGTCTTCAGTCTTTTGACTGGTTTGATTCAGCCCTCCATACCTCCCTGTCCTGAGCTAATCGTATCATCTCTACATAGCTACCACACCCTACATCCGAGGCAATCTGTTTAACATATTCTAACCTTGGTCTACCCCTACAGTTCTTGTCCTCGACCCTTCCTTCCATAACTAAGCTTGCTATTCCTGGGTGTCTTAGTATGTGTCCTACCAGCCTATCTCTTCCCTTCATTAGCAGTCACCAGAAACATCTCTCCTCTCCCACTCGTCTTAATACCTTTTCGTTTGTAACCCTATCTACCCATCTGATCTTCATCATTCTCCTGTAACACCACATTTCAAATGCTTCAATTCTCCTCTTTTCTGCTGCACCAATAGTCCAAGTTTCACTTCTATAGAGTGCCACGCTCCAGACAAAGGCTTTCAAAAATGACTTCCTAATACCTAAATCTATATTCGATGTCAACAGATTCCTTTTCAGTAGAAATGCTTTCCTTGCCTGAGCCAACCTACTTTTTAGATCCTCTTTGCTTCGTCCATCACTGGTTATTTTTCTTCCTAAGTAACAGAAGTCTCCTACTTCTTTTAGTTTTTCACCTGCCGAATTGATGTATCATTTACCGAACATTTTATGAATGAACTGGAATATATTTGGGTTGTTTACATGTAGCCTACTGGCTACCAATCGGATCTCTCATTGCATTAACGCGTAGGGCCAGGCTATCTCCGGATTGCGAGGTGCGTGCCTTTAAACCCCATCATCGGACGTCCTTGAAATGTCTTTCTGAGTTTTCCAGTTTTCAACTCCCGGCAAATTGACGTAAAGGTAACTTGCAAAGAGCCAACATTTTGCCCTAATTCTCCTCTCATTACTCCCTGTGATAAGGTTGGCGACAAGAATGGCATCCAACAGTAAAAGCCTTTCACCACATGTATACTCAGCTCACCTCATCCCCGACTGCGTAGAAATGGAACCAATGAAGGACGGTCCTTCACATCTCCCAGCCTGCCGGAGACTAGGGTAATGAAAAGGTGATACAAATGCTCTAAGTCCTGCTCTATGTAACTGGATCCACACCTGAGATTCATAATTAACTAGGAGATTGTGCAACTGGCATACAATCTGTCACTGTCAGTCTCACTGCTAGTATTTGGAGTAGGCTTACAGGAGAGCCCATAGATGCGCCCCACAAATTTAGACATTTAGACAGCATCTGTTACTGCGTGGCGCAGCGGTAACGTTATCGCCTGTTGGTCCCAAGGTTGCAGGATTGAATTCTGGCACAATCAATTTGCATTTGTGTGTGTGCAAATGCGAAGGAGCCGTTCCAATAGGTATACTGGCAAGTTAAAGTACCCATTAAGGGCAACATTTCGTCATCCAGGCATCTCTAAATGCCTTAGTAGTTAAAAGGGACGTAAAACCAATAATATTATTATATTGATAAGAGACACTCTCCCGACATTTGCCTGGAAGAGAAATGTTAAATAATCCAGGAATGCCCACTCTCAAATTAGCCACTGTCAGCAATAGGATTTGAACCTTGGATCTCGAAACATGCAGCTCCCCATTGCACTCGTGTACCATTGCTTAAAGTGCTTTAATTTGCTATTGGTTTAAGAGATAATAAAAGCAAAGCCAACTCCGTACAGGCCACGGAGGCCCTGGGAGTAGTGGAAGGTAGAGGCTTCCACGTTTTGTGACAGCGGCACTAGATGGGATGAAGTTGTCAGCTCCACACCCGGCCTTCTTTGCTCCCAGGAATGGCAATGGTACTCATTTCTGCTGTAGCCTGAGTGAACCCCAGGGCTATTTGCGTTTCCGGAAGTGGTAGTTTTGTTTCTAAAATCCACTACCTGATTGGGGATCGAACCCACTCCCTTTCAGTTAGAAGCTCAACGCCTCTACCGACTGCGCCACGCAGTCCCCTTAAGGGATAATAAGGAGAGAGAAAATTTTCTGCTTTCGCGACAGTCGATAGTGTTCTAAACAATTCACTCACCATCAAAACCTGCGTGTTTGGCTGGCCGCAGGAGACGGGACGGGACATAGTATTGGGTGGACACGGTCCACTGTAAGTAGATTTATACATCACTTTGATGTGAAAGGAGAAGGCGTGTTAAAATGCAAACGCATCGACCTCACGAGTTAGATACGAGTCGTCGGCAACCCCCTTAACTCAATATTGTACGAGGACCTCAGTATGTCCCACGTTTCAAAATAACGCATCTTCACTACACTGACTGTGCGGCATTCTGGCAATCAATCTATTAATAATGTTACGTGTTGCCCCAGTGGCAAGTCCGTTAGCTGGATTACGGTGGGTAGAAGCACAACACAGTGGTCCTTTTAAAGAAAAAGTAGTTTTATTGCAGGTCTTAGCAAGTTACAGTTCAACACACAATAAACAGATACAAGCAATTAGTATCTCACTCTAGGTCCCCTCTGACTGGTAACACTCCCCTTTCACTCTCTCAAGCAGCTGTCCATTCACTAATTAGGCAGGCCTGTGTGCAGCCAGTCTGTCACTCACCGAAATACCTGTACACTTCCTTGAGTACAAAAACTACCGTTAGGCTACTTACCAGTCTGTTACACACTGCTCCGCAGGCTCGGAAAGAATCTCACTGGGTTTCGCAATTCACACAGCACTTCACTGCATGCAATAGCCTCACTTGGGTTTCGCACGTCACGTCACCAACTATTGTCGCACTTGCTCAAAAGCACTGTCTTCCCTCGCTGGTGAGACCGCTTTATATAGCAGGCTGGTTACTCAATGAATGCTTCAAGAACCGTCCAGGATTCACGGCTTCACGAGATTTCCATCACTGGCTGGGTCACGAATGCTCTGGACCATCCCTTTTGTCCTCGCAGCCCCTTGTGTAAGGCGCAGGTAACACACAGAGGCAGAGCATAGCCCGGGGCGGCTGTGACTCACGCGGCGAGGCGACGAAACAAACTCACAGCCGTAACAATAATAACTCGAAGACCGTGCTGCTCCGCAGCAATTATTTCAACAATCCGATACCACTTCTTTCCACACAACACTTGCTGTTCACATGCTATTTATGCTAATGACCTGAGCAGACAGTTACCGTTACCTTTCAGTTTTGTACCTGTAACATTATTTCCAAGTCATGTATCAGCCAATATCCGAAGATGGAGATGGACCGCAGCAACTTGTAGTACCAGCCTAGAAATGACCACTAATAGCTACTGGCAAATACACACAGGATAAGGATCAGATATCTATAGAAATAATCTAGTTCAAATATACTAGGTTCGGGTAACTAACTATCTGGAGAGTGAGAAACTTTCGAATCTCGGGTGTAACGGGATTAGGTTGTGGGTTGTGACAACTACTCTATTACTAGGCTATAGCGTTCTTAACCCTTTGGCTTTCAAGGTAACGATCTATCGGTACCCACGGGTCCTGCGAAAACCGACAGGGTAACGATCCGTTGTTACCCGTCTTTTTTATTATTAGTTCATTATTTACGAGCCAGATAGCAGCATTTTTGCACGGAATAAGAAGAGTATAGTTGTATCTCACGTTATACTCCACGGGAACTTCCGGCTATCCGTATTTATCGATAATCTTAAGAGTCTGAAACATGTGCTCACTGGAGGTACGAATCTTGTTTACATCATGGTCGCCGGCAAACTTCTGTTCATTTCACTTGTGTTTCGTACGTGATTATATAGTAAAATTAAATTATATCGTAGGCAATATATTTATTTAACGTGTTAGTTCATTATTTAAATAGTTTTCTTATGCAATTAGGTGCATTGTGATAGTGAACTGTTAGATATAGTTCAGTTAGATTAGGCCTAGTTATTTGCCGTGTGTGACATTGCGGAAAGACTTCATTTAGCTGAAGAAGATATCACTGAATATCTTGATAATTAAAGTGATGATGATGTTACTCTGTCCGAATCGGAAAGTGTAGAGGATAATGATGATCCAGTAATATCTTCATAAGCGAGTGCTACATATTATTTATAAGAAATCTGTTTTATGCAAAAATGGCTGACATTTTTCAGTGTTACATCATTTTAACATTTTAATCTATCCTTAGATCTAATGCACACAGAATCTTGATATTTACTATGCTAGTAAACAATATTATAGCCTTCCTACTGACATGAATAACAAACTTGGGCTGTAAATACCATTTTCTAGAATTACTTCCAAACTTTCAAAATCTGAAACTTGTAATTTTGATTTCACATTTCTTATTTTTTTAACATTATACCCTTTTGGTTTAGAGACATGACTTACTTACAGTAATATTAAGTGATATATACTCTATACGTTTACCATCTTTCATGTTGATATCTTCATTGGTGTGCCGTCCATGTAATTTTAAAATAAGTTTATGCATAGTGTGGTAAATATGGCTGTCAGATTTGACACATCCATCAGCTGAGAGCTTGAAAGCAAAAGGGTTAACTTAACCAAAACTGTTGGGAAAGGTAATGCAAGTGTTCTATAAAAATATTACAAGCAGTCGGAAATACGTGCCTATCTGATTTATTCAAAAAGGTAAACAATTAACAGTTAAAGTAAAATCAAAATAAACGCAAAATTTAAAACTGAAACTTAATAGTCGCTGCTAGCTAAATAACTTGAAATGAAAATCCACAGCCTGCTTCCAGTCTCCAACTGGGTCAGGAATGGAATGAATGAAGCCCCCATCTAGTGGCAAGGATATGAACTGTGCCGGCTGCCGAGGCCTGACGCACTCCTCTGGGGCAATCATTAAATGAATGACAGATGAAATAAAATGATAGTGGAGAGTGTTGCTGGAATGAAATTTTGACAGGGAAAACCGGAGTACCCGGAGAAAAATCTGTCTGCCTCCGTTTTGTCCAGCACAGATCTCACATGGAGTGACCGGGATTAGAACCACGGACCCAGTGGTGAGAGGCCGGCGTGCTGCCGCCTAAGCCACGGAGGCTTCCAGCTAAATAACGTATACTTCGTAAATAAACACAATTCTGGCAACTATCTGCTGTGCCCTAGGTTTCAGGAGTATAAACAAAATAAAACTGTTGATATTAACTAGAATCACCAGAAAATACTTTATTTAGCGATGGCCTGTCGCTATTACATTCGCTTCTCATTACTCTATACATAACTCCTGGTTCCTACACTAATCCTTATCTAAATAAAATCACGTTGGCTATACTCTTCGCCCTATCTCTAATATTTACATACTTTTACACGGTCTCTTCCTTTCTTACTTCCTTCTCAATATAAATACAAAATTTCCACTAACTTGTATCAATTTCGGTAATATTGTCAATATTGGGATCTACAGTGAGTCCGGGAATGTTCTCCGCAGCGCCTACATGCGTCTGCGAGAGCTAGCTACAGCAGTTACGTTGGTAGCATGGCTGCGCTTGCATTATAACAAATAAACAGTAAACTTTGTACTCACCACAGCCATTCATAACAGATGCTGGATCCATTCAAAGTTCATCACTATTTTTCCGTAATCAGTTATTCTTAATTCACGAACCACGGTAACTTTATAAGGGAACAACTGAAGCTTGTCTCTTACAGCTTTATGTGCTGTCGACTTAGAGATTCCTGTTTGTTGAGCTAATTTTCGTGTTGATTTACTTGGACTACGCAGCATTATATCGGAGATTTCATCAAGTTTTTCGTCTGTTAAAAGCGTAGGCCTGCCTGTTAATGGTACATAGTGAACTGAGCCAGTCACGCGAAATTTACTTACCAAATCTCGAACGGTATCACGGTTTGGACACTTTGAATTAGGAAACCACGCCTGTAATCATAATTTTACATTTTATGTAAACCGATCGCCTTCGCGAAAAACGTATTCCACCAAAAAAAAAACCTCGCTCTTCAGTAGTAAACATTACCGCCTGTATACTGTTGCACTCTTCCAATAATCTATCTGAAAGCTCGCTTACAGCAATAAGCCTACACACTGAAGACATACAGGCTCGTTCACTTATCGCAATACAAACTGACAGTCCACACGCGGGAGTCCCCCTTTCAAGGACACAGTACAGCCAACTAAACTTATGACTCAACCACTCACAGCTGCACGTACCCACTGCGGAGAACATTCACGGGCGTCCTGTATAATCCGTTCACTACAGAATATATTATATAAAAATATACTTCTTCCAAGTCTTTCAAAATATAAATAGTAATAATAATAGTCGAATTTTTCGTCATACATAACCAGTATTAGCATTTCTGTTTTTTTTTTTTTTCATAGAACCATCTGATCGAAATGTGACTTTCATTTTACTCTCGATCAGCTGTTAACTTAAACTCTGCCTCGTTCAAAATATCTACCATGAAACATCGCTCATCAAGATCGAACAAACTTCACTCAGAATAATAACTTCTTTAAAACACCTCGTATTCCATTCTAAAATGCATTCTTTTCCACATATACAGTATATCATTGGCTGCAGAATAATCTCATAACAAACTTCCATTCTCTAAACAACAATGCTGTCATAACTCATTGTTAACCAAGATGTTACGCCAATCCGAACTGCATCTCTCCGTATTTGACCTTCCTCCTCGTTCGACTCTGGACTCTGGTATTTCATTCTTGTTCTTCTTCTCGTTCCGACTTCTTCTTCATCTCCTCGGTTTTTCATGTCTTCTGCGTAGAATTATATATTCCAAGTTATATCGAGGAACACATTTTTCTTCTCGTTCCCTGACGTTTTATATCACTGCTGGCATTTTAAGTCACTCTTGATATTCTCATTCTCATTGTAGGCTATGTTTCCCGCTGCATATTTAGTACTGCATCATTACAACTTCCATAATACTCGAAAATGCCCCTTAAATCTCAGTTGTTTCATTGTATTGTTATTAATTTCGAAGAAATGTTTATAATGGTAATATTCACTGAATTGTTCACATTTCCAATTATACTAAAAACGTTTACTGTAGTGAACAACTTCTGCGTAGTTACTAGTAATTTTAATGATTTTATAGAATTTTGTTTCGAAAAAAAATAGAGGTTTTCTTATCGAAATTTAACGTATCATTCGATGAGAATATTCATTTCTACTGCTCAAATTGTTCCCTCAATGTCTATCTTCATTTCACGTTCACTTCACTTCTTAAACAAAGAGCCTACTTCTCGTACTTTTGATAACTACTTCCTTACATATTATCCGTTATAAGTTACCAATTTCACGTGTAAAATTATACTCACACGCTTGCTAACACCAGCAAATGCATTGCTATGATATGTTGCTTCACATTACCATTATATTTGCGTTGTACAAAAGCGCGCACTTAGAGACCCTGGTTCGACACGTCTGTACTCCGTAACGTGTCCCGAACAAGAAGCCACGAGTCCCTCGCTCGTTTCCCCTTCTCTACTAAAATTTTCGGGGACGTCATAAAAATACGCTTGTGTCTTCTGTGTGATTCTCTATTATCCACTATCTGCTTTTATGAGACTTGTTTCCAATGAACTTTATATCTGATAAATCCTTAAATATTATACAACATATTCTTGGTTCATAAAATACCTTAAAATGACTTGCAATAAGCTTTGCTAATTACACCCAATCTAATTTTCCCATTGGCTCTCGGCTATCACATGGTATTTATTCGCGCATTTTCGGCTGGTCTCGAGATTACTTGTCACGTGGCAACAATTTTTTCCCTCCTTTCTTTTTATAACCCTTGCGGGTTGCTTTCTTACTACTGCCACTCGTCTACCTGCGGTGTCAAGTCGAGCTATACATCTATCAAAACTGGTTTACGCCGCCTCAAGTATATTTTCCTGTGGTAATTCTTTGATTGGCTCGGCTTTTAAAAATACACCGTTCCCTTCGTTGCTTCATGCTAGACTCTGCTCGTATGCCATTTCCGGCTCCAATAAATTTACAAAACGGTGGCTTTCTTCATAGGCTATAAATAATAAATAAATTAACTCAAACCAAAAATTCGAATACATCGTTTTGTGGTCACACAAGCTCTAAGAACGAATGCTGAAACAAAATGCTGGCCAGCGCTTGCAAGTTGCAGCGGCACATGCCAACTGGCTCCTGGGCGCAAGCGTGTTCCAGAACATTTCACCTTTGAGAAGAATGGTCTTTGTGAAAGAAATATTCACAACCATTTTAATACACGGACGACAGAAACAAGTAAGTTGGGGCTCAGTAGATAATGCATAACGTGCATAGTGCCTCAAGCCAACGAACGTTACCGTAGCTTTATTACTTGTCAATATACTTCAGTTTTAATAGGAAAGAAGCTTGCAGTTTTACGTGACCGTTAATCTCGCGATCATAAGCCACGAAACCTCCAATTTAAAGGCGAATCCGAACAACAGGATCTGATATTTTAGTTCGAAAATCTCACATCATTAACCCAGGATCGAACCCGGCCCACCTCGGTGAGAGGGAAGCAATTTACCCGCTGCCCCTTCAAGACGGCCACCTCCATTTCAATTTTAGTAAAAGCTGAAACGTAACCTTGGTACAATTTTATATTCGCAATTATTTTAATACAGAGATGGCATAATCGAGTAAGTTGGTTCCCAATGGATAAAGCATAATGCCTCAAGTCAACAAACGTTATCGTAGCACCATTACTTGTCAAGATATATCAGTTATTACGATAGTATTCAAATTCCTCCCAATAACTGTATAGTACAAGAGGTTTTTTTTTAAGTTTTGGCAACGATGCTGCTGCTTTATGTTGCAAAGGTGTTTGACTCTGCCAATGTTACCAAAACTTGCTAACTTGTATCCCCTCCCTTAGAGGACATAACCTCGTCCGTTCCCTCCCCCATTCGTATGCAGTGGCGCCTGTTAGATGAGTAGTTGTGGGAGATCGCTCGCGCAAGACGGTCGCAATGTTTTCGAAGCAGGAGCAGAGAACGTGATAAAAATTCAGTGCGCTAGGGGTCGCAAGGCTCGTGAGTGCCACCAAGGACTGCAAGAGGCTTGCAGTGCATCTGCGTTACCTTACAGAACGGTAGCAAGATGGGTTGCAGCCTTTCGAGATGGGCGCGAACGTGTGGAGGACATGCTTCGATGTGGTCACCCACCAGTAAGTGATGAAAATGTACAGATGGTGTCCGCGTTAATGGAGGCGGATCGGAACGTAACGCTTCGTGAATTAGCGTAAGATATAGGACTGGCGAATTCGACTGTCCTCCACATCCTGAAAGACTGCCTGAAAATGAGGGAACTTGCGTCAAAATGGGTTCCGCATGACTTAACCGACTTGCAGGAATGGCTGAGATATGACGTTCCTCGTACGCATTTGCAGCGTCATGAGCGGGAAAGAAAGGACTTCTTACGGCGTATCATAACCATTGACGAGACCATTGACCAAATCTTATGAGATGAGGCACAGTTTAAACACATCGAATGAGTGGCGGCACAACGGATCTCCACGAAAATAAAACAGTCCGACAAACCCCCACCAATGTGAAGGTAATGTTGATTTTTGCCTATGATTGGGATGGTGTGATCATAAAACATACCGTTCCCCCAGGGCAAACCGTTAAAGTGGTGTACTATTGTTCGTTTCTGCAAGACCATCTCCAAGCAGCTCTGAGAAGGAAACGGACACACCACATCGATACTCCACCCATCGTTCTGCATGACAATACTAGGGCACACACAGCAGGAGTTGTGTCTGCATTGTTGTATCGCTCGAACTGGGAGGTGCTCTATTATCCCCCTACTCTCCCGACTTAAGCCCCTGCGACTTTGATCTCATCCCGAAGATGAGGGAGGCACTGCGCGGGAACCGCTACCCTACAATTGGAGATGTTGCGCAGGCTGCCGAGCACTCTCTTCACACCATCGATAGATTGGGCAGTGCCAACGGAATCCAACGGCTTCCGCGTCGCTGGGAACACGTTGTACGCAGTGCTGGAGACTGCATCGAGGACCTATGAAACTTGGAACCATGTAGGTGTGTTATTTATCAATTTATAACATAGTTGCCAAAACTAAAAAAGCAACCTATGTATAAAGAAAGGCCACTTGATAGCCGTAGCAAAGTAGGCGAATGATGTAACTTCTACGGGACTGACGTGTCAATGTCCACGTACCTAACTCAAACAACCACTCCCTGTAGTGAACCAAAACTTTGGTAGCCCTATACAAATAATTTTTAAGATAAAGCGCGCACAGAAATGTGTATACAGCATTATAATTAAATTGGATGTATTGAAACACCAAGCATACTAATTAAACAAATATTGACAAGCCAAAAAATCTGATTTGGTGGGATTCTAACCACCTAAAATTGGTAACATAAACAATAATCAAGCATGCAATCCCCTAGACCACCATTATCATGACAATAATGTAACATAACTTGGTAACATGTCTACCCTTCAAATGCAGTGTGTAATGTCGCTAAGCATATGCATTTTATAATTTCGTAAGAAATCCGTCTGAAATAGCTGTGCTGCTGTTACGATTATAATTTATTAGGAAATGCCAGGCAAGGGAAAAGAGAAAGAAATAAAGTTATGCGTGATCCTAAGTGGTAAAATCGCATGAAAAAAATGGTTGTTCGGAATTGGGAGATAGCTAGCCATTCAATCACTGAGGTGGTGGGTATTGGCTGGCGGGAAAAAGTGGAACATCGCTTACTTCCATCACTGCAGCTTGGCCAGAAGAATGATCTTGATGAAATGAATACTCGCAATTGTTTTAATACACGAATAACAGAATCAAATAAGTTGAGTCCCAATGGTAAATGCGTAACGTGCACTTTGTTTCAAGCCAACAGACGTTGTCGTGGTACTACTAGGCTACTTGTCATGATATTGCAGGTTTAGTAAAAGGTGAAATTTCTTCAGAAATATTTTAATAAATAAGATAATAATAAAAGTAACAATAATACTACTAATAATAATAATCCTGTAGCCCAACTACATGGTGTGCAACTTAAGAAGAACAAGGCGATCTACCCTCCATTTTCCACACTTAGTTCACATTGCCACCGAGTAATTGGAAATCTATTTAGTGACCTCTGGGTGGAAATTAATTATTTTGCAAGTAATCATCGGATGAGATACGAGAGGTCATTTACGAGCTGACAACGCACAGCTCGGAAGAATCATGGATTTTCCTACTCTTTGAAATCGGATTTCCTCAGCCCGGACTCTATCCCCCGTTCTTCGGATCGTGAGTAGGACACAAGAAGATATATAATATTAAATGAATGTGAAATTGCTGCATTTTAACTGCTTGCCTATCATCTACATGAAATTGGTTCAATTCTTGGAAAATATACTAAGGATTTTTGAAGTGAAATTTCACGTCGTGTTGCCTGTCGTGAGTTTGAAAGTTATTCAGTAAACTAACTTTATTGTCCTGTATTACCGTACTAAAATTTAGGCTGATAACTGTAATAGGTTCCAAGAAAACCCGTCATTGGGGTTTCTTTCTTGTTGCAAGTACATATGCTATATATGTGAACGTACTTCGTAGTACAACAGTTCAGGATGATAGAAGTAACGTGTTCCAAAAGCAAATGCAATTGAATTTCGAATATTTGCAAACACGCCATTTTGTTTTCCTACTCGCCATGACTTAAAATTTTTATAAGTTCTGGATCCGTGGCTTGGTACAAAATGTCAGGTTGGTAGCTGTAATAGCTTTCACACAAAGTCAATTAAATTTCAAATTTTTGCGGGGCCACCATTTTGGTTTCATGGTTGTCACAATTGTCGATGTGCTTCAGTGAACGTGCCTTGTACTGTAGTTCTTTATAATGGGGCCAAAGTTCAGGCTGATAGTTGTAGCCTAATAGTTTCCGAGATGTTGAATATTGTAGTGTAAAATATTTCACGCGGCTGTCGCAATAGATTGGTGTTTCTGACGGAAATATGGAAGACGCGGTTGAGGTTTCCAGAGCTGGAAAGTTGTTATTTCAATTCAGAGGCTTGCAACATCGTGGTCATCAACTCCTTGTTCTTGGGGGTGTGTGTAGAACCTGTTTGACAATCTGTGATTCTATGGTGTGTGTTACGGTCATTATTAGGGTCGGAAATAGGGTAGGTGCCTCGGGACCTGAAATAAGGGTACTATTACCGGTATTTGCTAAGAGACAATATGAAAAGAATGGGGACAAACCATACTCAGGATGGGCACTGCCAGCATCGGGATTTGAACCTCTGTTCTTCGGATTTGCTGCAGTTCCCCATTACGATTGTGGTGAGCGAGTTAACGCGCACGGCTACGCCGCGGGGTGGAGATTTGATTCATTAACACGATCCAGTCCACCTAAAATTATTACGGTCACACACAAACAGACAGAAGTCAGTCTACGAGTATTAGCCTACATTTCAGAACATTAAATACGGAACACTGCCAGATACATGATATTGTAGTAGCAAAGACGATATATTGGTTAATACTTCAGAATGAGGATTATTGTTTAATTATACTGAGGTTTGGAACGGTGTACACTCTGCCTCATGAGGTAAAACTGAGAAGAGGATGGTTCGATTCACATTTCAGCCACCTTGGACGTGGTTTTCCACGGTTTCCCACGGTTTCCCACTTCTACTTTAGGCGAATGCCGGGATGGTTCCTAACTAAGGCCACGGCCATAACCTTCCCATTCCTCACCTGAATTAAAAATACACCTACTAATACAGCAATTACAATAACACAGGTTATTAGACAAATTTCACGCACACACACACACACACACACACACACACACACACACACACACTAAGCTACTTGACCACGATATCGTAAAGCCCCTAATATAAGCAACAGCAACATCTTATTTATACACATTTGAGAAATATTGTAAGCTACTCTTTAGGAAATAGACCATTGTAAGAACGGCTGCGGAGTCTTCCAATGCTACATTCTGTGGTATCAGCATAGGCTACGCATCGAGACTCAGGTGCCCGAGATCCTGAACTGGACTCCCAGTTCCGTAAAAAAATAAGAATATAAATGGTCTTAGGGTCCAAACTGAGTACACTTAGCCTACTGAGATAAAACTGATAAGAGGTAGATTTGAATTCTACTTCTTACAATTTAGAAGTTAGTCTCCGTAGTTCCTCAATTCAACTTCAGGAGAAAAAACAGGACTGGTTAATGCTAAAACTGCCTCGTTCCCAAACCTCGTCTCAATTAGAAATACACGGACTAATAGAGACACCAGAATAACACAGGTTATCAGACTCGGCATGGTCAATTTGTCCAAGCCCAAAATGAAACATTAACATGCCTTACACTCCTCAGAATTCAGTATCGGAACAACAGTCACACTGTAATTCCTTGAGGTGTACACGACCGTACAATAGAAGGACACCTCACCAACTAATAAATGAAAAAATGTTCCTATAGCCTCCTTCGATTATTTTCTCTCTCGAGTCATTCCTTGTCTTGGTATTTTGCCAAACTCTCTCGCACGTACCACGCTTCTGAATAAAAAAGAGGGGAATTGTTGTGATGTGAGAAGCAGTTCGTTCGCTGAATTGTTATCGCTACAGCCATTCCTTACAGACCACGAAGTAAGAAGTGCAAATGTTCCGTACCTGGGAAGTATCATTGAAAACAAATGGCAGAGGAGCAGCTAAACTTTAACCATTTTGATCATATGACAAATAAACCTAGGATCCTGAAACCCATTGAATGACACTACGTCGATCGTGTCCAAACAAACAAAGTTGATAGACAACTGCTAGGAAAGAACTGGTATCCATTAAGTAGTTCTACCAGTTAAATCATTAAGGAATCTAAAATCCCAGAACTATTGAGGACAGCCCAGAGCCTGGGCATGGGAGTATTACTGTAAATCATCATCGCGTATGCTTGCCCCGATGGGTGAGTGGTTAACGTGTCGGTCTACTAACCCCAAGCTTGCAGGTTCGCCCCTGGCCGTGGTAAGTAATTTTTGAAAGGCGACAAAATTCACGACATGGATGTCATACGTTGGTGGCATGTTAAAGAACCCATTTGAATTCAGTAGGCCGTATTCAATGGCAAAATTAATCTCGGGATTTTCCGCCAACACAAAGTTCCTCCATTCTCTAATAGAAAGCGCTGTAGTGTCAAGGAGCTTAGATATCTAACCTCCTTGACTTTCATAGCATTCAAAGGAACGACGAAATTCGACATGCAAGCTACCCTCTGGGTGTCAATTAACAAAGCTTGCACCCGGCACCCGAGGACATACGATATTATTAATATTATTATCATCACATATACAGAGTGTATCCGTGATGATGTTACAAATTTTCAAGGATGATGGAGGAAGGCAAATGGGTCCATTTGAGATAAGGTCCCACCGTCCGGAAACGATCGAGTCAACAGTTATTAACTTATTAACAATCGCGGTTGTTTAACGTCCGTCCTCAATTCTAGTCCTTAAAAGGCATCGGCGTGGCGGAATTCGTCCCGCAGGCGTTCTTAAACGTGCCGGAAGTTAACGACATGGGGTTGGCACGTGTTAACACCCGTAAACGCCACCGATGTGTGCAGGTAAAAGGTAGTAAATGAGTAGCATTTTGATTATAAATTGTGACCCGATCTCTTCCATACAATGGTTCCTTTGCCTTCCACCATAATCCCTGAAAGTTTGTAACATCATCACGGAAACACCCTGTATAAAACGCTAAGGTGTATGTTTAACAAAACTCAAGCTCTACAACACCAGAGCAGTACGGTTTGTACCAAAATCTTCCAAATCGTCTTAATAGCACAGGAAAAATCCCGCATAAAAGGTAAAGCCGGGTGGGGGTGGTTTTTTTTATATACATGGGGTGCTCACAACTAACCTATTGTACCCATGTGAGTAATCTCGATGGAAAATATGCTTCCGCCTCCAGCTAGCGTCAGGACTCGGGCGTGTACCGTTCCCCCATTGAGCAGTTGCATATTTTGGATTTGAGGCTTAAAAGGTATCAACTCTACAATGATAAGGCACAACTCCATTCTAAAACTTTAATTCAGTAATAAAATCATGGCTTCAAACAAACAAAACAATCCCCACAACCATGAAACAAAATCAAACAAAAATTACTTCCACAATCCACTAATATGAACATAATATTATCATAATAAAATCATATCATAACACAAACCTTTACCCTTATATCAACTTTACAATGATACTCCAGTACGCTGATGCACATACAACTTCAGAAACAAACTGTACTTTGATACTTCTATCATCCAATGTGACTTCTTTAATTTCACAAAATTACGTATTCCTTAAACCGTCTTAATTTGACAATTATGTGTACCGTGTGTGTTTGATCTTTCTCTTCCCACCAAATGCTTTACATGCATTAGCCTATTTTGGTGTTGCACAGCAGTCTACGTGCAACTCCATAATTATGTAAGCTACCCCTACACTTCCTCTATTTATATAGTTCCACTGCATGCCGTTTGTGATTTCATCTTAAAAACGTTAGTTATTGCTGTGTCGGATGGTACTATTAAACTACCCTTGCGCGCGTAGCCTGTGGCGTCGAGTAACCAACTTCTGAAAAAGTTGTCAGTGACAGTACAAATGCAACGTCTAACCATTCGTTAGATTGCTAAAATCATGAACCATCAGGGTGATCTATAATTATCAATGTGTTCTTAAACCACATGACTTCATTACTCAATATAACAATATTTCATTTCACACTACAACTAGGGTCTAAAATCTGCCCTTTTTAAACCTTCTTTCACGGTTCGCTTGACCGTCCCAGACCCTTCTCCGAGCGGCCTGTACACAATAGGAGTGGAGGGAGGTTACAACATTACCTCTACCCTCGCTTCCTGTCTCATGGCTTTCTCCCCAAGGAGTATAAGATTCTCCAAGACAAATACCGTGGTCCCAGTGACACACATATCCCAATGGACTTTAAACTGAATATTACGCAAATAGGTACTGGATGAGCTTTAACATTTATTCCTACCCTGAGGATATAATAACTGGCACCAAATAGGCCCATTTCAACATGAAGGTACGAGGTTCATAAAACATTGGTCTAGTAGGTAACCGGTATCTTAAATAAATGCTGCGGTCAGCCCACATGCTGCCGTCATAAGATTCGCTTCAACGAGCCGAATCACTCAATAACAAGTTCTCGGGGAATCAGATAGAATGCAGAGGTGTCCATCGTTTTCCTCTCACCTATCACGGGATTCGAACCCGGAACATTCCATATCCATCATCAGAGTTAGGGTCCAATCACTAATTACACTCTGGCACAAAGCATATCTCCCAGTATGCCAACGGCATACAAGATTTCATACGTCGAATAGACCACCTGGTTCCTAACCTAATGTTATGACCTTCGTCCTATAATTATTAAGAGAAATCTATCAATTACTCTATGAGCTTTTTCTCAAGCCGCAAAATTCAATTCACTAGAAAGCTCTTCAATTTCCTGGCATAATTACATTCCCATTAATACAATATATTCTGATATAAAACTCTTTTCTTAATCCCTTAACGTAATCTTACTGTATAATCTTACTGCTTAGATCGATAAGTCTTGCCATTTAGCGTAAATATTTCTTGCTTACAACATTTTGCCTGATGCATTCATTCATACCTTTATTTATTCATTATTATTATTATTATTCTCACAGACATAAATTACCAAAATCCGACACAACTTAATCATCTTAAAACCCGAACAACCGTGTTCGTTACGTTTACATAACTGATTTGCCATTTTATATAATAGTGGTGACGATTAATCCACTCACTGATGCGAAATAACATCTCAACTCTATTAAAATCAACACAATAATGATTAAACCTGGAGGGTCTATCTCCTAATACTGATTCTTACTGGCATCTTTATAACTCTGAAATCACATTACATGCAGTGGCCTATACTTCTACATCAACATAATTTGTGGGGTACTCACATATATAAGCTCATCATGGTGGCTCCAACCACTTATATCCTTCCGGGTCGCCTGCCATATGCAGGTTTAGTGCGACATTTGCATCTTGAATACACCCATTTTATGATACATTTCTCCCACTAACCACACGACACTTTGCATTTCTCTAAAGAAGCTATTGCTTCCAAAACACATGACACTTTATAACACTTATTAAACCATTAATTTAAAAGATATTTCACATATGATTTATACATAACATACGTCACTTTTTACACTTTTCATTGGTTGAAATTCCCTAGCAAAAATATCAAAATTGCAGGTGTCGACGGCATCTTCCGTGCTCCTACCAACTCCTGATTGAAAGTCTGGTTCATCTGCCACCGGAATTCACCAACAGTCTATCAATAATCCTATAGTAAACTTCTTGCTTTGCATAAATATGCTAACTTCCGTCCTGAGCGTTACTACTTGGTATTCTTAAGACATTACCAAATGCTTCGTAAAGTTTCTCCCAGCGCATTCCAGCGTAATAAGACATGTATGATCAGTCAATATTTTATACATTGCGCTTAACACTGTACATAATTTTACACAGATTATTATTTTCAATAGTTCTGCAACTTATCTCACACGGTGCTTCCTAAGTGAACACAAACCAGTGTTCGTACTGCTGACTACACCTGCAGCACGACTGTCATTAATAAAAACTTTCTAAAAGTTTTACTGCACCGCTTCCCCAATCGAAGTCCGGGCCTCCTTCCTTGCCTTCGGTAATACACATTTCACACAATAAAGTTCGTTGATTACCGTACTTCTTATTAATTCCTGACTATACATTATTATCTTCTCACTTGGTGCATTACGATGTGCGGTAAATATAATGGTTCACTCAAATGTACAAGTCTTTGTTTGAGCGTCCTTTCATGAGCCGGACCGACATACGTTCCGCCTCAACAACTGTCTCCGACTGTGTGACAAAAACTGTGCTCTGCCAAGGGTCGACTCCCTTATATTGGTTTCACACAAAAAGTAGAGCTAAAATTTCCCGCGCTATCTCGACTCCTCTCCCAGCATGATTCTGGTCTCGAAACCATGCTCATCGGGTTCCTTTTTCTTCACTGATCCCAGAACTATCTGCGTGCTGACGGATCGCTCGGCCAATTAATTAATATTAATTGCTTTCTCCATAGCGTGGGGACGCTGTTCCTGTGGGAATCCCTGGCGACATCGTCAAACCCAGCCGCGAACATCCATAGTTCTATGTCCTTCCGCACTCCATTAAATATGCGTCAATTTCGCAGATTAAAGGCTCTAAAATTAGCCTCCTGGCTAAAGATTCACCTGTGTGCAACTCTCATGTCATTGCGTTACTCCAATCACGAGTAATCAATGATTTTCCTTGGGATCTCTCCCCACTCTTCTTAGTCCTATTCTCAGTCGGGGAAAAACTGGGTCATTATTCAACCCCCCAACCTCTTCCAGACGACATAACTAGGTCAGCAAGATTGACACGGCTCCAAGAGTCTCCTCCTACTATTCTGGGCCTATTAGTAAAACGTCAAACTCTGCACTACTGTGCTCCAAGTCCAGCATAGCCTACTCCAAGTAGTCCAATAATGCTGTATTCCGCTCAATTTCCCTGCATTATTTTAATAAATAATGTCATTATCAACTGAAATCACACCAGTGATTAAGTATATAATTTTCTCTAGGGGTTTTTACAATGAAACTCCCTGAACAGAACTCGGGTTCGTTCCCTGGTGGAACCTTTATACTGAGATCACAGTCTCTGAGATCCACGTTCGATATCAGTCAGCATGACCCCCTCGGGTTCACTATAAGGTTATTGGTTTCACGTCTCTTTTAATTACTGTGGCTTTTTGAGACAGGCCCAATCGGCTAACATTTGAGGGTGCGCAAATGCGAGGGAGCCGTGTTAATAGGTTTACTGGCACGTTAAGGATCCCCTTCGGGGCAAAATTCCAGCACCCCGGCGTCTCTAAAAGCCAGTGTAGTTAAATGGGACGAAAAACCAATAACATTTTTTTGAGACACCGGAATTTTGGACTGAAGGGGAACTGTAACTTCCCAGTAAATCTACTGACTCAGCCCCCTTGCATTTACGCACCCTTAAATGCCAGCTGACTGCGCCAGGATACGAACCTGCTATTGCCATTGAAGCTGATTAATAATGAAGGGTCTGTTTGCTATTGAAATTAACAAATGGAAATAATTTGAATTTCATTACGCTTATTTTGGGAATGATTTAAAGAAATCTATAAAAGATACATTTGCCATACAGTGTCCTTCCTTGTTTATCTTAAAAAAATAACGGCTGGCTGCGTGGCTCAGCGGTAACGTTCTCGCTTGCTGGTCCCAAGATTGCAGGTTCGTATCCTGGCGCAGTCAGCTGGCATTTGAGGGTGCTCAAATGCGAGGGAGCCGTGTCAGTAGATTTACTGGCACGTAAAAGATCCCCTTCGGGGCAAAATTCCGGCACCCCGGCGTCTCTAAAAGCCAGAGTAGTTAAAGGGACGTAAAACCAATAACATTATTATTATTATTATTATTATTATTATTATTTTTATTATTATCTTAAAAGAATCAATAAGAGTCAGTGACAGTGGTAGGACAAACATGAATCAAACTGGGAAGGGTTTCGAAAAATAAAGTGAAGAGTTTTCAGCAAATATTGTGAATTCTTGTTTAATGTTTATATTTTTGTTTTACTTTGTTTGAGCCTAGTTTTTACAAAGAAGGTACATTATTTAAAAATATATGATACAATACATGCCAATTAATTAAATATCTGTTTTGCTTCTGTGAGAGCGTTGTGAAAGAAGCGATGTACACTGTTTAAACTACAAAACAATTAATCAACAATCGACCAATCAATTAGTAGATTAAACTCACAATAGATTAATCGCTATTTGTGGCAATTGATCGATTTTTCTGATTCGATTATTCGATAAATGAAATTAATCTATTAAAAGTACCAGCCCTAATCCTAAATGACCACATCCAAGCCCCTCAAATGAAACAACAACTATTTTCCCATGCGTCGGACTTTTCTGCTTTTAATAAATTTTTACGTGGGGGTATCACAAGGCATCACTGAGCAGAGACATACCTTCTGCCAAAGGATTCATAATAAACTTTAATTGTAAAACAATCGGAACAATTTCATTAAATGTCAAGGATAAATTGAGCTTTATATACAGCACCTCTCAGACTACGGTGGGCAGGGCACCCACACAGCTCTCCTCTGCCTTCGCATGTACTCAATTATTTATTAATTGAAATTCCAAGTAAATTACGGGAATTCGCAACATGCTCTCCACTCTTGTTGAAAATGTGGAATGAGATACAGTCTATTACCAATTGTTACCTACATTTTACTTACATGAAAGCATCACTGTTACACAGAGAGGTAATACCTTTTTTACCTGACTTAATACTCTTTGTTTATCGTCAGGTATGTCAATGTACTAAACAAAATACTTCAATATAACCTACTTGGTCGTGCAGTCGAGTAACTGTTGGAGATAAACATTTACAAGTGTTGACATCCGGCTGGGATTTGATTTTGTTTTGTTTTGCAGAATTAAATACGACAAAATATATTTATTTATTTATTTACAAAAGAAGGAGGAAAGAATCCTCGTACAATTTCGCCTTCCCAGATCGGGAATCAACACCGTGCTTTTGGGATTATAGGCTATGTCAAACACTGTATCTCTGATGCGTCAAGAAACCCGATTTCTGGGTATTCTCTGTATAAGTACAAATGCTAGTAAATAATAGAGTTTGCAATAGATTTCCCGCTGGAATATTCAGGAGTAGTTGTTGATTTCTTAAGGGGCTTTGCTACATCGTGCTCCTTTTGCCTTGTGTACTAGGGTGTGTGTGCAAGATCTGTCTGTTAAGATGCCTTATAGTGATGGCTGTATTAGTGTGTGTATTTGTAATTCAGGTGAAGATTTGGAAGGAGACGGCCGTGGAACCATCGCGGCATTTACCTGGAGTAGAAGTGGGAAACCACGGAAATCCACTTCCAAGAGGGCTGAGGTGGGAATCGACCCCACCTATTCTCAGTTTTGCCTCGCGAGGCTGTGTGCACTCACACCAAAATTTAAATTTTGGCAGAGACGGGAATCGAATCCAGACCTCCGGGATGATTGCCAATCATGATAGTCACTACACCACGATGTGGACTTGAGAGAACAATCTTGTATTGCAGATATGAGGCGTGCATGCTGGACATCGACCAGTATCCCAGCTGGTACGGATCATTGACATGAGCCCCTTAAACCTAACTGTCCATCATGTCAGTCACGCTGCTCAGCAGAGCCTTGTTCATACATCTTCCGGAACTGATCTCTGGACACGCAATTACGATATAAGTCCATGAATCAAGGTATGGTATTACAGTGTAATCTGTAATTCCTGTGTATGTATGCCATATTTGAACTAGGCTAGATACACTTCGTGGCCAAGAGTCATGGGAAGGCACGGAATATGATGTTAATAACAAGTTGGTCCTCCGCGAGCCCTCAAAATGGCAGTAATATGGCGAGACATCGACTCTACAAGAAATGGGTTCCTGACTGGGCGGTGATTTGACCCACAGTAGACAAGCCCTTCGATCGCCCCGTATGGTTCTGCTGAGGCGACATGATGTCCGTTCGTTAACACCTTTGGTCGTCCCATGCGACGGTTTGCGCGGATGGTAACATTATCTCTGCGACTGTTGACCTCAGAAACCCGAATTCGCGTGTAATTTCCTTGTAATACACAAACCCGTTGATTAATACAATCAATGATGATCTATGTTCGTTATAACTCTCGTCTATGAGTTCACTTTGATTGCATAAGTTGGCACTCACAGTCAGCAAAACGCTCCTAGATCCTTCATGCAGTTATATTTTTTGTCTCCATGATAGTCAGTTCATGCATCTAGGAGGCGTTGGAATTCACCATTTGCGCGGCATTCGTACCCAAACGCTACGTCACCACCTTGTATCTTACAAGGGAAGTATCAGGAGGACAGGTCGAAATCTATCTTGAAACTCTGTGGACCCAATCGTTGTATTATAAGAGGACAACGTGCGGAAAAATCAGCCTCCAGATTGAACTGCAATGCTCCAAAATCATGTGGTGAATCTAAGCATATACACACATCAAAAAAAGTTTTGCATCACCTCGGTTCCAAGAGTTCCGGAACCTTTAAATACAAAGGGAATAGAGATCAACACAAACAACATTTCAGCTCGTTTTATTGCTCATGAGACCCACACATTGCATGTTGTACCATCATACAGCTAGACTTTCAGCATTTGTGGTCCAGATTGCAGTACACACCACTACCTCTAATACCCAGTAGCACGTCCTCTTGCATTGATGCATGCCTGTATTCGTCGTGGCATACTATCCACAAGTTCATCAAGACACTGTTGGTCCAAATTGTCCCACTCCTCAACGACAATTCGGCGTAAATCTCTCAGAGTGGTTGGTGGGTCAAGACGTCCATAAACAGCCCTTTTCAACATATCCCAGGCATGTTCGATAGGGTTCATGTCTGGCGAACATGCTGGCCACTGTAGTCGAGCGATGTCGTTATCTTGAAGGAACGCATTCACAAGATGTGCACGATGAGGTCGAGAATTGTCGTCCATGAAGACAAATGCCTCTCCAATATTCTGCCGATATGGGTGCACTATGGGTCGGAGGATGTCATTCAGGTATCGTAAAGCCGTTTCGGAGCCTTCCATGACCACCAGTGGCGTACGTCGGCCCCACATAATGCCACCCCAAAACATCAGGGAACCACCACCTTGCTGCACTCGCTGGACAGTGTGTCTAAGACGTTCAGCCTGACCAGGGTGCCTCCAAACACGTCTCCGACGATTGTCTGGTTGAAGGCATATGCGACACTCATCGGTGAAGAGAACGTGATGCCAATTCTGTGGGGTCCATTCAGCATGTTGTTGGGCCCATCTGTACCGCGCTGCATGGTGTCGGGGTTGCAAAGCTGGACCTCGCCATGGACGTCGGGAGTGAAGTTGCGCATCATGCAGCCTATTGCGCACAGTTTGAGTTGAAACACGACGTCCTGTGGCTGAACGAAACGCATTATTCAACATGGTGGCATTGCTGTCAGGGTTCCTCCGAGCGGCAATCCGTAAGTAGCGGTCATCCACTACAGTAGTAGCCCTTGGGCGGCCTGAGCGAGGCCTGTCATCGACAGTTCCTGTATCTCTGTACCTCCTCCATGTCCGAACAACATCGCTTTGGTTCACTCTGAGACGCCTGGAAACTTCCCTTGTTGAGAGCCCTTCTTGACACAAAGTAACAATGCGGACGCGATCGAACTGCGGTATTGACCTTCTAGGCATGGTAGAACTACAGACAACATGAGCAGCGTACCTTCGTCCTGGTGGAATGACTGGAACTGATCGGCTGTCGTACCCCCTCCGTCTAATAGGCCCTGCTCATGCATGGTTGTTTACATCTTTGAGCAGTTTTAGTGACATCTATGAACAGTCAAAGGGACTGTATCTTTGATACAATATACACAGTCAACGTCTATATGCCGGAGATCTGGTAACCGAGGTGATGCAAAACTTTTTTTGATGTGTGTAAATCAATGGGAAGTGGAGAGTACCGTACATGTTGGAAAGGACGGCCCAGGCACTCAAGACCAGTGGGAAGCAGCCGCGCGCTCCTGTCTGCTTGGGCGTGTTGCAGTGCGTCATGCAATAACGAGTGCTGCAGGGATATCCAGCTCCGCCAGCCGTCATGCCTGCATACCAGGATATCAGGTACGATTTCGGATCCTTCAGTTCAATCTGGAGGCTTATTTCCCGCTCTTATAGTACGATTGCGTCCACAATGTTTCAAAATAGGTTTCGACCCATCTTACCTGATACTTCTCTTGTAAGAAATGCAGATCTACGTAAAACGTCCCTCCTCGGTTATTACCGTATATGCTCCGTTCATCCAGCAGCGAGGTAGATCAACCGTAGAAATATATAAGTAGATTGTTTGTAGCGCAGTCATGTGTCTTAATTCCACAGATGTTTATTTAATTATTCGAAGACGACTTATTTGAGTATTACGGTTGACCTGCATATACAAATTTTATTTCGCTTCGTTCTACAGAATTTAAGTAAAGTTAATTAGCCAGTGATTATAAAGCTGCAACTTATTTGATCACTTCATTTAAACATTAGTAACTAAATATGATTCTGAATAATGCTCAAATACATTGACTGTGATATGAGATGAATGGATTAGGCATTGGATCTTGTAAAATTGGGAAATAATAGAAATTATGACATGATTATATTCAACCCGTGGAGTTGAACAACTATAATGCAATTGAGGCTTAACCCTTTTGATGCTAAGCTATTATGAATGGTTATGTTAGTAATTAAGAGTCAATTTAGTGAAATTACATTTTTTTAAATAAAAAATACCTCCTAGAATGAAGATGCTTTTTTCCAAAGCATGTAAATATATTTTAAACGTATTAGATTCTAAACAATTAACACTGCGATCCACTTGTTTGAAAAACACTTTAAATTTTAAAGAAAATAAATTGGAAATTTTTATATAATTTTTACAGCCGACGCAACCTATTTTGTATCGAATTTTAAAACCTTATGTTTTCCCCTTCTTTTAAATATGACCTATCTTAATTATCTCAGAGGATGAACGTAAATAAACAAGACTTCAAAAGTTAGAAAGCGCTGGTTATCAGCTGATTGCTCCATGTTCAAAGTATACTTATTAAGAATCCAATTATTCACGGTAAGAACACTTATAGCACTACGCGGCAGGGAATAATAATAATAATAATAATAATTGTATACATAACGTGGCCGATAGATCAGCTCCCGGTATTTCTTATCAGAAGCTCCATCGACCGATATATATAGATCCGTGGCTCTAAGGGTTAATATTTAATCATTATGATAGAGATGCAACATTTGGAGAAAATGCAATGAAATCATTTGAATGTGTAGCTAAGCTATAGGAATGGTAATTATGGTTATGATTACAATTCTTGGTATTCTCAACGACTTTATAGATGATTGATTAGCCTAGTTGTGTTTAGAATGATAGAAAAAATGCAGATATGTAAGATCTATGTGATGTAAGGCTGTGATGTTATGCGGAAAGAAATTGCAGTAATTATGAATGGATGTCCGTGGTGGCATTTGGTATTGCCCGAGTGTGCATGCCTTATACATGACTCAGTGGAGTTTTGTGATTTTGGCAAATATACCATGGGAGCATGTTATAGCAATGGTGATATGGTGGTTATTTTGAAAATAATAGTGATAAGAGAGTACGACAGTGAAATATGTCACCCTATAATTTATTACAGATCATGTCATTAGTAGTACTGTATTAGAGTTCGTCACATAACTAAATTA
Organism: Meconema thalassinum; assembly: GCA_946902985.2. Taxonomy (NCBI): domain Eukaryota; kingdom Metazoa; phylum Arthropoda; class Insecta; order Orthoptera; family Tettigoniidae; genus Meconema; species Meconema thalassinum. The sequence continues at coordinate 1,386,268,528 of OX336389.2, forward strand.
TTATTCTAAAGTCAGAGTGGATTATGAATACAAATGGGTATAGATGTGTATTTAGAATCAAGCAACAACATTTAGAGAGAATTCAAGCCCAAATAATAATATTATAGTTGTGTTAAATGGTAAAGCTATTAATGAAGTTAATAATTGTATTGTCTTATGTAATCTCTACTTAGTATAAAACCAAGTCCCCGATTCATGGACGTTACGGGTAAACTCGAGAACCACTGGATGGATTTTGATGCAGTTTTCACCATTCTGTAAAGGATATCTCGAGGAAGGGTTCTGTACAAAATAATTTATTATGTCCAAAGGAAGTCAAGCACTAACGATTTCAGTGAAAAGGTCGAAAAAGAACTGGCGTCCGTGCGCTTTTTAAGCTTACGCTGGGCAAACCGTTAAAAATATCTATATACTATGAGAGTAAGAATTTTTCAGCATGAAAAGTTCTAAAAGAAGCCCGGGAGAGCATATCTCTATCTTCAATACATCGCCTACTTTAAGTGTTTTTACGTTTTCATTTCTTCCAACAATCTCCCTTCAGCGACTGAGGCGACAGTTTACGAGCTAGATAGGGGCGAGTCTATCATCCCAGTTACAGCATAGTTAACGGACGAGCTTATTGCCCCAGATACAGCCAGCAGCAAACTGTCGAGTCGTGTAGAGTTAAAAACTTTAGAGAAGAGTGGTTGTGTTTGGAGTTTCCTTGGAAGTGCAACTCAGCCTTTCTTCATTTCGCCTGTGAACTTTTCTCTCCGCAAAATTCACAGTCAAGTTAAGATTGGACGGAAGGGGGATTTGTGTTTCATGAACCTCGCCATTCTTAAATTAGTCTTACAAGAATTTGTTGCACATGCATCTCCATGATAATAAATTATAATTAATAGTCCAGTCAGTGATTTTAAGCCATCATGCCGAGACGTAAAACGGATATTGGTCCTTGTTCATTGACATTGGAAAAATGCGCTTATCACGTAATGCATTCATAACTGTTCCCGGGCGAAGCCGGGTCGGGTTGCTAGTATCTTAATAAATCCAGTAAATATTTATTCCAATGAATGTAGTATCGAATCTTATAAAGAGTCATGAGGTGAATAAGGTGATGAATTGCCTGATTAATAGTAGATGATGATGATAATTGTTGTTTAAAGGGGCCTAACATCTAGGTTATCGGCCCGTAATGGTTTGGTTGATAGTGAAAGATGAGATGGGAATGAAAACTATAACTAATACTAACTACAGACTTATTTACTAGCAGAGGAAATGGGAAACAAACAAAGGATAAGTCAAATAAAGGACAGGAAGAAAAGAAGTGCCCTCAACCACCGAAGAATGAGATTTGAGGGACTTGGAAGGAAGGAGAGCCATGAAAGGCAGATAGGAATGGGAAAGAGGAGAGGGCCCGACCCTAAGTCAGTGGAAAAAGGGGAATAAACGGACCCAGCTCAGGAATCCCCCGGGGTCGCCAACTCCCGAACTCACCAGCCGTGAGCCCCTGAATGTGTAGCCATTTCCAGGGTGCACCAGAAGTGTTGGGGCTACACACACGCTGCCTCCTTGAGGGCCTTGGACAGAAGGCAGGAGATAACATGAAAAGGAAAAGAAGGCTGATCCCTCTCAGAAGGAGGGTATCAGGAAAGATGAGCCAAGGGCCAATTAAGGCGGGAAAGGAAGTTACTCCCTAGGCCTCGGATACCCTTAATACCGTCGGGGTCGGAAGAAAAGAAGAGTTGACCAAGAGTGGTCGACAGTAAAGAAGACGGAGAGGAGCCCGGCACAAGTAAGGGGAAGCAATGCCGGACTCAGCTGGGGTCCCGGTGTCGCCAACCCACGTCACACTAGATGTGAACCCCTGGGGAAATTAATAGTTGAATTAACTGTTTGAAATGAAGTGAAAATAATTGTTTAGACTTTGAACCACTGAACATTCTGAGGGATTAAACTAAGTTGACTATGTTCAATGAATGAGTAATGATTTTTCTATTGCCATTGAAGCTGATTAATAATGAAGGGTCTGTTTGCTATTGAAATTGACAAATGGGAACGTTTTAAAATGATATGATAGTTTGCATTAGCAGTGTGATAAATGATTGGTTCATATTATGAATATTGTAAATTTGATGGAGCACCCGAAGGGAATAGTGAGCATGTTATTTATTTCAGGAAATATTTTTTATTTTAGCATTTTAAAATCCCAAGGATCTAGGCAAGGGATTTTAATTCATTTTCATTATATCTTTGTAAACATTTAAGTTAAAGTAAGGTGCTGTTATTATTGTGCTTATTCGTCTGTTCCTATTCACGCATGGGTCTCGAGAGTGGTTCATTACTTTTGTGCGCCCTGAGTGTTAGTGACTCGTGCTGAAACTGTTCTCGAAGTTCATGCGTATGTGGTTGTTTGCCCTCGTAGTTAATGGGCACAATACATATAATGATGAATCGAAATTCTAAAATGTGTTCGCCTCTCTTATTGCAATCTTCTTGTCTACGTGCATACATTTCCGGTTGAATGAGACTCCAGTGCTTCCGTACGCCAGCAGTAAATGTGCCTTGCTCCGAAGAGAAATGGACGAGACTGGTGAAGAGTTAACTTATCAGTGGTCTTTTGAGTTCTGTGCTTGAGCTCTATTGCAAGATATTCTCCAGGGTATCCGCTGGATGTCCACCACTAATGGATGTGGAGGCGTTGTATTGACCTTGTCTCTAACATCTGCGCTGACATAAAAGGTTTATTCTTCTCTCGAGAAAAGAATGAGCAAGACCTTCTTGCTCGTTCATAAAACTCACAAGGGAAGGTAGATGCTCAGGGGTAGAATATATGTCCGGTAAACCCTTCTTATGGCGTAATGGCGCATGGTCTAACAACTTCCCTCTCACCAAGTCTTTGCTTCCTTGTCAATTCATGCGATATTTTTTCGAAATGAAAATTCACGTCACGTGGTATACATGACGTAAAATGGAGGTGGACTTGCGGTGATGCAACAGTAACGTTCTCACCTGCTGCTCCCAAGGTTATAGGATCGAACTCTGGCGCACTCACTCTACACTTGAGGGTGCGGATATGCGAGGGAGCTGTGTCAGTAGTTTTACTGGCACGTTAAAGATCCCCTTATGGGCAAAATTCTGACATCCCAGAGTTTCTAAAGGCCTCAGTAGTTAAAAGAGACGTAAATCCATAACAATATTACAGTATTATTATTATTATTATTATTATTATTATTATTGAAATGGAGATCCTGGGACTTTTAATAGCAAGCTTAATGAGCCATCTAAAACTAAAGCCTGGCATGATTTAAGCTTACATTTGAGAATATCAGTGAATTTCAGAGATCAACGAAGAACGGAGAAGATGAAGCATCTTGGACGACGGGTTACTTACCGTTATAGCAGAGAGGTATAAGATATCTCAACAGAAATAGATGGATGGCGTTAGAGGATCTGAGGTTAAAATCCAGACGCTGATCGTGTCCAAAAGGAGAATGTTTCTTCCCTGTGTCTTCCTATACTCACTCCAGCAATTTCCGGGGCACCTGTTCCAAACCTAGACCCTAATAATCTTACCGGAAAAATACAATAATCATCCCCTTGCGAGAGCATGCAAGTCTTCTTTGGAGCGTTGTAAATTGTGTTGGACAGGTACCAGGTGGTCAAGTGACCCTGAGCCGTATGCATATGACCATGGCAGTGCAGAAGTGTGTGTGCCCGTGTTAGTCCTCAAGTTGCACGCCTACAATGGAGCAAACTCCATTGAACGTGGTCAGTAGCTAACTAGGGGTGCTCAGTGTTTTCAAATGATGCAGGGTATCGAGTACACGGTTGGTTGTAAAAGGTGTTCAGCCTAGAGATAGTTCTGTGATGTTTAGGGGTTGTTTCTCGTACTATGACTTGAGCCTACTCATTCAGGTCACTGTTAAAATAAACCAGGATGTTTATCCACTTTTAGTGACTAAGTGTTGGTAAACATCTTCATGGTGAGTATACTGTAGACCAGGTATTCTCAACCCTTTTGAGGCTGTGAGCAATACTCTCATGCACTATCAAGTATAATAATAAACATTTTAAAAATATAATATTACTACAACAAACGTGCCCCTGTTTTTCCTTCACCTACATTTCCTCTCTCTCTCTCTCTCTCTCAGAAGAGCTCAACAGGCATGCTGAAACTTGTTCGACTCATGGAAATAAGATATATCTCCATACTACAACAAACATGCCCATGTTTTTCCTTCACCTAAATTTCCTCTCTCCCTCTCTCTCTCTCTCTCTCTCTCAGAAGAGCTCACCAGGCATGCTGAAATTACTTGTTCGACTCATGGAGATAAGATATATTTCCATACTACAACAAACATGCCCCTGTTTTTCCTTCACCTACATTTCCTCTCTCTCTCTCTCTCTCAGAAGAGCTCACCAGGCATGCTGAAACTACTTGTTCGACTCATGGAGATAAGATATACTGTATTTCCGTATGGACAGCCGAGGTGAATCAGCACCTTTCATTTTACTCATAAAACACGGATATAAAATTAATTTTACTAAATCACTTTTTGGCTCGTATGACGAGCCTTTATGGCTTAGGCGGCAGCACGCCGGCCTCTCGCCACTGGGTCCGTGGTTCAAATCCATGTGAGATTTGTGCTGGACAAAGCGGCGGCAGACATGTTTTTCTCCGGGTACTCTGGTTTTCCCTGTCACAAATTTCATTCCAGCAACACTCTCCACTGTCATTTCATTTCATCTGTCATTCATTTAATCATTGCCCCAGGGGAGTGCGACAGGCTTCGGCAGCCGGCACAGTTTATATCCTCGCCGCTGGATGGGGGCTTCATTCATTCCATTCCCTGACCCGGTCGGTCGACTGGAAACAGACTGTGGATTTTCATTAAAATACTATTTCACAAGATGATAATATGTCTGATTGTCAAATCTTGAAATGAAACCGCTATTATTCTGGTTCGTGCAACTGAATTTTAATTGAAGAATGGATCTCAGGGGAGCTTATGCTCGCAATCACTTTTTGCATCGTATGACGAGAGCGCCGAATTTCATGTAAAGAGCACCGTGGTGCTCGCGAGCATCAGATTGACAACGCCGGCTGTAGACACTCCTTTGTTAGCAGGGGCACGTGTACGCAACTATGTTTACGCACACACAAGACTCCAGGGTTGGGGAGTCGTTAATAATAACAGTTAGGCCCATGTTATCATTTTAAATGATCTTGTCGACTTCGTCGTTACGCTGGGGTCTGGTGTTACGTTACAATGACGGGACGAAATGTACCCAGATGCACTGAGGTGTGTGACGTCATAGTACTGCTTGGTGCATGTGTTCCCGGACAATCTCTACTTCGTTAGTGTAAGACAAAATTCCCGATTCTTGGATGTCACGGGTAATCTCGAGAACCACTGGATGGATTTTGATGCGGTTTTCACCATTCTATAAAGGATATCTCGAGGAAAGATTCTGTATAAAATAATTTATGCATGATCAAAGGAAGCCAAGCAGTAAGGATTTCAGTGAAAAAGTCGAAAACAAACTTGGCGTCCGTGCTCTTCTTAAGCTTACGCTGGGCAAACCGTTAAAAATATCAATATACTATGAGCGTAAGAATTGGTCAGCATGAAAAGTTCTACAAAAAAGTCCGCGAGAGCATATCTCTATCTTCAATACATCGCCCACTATAAGTGTTTTTAGACTGGATGGAAGGGGCACGTCCTCGCGCGCGCTCTGGTGAGCGTGACGGCATCCCGCGCGCTGGACCTTGCTTTGCCCTTTGTTTGCACTTGCCGTTCGCGAGTAATTTGAAACAAGATAAGCAAGATAAGTATTATGCAGGTCATTTTCTAACATGTCAAGAGTCTTTGGCTTCGAGCGAAGCGAGAAGCCTCCAGCCTTTCTAGTCTTTCAGACTATAACTTTTTTACATAAGTAATTGTAACGCCGTTACTTTGAAGATTACCGAAAATGCTAGTTACTTTTTCAAGATGTGCAATCAGTTGTCAACACCACGTGGGATGGGAAACAACAACATCTTCAACATAAACAATAACCAAAATCAAACCGTGGATTTGATAAGTTCGAGTACCTGCGTCCATCTGTTCCCCTTACATACGCCTGCACTGGTGTCATAAACGTTCCAAATGCTCCTTGAGCCGCAATAATTGTTCTGGTTGCAAAATATTTTATAGCGCTACTGCATACTATTCAATTTACTTGATGAATTATTTTTAAGGCATGAGGTGTGCTACCACAGGGTGAGCGCCAAGTTGTTGTAATGATAGTATTGTTTAGTTCAATTTTATCATTTCAAATGATCTTGTCGACTTCGTCGTTATGCTTGGGTCAAACGTTATGCGTTACGGTTACGGTTACGGCGTGTATGACGTCATCATGTTGTTCAGTGCATATGCACTGAGTCTGAGTTTACTGCTGGGGTATGCCGTTATGCGATACGGAGACGGCGAGTGCGTGACGTCAGACAGAAGTGTGCAAGATGTCAGACAAGAATACAGGGTGACTTCTAATGAAATATACAAGATGCCATATAAGAATACAGGGTGCCTCCTAAAGATGTGTGCAGGTTGTCAGAGCAAAATACTGGGTGACACTTAACGAGGTGTACAGTATGTTAGATTCAATTCAAATACAGGGTGACCCTTAAAGAGGTTTGCAAGATATCAGATTCAAATAATGGGTGACCCTTAAAGAGTTGTAAAAGCCCTTAAAGAGTTGTAAAAGATGTCAGACTCAAATACAGGGTGACCCTTAAAGAGGTGCTCGCGAGGGAAGCCTAAGTTAATGGGTAATGGAGTCTGTTGAACGTGTCTTGGGGCTTCGAGCGAAACGAGAAGCCCTCCTGAGCCTTTCTAACATGTGTAGCATGCGTCATTTGAAATGACAAAGTCTAGTCTCTCAGACAGACTGTATCTTTTTTTGTTTGTACATATTAGTTGTTGATTTTTTAGGTGCTTTGCAATATCGTGTACTCAGATGTGTGTAAAAGTCTTCTGATAAGTCTGTATTAGTGTGTGAACTTGTAATTGAGGTAGGGTTTGGGTAGGAAACGGCTGTGGCTTTAAGTAGAGTACCATCCCGGCATTTTCCTGGAGTAGAAGTGGGGAAACCACGGAAAACCTCTTCCAGGAAGGCTTAGGTAGGAATCAAACCCCTATGGCTAGCACTCTTGACTGTCACCGTGGCTCTGCTAAGAAATTTAGTTCTGTTCTGAGGGCTGGAACGGGGTTTATTCCGCCTCATGAGGCAAAACTGAGAAAAAGCGGGTTGGATTCCCACCTCAGCCATCCTGGAAATGGATTTGCGTGGTTTATCACTTTTTGTATAAGTGTAAAATAATCATCATCATCATCATCATAGTAATCATCTTCAAGATCCTTTTCACCTTGGTCCACAGACTCCTGAATGGTTTGAGTGGCCTTTGATAGTGTTGAAAGCTTTTTAGATTTGGCGGGGTGCTTTAACATAGCCAACATACAATCATCTCCGATTCCTAGTTTAAAAAATATAGCCTACTTTTCAAATAGAGACTTTTTTCAAATTTCTAAAAATACAATGTTTTGTCTTATGAATAAAGGATGTTGAGTCCTTTCGCTTGAGCCAAATTACAACTTTCTCCGATTCCTACTTTAAAAGAATAGAGCCTACTTTGCAAATAAAAGAATTCGCATAAAATCTAGAAAAACAATGTTTTATTCTAGGGATAAAAGACACAGAGTGCTTTCGTTTAAACCCTCACAAAACTTTCTACGATTTATAGTTTAAAAATATAACCTACTTACCAAATATAAGCAATCGCAAAAATCTAGAAATCAATACATTTGAGTTAAATTTGGGGATTTGGGATTAATCTTAAAATTTAAGGAATTTTTGGGAATTTGGGTAAATTTAGGGTTTAAGAGTGGTAATGGTGGGGGTTAGGGTTAGTGTAGGGCTGTGAAGTGGAATTGTCATCCCAAATAAGCCTCAAAACCACTTCTTACATCTCTAAGGATTAAGGGTAGTAAAAACACAGAACACTACTTTCTCTGAAACGGGGATAGTTTAAATTTTAAGAGTAGAAATAACTTGTCCTTGTGTTTGAGGATATAGAACCCTTTCGTTTAATCCGTTGCAGGACTTTCTTCGATTATTCGTTCGCAAGATATCAACTATTTTAACTTGGACGCTCCGCGACGCTTAAATTTCCATTTAGGCCCTTTGATGAAATTGTAAAAATAAATGGTCCTCTGCGAAGGGGGCGTTACGCCCTTTTGTTTGACCCCTCGCACGGCATTCTCTGATTATTGGTTCGCGAGATATCAAGTGCGCGTGGCCACCGTGGCCGACGTCATGCTAGTTCATGCTGGAGCCCCACTGTCGGTCTACTCACACTAATACTGCCATCACAAATACACAGGTTATCGGACAAATTCCACACACCTACATACACACACACACAAGTATATGGGGATACAATACGTGTATGACCACGATATCGCATAGCCCCTATACGAACCACACAAGTGCATGAGACTGGTGACCATGATGTCCCTAACCCCAATATGAAATAGAGCTGGTAATAATCGATTTTCAATTAATCGATTAATAATCAATTAATCGATTAATTTGAAATTAATCGGAAACGATTAATCGATTAATCAAAGCTTCTTAAAACCGATTAATCGATTAACCGATTAACCGAAAAATCGATTAATCGAATAATCGATTAACCGAAAAATCGATTAACCGAAAAATCGATTAACTGATAGTAGACACGAGATAAGGAAATAAGTTTTGAAAATGGTTTAAATGAGAAGTCATCGCTTAAGTTGAGTTAGGCTTATTTTCGGTATGATGTATAGAAATCTATAAAAGTTAAATTCTGCGTAAAGAGACGTGTCCTTCCTTGTTTATTTTAACAATCACCAAATAACAGTCAGTGACCGTGGAAGGACAAACATCAATCAAATTGGGAAGGGTTTCAGGAAAAGAAAACGAGGAGTTTTCAGCAATGCTTTTGAATCTTGTTCAATTTTTGTTGGAAAGGCTGTTTACAATTTAGGACAGGAACATTTTTGTTTTATTCTGGTTTAGCCTAATTTCCTCAAAGACCTGTAGGTTGTAACTCTTCAGGCGGTCAACTTGAATTTGCCCAAAGACTGGGCGGAGTCCAATGTATAAACTGTATGAATTATAAGTAAATAACACTCCTAGGAACATTACATGTGTTAGTTATGATCGCTATTACAATCACTATCACTATTACGTCGCCACACTCGAATGCTCCGAGTGGGTAAGAGATTTCACGAGCCCTTCATCCAGGAAAGTCACCAACAGCAATGAGGTTCAGTCATGTTTTGGGGTGGAATCATGTTCGTTCGACGTACGCCTCTAATTCCTATCCACGGTAACATGACTGGTCTGGTGTATACAGACAACATCGTTACAGGATTTGCTACCACAATGGGTGAGGGATTTACACTAGTGGACTATAATGCTCGTGCCCATCGAGCTAGGGTGGTCAATCAGTTCCTTCAGATGCATGTCATACAGAGAATGGAGTGGCCTACCTATTCTGCGGACATGGACTGTAATGAACATGCCTGGAAAGAGCCCAAGAGGGCAATTTCGCACCGTCCCAATCCTCCAACAAACAAAGAGCAACTGATTGAAGCTGCTTTCCAAGAGTGGGGGAATCTGCCCCAAACCACGTTGTATTCGTCGGTGCTCAGTATGCCTCGTCATCTGGAAGCATGGATTAGAGCTCGTGGTGGCCATACATGGTATTGATATGCCCCAACATTAAGAGGACGGTTGTGTGCTCAGTCCCACATTATCACTTTTGTTATTCGTCGTGTGTTTCTGTCTCTTTTGCAAAGCAGATTGTGTGTGGTTTTTCTTAGTATGTACCCTATATTGTGTATAATATGATAACATACACATAGCAAAATGAACAAGTTACTGAATCACAATATGCGAGACCTTTTTTGAGCATTGTAAAAGTTTAGTTTGTTTAATAAGGGTTTGTGAATTATTTATGAGTATTATGATCGTGTATACAAATAAGAATAACACAATATAATAAATAAAATAAAATTAGAGCCTGCACTTCAATTCTATTATGCATAAGGTTACATATCTCAGCGGAGCCTTGGTCGTACATTTGTTACGCTTTAGCCTGCCTACTCCCGCCGGGGTCATTGTGATCAAAACTAATAGGTGTTATTTTTCAAGGAGTTCATTTACTTATTACTCATATTTTATATACATTGCACCCCGCACAGTCAATGGACACATTCATGTTGACCGACTGAAGAGTTACAACTGACAGTTTTTGTATAGACAACACTGAAACAATGGCTTCAACAGTTCACAAACAAGATGCATTATTTAAAAATAAATGTGACAATATATTTCAATAGACCGTCTGTTTTGGTGCAAAAATACTAGCAAGTACTCATTTTCTGGGACGAGGCAGCTCCGCTTTGCAGTCACAATGTTTCCAGCGGGGAATATCAAGTATTTTGTCGCTAGTTTAGCGGGCCTTTGATATATTGTTTATTCATTTTCCACCTGTGAAAAAGGGTGAGTATGCAAGTCAGGCGGTGAATTCCCAAGATAGACGTCCAGCTCGTCTTTTGCAATGATTGCAATATTTACGCTACATCTACAAGATTTCCTATTTTTACCGCGCTTTTTATAACTGCCCTACCATGAGATCTTTGAGCTTTTATCGAACTTGCCTACGTGTTGACTTTAGACATACCTTCGTTCGTAAGACGTCACATTTGTATCTTTGGAGTCGAAATTTAATGTTTTTCGGACGGTCAAATACTTTTTACATGAGATTAATAAATACAATTAGATGACCAGCTTCGATCGTCAAACGATCATCAGATCTTTACACTTCGGCTATTAATCTGTGTCGACAAGTATGGGTTATGATATTTACAATACATACACTTTTTTAGTTGCAGTAGTAATTAATCTAGCACAAATAGTAAAGATATGTTATTTTTTGTTGAGATACTGATAGTTGTGATTGATCTTCAAGTTTGCTTGCTTAGTGCCATTATGTGATTGTTATTATATGGTCAGGTTATTGTGTCAGCATAATCGTCCTCACGCTGTGCACAAAAATGGACCACACATCGCTCAAACTGCGAAGTGCACCATTTAATAACTATCAGTATCTCAACAAAAAGCACATATCTTTAGTTTGGTAGTTTAATTGCTACTGCAAATAAATAGATAGATAGATAGATAGATAGATTTTTATTAATTCCATTTGATCAAATACATGCATTCAATACATTTTTGATATAGGACACGTCAGAATTTACATGCATAAAATAAAAGAACTAACAGGTATATATTACTAAGATTATAACTATTTATAACTTATTATAGTAGCAAATCTTAATAGATACAATCGTATTGCACAACTATTTACACCTCACTCTATTATCATAATATGAAAACTTAATTCTATAAATACAACAACATACTGCTAGGTATTAAAATTAAATTAAAGAAGTAAAATATAGTTATAGATTCCATCACTCCTATACGCTAAAATATTCAACTACTGAGTAAAAACAACGGCACTGCAGATAAGCTTTCAACATTCTATCAAAGGTTTTTATTTTTGGGGCCAGTTTTATATACTGGGGTAGTTTATTGTATAATTTAACTCCAGCGTGAAACGTTCCTTTTTGATATATGCTTGTGTGTGTGTGTGTGTGAAATATGAATGTTTTGATTTTGTCTTGTGTTATGCCTATGAACATCATTGTTTGTTTTAAGAAAAACATCTTTATTCATTAAATTATTTTTAAAAAACATAATACTTTCAAAGATATATATGCAGGGCAGTGGGAGAATGTTTAAATCTTTAAACAGAAGTCTACATGATTCTCTAGAGTTTACATTTGCCATAATTCTAATCGCCCTCTTTGGTATCCTAAACGTGCTTAGTACATCTGGCGACATACCCCAAAATATGATCCCATATCTTAAGTATGAATGGAAATAAGCAAAATAAGTATTTCTTAATGTGTGCATGCTAGTGCAGGTTTTCAAAATACGTAACGCAAAGCACATCGAGTTCAGTTTAGTATTCAGATATTGTATATGTTTATTCCATTTCAAGTCTTGTTGTATCCATAGTCCTAAAAACTTTGTTTCTGATTTATTTTCTATTTGATGACCATTTAATGTTATATTGGGCATCGCAGGATTCCTATTCTGTATAGTGTGGAAATTTAGACATACTGTCTTTTTATAGTTTATTATGAGGCGATTATCTTGTGACCATTTGGTTAACTCTCCTGTAACGGAGTCAGCAGACTGCTGTATGACCTGTTTAGTTTCACCTTTTATTACGAGTGTTGTATCGTCTGCAAACAAAATTTCCTTATGTGAATGAACGTTCTGTGTTATATCATTGATATATAGAAGAAAGAGTAGTGGGCCCAAAACCGATCCCTGGGGTACTCCAAATTCAATAATTCCCTCATTGGACAATGTTTCATTAAGTAATTTGGTTCCATCAACCTTGTGTCTCAAGCTTACTATTTGTTTACGCCTTGTTAAGTAAGACTCTATCCATTTATTAGCTAGACCTCTAACACCATATTGATTTAGTTTGGTAAGGAGGATTTTATGGTCAACAACATCAAATGCTTTCGATAAATCCAAGAATAGGCCAGTTACATGTTCCTTATTGTCAATTAATTTCAGTATACTATTACTACATTCGTAAATTGCTGTCTGTGTAGATTTTTCCGTTCTAAATCCATGTTGTGAGTTTGATAATATTTTATTTTTTTCTATGAAACTTATCAGTCTCTTATACATAATTTTTTCCACAATTTTTTCAATACCAGTTGGTAAGGTAATAGGACGATAGTTATCTAATTCATCTTTTGAACCGTTTTTGTGCACTGGAATTACTTTTGATAACTTCAAAATATCCGGGTAAGTTCCTAAGAGAATTGAACTGTTTATTAAGTGCGTAAGTGGATTTATTATATATTCTGCACATTTCTTTAAAATTGCATCAGGGATGCCATCAATGCCAGCACAGAATTTATTTTTTAGCTCTTTTATAACTATTCTTACCTCTTCACTTGTGACATGATTTATAAATAAAGAATCACTGCATATATTTATTTTATTATTAGAATTTAGTGTATTTACCTGTGATTTATTTATTAATTTTTGTGGAATTTCCAGAAAATAAGTGTATGTATTGTAATTATCATTCCATACTTCTCCATATACAGTAGATTTAATAGCCTACGTGTAAATGATCTGATGATGATCACTCGACGATCGAAACTAGTTATCCAAGTGTGTTTATTAACATCATGTAGTATTTTTTCAGGATTAGCGAACAAATTTTGATTTCTAAGGCAAGCCTGAAAAAGGGCTTCCAACACGGTAATCCTTGGAGTGAAGTTAAATGAAACCTCAAAGCAGGCGTTGAGCAGTGGCTAGCATTCTTAGCTGTCACCTCAGAGGTTTGGGTTCGATTCCCGGCTCTGCCAAGAAATTTAATTCTGGTGTGGGGGCTGGAACGTGTACACTCAGCCTCGTGAGGCAAAACTGATAAGAGGAGGCTTTGATTCTTACCTCAGTCATCCTGGAAATGATTCTCCATGGTTTCTCATTTCTACTCCAGGCAAATGCCGGGATGGTACCTAATTCAAAGCCACGGTCGGCTCCTACCCATATTCTACCTGAATTACAAATACACACACTGGTACAGACATCGCAGTGACACATGTTATCAGACAAGTCTTAAACACACCCCAGTACGCGGGGATACGTGACCACGATGTTGCAAAGCACCTAAAAGAATCATAAACATCATCCATCATGGGACTGCCCCGGCTATCAATGTCGAGTGATTGCATTAAGAAACCAAGTTGTGTCATAGTTGGTTGATTCTGTGAGAGCGTAGTTAAAAATGCGAAATAAATTGTTTAATCGGCAAAACAAATCAAAAACCGATTAATCGATTATTCGAATAACCGATTAATCGATTTTTCTGAAAACCGATTAATCGATTAATCGACTAATTGATTAATCGATTAATCGTTATTTACGATGATTAATCGATTATTCGGTTTCGATTAATCGATTAATCGAAATCTGAAATTAATCGATTAAAAGTAACAGCCCTAATATGAAATAATAAAGACAACAGGAAATGAGAGTTGTTTTTGTTGATTCTCTTAGGAGCTTTGCGACATCGTGGTCATGTGGCCTCCTGTACTTGGGTGTGTATAAGGAAATGAGAGTAGTATGAATCCTGTGCGCTTAATTCATGTGAATAATTCGTATTTGAGACGCTAAAGTTTGAGGACGGTAAGCCCTTGGCGCATTGTTTTCTAGGAAATTCAATTGGTTCAGTAGGTACTGTTTGACTTGGAGTGGATTTATTCACTACTACAGGGGATTTGTCAACAGTAATTGGGGATAACAAAAGTTTGGTGCTTTTCTGTCGGTCAACACGAATGTATCCCAAAAGAGCTGGGTTATGCCCTAATCCTGAAATAAATTACATGAGATTAATAAATACACTAGGATGACCAGTTGCGATCGTCAAGCGATCATCATCAGATCCACTACACTTAGGCTATAACATCTATGTTTGAGAATACAGGTGAAAAATATTTACAATATGTACACTTATTGTAAGGAGTAAGTTAGTTATGTGAGAACGAATAGACCTCTAGTGGAGACATTCGCCTCGTGGTGTCCTGGCTAGCATTCTTGGCTGTCAACTTGGAGGCACCGGGTTCGATTCCCTAGAAATGTAATTCATGTCTGAGGGTTGGAAAAGGTTACACTCAGCCTCGTGAGGCAAAACTGAGAAGAGGCGGGTTTGATTCCTGCCTCAGCCATCCTGGAAGTGGTTTTCCATGGTTTACCACTGCTACTCCAGTCGAATGCCGGGATGGTACCTAATTTAAGGTCACGGCCACTTCCTACCCAAATACTATCT
Organism: Meconema thalassinum; assembly: GCA_946902985.2. Taxonomy (NCBI): domain Eukaryota; kingdom Metazoa; phylum Arthropoda; class Insecta; order Orthoptera; family Tettigoniidae; genus Meconema; species Meconema thalassinum. The sequence continues at coordinate 1,386,283,532 of OX336389.2, forward strand.
CAATTACAATTACACACACTAGTAGAGACACCACAGTGACACAGGTTATCAGAAAAATTCGCCACACACCTAAGTACACGGGGATACATGACCGCAAAGCCCCTAAAGAATCAACAACAACATCTAGTGGAAACGAAACACAACATTATTTTTTGTTTGAGCAAAGTTTAATTCGATGAAAGTGATACAAAGTGGTTTCAGAGACAACCTGCGTCCTTCTTCGCGAGCGTTTATGGAATATATTCAGCATTGGGCCACGCACAAGAGCAATGGAGATGAATATGTCAGTATCCACCCACGAGCTGTCATCTGCATGCTGTCAATATAATGCACTGTATATTGTCCCAATATATATTGTGTTTGTTTCTAGAAATCAATCGATGTCTCATATGAACAACCTTTATATCGCCAACACATAGTCACAAAATCTACCAACACATTGTGGTGTTACGCGTGTTTTCACTTCGTTGTTACCAAGATATATCTAACACCGTTTGCTTCGCAGGCAGATCACCTTACGCTTAAGAGTCTATGGTTACATGGGATTGTTTACGGTAGGTAAACTCATTTCCCTCCACATAGTCTGCATGCAGGGGACAAGTATGATCCTATCAACACTTACTAGCCCTTGATACTGTATTGATAATGATGATGATGATGAGAAATGTTCCTGTTTTGAAAGCAAATATAATATCCACTACTGGCTTGCTACGCCTATCGTAGCTTCACCAGAGCCCCGTCAGCCGTCACTTTTCAGGGTTCCCATAGAGCCTTCACAGCTACCGTAACGGTCCCGGGGCACACGAAGTCCCCACTGTACTCCACCCATACAGGCAATCCCCTACTTCATGCCGTTGCCCGTTCTGAGAAGCATTAGGAGCTTAGTGTGGAATAAAGATGTCCCACATAAAAGCAAGGAAGTGTTATACAGAAGCTGCTATAACCCGATACTGACCTATGCTTCAGAAACGTGGATAATGAAGAAAAGAGACATAACCAGAATACAGGCAAGTGAAATGAAGTTCCTGCGAAGTAGGATCGGAGTAACAAGAAGAGACAGGGTGAAGAATGAAAAGGTCAGGGATATAGTGAAAGAGGAGCCCTTGCAAGGTAGGATTGACACATCAAGACTGAGGTGGTATGGGCACTTAAATAGAATGGAAGAGAAGAAGATTCCCAGGAGTATACATGAGATGCAGATGCAGAAGAAACGACCAAGGGAAAGACCAAGAGATAGATGGCTGAAAGGAGTGGAGGAATGTATCAGGAAGAGAGGCGAGGACTGGACCAGAGTGACAGCGGAGAGGTGGTGGGAAGAAAGGACTAAGTGGCGAGGCTTATGTTCCTAACTGACCCAGCCTGGGGCTGGAAACTGTACAAGATGATGATGATGATGATGATGATGATGATGAGAAGGGGCCTAACATCTAGGTTAACAGCCCCTAATGATACAGTATTGTAGAGTTACAAATCGCGTTATAACTGTGAACTTGTAATACAGTACTTGGTATTCATATTCAGTCGACATCTCTATAATTTTCAAGGATTCGACAAGGGAATGGAACTGACAACCCGATGCCTTATATTCTCGGGATTGAGGATTCCCTCAGCATTGTTGCAAAAATATAATGTTTTACTATGATATTTAGGGTTACTCATTCTGACAATACTTTTAATCATTTCAGGTACACTCTTTATATCTCTCCCGGGAGTTGTTAGGAACAATTTATTCAGAGTTTCTAAAGATAAATTCAATCATTGGGTTTTTAATATGTGGGTACCGTTGGTTGAATCATTTAACGTTCAAGTTAAATGGATAACACGTTATTGGCCGGCAGGCGTAGCTCAGGGCTAGCATGTGGGTCTCTGGAACTCGAGCGGTTTTAAGTCCGGCTGTCCGTAGCTATAAGTTTATTTCTCTATGCCAATTACCAAATGAATTCAAGAAAATATATCATTAAATACACAAATTGGAGTTGGCTGCATAGCTATGTAAGGGCGAAATACAACACACATTTAAAAAATCTCATTACTGGTTACAAATTGAAACAAAATTTTGTTCCAAGTTTAATGATGAACAAATAACCCAACCCCTAAAATCAAAAATAGCAACTGCAACAACATCAATGGTGGCAGTATTCAGAAAACGTAAAAGCCTGATTTTTTAAAAGTAATTCCTTGAACAATTTATTGTTGACATATTCCTTTTTATTTTTCCCCTTTAAGCATATCAACCCCACTCCAATAGAGCAGCGGTGGTTGAACATCTAGTGGCTAAAGTTAGTTTAAGGAAGGAAGCTTGTAGTTTTAGACCGTTGATCTCGCGATCATATCTAAGAAGTGGCCACAATATTGTCAATTGCAGTGTCAATTCTAGGATGTTTATTGGTAGTGACCATGTGAAAAGGAATAGATTTTATTTGAAATAGTGGCTGATTAAAAGCTGCTCGACAATCAGTCACACTAGTGAAGTTTAACGAGCAGTTTCAAGCTACCGCCAATAAATATCCTACAATCAACATCGCAATAGAACAATTTAAAAGCCGCTTTATTGAATGTTCAAATGAAATTCATTTTTAAACAAGATTTTCTTTTTCCATTGTCAAACTCACCGATGTTTTCCATTTAAACTGGGTGTCAAATGACACAGCCAATGAAAACCATTATTTGAGCAGTCTCGATTTACAAATTTAAAACCCCGTTTATATACACATTATCTCCAAACACACCGGGAATTTTGTTACCTAATGATTGTTCGTAAGTTATATTCGAAGCTGAGTTATTTTTGCAATTCCCCTGAAAGAACGGCTAATTCTATCAGGAACGGGATGGTCATAAATTAAAGTTCTTGGTCGGTACTTAAATTTTGAATATTCGCAAGACAGCAATTTGGGGATTTGCACTTTATGACTGCAAGAATCACTTTTACTAACATGTCATATTATCATACAGCCAATTCTATAGTCATGGCATAAAATTTCAAATTATAGCCTAGGTAAATCCTAGTCCCATTCATAAGCACAAACACTAGGGCAGCGAACACATCCAGCCTCACGAGGAGAACCGAGAAGGGATTGGTTTCAATCCCACCTTGTCCGTCAACAAATTGTTTTCCATAGTTTCCCCACTTAAACTCGACACAGTTGCTGGGATGGTGCGTAACGTAACCCGAGGATGTCTTCTTTCAGAATCTTAAATGACTACTAGCGTGTCAGTGGCCTACCAAAGAGTTAACTTGGATTACAACTGTAGTCCACGCAACTATTCACGGAACTCCACATGAAGTGCGTTTGTTTACTAATTGTATAGAATTGGGAAACTGAATATATTATGAACACTTGCAGTCATCATCATCTTTCTTCGGCTTTTCCCATTTAATTGGGTTCACCGGAGCCAACCAGGCTCATTTTGGTTTTGGCCGGGGATTTAAGGTCGGATGCCCTTCCTGACGCCACGTGATTTTTCAGGTGAAAATTTCACCCCGCTGTCACCGGGATTCGAACCCCGGCCGTCCGGGTGAAAGACGAGCAGCTAAGCCACTGCGCCATCACGCTCCCCATTATGAACACTTGCAGTAATTGTAGGAAACTACTCATCTGTTTGCAATTATTTCATGTCTGTACTCAATACGGGAAATATTACCAAATTTCTTTCAAAAGTTCAAATTAATAAGTTTTTCATGCTGTGTCAAAATAATTGGTATTTCATGCATTTTTCTATGATTAGTACATTTAACACACTCCACCCTTCTTATAAAAATGAAACTCTGAATATAAAAAAAAGCTAGTGAAATACCCATTAAATTTTAGTCTATGATTGCTATCCATGCGAATACTGGCGTTACAATTTCGAGTGCGACTACCGCAGTGTTAAATACATTTATAATTCAGGGTATTTCACAGAAAACCTTTTACTGTCACTCTCTGTCAGGATGAGTGACACGCTCAGCCTAATGCTGGTTTTCATGGCGCAAAATGTAGTTTCAATCTCGACTTAGTCTGATGACATGAATGAGTAAATAATTGAGACAGCCCAGCACCAGTGCATTTCCTGCCAAAGTAAGAACCCCGTCCAGAACGAAACTCCAACACCCCAATGCCTCTATAGTCCCAAAGGTTAAAAGGGACGTTCAACGCAGGTGGTTGTTCTTGCTGTCCATTTTATTCTATTCATCTCTAATCCCCTGGGCATTACATTTAACTGCTTCCTAATTCGGAAATTCCATCCAATTTTGAAATCATTAATTAATGGTCTGTGATTCATCATTCAGGGTCAATGCAGTCCTCATTAAAATGCACATTTGAGACTAATCTGTGTCCATCTTCAATTCATCAAGAGCACAACTGAAAGAACGTTTATAGACACGTTGGTCCGTATCATAATCACCATTTCTTTGTAAGTTGTATGCCAGCATAATTCAGACAGTACGGACATTCGTGAATATCCATATACTTCCTTGTCTCTACGCCTCCTTTGTTGTTTATGAACTCGAAATTTACATAGAAGAACGCAAAAAAACAATATCTGTCAGAAAGAGTTGTTGTTGATTCATTTAGGGGCTTTGCGACATCGTGTTTAAGTAGACCTCTGAACTTGGGTGCATGTGGAATTTGTCTCATAACCTTCGTCATTGTGGTGTCTTCAGTAGTGTGTGTATTTGTAATTAAGGCTCAGATTTGGAAGGAAGCAGCCGAGGCCTTAAGTTTGGAACCATCCCAACATTTTCCTGGAGCAAAAGTAGGAAACCATGGTAAAACACTTGAAGGACAGCTGAGGTGGAAATTGAATTTATCTATTCCCAGTTTTGTCTCACGAAGTTTAGTGTACCCCGTTCCAACACACAGACCAGAATTGAAATTCTTTGCAGAGCTGGACGATACTAAGAATCAATCCTGCCGTCTATATAGACTTTTGAGTTTTCTCCTGCATAAAATATTCACCCATTCACGTATTCTGTCAAAGCTGCGATTCCATTTTAAAATCGAGAAGCTTGAACGGTGTCCAAAGAGGCCAGTGAATAATAACAAGTAGATAGCCTTCTCATAGTACCAGGGTAATTCCAAAAGTAAGGTCCGATTCGCCGTAAATATTTGAATGCGGCGCCAAGGGCAAAACACGCATGCGCGCCGACTCCTGGCATGCCTTGCGCGGCAAAAGCCGCCAGTAGCATTGTTACTGTTGCTGTGTGCTGTTTATAGTGTCAGTTCACAATGTTTAAGACAATTAATCAGCCCGTTGATTGTGAAGTAAAGGCATTGATACGGTTTCTGTCTGCAAGGAACATTTCTGCGGCAGAAATTCATCGGCAGATTACTGAAGTGTACGGTCCTAACATAATGAGTGACAGTAAAGTGCGCAAGTGGGTGCGAGCCTTGAATGAAGGACGGGAAAATGTGCACGATGAACCCCGCTCTGGCAGACCATCAGTGATTTCAGACGAGTTGGTTCATGCGGTTGACGACAAAATTCGTGAAGATCGACGATTCACTATTTCAGGGACAACGGTCAATAAAGCCGCCTACTGCGCTACCCTGACTAAACTTCGACGTGCAATCCAGAATAAGCGACGTGGTCTTTTGTCGTCTGGAGTGTTGTTGTTGCATGACAATGATGATGATTTGCAGCAATATCACATAAGGTTGCTTTTGACTTTCCATGACGGCTCGTCCAAGGGTTAAAGCCTTATCTGTAGGGCTCGGATTTCTAGGTAAATATATTTTTTTAATGTAAATACATATTTTAAGCAATTTTTCTATTAAAACATAAATTCCTGTTTTTCACTTATTAGCACATAAAAAGACATAATATTTACATTTTTTAAAATCAGTATGCTAGTAGACCTTTAAGTTTATTGCAATTTTGTTGTGTGTTACTTCAACGGGGAAGACCAAGTGAGCTATCGAATCTTCATGCAGAGCGTATGTCAGCTTGCAACTGTTTTATTCTTAACTTGTTGCCCCGTGCCACTCACTGTGGAAACTGGGGATTTTCTTGTCCGCGACCATATTGCACCTCGTACTGGCCCTTACCCCCTCCCCCCTTTCCCTACCCCCCACCCTCCGCAGCTACCAGGAACCAGTATCACTCACATGCAGTGGCACTGTGAAGTGTAAGGCAGTTCTACGATGCCTAAATTAAAAGCAACTACAAGTTATCGTCTGCAGCAGTATGTTGCAGAATTTAAAGATAATCAAGGCTGAACAGCGATCTTAAGTTACACAACACCTCAAGGGCAAGCAACATACAGCTGCAGTTTCGCGCCTTCAGAAGAAGTGTTTCGCGATAATCGCCGGTTATTTGTGATGGACAACCTGAAGATATATCTCGTTGTGTATTGTAATTCTTCAGTAGTCAGTGAGGAATAGCATAAATTGCATTCGTGAGTGCTGTATATTGTTTATATTCACATTAATAAACTAAATTATAATTAAATACTTTTACTTTTTGTCTCATATTTCAGGTATTTTTAATACATAAAAATAAATATTTGCCCGATTTTTAGCACCTAAACATCCGAGCCCAACTTATCTGTATACATTCATATACAGGGTTATTCACCTAAGATGTTACTCGCCAATATCTTCTAAACCGTTGAAGATATCAATATTCTGTTTTCATTTTAGGGAATGGTGCTAAGGGGCTCATACATTAACTTATACTCTTTTTTCCTTTCTGTGTGAATAGCTTAGATATTGGTACCAACTTCGTTTTTCTTAATGGAACCATACTATGTTTTGCATACAGGGTAAATGATTTCACTGAGACATATTCAACGGTGTTATTATTTCCCAAATTAGGCGAGTACGTTTTGAGAAATCGAGGATTTAAAAATTGTGCTAGGCCCCGCCTTCTTTCGGTGACGCGTTGTGTGAGAGCGAATGGCTAGTACATAGCTTGTTGGTGCATTTAAATAGCGTCACAGGTGTAGTCTGTTTCAAAACAAAATGAATATCCTGTAATCAGAATCGTAGTCGTTATTATCGGACTTTGGTATTTTGGGAAATGTAGATAAGTGATGAAAAGAAATAGAAAAATGAAGTTTCGTTATTTGTTGTCTAATAAATTTTTCCGTCACTTAATGTTTGGAATAATGGGACGATTTAACAGATAGTTGCGTACATTGTTTGTAATTTCCTATAACATGTAGAATAAATAGGGTTATTCACCTAAGATGTTACATGGAAATAACGTCCAAACCATTAAATGAAAGAAGATTGTAGTTTTACGTGACCGTGAATCTCGCGATTATGAGCCACGGGACCTCCTTTTTACGTGGAATCCGAACCACAGGACATGGCATTTCACTTCGATAATCTCACATGCATTGACCGGGAATTGAACTCAGTCTACCTTGGTGAGAGGCCAAAAGCTTGACCACTTGATCGAGGCAGAGCCAAGAATCGAACCTCGGACCTCCGGGGTGGCAGCTAAGCACGCTGACCACTACACTAAGGAGGCGACCTCTCCAGACATACATGACTAAAACAGTGGAAGGTGTACAAAGAATAGTTGTTGTTATATTTTCATTTCCGGGGCTTGGACATCGTGGTCATGTAGCTCCATGTACTTGGGGGTGTGTGTGTACTGTATTTATGTTAGAAAGTGTCTGATAACCTGTGTTATTGTGGTGTCTGTAGCGGTGTACTGTATTCCTAATTTAGGTGAGGAATTGGGACGGATGTGGCCTTCAGTTAGGAACTACCATGGGTGCCTTGAAGAAGCTACCTGCATAATTTTTTGTCGTATCAAATAATTCGGACAATTCCCGCATGAAGTAGTATTTGAAGTCTTGTAACTCCATATCAATGTGTCTGCGGAGGTTGACTTTTCGGATTTAGAGGAGTATGTTCCAACCATAAATGACCTGGAAACGTTGTTGTTGTATCATTTCGGAGGCTTGAAAATCGTGGTCATTGAGCCCCATGTATAAGGTGCGTTCGAAAAGTAACGAGCCGGAGGCTATAATGCGCAAACCGGTGACGACATCGGCTAATCGTTGCGTGTGTAACAAGGTGTGGTTCCGACCAGAGCGTGGAAGGTCACAGCCAGTCGCTAGAGGGCACGCATGCACGTCACGTGACGTGACGTGACGTGACGTGACGTGACGTGACGATAAAAAGCGAGGAGCAGCAGCATGCATCAATCGTCCAACCAAGACCAAGACAGTAGGCCATTCGACATGCTTCCTGGTGTGGTTGAAGACTGTGGGGCACCCATTGGGCACACACTTTGCGCAAGTGCAGTCGTTCCTTCATGATGGTGTGCACACTTCCAACGCTCAATCCGACCACGGCGGCTATGGCGTTCACTGTCACTCGGCGGTCCTGGGTAATGAGTGCATCAACCAGATGGACGTTGTCATCGGTAATGCAGGGGGTGCCCCAGACCGGACATCATCGGCTAACGACACCCGTCCTTCCCTGAAGCGCTTGCGCCACGCCTTGACCCTTGCAAGGGACATGCAGTGTTCGCCGTACACTTCTGACATTCGGCGATGAATGTTCGTTCCCCCTAATCCTTTCGCTGTCAGAAACCGAACAACACCTCTTTGCTCTTCGTTTGACGCCTCCACGTCACTGTTTCTAATGCGACTGGCAGCGTTGGACGATTGATGCATGCTGCTGCTCGCTTTGTATCGTCACGTGACGTGTACGCGTGCACTGTAGCGACGGGCTGTGACCTTCCACGCTCTGGTCGGAACCACACCTCGTTACACATGCCACGATTAGCCGATGTCACCGGTTTGCGCATTACAGCCTCCGGCTCGTTACTTTTTGAACGCACCTTATACTTGGTTGAGTGTGGAATTTGTCCGATAACCTGTGTTAGTGTGATGTCTGTTGTATTTGTGTATTTGTAATTAATGTGAGGATTTGGGTGGAGGCAGCTGTAGCCTTAAGTTAAGAACCACCCCGGCGTTTTACCGATAACAGCTCTGAAACTATTTGTCAATGGTGGTATGGGCTTTGTTCTTTCAATTTTTGATTTGCGAAAAATTCAGAGCAACATTCTGAACACAGTTTGGCCTAAGGCTAATATGTACAAATATGTCTGCCACATTCTATACCTTTTGATTTTTATAAAACTGTTATGCTTGTTTGATTTAATTGTGTATGTGAGCTTTGCCAGCTAACAACATCCGATTGGACAACGCAGAAATGTTTTATTAAATTTCTCTGCTGAGCTCTTCCAGTTTACTGATTCCGGATATAACCAGTGAGCAGACCGGAAACAGTATCTGATACGCTTCTTGCAACAAAATCCTTTTACAAAACATACGAGTAAATCAGACAGCCCCTGGAGCAATGAATCGGTAGAAGATGGCAGTTCGCCCCAGGTAGTGCAAACCATCGTGAGTAGGAATGTCAATACGTGCAATTCTGCTTCTCAATACCGGTCACGTCTCCCAGTCATAAGTTTTGCACCATCCAAAACGTCACGTTAATTTTCCTGAATAAAACTGTGGTAGAAAATTTACTTTAATAAAGCCACAAGAATCAGTTTCAGTTTATACAACATTTCAAACATACCAATGTTTTAAGAACTGTGTTATAGCAAGTTGCGCCTAGAATGAAACAAATTACTTGCATAATATGGCAGATTTGATTTTCTTTGCACTCAGAACTGAGTTCATGCCGTGTACACGTCTTAATATATTTGTATGCTAAGAATATCGTTACATGGACAGTATTTGAAAGCAAGAAATTAAAATTAACTAACAGAATTTCTTCGGTAGGCTCTCCTGCACATTAAACGACTCCTCTCTCAGCATTGAAATTCAGCCTGAAGGTGTATGCATCCACTACTTCATCACATTGAGAGAACCAAATGGAAAGGCAGACGAAAATAATGCTAATTCAAACGTTAAAATAACACGAAGAGATCTCTTACAATAAACGCGTCTTGACTGCTATAGATATGATGTAATTACTCGCCTGATGTTGGAGTGTTTTAATGGTGGTGTAAATAAAGTTATCTTGTTATTACGTAGAAAGGGAATTTATTTGTTATATAATATGAAACATAGTACTGGTCTAATTTACCGCTTATATTTAAAAGAGTCCGAGGCAGCTTTAAAGACGATACACTTGACAAGATCACGAATGCATTGTCAGAGGCCCATAAAATGCATTTTAGTTCTCCGTCCTATTGGCCATTCATTATCACGAGTATTTTAGTCTTGCGACTGGTTTGCACTGCAGTGAGCTTTCGCCATTCAGTTCTGTCGTGTGCAGTGCATGTGACGTGTTAACATATTCACAGCCCTGATTTACCAAGAAAGGTCGTATCACAATAAGTTTATCTTGGTCCTCGAGGTTGTTTCCACATCCATTGTTAAACTGCAATGTCTAAACCCATGTCCAAGTTTTTATCATTTTAAATGATCTTGTCGACTTCGTCGTTACGCTGGGGTCTGGCGTTAGGTTACGGCGACGGGACGAAATGTACCCAGATGCACTGAGGTGTGAGACGTCATAGTACCGCTTGGTGCATGTGTTCCCCGACAATCTCTACTTCGTTAGTATAAGACAAAAATCCCCGATTCTTAGATGTCACGGGTAATCTTGAGAGCCACTGGATGGATTTTGATGCGGTTTTCACCACTGTAAAGGATATCTCGAGGAAAGATTCTGTAGAAAATAATTTATGTATGATCAAAGGATGCCAAGCAGAAACGATTTCAGTGAAAAAGTCGAAAACAAACTTGGCGTCCGTGCGCTTCTCAAGCTTACGCTGGGCAAACCGTTAACAATATCAATATACTATGAGCGTAAGAATTGGTCAGCATGAAAAGTTCTACAAAAAAGTCCGTGAGAGCATATCTCTATCTTCAATACATCGCCCACTATACTGTAAGTGTTTTTAGACTGGATGGAAGGGGCACGTCGTTCTGGTGAGCGTGACGGCATCCCGTGCGCTTGACCTTGCATTGCCCTTGGTTTGCACTTGCCGTTCGCGAGTAATTTGAAACAAGGTAAAGTATTATAAAGCAAGATAAGTATATGCAGATAATTTTCTAACATGTCTTTGGCGAGCGAAGCGAGAAGCCTCTAGCCTTCCTAACATTTTTCAGCATTTGTAGCATTTAAAATGAATCAAAGTCTAGTCTTTCAGACTGACTGTCACTTTTTCTTTCTGATTTGATGAGGCATTTGTTTTCTTTCAGTTTTCTCAGTGTTGGTCCTTCTCTCAAGCAGAGCCGATTTCTGCATTCCACACCACCGTCACATCTCGAACATTTCCAGCCATTTGAGGTCTCTCTTGCTTAACTTCCAATTAACCACACAGATCATTTTGGACATAGATATAAATACATTTGATCTGCAGGGGAAGTACTGAAATGTGAACACATGGCCAAAATGAAACTCATGAATACATCCGGTCAGTTCTGGATTTAAAAAGGAAGAATACACTTTTCAGTTTCGGATGGATAACAAGCAATATAAGTTACAGCTGCCAGTTAGAAATTTGAATAGGCTTTTTTCAGCATATGGAGAAAACCAAATAACCACCCCTTATCTTCAGGGATGAACTTGGTATAAATTACGACCACGAATTTGACAGCTGTGCGACAACAAACAAGCTCATGTATCGTGCATGAAACTAAGAAAGCGGGGCTGATGACGAAGGTGTCCCACACCCCTAAAATGAATTAACTACATAATATCCACATATTTTCCGGTTATAGGTGATCTTTGCAGAAATCAGTTCAACTGAAGTTGTTCTACAAACATAAATATAAAAATCTCTGATTTTTTGTATTAGCTCCTTCGGAATCTTTGGTCAATATCCCCGTGTACTTGAGAGTTTATTAAATGTGTTGGATAACTTGTGTACCTGTGGTGACCGTAGTAGTGTGTGTAGCTGTAAGTTTTATGACAGGTTCCCCGGAACTTAAAATACGGTATTATCACACCATTTGCCTGGAGAGAGTGAGGTCAAACCTGGGGAAAACTACACTAAAACTGTCTGTCAGAGCTGGGGTTTGAATCTCCATCTTAGGCGTTCCTGCGGATCCCCTTGCGGTCGAGGAAAACGATTTAACACGCACTGCTACGCCGGTGGGTGCGAGTTTGAAAGAAAGCTATGTTAACAGCCAAGTGGAAATATCAACACCACGGGTTCCAGTAACTTAACGCCTTTGTCTCCTTATTGTGGAACGTTTGGAATGCATATGTCTTACTTTCCATATTTCGCAGCTGAGAGGACCGGTAAATCCAAAGGTAATGAATTAAAGCCTATGGGATTCACAAGACAGTGTTGCTGATAATGGCTTCATAAATTATAAATGTTAAATGGAATGTACGTATATTTAACAGCTAACTACCCTGTCATTCCTAAAAAGATAAAGGTGAGCTACGCTTCTGAGCCTGACAGATAATGTACTGGAGAATTATAACGAACATGTGAGAAGTGCTAAGGATTGTAGGTAATTGATCAAACAAGCCACTAGATCTGTTGTCTCGCATTTGAATGCCGCGTGAGTAAGCAATAGTGTCGAATATTCAAATCAGCGGGTTGAAGAGGTTCACAGTCTTGCCAATTGAGATTGTCCTAATTGGCAATAATATCGAACGAAGTGTATCTGTGACCAGTGAACGGTGTATAGTAAGGCCTAATCGTACGCATACCTGGCCATATTACCCCATCAGGAAGCTTTGGTATACCGATTGCTTTGTCACAATTCTGACAATTCTCCGAAAAGAGTTAATTGCTTCTAAGCAGAAACATTGCCAGATGTGTAGAAGCTACGTTTCAGTTTGTACTGTACTTCTGATTTAGAGTAGCCTATAGCGTAACTCATATATTACAGGCTCATCGATAAAGGTAGCCTTAATTTTGATTTGTAGACGATATTCAAAGGGAAAAGGGAATAAATGTTACTTTCCAGCAGGATGGAGCACCGCCTCACTACAGTCCTATTGTACGTGAAGCTCTCAACAGAATTCCCTGATAAGTGAATATGCTGCCGAAGTCGACGTCACTTCCGCTCCGTTGCTAAGCAACTGGAGCAATACAACATGGCTCCCTTGTAGCTTGCATCCTCTTGAAGCCGTCATTATTTCCTATTTGTATCGTATAAAACTGTACATGCATGGATGTCCAGAGGCAATAAAGCATAGGAAAGTATATATTCCACAGTAATTTAACATAGTTGTCCAATAAAGTTGTAAAATATTGCGTACGAGATGCACATTACGTCTTAGAGCGTATGTCGTAGAGATGTGGCCTACGATATTTAACTTTAATTAACTGAAAACATGAAAATATAACATTTCTGGATCTTGTGAATCACGTCCCGTATGAATGATCAATAATACGGAAAATAAAGTACCGTAGGCCCTATCAATAAGTGACTAATAAAAAGAACTTTATGTATATCAACGCATAAGGGAACACTTTAAAATATTTTGCATGAGAGTTTAAGCCAAATCGCATCAACGGCTTTAGAAGAAACAAAGACTGCATTTTAATACAATGTGTATGTTTACCACAATGCCACGTTTGTTTGAAAACTAATCAAATTAACAAAGCCTAAGCTGTGTGCTCACTAACAGGTTAGAGAAGTCTACAATTAAAGCCTATCGTCCTACCTCATTCTAAGTAATGGGGGCACTTTTCCTTGGCTAGCTCTCTGACAGCCTTACTAATGAAGAGGTAGCCATATTATACCTTAGGTTTGAGATAAGCAATGAATTTAATGAGGTAGGCCTATACTAACAAAAACATTATCTAGAAAATATTTATGCTACCCACCCCGTCGTGATTAAAATTCATTACTTGACCAACAGAACTAAATAAAATCAGCCAACATTCCTGTTAGGGGCTAATGGCCTCAATAACCACCAACACCACCTACCTGCCATTTGGTACCATATTACATAATTCACCACAACCTGTGATAAAATGACCTGTTACAACTCCAATTAAACTCAGTTGCTCAATAAAAAAAGGGCCTATTGTGAGGGGCGAAAAACAAATCCACACTTCTGCAGCAGCTTGCAATTTGAATCGCGGGGGAGTAGCCTACTTCCCAATAATATACCGGTACCAGTACTTCCCGATTTCCATTAAAGATGTTTGGTATAAACATTGCAGTTAAGTATTGAGCCTCTATATTTTGAATAGCAATATAGTTTTATTATAACTCACAATAAATGTACAATACTGTAGCATTACATAACTTCATTGAACTAGCCTAATTTTACTGTCCAATGTTTGAAAAATTGTCCAGATAAGTAATGCACAAGAAAGTGACTAAGTACACACATAGGTTATTATATTTCCACTTTTATTGATAACTTTATAGCACCACTGACCTTTTCATTAATACTTCATGCTGAAACGATTAAAATATTTTCTACCAATCTTGGCATAATGCCATGGTAGCCTGGTTCGCCACGATCCTCATCACCTCATTTCTTGACCCCACTGACGTTTTCACCGAAACTTCCCTGACAATCAGAACAAGACTTGCCACTCTATCACATCAGAAATAAGCAGTATTTATTGGCTTTAATAATGTCACTGTACGGTACAGTACATACCGTATCTTTGTTGCAGAGTGTAGGCCTAGGCTACTGGCACATGATAATTGTTTTCTGAAAGTGCAAAAAGTAAAATGTTTAGGCAGAAATTTTCAGTCTGGGATAGGCCTAATTGTTATTTGGAAACAAAATTTACTGCTTAAATAAATGAAGTGAAAAATCACCACTCGGAAAAGTAGGAGAAAAATTATTGCTCTTAGTGAATCAGCTGCAAGGTTATGTAGGTTATCGTTTATAATACTTATAGTAGACTACAAACCATATTTAAATACAGCTACACTCCCCACATAAACCAAAAACCACTTTATGTGACATATATGTCCTAAATATCTCTCTAATTAGATACAGTATACTCTATCCATTAAATAATATAATATTAATATCGTATGGCCTCGGGTGCCGGGTGCAAGCTTTGTAATTTGACACCCCGAGGGTAGCTTGCATGTCGAATTTCGTTGTTCGTTGATATGAAAGTCAAGGAGGTTAGATAAAAGATATCTAAGCTCCTTGAACACTATAGCGCTTTCTAGTAGAGAAATGAGGAACTTCGTGTTGGCGGAAACTCCCGAGACTAATTTTGCCATTATGAACTCGGCCTACTGAATTCAAATGGGTTCTTTGACATGCCAACATCGTATGACATGCATATCGTATTTTTGCCGCCTTTCAAAAATCACTTACCACGGCCAGGGGCGAACCTGCAATCTTGGGGTTAGTAGACCGACACGCTATCCACTCACCCACCGTGGCAAGCATCCACTAAATGATGTTATAAATAAATATTTATAATTTGTAGTACCCGCCATGCAATTCTTGCCTCAGGAGTGAGGTCAACTTTATTCATAAAATCTCGCAAAATTCTCGTACTTTATCCATAAAATGTCACTTCTATTTTGTAGCTCCAACACTGTAGATGATCTTCACGGGAGGCGTTTGCCTTATTTTTCTCATTTTACACCTTTTTTCCTACAAAATTCAAGACACTGCGCAGCGTTAATGCAGCTTCCTATGTATAAAAAACTTAGCAACCAGTTGTTTGGGTCCAATGTGGCTGCGCCCATGCGGTTGCTAGGCGCGTCCCTTCGGCAGCGTATTGGTAGAGCTGGTCCTCTTGCGTGGCCGCCAAGGAGCCCTGACTTAACTCCTTTAGATTTTTTCTTTTGGGGCTATATAATAAAACATTGTTTACGCTCAAAATATCCAGTGCCTGCAACACCTAAAGGAACAAATCACCGATGAATCGGCGGACCTGGCCGGAGGTGGACTATCGCTTGGGTGTGTGTCGTGCCACAGTCGGAGCTCACATGCAAACCTACTAAATAAGTAAGCAAAACTTTATAATTTTCTCTATCTTTTGGTGTAGAAATATTTAAATTATCTTTATTAAAGCCTGAGCTATTACAAATCAAAGTAAGGCCACCATTTTCGATGACCCTGTATAATCATCAGCCCAAATAAAATATAAATTATCGTATCTTTAGGTTTGGAATGTTAATGGAGCCACGAGAAAAAAGAAACTCGGCAGCTATGCCCAGCAGGCCACCGTTAGCATCCTTCCACTGGACTATTTAAACGTATGCTAGGAAGTGTCATTTGACCCTATAATTTGGTCAAGGAATGCTATATAATTCGTTCCAGCATGTAAAACAATCAGTTTCCTTTGTATTGGGCCAATTCGGGAAGAGAAAATTAGTTATGGTGGACTGACTATCTTGGAAACTTATTAGTGCATCACCACAAACAAATACTCCCACATAGCTAGCACACGACTACCGCACAAGACACAAGAAATGCCAACGAAAAGTAGTATAAGGTGCGTTCAAAAATTAACGAGCCGGAGGCTGTAATACGCAAACCGGTGACGACATCGGTTAATCGTGGCGTGTGTAATGAGGTGTGGTTCCAACCAGAGCTTGGAAAATCACAGCCCGTCGCTAGAGGTTACGCGTGCACGTCACGTGACGATACAAAGCGAGTAGCAGCATGCATGAATCTTCCAACGCTCCCAGTCGCATTGCAAACAGGGACATGGAGGCGTCAAACGAAGAGCAAAGAGGTGTTGTTCAGTTTCTGACAGCGGAAGGAGCAGGGGGAACGGACATCCATTGCCGAATGTCACAAGTGTACGGCGAACACTGGATGTCCCCTGCAAGGATCGAGGCGGTGCACAAGAGCTTCAAGGAAGGACGGGTGTCGTTAGCCGATGATGCCCGTTCTGGGGCACCCCCCTGCATTACCGATGACAACGTCCAGCTGATTAATGCACTCATTACCCAGGACCGCCGAGTGACAGTGAACGCCATAGCCGCCGTGGTCACTCCACGACAATGCACGACCTCATACGGCCAGCACAGTCGCGGCACTCGTGCAGAAATTCAAATGGGAGGTTCTCGGGCATCCTCCATACAGTCCAGACCTCTCTCCCTGTGATTACGCCATGTTTGATCCCCTGAAAAGGGCTCTGTGGTGCCAACTTTTCACCTCGGACGCCGACGTTCAGCTGTAAGTGCGGAACTGGTTCACATCGCAGCCCAGGGAATTTTATGAGACAGCCATTCACCACCTCGTGTCACAGTGGGACAAGTGCCTCAACAGCCAGGGCCAATACAACTAACATACAAGTACTGGTTTCTGTAATTATGCCTCCGGCTCGTTACTTTTTGAACGCACCTTATAATTCGTTCCAGCATATAAAACAATCAGTTAGTGTCCTTTGTATTGGGCCAATTCGGGAAGAGAAAATTAGTTATGGTGGACTGACTATCTTGGAAACTTAGTAGTGCATCACCACACACAAATACTCCCACATAGCTAGCACACTACTACCGCACAAGACACAAGAAATGCCAACGAAAAGTAGTATGTATTTGGCTTTTTTTTTTTAAATTCTCTGATCCTTTTCAAAATAATTATAATTGTCAATCTAGTTAATTTTTTTAAACTGTTACGATTCAAAAAGTAAAACTAATACTAACTTGCCATTAACAAAGCTGTAAATAAGCTCAGCAATTGATTTATGATGTTAAGATATCAATATGTTCAGCACGTGTCATCCTCTGTATTCTGACACAGTGTATGGTAAACGAAACAATCACGTTTAACATTTCCGTTGCTTTCTCATATATTGATGTATCACACGTCTCTGTTCTGTAGTGGTTTTCTCCCATTAACATGTTGTCCAACTGAAAATAAAGTTCGAAACATCCCCCTAAGGAATACTTTGATTTCTTTTGGATTAGGTGTCAAGAAATGACACAGACATTTTTCCGACTCGATGCTGTCCTTCAGAAAGCAAGATCGTCACAGCAGTACCCAGCGGATAATTTCCCTGATCTGGCCAGCAGAAAAAATGCTTCACTTTGCGAAAAAATAATGTAATCCTTGAATATGACATCACTGATGATCCAGAGCATGCAATTGAATATTAGATTTGATACTTTGACTGTTGCTTCTAAGTAGCACAGATGTTCAAACCAAGTGGCAGCAGTTATTATAAAGAGATACGAGCAAGCACGCTGACTTTTAGTGTTCGTGGTACGATCTGTTTGTACTCCAAAGCCTTCTTTGCCTATGTAATTTACAGATGTGCTCTAATTAATTAAATAATTTATTATTGAGGTTCAATAGCCTCCGTGGCTTAGGCGGCAGCACGCTGGGTCCGTGGTTCAAATCCCGGTCACTCCATGTGAGATCTGTGCTGGACAAAACGGAGGCAGACAGGTTTTTCTCCGGGTACTCCGGTTTTCCCTGTCAAAATTTCATTCCACCAACACTCTCCACTATCATTTCATTTCATCTGTCATTCATTTAATCATTGCCCCAGAGGAGTGCGTCAGGCCTCGGCAGCCGGCACAGTTCATATCCTCGCCGCTAGATGGAGGCTTCATTCATTCCATTCCTGACCCGGTTGGAGACTGGAAGCAGGCTGTGGATTATCATCATTATTGAGGTACCGGGTGAGTTAGCCGAGGTCGTTGCGGCATGACTATTGGCAGTCACTCACATCCGGGAGGCGAGGAGGTTCGAATCCCCCCGCCGGCAACCTTGAAGATGGTCTTCTGTGGTTTCCCATCTTCTTTCCAGGCAAATGCCGGAGTTGGTCCCTACCTAAAGGCCACAGCCGCTACCTTCCAACTCCTCGACCCTCCCTTCCAACTTTCCTCCCCAACGGAACTTGTAGCTCACCCATTGGGTGTCCGTCTCGAAGCAGCTACAAAAACTGGCGAGCCGAACATGTCCTCGGACACTCCCGGCGCTAAAAGCCATACGCTAAAAAAAAAAAAAAAAAAAAAATTGAGGTTCTATTCTTTCCGTTTTTTATATTATTTCTAGGATAGGGCTATCTCACTTAAATAAAAATCGAGCTTTCTAATTTTTTACGTGGAATATAAAACTCGGCCCATATAGCTCCACTTAAATTTTTACATTCCTTACTTTTGTTAGGCTTGTATGAAATCGTAGCAATTTAAGTAATTATTCCAGTCAAGTGGCGTATATTTCCGCGGAGAGAGGTATTTGATGTCCGGCTCAACAGTAGTTCTGAATCGAAAGATGAGGCAGTAATGACTTATGCTCTGAATTATTTTCACGTTGCAGAGGGCAATGAAGGCATTGATAGTAGTATTTGAATACCGTTCATTTATTTTTAGATTAATTAAAATTGCGTTGTCTACATATAACAAAAATCTCAATATAGCACGAAACACTAATCATATTGGGCAACGGTTCCGCAATAACTTCTACAATAAGTTATGTAATTCTCTAAGAAATAGTTTAGGGGTTCAGGGGAAGATGACCTCGTAGTTCCTCCCCTTAAAACAACAATAACTTACTAACTAGTTTAGGGGTTAATTAGTCCACATAAATGATTGGTTCCTCAGGTCTGTGACAACGCGGTCATAAAGCCCCTAGTCCACATAGTCCATACATGTTTCAAATCAACTTATAAACACTAATAAATAAATTTAGGGGTACATGTTTTAGATAACACAGCATCGTTTTTCAGCCTTTGCTAGTGTTTCAGATTTTGCTGAATGCAGCTCCGTTTTAAAGTATCTATACAAGAACAATAAATTAATTTTGTTGTTAAATTCCACATGTTCCCTTTGATTTTAGATTTTTACATTTGGGTGGCCACCATTACGTTTCCGTTAAGATGGCAGCAATACAAAACATGACACTGAGGTGCCCTTTGCTAATGCTACCTCTGTACCAAATTTTGTTCAAATCGGTTTCAATGTGTTTGAATAGATAGGGGGAATCCATTTGCACACATATGGCCGTCATCCGCAAAGTATTGGGCTGATGACCTTGTAGTTTGTTCAAAATATTCTTCATACATAAGGGTATAATGTTGAAAAATTTGGTAAAGGTCAGATGATTAGATTAGTCGTAATTTGATTCAAGCTTTTAACATTTGGGTGGCCGCCATTACGTTTTCGTCAAGATGGCGGCAATATAAAACAAGACATTGGACTGCCCTTTGCTAGTGCTACCTCTGTACTAAATTTCGTGCAATTCGGTTTCACCGTGTTTGAATTGATAGGGGGAATTGATTTGCACACATACAATGCCGCCATCTGCAAACTATTGGGCTGATGATCTTGTAGTTTAGTCAAAATATGCTTCCCACATAAAGGTATGTTGTTGCAAAATTTGGTAGAGAACATATTATTAGCTCCCCAAAAGGAATCTCAACCTTGCTCTCTCAATGAAAGTCAAGAACAACTGCCTGAGTGAAATAGGAAAGGACCTTCAAGGAATTGGCATTACAGAGGAAATTATACAAGATCAACTCCAGTTCAGAACATTATTCAGCAACCATCATTTCTCTGAGCAAATCATGGAATGAAGAACGAAAGAAGATTTTCAGTGCCCAGATGAAGAGATTTAGGATAAAGAAAAAAACATCATTAGCTAAATATTTTATTTGTTAATTTATTTATTTATTTATTTATTATAAATAAATTAACTAAATAAATTCTATCCCACTCCACAGATGGGAACAATGATGTAAAAAATAAGTGAAAATCCACAGCCAGCTTCCAGTCGACAGACGAACGATTTAAGCTCCCATCTAGTGGCGAGGATATGAACTGTGCCGGCAGCCGAAACCTGTCGCACTCCCCTGGGGCAATGATTAAATGAATGACAGATGAAATGAAACGATAATGGAGAGTGTTGCTGGAATTAAATTGTGGCATGGAAAACCGGAGTACCCGGAGAAAAGCCTGTCTGCCTCCGCTTTGTCCAGCACAAATCTCACATGGAGTGACCGGGATTGGAATCACGGACCCAGTAGTGAGAGGCCGGCGTGCTGCCGCCTAAGCCACGGAGGCTCCGTAAAAATTAAGTAATTAATAATAATAATAATAATAATAATAATAATAATAATAATAAACCAAATTTAAATTGTGGTTCTCTAGCGCGTTGACCAACCGATTAGTAAGATACGGCTGTCAAGGAAAAGTATATACTTATGAAATCCTTAACTTTGCACTACCTCGGGCATCGAATGGTGTACTCAAATAAAAGAAAGAAACCTTGGCTTACGTTATAGATAAATACGAGCGAGTGAGTTTCGCATTGCTTCATTACTTTTCAAGGACATGTTTACGCTTTCTCAGTTTGATTAACTTCGCCGTTACACAGTGTCACTATTACTCGCAATGAAGTTACTAACGTTATTCACCTACTCCAGTTTGAACGTTTCACTATTAGTTGGGCCATATGTTTTTTATTCGTAAGCCCATAAAAGCAATGTTTGAATTCTGTTGTGGCCATCAAACATTTGCAAGCCAGCACTTGCCGGGTTTATGTTCTCAACGCATTATCGTGATAGTATTATTAATTCTCGTTACTCTACTATGGCTTCGAAAGCTGCCAACACACTGCCATATGGTGCTGATGAAAGAGGATTTGGATGGGCCACACGTATTGTGCGAGCGAAAACCGATACTTCAGCGCGGTGAGAACTTCGTACATTCATATATATTAAAGGAATATTTTAAAGTTTGATGTAACACATTAACTGATCAAAGTAGATAAAAGGATATTCATTTCCGGGCCAGAAAGTTTGCAATAGTTAGCCTATATTATAAGGTGCGTTCAAAAATAACGAGCCGGAGGCTGGAATGCGCAAACTGGTGAGTACATCGGCTAATCGTGGCGTGTGTAACGAGGTGTGGTTTCAACCAGAGCGTGGAAGGTTACATCCCGTCGCTAGAGGGCACGCGTGCACGTCACGTGACGATACAAAGCGAGCAGCAGCATGCATCAATCGTCCAAAGCTGCCAGTCGCATTGCAAATAGTGACATGGAGGCGTCAACCAAAGAGCAAAGAAGTGTTGTTCGATTTCTGACAGTGGAAGAAGTAGGGGGAACGGACATTCATCGCCGAATGTCACAAGAGTACGGCGAACACTGCATGTCTCTTTCGAGGGTCAAGGCGTGGCACAAGCGCTTCAGGGAAGGACGGGTGTCGTTAGCCGATGATGCCTGGTTTGGGGCACCCCCCTGCATTACCGATGACAACGTCCAGCTGGTTGATGCACTCATTACCCAGGACCGCCGAGTGACAGTGAACGCCATAGCCGCCGTGGTCGCTCCACGACAACGCACGACCTCGTACGGCCAACAAAGTCGCGGCACTCCTGCAGAAATTCAAATGGGAGGTTCTCGGCCAACCTCCATACAGTCCAGACCTCTCTCCCTGTTTGGTCCTCTGAAAAGGGCTCTGCGGGGCCAACGATTCACCTCGGACGCCGACGTCCAGCTGTACGTGCGGAACTGGTTCACATCGCAGCCCAGGGAATTTTATGAGACAGCCATTCATCGCCTCGTGTCACAGTGGGACAAGTGCCTCAGCAGCCAGGGCCAATACTTCTAACATACAGGTACTGCTTTCTGTAATTATGCTTCCGTTGCTTTTTGATCACACCTTATACAATTAACTTACGGGGCTCCGGAATGTCCAACCTCGTCGAATATTTCAATTTCTTTGGCATCATATTAATCTACAGACTTCTAGCTTTCTTTCAAAACTCATTCTAGACGCAACTTTACGTTTACTTTCCTATAATCGTGTGTCCTATTAGAATATTTACCAAAGTTACTTTTATTTGTTTTCTCTTAGACGATAGATACAAAAGTGTATTTACGAGGTTGGGTTAAAAGCATGGGTAAAGGAACCTAGAAAAATTGATGCTAGTCCTTCAAATGGATAAAGAATAATATTATGTTAATGGCATGTTAAAAAACAACAGAACAATCTTTGTCTTCAATTTCTCGCTAATATGTTTATTTAATTTCAATTCATTTCGGAACTTTTCAATATACAAAGTAGTAATTTTTAGATGTAATTCGTACTTATATGTTGTTGTTATTTCATTTAGGGGCTTCGCGATATCATGGTCATGTACCCCCGTGTACTTGGGTGTTTGTGGAAATTGTCTGATTACCTGTGTTAATGTAATGGCTGTAATAGTGTGTATATTTGTAATTCAGATATATTGGGAAGGATGCGGCCGTGGCCTTAATTTAGAATCCATCCCGGGATTCGCCTGGAGTAGAAGAGGAAAACCACTTCCAGGATGACTGAGATGGGTATCGAACCCACCTCTTCTCAGTTTTGCCTCACGAGGCTGAATATACCTCTGCCCAGCCCCCAGATCAGAATTAAAATTTCTTGTCAGAGCCGGGAACTGAACCCGGTCCTCTGCGGTGACAGCCAACAGGGCTGGCCACTACGCAACGAGGCAGACTGTAAATAGTTGGAAATTGCCATGGACAACACAGGACATACTGGAGTTCCTTAAGGGCTTTTGTCGTTGTAGTTATTAACTTCATATACGTAAGTGAGGTATCCCAAGGACATTTGTTAGAAATTGTGTTTGAATAGCCATACAGTACAATTTTAAACTCATCTAATACATTGCTTCTAGCCTATTGCTAGATCGGGCCATATCCGTCTAGACCAGGCTGTTCCAAATCCACGAGTTCGAGTGTGAGTACACGCGAGTACTCAGCCTTGATGCTCGGAGTACGGCTACAGAGGGACTGGGGGTGATAGCTAATGCGTCATTGGACGAAGATCATAGTACAAGTCCATGCACTTCCAGCCAGTCTTGATGTATCCACCGCAAAGTGACGGCAGCCCCCCACAGCAGAGCTGTATTGCATGTTGCAGGTTTACTCACGTAAGGCGGCGAGTACTCCGCTGCTCACGGACGAGTTGCTCGGCTGGAACAGCCTGGTCTAGACTCTAGGTGCTGGCTGGGGAGGTCGGTCACATCCCTCATCCAGGAAATATCTTGATTGTTCCCACGAAGGCACCAAGCTCTAGTTGCCGAGTCAGTAAGTCCCCAGCCTATTGTGCCTACTATTGTGGATTCGAATTTCCCCGAAATCAGATAACGTTTGTAGGCATGTATGTCCCTAGAGATCAGATAACATTTGTTGGCATGTATGTATGTCTACCCCTTATTATTCCCGTTTCCAACGGGATGGGGATGAGATGTGATGGAATTCTATGTGGAGGAATATTTTACGGCCAGATGCTCTTCCTGACGCCAACCTCATGAGAGGAGTTATGTGAAATGATATGCATGAAGATGAATGAAACTGGGCAAGGATGTGGAAGGAAGCGGCCGTTGCCTGTCAGAAGGTACCGTCCCAGCATTTGTCTGGCGTTGAAAATGGGAAACCACGGAAAACCATTTCAAGGATAGCCGACGGTGGGGCTCGAATCCATATCTACTGAGTCCGCAGAGAGCTCGGCCACATGGCCTAGCGCTGCGCTTCGGCGAGCATAGCTACTGCTGTCAGTTGATCAGATAACATTTGAGAGTGTTTAAATATAAAAGACCTACGGCAGTCGACTACGGCGGGTACGGTATTTACATTCGTCTGTAAGGACATTAAGAATATTAGAATGTCAGCGAGATCACTGCCGTCAAATAAGGAATTGAGACACTGTTTATAATGAGTAGATTAATTCAAAATTAGATCCCTCTGAAGAGACAGGAAAATTAATTAATTCAGGGAAGTAGAATATTTGGTGGTTGGTGAAATCTTACTTGAAACATTGCTTCACACGATAGTAAAATTCCTCACCTAAGAACCCGCAAGGAATTAGACTTAGTCAAGAAGCATTATATTTCCTTGCACGCCTCTGGCTATATTATATTTGGTTTGCACCTATCTTATAAGATCGCTTACAACTGGGATGTAATAGCATAGCTACAGTGGTGCTTGTGTAGGAAATTTCCATCCCATATTTCACAATATTTATGACAGTAAGAGATCTGGAGCTTTCATTGACTTGCATCAGAACATAGTAAATACACTCCATGTGAGCAATAAAATGCACATCGTAAACCTTGGGATTGTCTGCCAGAAATGCCACTGGGCATCAAGTTGGTCGTTACCAGACGTATCGACAGAGAAACATGTCCTTGTTTACACACTAACATACTATAGACAATGTTATTATCTTACATTTTGCTGATACATACAGATAGTGTAGAAGGTCTCTTGCATTCTATTTCTTGTGGTGGGTTAATACTAGGACGGACGCTACAAGGATCAGTTTCTAAGACCAGATAAGTTGGCATGACTTTATTCCATTAGTGGAGTATATCATTTGTGGATTCGCCACACGAGATATTACAATACAGGGTCGTCGAAAAATAATGC
Organism: Meconema thalassinum; assembly: GCA_946902985.2. Lineage (NCBI taxonomy): Eukaryota > Metazoa > Arthropoda > Insecta > Orthoptera > Tettigoniidae > Meconema > Meconema thalassinum. The sequence goes on from OX336389.2 coordinate 1,386,308,776, forward strand.
CAACATTTCAAAAAATTATAGCACCGAAACCCTTTATGTTAAACGTTTAATTCTTTCACAGAACGCCAGCAGGTTCAAGTAAGTTTTGTTTTGGAGGGGACGTGACCTTGCTATGCGCTCACTGGACGCGCAGTAGCCAAGGTCGGCCGGGGGTGCGCGCGCCAATGAAGTCCTGACCTCACCCCTTTGGATTTTTTTTTCTGGGGCTACATTAAAAACATTGTGTATGCAGAATATTTCTGGATTTGGAGCACCTGCGGGAGCGAATTTACTCCTGAAATGATTGTACGTAACAAACCAGCCATTGGGAAAGCGTGTGTTCAATGCTGATGTTGGTGGTCGGCCTGGCCTAGATTTTTTCGCTACAGTCCCTGTTTCCTTAAACTGATTAAACCATCGAATGACAGCTTTGTAATCAGGTGGAGTTTGTCGGACGGTGCAGTCTTTGCCGCGCGCGGTCCCGGCCGACCTTGGCTACTGCGCATCTAGTGTGCGCATAGCAAGGTCACGTCCCCTCCAAAATAAAACTTACTTTAACCGGCTGGCGTTCAGTGAAAGAATTACACGTTTAACATAAAGGGTTTCGGTGCTATAATTTTTTGAAATGTTGGGATTATTTTTCGATGACCCTGTACAATTAGGCCACTAGTTAGAATAGGAACGGTTGATTTAGAACAAAAAATAGTGTAGACAACATCACTACTGATGCTAGTGGGTAGATTATAGGCTAGGGAATAACCCACCCACCAAGGGAAGATGATTAAGAAAAGGAAATGGGTTTCGGACTGGAGAAAAAGGATAGAAAAATAGGAGGAGAGCCCCACAAAATTAATAAGCTTCACTTTAAACACACTTAAAGGCGATTGCCACAGAAACTTAACCTCCTGATATCTAAAATAGGTACGAGCTTGGTCGAGGCCAACGGGAACCGCAGCTGGGACTTGGGCGATTTGCAAGAGAGAGGCTTTAGTATGTTTCCTCCCAAGCATGTATAAAAGTATTATGTGGAAGGGTAATGGTCCGGCAAGACCGAGAGCAAACGATTTATTGTATGTCTTCTCAAAGAAATTAGTTTTTTCGAAACGATTCGAAGAATGCCAATAGTTAATCAAGCTTGGTATTTTCAATTTTTTGAAGTTATAGAATTCCTGAAAAGAGCGACCAAGTGCTTCAAGTAAGGGGAGTGACGAAAAAATTATAACTTGGAAAGTAATTTTGGTAAGTGACCCAATGGTTGCATTTGGAAATGGCTAAGCCCTTACTCAGCGAGAGGCCGGCTAAAAGCTTAGACAAAAAAGAAACACTTATCTTTTGGGAAATTGACCATAAGTTTTCGGAGAGAATCTCCACAAGCAGGTAGCTGGCGTAGCGAGCTTTACTTGCCTTACTGGCCAATTAGAATTAGCTATTAAAGCTAAGAGAAGCTTTGACAAGATTACCACTAAGAGTTTTTGCTCAAATGCAACGAGTGGTGAAATCCCTATCAATAGATTTAAGGGCATCGAGTAGGGAGAGCCAAGGAGTACAGGACCTTGCTTAACCGTTGTATTGGAAAAGTGAGAATCCAAAAACAAATATTTAATTTATTTAACAATTCAAAGAAGCGTAACTTTAACAAATAAATATGTTCTATGTAGTTAACAATTTGGGGTCGCAGACCTCCAACAACGTTCAGAAATTGCTCCAGGCAAATGACAATTTTTAAGGTTTTTAAACCTTGTATTAAAATCTTGGTAAGATTTAATAAATAGGCAAAATGGAATAATTAAAGTTTTAACATTTACAGGAGTACCAGCAATGTACTATAAGAAACCTCTGAAAGAACATTCTAACGAGAATAACAACTTCGAAGATAACAAAATGGAAAACATAAAGAATAAAAAGGAAGTTCCTACAACTTCTTATATTTAAACAGAATTACTTTATGAGAATTATACAAAGAGAGCAGGTCACTTACTGTGAACCTGAAAAGTTAATCAAAAGGAAGGTTCTAGACCTCCTGTACTTTAAATAAGACTCGCAAGTTAAATGAGGCAGTTTTCATTTAGCGAGACCAAAAAATAACTCACTCAAGAGTTGAGAGAATTGTTTTCCCTGCTTTTGAAGGGAGGAACAATGTAAGTTTGAAACGTGTGCTAGACACGTAATTATACAGAGATACTTAATGATAAACCAACAAAAATGGAAGGGCACTTCTTGGAATGACACCTTATTGGAACAGACCTAGATTAAAAGTTTATTGCAGATTGTTAGTAAGAGGTTTAGGAAAGAGAAATGGGAATTAAGGAAAATGTTCATGGCCTTATTTGAATATAAGCGGACGATCGCGACGCGGTAGAAAAGTTGAGCAAGCACTGGTTTTCACTATAGTTCATTGAAATATATGAAAAGTTCACTGTGTAGACACAAAGTTTATGGAAAAGAAAGTTATTGCAATGATGAAAATAACTGGTTTCACTAGATAAGTGAGAGTCTATTTCTTGAGAAAGTTGTAAATTACAATTAAATGCGCTATAGAAAATTCCCGCGGTGGACGAAACTTCACTATGTAGTAATTTAGAAGTAAGATAATTCAATTTTAAATAGAATTCTCACAAGTACGTGAGAAATACATGACGGCAGGACTTGTAGATTGAGTACAGAATCTGGAAGGTTCCTGAACAATCTTAGCAGTAAAATGGGGCTAATGTAAATCCAGCGGAGGAACTAGCTTGTTGAATTATAGACAGCGGGTAATTAGATAATATCCCACGTAGTGAGAGGATTTCTCATTTGAATAGCTTAATAAAAGCTCTTTATGGTAAGGTCGGCTTATACAAGCGAAAGCTCAACATGGCAAATCCCACGAAGAATGATTTTTGCCCCAAAATAAATACTTTCACACTGTCTATAAAAGTATCATTAAAAACACGTGGAAGTTAAAACCATGAAGATGAGGTTAAAACTTGAAGAAGGTACTTATCTTTGTTGCATGTCGAAGTGAAGTTCCTCACTGATGCCTAGAGTTCCAACATGGCGTGGAATTTAAAAAATGCCTCGTTAGGTCAGGAGGCTAGCTCTGGTTGAGCCTTAACTGATTGCTTCAACTGCCGACTGAGAAGTGAGACTTGCTCAACGAAGCACGGAAGGTCCTAGGAAGGGACGAGAGTGGGGGTAGGAAACAAAAGGTATACATATCAGCATAACCAACTTATCAAAAATAAATGTTCTTCTTGATGGATGGTCTTCTAAGAGTTGATAGTAGGTGATATTAGCGCAGCATGGTGAGTGAAACAGTAGACGTAGTCCTCTTGCTCAAGGAGAAAATAGCTGGCGATAGTAACAAGATCTGGTGGCCAGATGGATATGTAAGTCCTCTTGCACGATGAGGAATTGAGTAGCTTCAGAGGTTCGCTACTAGATGACGCTAGGTGGGTCACAGAAGTTATATATCTGAAACATACTTATGAAGACGTAAGAGATTTGCCCATCAAGGAGAAAACAGAAGATCACTGTTGGTGTTTGGCAAAGAGGAAGGAAGAAATGAACATGCAAGGAGCAGTAGACATTATATCTCAGGTACCGTGTATTCAAAGAATACACCAGCTAGTCCCATTATAGTACTTAATGCAACGAGCCTATAATGGCAATAATTAAGATACGAGTATGTTTATAAAACGAACGTAGCGAGCTTTATAATTTCCATACGAGTGTCTTAATTACCATTATAGGCGAGTTGCATACGACAGTTTATGTCCGACGATAATTATAACTATTTTATGTTCGAACATAAATATTCATAAATATCTGTCGAGATTTCACCAGTTTTATGAACTGAACAGAGCGCATGGGACGCAGAGAATACCTTGTATTTGTCCATGGCCTCACTACGCAGTGAAATTTAAAATAGGGGGTCATGGAAATGAGCGCAGGTGCGATGCTATCCTCAGCTAATTGGCCACACAACTGTTTCTTGAGCTCTGATTGGTGGGAGAAACTGTATCATAATGAAAACTTGTACTATAATGAGCCTCATTATAGTACAGTTTTCTGGCATATAATATTTACATTTTACCAGGGTCGAACATAAATAATTGAATAGATCACAGGCTGGCATACTTAAACTACATAATAAGAAGAAGAACGCAACAACCATATAAGTGAACTTTTCTCTCTGTAAATAAGTTTGACGCGTTGCACAAGTTTTTACAAATTTATGTAATCTAAAAGCCTCCGTGGCTTAGGCGGCAGCATGCCGGCCTCTAACCGCTGGGTCCGTGGCTCAAATCCCGGTCAATCCATGTGAGATTTGTGCTGGACAAAGCGGAGGCAGACAGGTTTTTCTCCGGGTACTCCGGTTTTCCCTGTCACAAATTTCATTCCAGCAACACTCTCCACTGTCATTTCATTTCATCTGTCATTCATTTAATCATTGCCCCAGGGGAGTGCCACAGGCTTCAGCAGCCGGCACAGTTCATATCCTCGCCGCTAGATGGGGGCTTAATTAATTCCATCGCTGACCCGGTCGGTCGACTGGAAGTAGGCTGTGGATTTTCATTTCATATAATCTGAACATTGTATTTATATATATTAGCAACCCGACCAGGCTTCGCCCGGGAACAGTTATGAATGCATTACGTGATAAGCGCTTTTTTCCAATGTCAATGTACAATGACCAATATCCGTTTTACGTCTCGGCATGATGGGTTAAAATCATTGACTGGACTATTAATTATATTATCATGGAGATGCATGTGCAAAAAATTCTTGTCAGACGTAATTTAAGAATGGCGAGGTGCATGAAACTCAAATCCCCCTACCGTCTAATGTTAACTTGACTGTGTTTCCCAGGCGAAATGAAGACAACCCGAGTTGTACTTTCATGGAAACTCCAAACACAACCACCCTTCTCAGAAGTCTTGACTCAACACGACTCCACGGTTTGCTGCTGGCTGTATCCGGGGCAATAGGTTCGCCCACTAGCTAGGCTGTAACAGGAATAATAGACTTGCCCTAAGCAAGCTCGTAAACTATCGCCTCAGTAGTTGAATGGACGTGGTTGGAAGAAATTAAAATGTAAAAACTCTTATAGTGGGCGATGTATTAAAGATAGACATATGCTCTCGCGGACTTTTTTGTAGAACTTTACATGCTGAACAATTCTTACACTCGTAGTATTTAGATGTTTTTAACGGTTTGCCCAGCGTAAGCTTACAAAACGCTCGGCCGCCAGTTTTTTTTCCGACTTTTCCACTGAAATCGTTACTGCTCGGTTTCCTTTGATCATAAATAAATAATTTTCTACAGAAATCATCCTCGCGATATCCTTTTCAAATTGGTGAACACCGCATCAAAATCCATCCAGTGGTTCTCGAGTTTACCCGTAACATCCAAGAATCGGGGACTTCGTTTTATACTAAGTAGAGATTTGTGATTAATCATAAACATCGTACACTAATTAAGCCTAGGTGAACAGTATCTGATGTTAAACGATTGACGTTCGAAACATGTCATCCAATTAAATACCCCACTTTGTACATAAAAGCGTGTTAGATTGTAATAAAAATATCTCATTTCTTTCAGATTAAGAGTATGTAAACACTTGTTTCCCGCCTAATGTAATTGGGCAAAATATGCGTTGACCGACTGGAAAGCTTTCTTTCATAAGTGTTAATAGGCCTACTCAGAATTACTGCATCTTAGTCCCCCAATTGAAGGGTTTCAGTTTATTATTCAGCGTATAAGCACATTGGGTAGGACAGAGACAGATAGATATACCCAACATTCTGTCTCCCCTGCTCACTGCTTTTCTTCTCAGTTCCCACCTAGTTAGGCAGAGTGGACATATGAGGGAAGGACAGAAGGGAGGAATACTTAATTTTTCCCAACAAGGGTATGTAATCTGGCTCATATAAGGCATTGAGAATACAACTTGAAACATTGTAAATTAAGTGGAAAATATGGTGCTTCAGCTCATCTGAAGAACAATTTAAATAAATTGAAAAAGCATTATCTCAGGTCTCATTATCGCCAGACGTATTCAATTCCAAGATGTTCCTTTCAGAAAGGTAATGTCGAGCTCCCTGCTGTATTATTCTTAATGATGTACGCACATTTAAATTCAACATGAATATAGAAACAAGAATATGTTCTACATTCACCTCTCCAAATAAGGGTATGGTTCATTTATGTTCTCGTGAATAAATTAATTTCCTGTGGCCACCGGAATCCGTAAAGTGATCATAGTTTCACATAACATAATAACGACAATTTTAATCATCTACTGTTTTACACAAAACGAACATAAATGCACAGCACCTGCAAACATTTGGTCAATACCACAAGCTAACGAAAGTATGAGTATTGTTGGTTTATTTCACGGATACGGATATAATTGATGAAGTTTGGCTGCTAATCTCCATCATTCCGTTAACTACTTAATCTGATGACATTCAATGTCAAAACATTGCTTTAATTTATACAGTATTTAAATTGTCAATATTATGTTATGTGAAACTATAATCACTTTACTCATACCCGAGGCCACAGGAAATTAAATTATTCACGAGAACATCAATGAACCATACCATATCTTTATTTCTGTATTAAGAATTTGCTAATTCCTAAAGACGAAAAAAAAAACCAAATAAGTATTACTTTTATGGCACAGCTGCTTGTCGCTGACGTCGTTATCTTCAAGCTTTGCTTCCCCTAGGGGCTCACATCTTGTGGGACGTGGGTTGGCGACCACGGGACCCCAGCTGAGTCCAGCAATGCTTCCACTTTCTTGTGCCGGGCTCCTCACTGTCTTCTTTCCTGTCGACCTCCCTTGGTCAACTCTTGTTGTTTCCCGACCCCGACGGTATTAGGGTATCCGAGGCCTAGGGAGTTTTTCACTTTCCCGCCTTAATTGGCCCTTGTCTCATCTTTTCAGATCCCTCTTTCTGCATCTTGTGAGTTTTTTCGATATTGTTTTCAACCTCAATTGCATATTATAAAGATTGACAATCTAAATTGCCTTTTAGAAGTAAGTCTTTCAATGCAGGAGCAGAGCATTTTAGTGAGTATTTTGAATTTCAATTGCATGTTGTACGTATTTTCAACCAAAACCGTATTTCGCAAGAATTTTAAATCTAAATTGCATTTTGTGTGGTGGGCATTTTGCAAGTATTTTGATTCTCAATTGCATTTTGTGGATATTTTGAATCTAAATTACATTTTGTCAAGTATTTCAATCCAAATTGCATTTTGTAAGTATTGTCAAATGAGTAGTTTGAATTTACCGTACATATTGTAAGCATTTTCAATTTCAATTGCATTTTGTAAGTATTTCGAATTTCAATTGCACTTTGTGAATATTTTGGATTGGAAATAGGATCCTTCAATCTGAATTGCATTGCGTATTTTCAATTACATTTTGTAAGCATTTTGAACCTCATTTCCATTTTGTACGTATTTTCGATCTCATTTGCATTTTGTAATTATTTTGAATTTCAATTGCATTTTGTAAGTATTTCGACTCTACATTGCATTTTGTAGGTGTTTTTAACCTAGCCTACATTTTGTGCGTATTTTACAATCTATTCCTTTTGTGAATCTTTTCGTTACAAATTCCCTTTTGTAAGAACATTTTGTGAGTTGTTTCAATCGGAGTTCCCTTTTTGTAAGTATTTTCCGTCTCACTTAATGTTCGTTCTGGTTTCCATTTCATTGTTATTTTCGCTATCACCCAGATCATTAGGGGCCGATAACCTAGATGTTAGGCCCCTTAAAACAACAATTATCATCATCATCAAGCTTTGCTATTCCTGAACATTCGTCATAAATGCCATCAGTTCACGTGCTCAGGTGAAGGGAAGGTAATGTTAAATACCGGTATTATACTTCTAATATGCCCAGAAAGTTTAAAAATATATCTCAAGTCAGCCGTTATCACTTTATCAACCGGGTGGAATGCATCTTTCTTTAAACGATTTTGAACTATTTGAAAACACTGCAAAGGAGAAACATTTATCACGAAACAATAGTTTCTAACACTGGCTAAGTATTAAAAAGTTCTTGAATAGATCTGACTCCATGTGAGGATACTGCCAACTAAAGGCTTTGAGAATATTTAAATCAACAAATTCAATTATAATGTGAGAGAAAAGAATGTGTGCTACCGTATACAAGCCGGCATTACCTCTCACTCATTAAATGTTTGCTCCATTACAATATGTGGAACTTTCGTCTTCCTAACAAATCGTCCATTTCTTCTCGGAACACATGTCCTTAAACGCCCACCTCAATGTCCATGTATCTTCCAGGTATAATAGTCACTTATAACTTCGGTTTAAACTTATGACTGTTTGTTTGTTATGTGTAATTGAATTCTACATACACTAAGAAAATGGAAATTGCAACACCCAGAAGGAGTGGTGCTACATTGCTGCAATTGAACATGGAGGACGAGTGTTCGGTTGTGATTCGATGATTACACTTTCAGGTCCCTCTGACCCTGGATCGCTTCCTGAGGAATTGTGGCCCATGCTTGCTGCACTGCATGGGTCAGTTGTTCCAGAGTAGTGGGTGGCTGAGGACGGTTGGCCAGTTGTCGACCCATCATGTCCCACACATGCTCAATAGGACTGAGGTCCGGGGATCTGGCGGGCCATTCTAAGGTTGTGATGTCGTGGAGAGCTTCTCTGGAGATGCGTGCAGTGTGAACCCGGGCATTGTCCTGCTGAAACATCCCATTAGGCGTTCGCCACCATAGGGACAACCACTGGATTGAGTACCCTATAATCGTACTGTCGAGCAGTCATAGTGCCCTCAACAAGCACTAATTGTGATTTCACATTAAGCCAATAGCTCCCCAGACCATAATGCTTGGTGTTGGCCCTGTGTGCCTCTCGACAATAAGGTCTGGGCGGCCCCTCTCCCCGGTACGTCGGCGCACACGATTCCGGCGGTCACTACGAGCAACACAGAAGCGCGATTTATTACTGAAGACGACCCTATGCCATTCGTCGACCCACGTCGATCGTTCTCGACACCAGGCCAACCTTACAAGTCGCTGTTGTGGGGTCAATGGAACACCTTCTGAAGGGACACGGGATCGTAATCCAGCTGCACGCAGGCGATTACCAACTGTTTGTTGTGTAACGTGGGGTGCCATAGCTGCTTGAATTTCTGCTGCTGTTGCATGGGGTTCCATACGGGCCGTCCGAATGATGCGGCGATTCTCTCTCACAGTTGTCTGTCGCGCTGGGCCTGTGCCAGGTCTACGAGTGTGGGTACCTTCATTTGACCACTGCTGCCATACACGTTGTACCGTAGATGCCTGTCAGCCAACACGTGCAGCGACAGTCCTTAGCGATAATCCAGCCTCTCACAGCCCAATTATCCGAGCCCTCTCAAACGGCGACAGTTGTTGATAGCGTGCTCTTCTCTGTCGTCGAGGAATGTTTGACGGGGAACACTTCACTGCACAGTCTGCAAGTCAACTGCGCTACACCAGAGTCCGTATACTGGAGTTGATTCCTCCACGACCAATCACGTGGAGAGACCTGTAGCAACAATCCAATGGGTCTGAAACTTTGATCGTTTACATACCTACATGGCATCGTTCCATATCTTGAAAATCAACACAAACGACCAATGCCTTCATGGTGTTGCAATTTCCATTTTCCTCAGTGTAATTGGTATTCATTTACTCCAAGTAGAAGAAATCACGAAAAGAAAACATGGCTAAGGGGACCCTGTAGCATAGACTTGCTCGTTAAAACAGGCACACTGACTGTAATAGGATCCAAACTCAGCACTGACAGGAACTGAGAGCGGTCACCCTGGGCGTAGCTTTAGCCCGGTCTTTACCACATTTCCTCCAGGAAAATGTTGTGATGGTGCATTGTTTTAAGTACCGGAGCACCTTACCCAAGCCTGGAACCTAAAATGTACAGCTGCACACAGATACAGGGGTCATGGGCAAACTTAACACATAACCAAATAACGTACAAGGGGACTGATAACAATAGTGCCTCAAGCCCCAAAGTGCAGCAACAATATTTAAAGGGAAACCTTAATCCGTTTTTCATTCGCCCGGGGAACAAGGCAATACGCAATTTATATCCCTTTTCCTTAAATATGGCACGTTCTCGGCGACTCAATGCTTAAGACTATTCTGATAACATCGTGCTGTAGAAAGGACGTGCATTAGATAATTATGGCACAACCGAGCTACTGAGAACACATAATAAATAATTCACTTGATGTTGTAGTAGTTTCTTTATTTAGGGGCTTTGCAAAATCGTGGTTATGTTGCACCGTGTACTTGGGTGTATGTGGAATTTGTCTGATAACTTGTGTTATTGTGATGGCTGTATTCGTGTGTGTATATGTAATTCAGATGAGGATTGGGAAGGAGGTGGTCGTGGCCTTATGTTAGGAACTATCCCGGCATTCGCCTGGAGAAAAAGTGGGAATCAACAGAAAACCACTTCCAGGATAGCTGAGGTGGGAATCGAACCCACCTCTTCTCAGTTTTGCCTCACGAGGCTGACTTTACCCCGTTCCAGTCCTCAGACCAGAATTTAATTTCTTGAAAGAGCCGGGAATCAAACCCGGGTCTTCGCAGAGACTACACTTCGTAAAACAACGGGTGTTGACCTGAGAACTATTACCAAGTATGTTGTTGTTGATTCATTTAGGGGCAGTCATGTAAACCCATGTACGAATAATGTATGTGAAATATGTGTGATAACCTGTGTCATTGTGATGGCTACCGACAGCAGTGGCTATGCTCGCTGAAGCGCAGCGTTAGGTCATGGGGTCAAGCGCTCTGCTGACTCGGTAGACGCGTGTGTTCGATCCCCACCGTCAGCTGTCCTTGTGATGGTTTTCCGTGGTTTCGCCATTTTTAACACCAGGAAAATGCTGGGCCGGTACCTACTGATAGGCCACGGCCACTTACTTCCACATCGTTGCCCAGTTTCATTCAACTTCATCAATTCCATCTCTCAACCCGGCACGCAGGTCGCCCACGAGCGGCGACTAGAAAGACCTGCACTCGGCCTCTCAAGAGGCCACACGACAAAAAGAATTGTGATGGCTTTGGAAGTGTGTGTGTTTTTCTTAGTTGGGATGAGGATTTGAGTGGTTGACGGTTTTGGCCTTAATTTAGGTACCGGCCCGGCATTCGCCTGGGGTAGATGTGGGAAGCCACGGAATACCACTACTAGGATGGCTTTTTTTTTGTCGTGTGGTCTCCTGAGAGGCCGAGTGCAGGTCTTTCTAGTCGACGCCCATGGGCGACCTGCGCGTCGTGATGAGAGACGGAATGGGTGAAGAGGAATGAAACTGGGCAAGGATGTGGAAGGAAGCGGCCGTGGCCTGTCAGAAGGTACCGTCCCAGCATTTGCCTGGCGTTGACAATGGGGGAAACCACGGAAAACCATTTCAAGGACGACCGACGGTGGGGCTCGAACCCATGCGTCTACCGAGTCAGCAGAGAGCTTGGCCCCATGACCTAATGCTGCGCTTTAGCCAGCGTAGCCACTACTGTCGGTTCTAGGATGGCTGAAGAAGGGATAGAACCCACTTCTATAGCCTACAGTTCTGCCTCACGAGGCCGAGTGAAGCCCTTTTCAGGCTTCAGACCAAAGTTAATTTCTTGGCAGAGTCGGGAATTGAACCCACAGAAGCCATTCCAAAAGTAGTTTTCCGTAGTTTCCCCCCTTTCTCGAAAGAAGTCCGGCCACGTAACTGATTGGTTAGCATGCCAAGGTTTGGCTCAAAGTGTCCCGGGATCGATTCCCGACTGGGCCGAGGGGATTATAATTTCATTTAGTTATTTCACTTGCCTATGGGACTGGGTGTCTGTGACGCCTTCATTAAGAAATTCCACAGCCTGCTTCCAGTCTCCGACCGGGTCAGGAATGGTTTGAATGAAGCCCCCATCTAGCGGCGAGGATATGGACTGTGCCGGCTGCCGAGGCCTGACGCACTCCTCTGGGACAATGATTAAATGAACGACAGATGAAATGATAGTGAAGAGTGTTGCTGGAAAGAAATTTTGACAGGGAAAACCGGAGTACCCGGAGAAAAACCTGTCTGCCTCCGTTTTGTCCAGCACAGATCTCACATGGAATGACCGGGATTTGAACCACGGACCCAGCGGTGAGAGGCCGGCGTGCTACCGCCTAAGTCACGGAGGCTTATGACGCCTTCATAAAGAAATACTGATAACAGAGTGAGCAGACAAAACGGTAAAAACAAAGAAATAAAGAAAGACGATATTAAAAAAAATCCTTGTCGGTGAGTTACTCCCTGTGGCGTTCCCATAAATTAAAAGAATCTCAACGAATTCTTCAGAGCCAAAATCTCGTCCTCTCAATCTGCTGTGCGTTGGACGGCTTGTCATGGAGCTGAAGTGAAGTGCACTCGTGTCAAAGCTAGGCGTGTCCTTTTACAAGGGTGAGAGAGAGAGAGAGAGAGATAGCGAGTTGGCCAGACTGGAGCTTAACACAGTGAATGGCTGTCAATCCCTTGGGCCCCTCGAGTCAGGAGATGCTATTGTCACTTTCATACACTATAAAGGCTTGGGACATCTTAGATATCATTCCCGTATACTGAGTCGAATGCGGAATGTGTCTGATTTAACCTGTTTTTTTTTCAAGGTCGTCGCATTGTTTGGATTTATAATTACAGTAAAACCTGTCTAAAGCGGAATGCAAACTTTCGTGATTTATTTTTCCGTTTTCTCAGCTTTCCGTTTTACTAACAAGTAGAGGTCGCCTAGTGGTTTTCTAGAAAAGTGTTCAAATTTTGGAGGGTTTGCTCTTCATAAGAAAGTATTTTTGCCGTGTTCGAGCGTTTTTGCCAATGGGCCTTAGTGTGTTCAAAATCGAACGTTTAAAATCAATCCTCAAACTTGTGTAGTCCTATTCTCGCAATCGTTACCGGCTCGTTACCGTGGCGTAGTCGCTAGCGCATTGGCGTGGGGAATTAAAGGTTTCGAGTTCGAGTCAAACCTTGGTTCTAGATACTGTTGATTGTAGACAACCACACACACGTAATATTGAATACGCATAAGCGTCAATCAAGACCTCCGACTTATCGAACCCGCTTATACGGCACTTGCGTGACGAAGAGTGTCCCGCGATGTTACTCACACGAGTTCCGTATCGAGTTTTGGATACAGACAGTTTACCTTGATGGTAGAGCAGCGTGGAACAACGGGAAGGGCTCTTGCGTTTCTGCATTAGACTCGGCGCAGTGCACGTGAACGTAGCGTCGCCGGCCACGCCGCATTTAAATTTTAACGATTAAAACTTACGACTCGTTCAAGCTTCAAGGACGAATAATGTATGTCTACCCCTTTATTATTCCCGTTTTCCAACGGGGTCGGGGATGAGATGCGATGGAAGTCTTTGTGGCGATGGTTTTTACGGCCGGATGCCCTTCCTGACTCCAACCTCATGAGAGGAGTTAATGAGAGATGAAATGAATGATGGTGAATGAAACTGGGCAAGGATGTGGAAGGAAACGGCCGTGGCCTGTCAGAAGGTACCGTCCCAGCATTTGCCTGGTGTTGAAAATGGGAAACCACGGAAAACCATTTCAAGGACGGCCGACGGTGGGGCTCGAACCCACGCGTCTACCGAGTCAGCAGAGAGCTTGGCCCCATGACCTAATGCTGCGCGTTAGCCAGCGTAGCCACTACTGTCGGTCTTCAAGGACGAATAATAATTATGTTAAAATATTGTACATAGCTCCAAAACCGAAGAGACCACAGCAAAAACGTTAGAGAACACAGAAGACAATAACAGTAAAAAAAAAAGTCCTGACGTTGGTTTGACTCGAACTCGAAACCTTTAATTCCCCACGCCTATGCGCTAGCGACTACGCCACGGAAACGAGCCGGGAACGATTGCGAGAATAGGACTACACAAGTTTCAGGATTGATTTTAAACGTTCAATTTTGAACACACTAAGGCCCATTGGCAAAAACGCTCGAACTAGGCCAAAATATTTTCTTATGAAGAGCAAACCCTGCAAATTTGAACACTTTTCAAGAAAACCACTTGGCGACCTCTCCTTGTAAGAGTTGAGTTTTAATAAGGCAAAATACACTACAAAGTAATACTGTGTTATCACATAGGATTACTATGAAATAATTTGAGTTTTTCCCACTTTAAACAACACAATTCTTTAGCTGGACGTTTGTTTTTCTCGTGTTCTTCAATAACTTTAATTTTCTCCTCCAGTGTAAGTGTCTTATGTTCAAAAGTCGCTGTCACTGAATTGAAATGAAAATCCACAGCCTGCTTCCAGTCTCCGACCGGGTCAGGAATGGAATGAATGAAGCCCCCAACTAGCGGCGAGGATATGAACTGTGCCGGCTGCCGAAGACCGACGCACTCCTCTGGGGCAATGATTAAATGAATGACAGATGAAATGATAGTGGAGAGTGTTGCTGGAATTAAATTTTGACAGGGAAAACCGGAGTACCCGGAGAAAAACCTGTCTGCCTCCGTTTTGTCCAGCACAGATCTCACATGGAGTGACCGGGATTTGAACCACGGACCCAGCGGTGAGAGGCCGGCGTGCTGCCGCCTAAGCCACGGAGGCTTGTGCTGTCACTGAATTACAGTACGTAAATGCAGTATAATCTTTTTATTTAGTCAATTTACCCTCTAGGTTGGTGGTTTCCACGGACTCAGCGAGGGAACTCACCACTACCGCCTCTATGGGCAGTGTCCTGGAGCTTGGAACATCTGGTCGGGATGATACAACTGGGGAGGTGTGATCAGCACTTCGCCCAGGCGGCCTCACCTGCAAAGCGAACAGGGGCCTCATGAGGGATGGGAAGGGATGGAAGATTGGGATGGATAGGCTAGGAAGAGGGAAGGAGGCGGACGTGGCCTTACAGTAGGTACCATCCCGGCATTTGCCCGAAGACGAAGTGGGAAACCACGGAAAACCACTTCGAGGATGGCTGAGGTGGGAATCGAACCCCCTCTACTCATTTGAACCACCCGAGGCTGAGTAGACCCCGTTCCAGTCCTCATACCACTTTTCAAATTTCGTGGCAGAGCCGGGAATCGAACCCAGGACCTCCGGGGCGGCAGCTAACCGTGCTGATCGCTACGCTACGGAGGCGACAGTAAAAAGAACACCTTTAAAGATTACTCAAGTACACTGTTTTCTTCTACTCGGCATTTCTACTCTCATTTGTCAGAAGGAAACTGTGTAAATTACAAGAGGGTTAAAGGAAGTAATGGTACAGCTGTTGTGAAATGTAGCATACCTGCGGTATCCTTGAGGAAAAATTAGAGTCAATGTTTCCTAGGATTTTGTCGCAAGTACAGTCACGCTCAAAAGGCGAACGAAAGCCGGGATCAGCTGGGACCCCGTGGTTGCCAACCCACGTCTTGGGTTGTTGTGACTTCTAGACTTAGAATGCAGACACGAAAAAAATTTATTCCTAGTTTAATCACACAACTCATAAGTGTGTGCGGAATGAAGTTTTTAGTGGATCAAGAGCCTGAACCATAACAACGCGGTAATGAGAATGCGAGACTTTAGTTCATGCGTTGTATAGCTCGCCCTACCATGAGAAATGTATCTCCATTTTTAATTAGTTTCAAGAGGGTCATAACTTTCCACTCCCTCATTTCTCTTCTCATTTGCCACTGCTGTAGCTGACGCGAAGGGTGAGAGACTTTGTAACTCCAGCTCTTCTTGGTAATTGCAGCCTCACCCCTTCCCTCCCTCTCCACCTCCTGGTTGCTGGGGCACAAGAATTAAAGATATTTTGTAATCTACAATTCTTTAGTTAATACATCTAAAATGGGTGCTATTTAAGTTCGAAGAAGGCTGTCATTTTGTTCAGAGAGTCCGTTAATTAGTATCCATCCGAAACAGCTACAAAGTCATTTCTTGTTTCATGCTTTGAAGACTCCAGCAAAATCAATGATGAAGGAGGAGGTACCTACTGGAGGAATATTAGAGGCTAAATACACTTTATGTTCGACCCTGGCTATTATATATCTGAAAACTGTATCATAATGATGGTCATTATAACACTATATTTCATTATGAAACAGTTTCTCCCACCAATCGCAGCTCAAGAAACAGTTGTTTGACCAATTAGATAAGGATACCTTCGCGCATGCGTTCAAAATCCAACATGTCTGTATAAATTACCGAAAGTGCACCGTCCATATGTTCGCGTAAATAAACTGGTGAATATGAGACAAGAAATAGCACTGTACCTTAATATCTCCAAATCAAATTTCTACACAGCGCGTTGTTTTCAAACGCATTCGGTGACATTTTTACTGAATACTGGTGTTCAATCTGCACATATGGCATTGAAGCACACAGAGCACATGCGTCGGTAAGTCAAAGAGCTTGGAAATCAGAGATATCCTATACTCAGCGCAGCACCTGATCACAAAATTCTAGTGACAATCTAAACAGATATTTATGAATATTTATGTTAAAACATATAATAAAGTTATAATTATCGTCGAACATAAACAGTCGTATGCAACTCGCCTATAATGGTAATTAAGACACTCGTATGGAAATTATAAAACTCGAATACGCTCGTTTTATAAAGATACTCGTGTCTTAATTATAGCCATTATAGGCTCGTTGCATAATGTACTATTATATAGGCTACTGTGTGTGTCAATCCAGTGTGATGACTAGGGCCCAGATGTTGATGCCATGTTATCTTTTCACTGAGCTGTCTAAGACAATGCTGAAGTACATAGAAACTCCAAGCGGGCCATCCCGTCTTCAAATATGTCATTTTTATTTTGCAACTTCTTGCATTTTTTGCTATTTATCCATTTTAAGAGCATTTTGTTTATGTTTGGCAGATTTTTGGTCATATTTTAGAGAAATCGGCCTTTTAGGGTCATTTCTTTTTCAATATAGTCATGTCACAGCTTTATATGAGGGAGTGATGTTTCTCAGAGTTAAGAAGAAGCTAGCAGCTGATACAAGATAATTTAAAATATTGAAATAAAATATTACAGTATTGCTATTAGTAGATAAATATAAATTTTGGATGCAGAAGAATGGTACCGTAGGTATACCGATGCTCTTGTTTTCGTCCCTAACCAGTTATTCGCGGAATTGAATGTTACCTGCTCTATTGACCAAGGTCGACTGCGGCGGGGTAGGAAGAGGAAGGGGTGTTTATTCCTGTCTCAGTTCTCTTGTCCATTTTAAAGTGCATTTTTCAAATTTTTATGTCATTTATTCCAGTCATTTTTGAAAATTTTAAGTGCAATTTTTAAACATTTTTACAGCAAAAACATCCAGGCCCTAGTGATGACCAAGGAGAATATTTCGTCCAAACATCCTTATTCACCGGAGCTCATAACTGTGCTATATTATTTTAAATGTTTGTGTCAGAATATTTGAAAAGGGATATACAGTGGAACTTGGATAATTCGAACTTCCAAGGGACCAGTAAAAAGAATCGAATTATCCAAAACTTCGAATTAAGAAAGTTCTTTGAAAATGGTAGAGAAAATATATTGTATTACGTTTACATTATGATTTACTTTCAACAAAGCAGATTAACAGACAACGGTACTGTATAATGACTGTATCGTGATTAACCTCAATTGTTTCAAATGAAAAAATAAAATCAAAATGTACTATTCACCTATTTAACGACAATAGTAATCCAGCAATCTAGTTAAGTCTTAGAGAATTCTACAGTTTTTCAAAAAAGTTTGAGGTTTTACCTGTTTCCTACAATTAAGTCTCTCGGCCATCACAAAAGATTTAAGGAACGGAAAACAGAATCACTTACGTCATTTCTACTTTAAAAAAACGCTGATGTTCTGTGATGTGGTTTGTCTTTTTTCGGGAATTCCTGACCCAACTGTTTGGCTTCCGATCGGCTTTTCACACGTAAAAACTTCGAATTATCCAAAATATAATTCGAATTAACCACGATTTTTAGCATTGATTGTATATAAAATGCTAGGGACCGAGAGAAAAATTCGAATTAAAGAATATTTCGAATTATAGAAGTTCGAATTAGCCACGTTTCACTGTACTTGTGTATTTCATATATCTACTTTTACCTCAATGATACAGTATTTTATTTGATAAGTGCCTATACCACTGAGCAATGGGGATTAAAGATAAATGTGGAGAAGTGTAAAACAGTGGTGATGAGTAGAGATAAGAAAGAAGGAAAAGGAGTAATCAAAGTAGGAGATAAGGAATTGGAAGTAGTGAAACACTCCAAATACTTGGGAAGTGAACTGACTGAAGCTGGAAGATTTGGAAATTAGCAGAAGAATACAATTCGGGGGTGCTTTCTAACAACAGGTACGGGGACTAGTATGAAACAACGATATACCAATTAAGGCTAAAGGAGTTACGTAAAAAGCATATTATGTTACTATAATGACATATGCAGCAGAAACTTGGGCAATGACTAAGAGGGATGAGAGCAGAGTACAAGCAGCTGAGATGAGATTCCTGATAAGTATGGTCCAGATAACGAGGAGGGACAGAGTGAGAAATGAAGATATACGGAAAGAACTGGGAGTACAGAAACTAAATGACAAACTGGAGCAAAACAGATTGAGATGGTTTGGACATGTCAAACGGATGAATGAAGTAAGGCTACCAAGACGAGCACTGGAACGACGGATTACAGGGAAGAGAGGACGAGGAAGACCAATAATGCGTTAGATGGACTCTGTGGAGAAGAGTATTAGAAAACGGAACCTGGATTGGAACACTGTGTCTGAAGAGGAATGGCGGAACGACAGAACAAAGTGGAGAGGAACCATATTTGTCCCCACCCAGTGTCAACTGGAAAAGGGAAAATGAAGATGATGATGAAGTGCCTATACCAGTAAGCCATTATTCTTTATATTTTGAATGGCTGGGTGGTGCAGCGGTAACGTTCTCGCCTGCTGTCCCCAAGGTTGCAGGATTGAATCCTTGCCCAATTAGTTGCCTTCCGAGGGTGCACAAATGTGCGGGAGCAGTGTCAGTAAATTTACTGGCACGATATAGATCCCCTCAGGGCCAAGTTTTGGCACTGCGAAGTCTGTAAGCACCGCAATAATTAAAGAGGGCGTAAAACTAACAACAGTATTATTATTACTATTGACCCCTACATTTTTCCTATCGTCAATTTCAAGAACCTTCGTCACCAATTGACAATTAAATCAAGCGACTTCTTGATAAGTTGAAACAAATTTCTTCGAAAGATAGCTTTGAAAACATGCATGTTTTGGATATAATCAATTAGTCGCTTTCTAGCTTTGCCAAGAAGAACTGGCTAGCTATTTAGTACTCTGCAGTGCATAAGGACCTCAAAAATTAAGTTAGGCATGTCTATGCCAAATCAATTGACTTTCATTGTGACATGTAGTGCAACGCAAAACGACACAGTAATACCACCAGTCTCTGTAGACAAAGATTTAATCCTCTTCTACTGTTTCAATTCCGTGACGATAAAAATCCATTCCTCGGTTCTGGAACAATCGTATTTCATTGACGAGTACCCAAGTCACAGGGAGACAGGTTTATTGTGATGAGATCGATATATAGCCTAATGTTATCTGCTTTA
Source organism: Meconema thalassinum (assembly GCA_946902985.2). Classification (NCBI taxonomy): domain Eukaryota; kingdom Metazoa; phylum Arthropoda; class Insecta; order Orthoptera; family Tettigoniidae; genus Meconema; species Meconema thalassinum. Next base: position 1,386,328,358 of record OX336389.2, read on the forward strand.
ATTACTAGGAACTTGCATACAAAGCTGTAATTTAATTTGCACTGTTCTGTATTTATCTCTCTGCAAATTGGTCGAAATTACACCAATCACTAGGGTAGACGCAGTCCTTCTTGTTTGCGGATAAGCGATTCTCATTGCTTACAAGGGAATATTGGAAACGTGAAACTCCCCAACAGTGCATACATGCTGGCCATCACATATATGATGGTACGTCTTTCCTTCCATCTCTAGAGAGTATAGATTTGTAAACGCTTGGATATATGAGACTTGAGCAGCACACACATGAGTGTGCGCAGCGAGTTATACTTTCTCCACAACTACGTCCTCCTGCATTTATTACAAGCCCTTCCACCGTAGACAACCTGTTAGGGGAGTTATTTAAGCAGTGTGAATGGCCGGTGAGGCTATGAGAACTCAGCGCCTACACTCGCCAGTTCCTTGTCATTATTCAGACACGTAAAATTCCGTCCTCCCTAGGGATAGCTCAAATGGATTTGGGGACGAAATACCCACACAGAGGTTTTCCATATGATCCAGTGGTGTAAATACGGGGGGTGATAAGGGGGATGACTCCCCCCAAGAGCCAAATAATAAAATTGCATAATTCGACGAAATTTTAATTTTGAATACAACCAAACTTCAGATTGTTAACTGAATTATGTACGTTTAAATTTAATAATTCGATAACATTTCTCTTTACTCGTGTAAAACGTTTAGTGTTACCTGAACTTGTTGAAAAAAGTGTTCATTTTCGAACTTTTGCATATTGGTAAGAGCAAATAAAACGTATCAATGCTTTCGAGATCAACCACGAAAATGAGTAGTTCTGCTTTCTCTTTCCGCACAACCTTACCCACCGCCCCCTCGCTTTAAGCAATAACAAAAAAAAAACAGAAACACAAAGCAAACAGTAGAAATCAAAACCTAAAGCCGAAACAGAAAACAAAAAAAAAGCAGAAACAAAAAATATAAACAAAAGCAAAATTTAAAATTAATCACAAATCAAAAAACAAAAATCAAAAACAAGAGCCAATACAGAAAACGGCAAACACGAAACCATAAACATATAAAAACCATGCAAAAATAAACGAAACAAAAAACACGCAGCAAAAAATCAACAACAAAATATCAAGAACAAAATCAAAAACTAAAACAAATAAATCAACTAAAGAAAGAAAAAAAAAGGAACACAACAAACAACAGAAAAAACCTACAACTAAGCCTTAACTCAAAACAAAAAGATAACGAGCGAAAGAAAACATTTGATAAAATAGTCGTGTCCTATAAAGAGTATAGACCTAGTAAAACGCTCCTCATAGCTTATTAGTTCCCCCTCCAGAAGCAACTCCTAGTTACGCCACCGATAAGAGCAAAGATTTAACGACATTGAGACATTAACACACACTAGTTTAAGTAAAGCTGGCATGCTTCTGTAGGAAATTGCAATTACAATTAACGGCTCACTGTTTTTCCCTCGTTCAGATAGATATTTCATGTTTCACAAGGGGGACGGGAGTGGGGAGGGGGAGGGGTAGGGGAGGGGGAGGGGAGGGGCTGGGGGGGGGGGGGGGGGGGCAATATAAGAAATTTGCCACATTTATGTTTACAGTTTAATATACATTTTTTGAAATTCAATTTAAGCATTTTTTTTATGTGTAACATCTTTCCACTCGGTTGCTGGATATTTTTGTGGGAGTGATTTTGAAAAATGGGACGGAAGTGTGTAAGATGCACTGCCAGCTGGATCGCATCCCTCCTAAGGGATGTGATCCAGCTGGCAGTGGTACCATGTGGAATGTTTATCACATACGGATTACTTTCTAACAGCAGAGTATCAAGAAGGCAGTGCAAGAGTAGAAATATCAAGTAGGCAGTGAAGAAAAAAAAATAGAGTCTTGGAATGTTATGTATTATGAGAGTGTAAAAAATAAAAAAGATTTTTTTTAGTGTTGATGAACGTCAAGGTTAATAAAAACGGTAACAACTTCAAGGTAGGGTAACATGTCAGATGTTACAAATCATATGCGACTACTGTAAGGTTCGTATTTTTTTTTTTCAGAAATGTAACGGATCTTATTAAGCATTATTGGTGATATTTAGGTCTACAAATTCCGGATCCTACTAATGCTATTCCAAGTGGTCTTGTTCTCACTCGCATCTCACTTCCTAATGAGTTTATGGCACTGAGAGCCAGCAGCTTGGAACGCAGTGGACTACCTCTCAACAGCACAAAGACAGACCAACATCCGCTAACTGGACGAGTGCTTTTGTTACTCAGAGCAAGCTCATGTTGTTGCCACATGGACGTGAATTAAGAGCATGTTTTATTCATTGGTAATGGAGGAACCTCCAGTGATTAGTCAGTGGAGACTATGTGATGCAAGGATTGAAAAGAAAGTCTGGCAAGAAACGTAACATTTTCCACAATGTGGTATTTCAGTACGATGGTCATTCCCTATCACAACAAAAGAGATGCCAAATCCAACGTCGTTCAATGGGTGAGTTAGGAGGTCATTAAAGTATTACTGAATGGTAAAATTCAGACTGAAATACTAATTTAACAAGAAGACGATAACTTTGATCAGCTACGAATTATACAATTAAAATTTCTTGAAAGGAATGATATTGATTATAATATTTTCATTCCAATGTATAGTTTTGTGTTATGTATTAGGTAAAATACTGAACTACCGAGATATACTTATAATTCAGTCCCGTGAACTTGGGTGTGTATAAAATTTGTCTGATAACCTGTATTATTGTAGTGTCCGTATTCGCGTGTGTATTTGTAATTGAGGCGAGGATTGGGATGGAGGCGGCCGTGGTCTTACGTGTGGGACCATCCCAGCAACCACCTGGAGAAGACGTGGGAAACAATAGAAAAACACTTCTAGGATGCATTAGGTGTGAATCGCACCAACAGCTTCCCAGTTTTGCCTTACGAGGCTGAATGAACCCCGTTCTAGCCCTCAGACCATATTTAAATGTCTTCGCGAATCGAACCTGGACCTCCGGAGCAACAGCCAAGAACGCTAACTGCTACACCACATGGCGGTCTTCTTAAAAAACGTATCTACACCTCACAAGGGAAGTATTAGGTAAGACAGGTCGAAACCAATCTTCAAACTTTGTAGACGCAATCGTTGTACTAAAAGAGGACAACTTGCGGAAAATCAGCTACCAGATTGAACTGCAAGGCTACGAAATCATGTAGCGAATCTCTCATATAAATCAGTCGGAAGTAGCGAGTACCGTACATGTTAAAAGGCACAGCCCTGACGGCCCAAGCACTCACGGCCGGTGGGAAGCATCCGCACGCTCCAGTCAGCATATACGCCCCACCACGCGACTACTCCGAGTGCCACAGGGATGTCCAGCTCCACCAGCCGTCATGCCTGCGTAGCAGGTGTCAGGTACGATTTCGGAGTCTTGCAGTTCAATCTGGCGGCTGTTTTTCCGCATTTTGTCCTCTCATAGTTTCAACGATTGCGGCCACATTGTTTCGAGATAGGTTTCGACCTCTCTTTCCTGATACTTCCCTTGTTCATTAGCAGTTATTATAATAGTAAAATGGTTTTCCTAACTTCCCACAGTTATACAAGACGTGTTATATGTAAAGGAAATTAAAATAGAACTTCACAAATTCTCTTGGGAGCTAGAATTCTTTAGACTTTCAACATTGAGCCAGGTCAGCCGATATCTAAAAAATAAAGTTATACCTTCTTTGTTTCAAAAGACGACTATAGGTCTTCCAGTACCTCACTGAAGTTTATTAATGAGGCGAACTTTTAATTGAGTTCATAGCGCGCAGAAGAACCTGAGACTACCACGCTTCGTGCTTAGTTGGGAAAAACTGGGCTTTCTGGTTGCCACGTCTTCATTGGAGCAGCACGCTCATTAGTAATACTGTAAATGTACGTGAAATCTGTGGAAGGTCACAATTTCAGTTCTAACTAGTACTGAAGTGATTGGATTGATTTTGTTGAGTAAGATACGACGAAACCAAGGGCTAAACTCTCTGTGAACTCTGTAGACGTGGGTTCGAGACCCATCTTCGGCCGTCCTTGAAATGGTTTTCCGTGGTTTCCCATTTTCAACTCAAGGTCAATGCTGGGGACGGTACCTTCTGACAGGCCACGGCCGAATCCTTCCACATCCTTGCCCAGTTGCATTCAACTTCGTTCATTTCACCTCTCATGGTTGAGGAAGTGTAAGTTGCACTGATCCCTGAGGAAGGTGGAATTGTAACACTAACAAATAAAAGAAATCACGAGCCTTACAGTAGTCGCATATGATGTGTTACATCTGACATAGAAGAAACCTCACGTGAAATTGTTGATACACCGGTATTTTATACTACTATTGGCACAAATATTAATCTATTGTAAAAGGGAGTGTTTTACAGATATTGTAGTCTATAATACGGAACTACTGTAATTTTATTAGATGATTTGTAGCTTCCACCAGCTCTAGCCTAAATAAAGAATACGATATGGATCAACTAAATTAGTAGACGTGACACCGCTCATAACCTTAAATTCCTTATAAACAGGTCCTCTTGATTCACAGACCAACACGTAATTTCATATGGATGTGAGAGAGCAGTAGGAGCAGTAGGAGATAACTAATTTTAACGATATAGGCTATGTTGCTAGTGGCAGATATCGTAATAGGGTTTTTGTTATGAATACTGTATATTGAACCCATTTATCAATTCATACATTCCGCAAAGTATTGATCGTGACGTGAGAACAGATGAAATGCTCTAGTCAAACATTGAGATCACTGACAAACATGATTAAGGAGATATTGCATGGTAAATAGGTCACTTAAGTCCGCAAGAAAATGAAGAAGGCAGCGGATTCAGTTTTCAACAGCTATACAAATGATAAAAGACCTTCAGTAGAATTATTAAAACTATCAGAATTATTCATAGAACGACTATGAGCAATTATGAATGACCATTATAAAGTGGAAAATAGCCTAGAACAAATTTGACCAGAGAAGAGACATGTTTGGCTAAAAGAAGCCGGAACTCTGTGCTTTCCCGTTTTGAGATCTGCAGTTTGGACTCCTTTCCTAACATCTCCTTACTCATGCCTGATACTACCCGAGATAATATTCTTGTGCTAGAACTATTTCAAATAAATGTCTAGTCTTCTGTGTTCGTTTACAATTGGATCTCTTAGTGGTTGATATCGGCCTTCGACACAATGGTATTTCAGCGTAGACGGACACAATATTATATTGGATTCAATTGTGCTTAAGTCAACATTTATGGACAAGGCTTTCGCCAGAAGTAGGATAAATGTCATTATCGTTTACTGAGCTATCATTTTATACCAGATAGGGACTTTTTCTTTCACCACTTGCCTAGTATTGCTCATTTTTGTTTGTTTGGATTTACTGTTTCTGAGGGATTTTCACTTACCAGTAGGATGTCTCTTTCTCAGGAGGATTCATATTCAGTTAGACATTTATGTACAGTAGGATTAACATTCGTTAGCCAGCATGAGGATAGGTTAGGGACAAATTTATAGTGGAGTATTTTCATTTTCATTTATTGGTTAATTCAGGAGCTGGGAAGAAAAAGGAAGGAAGCTTGTAGTTTAACGTGACCGTTAATCTCGAGATCATGAGCCACGGGACCTCCTTTTTACGTGGAATCCGAACCACAGGACATGGCATTTCACTTCGAAAATCTCACATGCATTGACCGGGAATCGAACCCGGACCGCCTTGGTGAGAGGCATTCAGCTAGACCGCTGAGCCACCACGCCCCTAGGAGCTGGGAAGAGAAAAGGCGAATAGTGTATGTCATTATCTTGCTGATTCACCCTGCCTCCTCCCAGCTGTAAGGGCGAATACTGTATGTAATCCTATTGCAGATTTGCCCTTTCTCATCCCAGCTGAAAGGGCGAATATTGTATATAATCTTATTGCTGATTCGCTCTTTCTCCTCCCAGCTGAAAGGGCGAATATTGTATGTAATCTTAAGGCATATTCGCCCTTTCTCCTCCCAGCTGGAAGGGCGAATATTGTACGTAATCTTATTGTAAAGTCGCCCTTTCTCCTCCCAGCTGTAAGGGCGAATATTGTATGTATTCGTATTGCTGATTCCACTTTCTCCTCCAAGATCCTTAATTTAACTGATCATTTTGGTTAATTTTGAATAAATGAGGAAAATAAATCCTGATGCTTTTCAGTTATTTTATCTTAAACTGTAGTTTTTATTAGCATTTTTCTTGTTTAGAGTACCTTGCATTATGGACTGGGGCTCTTCACACTTTCCTATTTTTACCCGCTACGCCCCGAGACAGGAATCTTGTCCATTTGGACCAGGTAAAATTCATGAAGGGCTATGTGTGCGGTTGTTACGGGACTCTGGCGCATATGGGAACGGGTTACCGCCCCGCCATCCTGGGTAAATTGGCACAGCATGGAAACTAATGTGATGCTTTCATGTATCTTTGAAGTATAAAATTAACATTTTTGGCCCTGTGAAGCTAATGCGTGCGCCGCCTATGACTCACACGGTAGCGCGAACAAGTGTCGGCTTGTAAGAGCAAATCATGCTATCACAGACAGCAGGCCCTATGTTATCAACTGGTATGCAATGTCCTCCTCCCCCATTATCCTTGTTTTCACGTCCTATTCACAACAGTGACGTGTTAAAATAGCTGTGTTGTTTGTAGTTTGATGATGTAAAACATGAATCGATATAGGACTTAAATAATCAAGAGCTACGTGCGTTACAGATGAGTACGGAGCTGCTCCTGGGTGAAGACTGCCCATGTGAATTTCAAACATGATACGTATCTTCGCATGTGTACAGAGGAATAGAAATGAATGAAAATCCACAGCCTGCTTCCAGTCGACCGACCGGGTCAGGGATGGAATGAATGAAGCCCCCATCTAGCGGCGAGGATATGAACTGTACCGGCTGCCGAAGCCTGTCGCACTACCTTGGGGCAATGATTAAATGTATGACAGATGAAATGAAATGATAGTGGAGAGTGTGTCTGGAATAAAATTGTGACAGGGAAAACCGGAGTACCCGGAGAAAAACCTGTCTGCCTCCGCTTTGTCCAGCACAAGTCTCACATGGAGTGACCGGGATTTGAACCACGGACCCAGCGGTGAGAGGCCGGTGTGCTCCCGCCTAAGCCACGGAGGCTCTTACAGAGGAAAAGAACAAAATGTAAATATGCTACTGTTGAATAAAAATACAACATAGGAACCCAAGAACAATGGCGGATAATTTGCAGGGATATAGAAGACAAATTACATGCATATGGAAACGATGTCCACAAAGGTTTCACAAGTAGTGTCTTGTTGCTTGCATCCATCATCAATTTACGATGGAATGAATGGAGTATATTTTATATCCAGGTTGTTTGAGTATTCAGTCTTTTGACTGTTTTGATGTAGCTTTCCATGCCATCCTGTCCTGGGCAAATCTTTTCATCTCTACATAGCCATCACACCTTACATCCGAGGTAATCTGTTTAATATATGACAAAGTATGATGGCCTACCCCTACAGTTCTTGTCCTCGACCCATCCTTCCATTACTAAGTTTTCAATTCCTGGGTGTGTTAGTACCTTCGTATCGAGGTACATAGTATAAAGTGAAGTTTTTAATTTTGTCTGTCTGCCCTGGCAAATCTCGAGAACTAGAGGATGGATATGCGATTTCTATTATTCTATAAAAGTTCGTACATGTAGCAACATTCTTCTATCACCAAAGGAAATCGAGCAACAACAATTTGAGTGAAGCAAGTTCAAAAAGCCAACGTCTGTGCGGCTTTTCAGTTTACGCTGGCAAAACCGTTAAATATATACTGTATCAGTATTTCATCAGTACTCTTGTTCAGCATAAAGCGTTCTAGACGATCGTCCACGACAGTATCTAAGTGTTTTAAGTTAGAATTTGTTAAAAGTTTGATTCTAATTGCACAAAAAAAAACATCTACAGTGACTATGTATTAAAGTTATATACCAGTCATTAAGTTCTGAGACTTACCGCATGACGGCGTTGTGGGGCACTATAGCGCATAGGTGGTGCCGTGGTATGGTACCATGTCACTTAGTCTCTAGTCCCTGCAAGAGACAGTTGAGTGCATGCACTGGCAGCAGACGTATGGTCGTTGTTGTGACGGTGACCTAGATGCGCCTGTCGGACCTGACGATGATCCAACGTTTCTCAACCGGATAATAACGGGAGACGAATCATGGTGTTTCCATTACGATCCGCAACTGAAACGACAATCATCCACCTGGAAAACGCTATAATCACCGCGGCAGAAAAAAACATGACAATACAGGTCGAGAGGCAACGTGATGCTGGAACTGTTTTTTGATTCAAATGGAATCTTTCACATGGAATTCCTACCAGACGGTGCAACGGTAAACGAATCCCACTATAAGGAGATCCTTGGCCGTTTTCGCGATTCAATTCGCAGTAAGCGACCTGGGCTTTGGCGTACAAAGAATTGGCTTTTGCTACACGACAACGCCCCTGCACATCGCTCTGTCCTTGTCCAAGAGGAACTTGCAAGGCAACAGGTGACAGTTTTGCCCCACCCTCCGTACTCAGCTGATCTCGCACCATGCGAATTATTTCTCTTTCCTCGCATGAAAGCACTCCTACGTGGGCACAGATTTCGGTCGTCCGAAGAGGTCATGAGGGCCACAATAGAAGCCATACGGGACCTTCCTGCAAACTGCTTTCAGTGGTGCTTCCAGCAACCAACGTTGGAAAAAGTGCATAACGGCCAATGGCGACTATTTTGAGGGTGGATGTGGTTTCATTCCATTCCTGACCCGGTCGGAGACTGGAATCAAGTTGTGGATTTTCATTTCATGTGGTTCTGTGTAGGTGTACGCCGGCTAATGCGGCAGCATGTGTAACATACCGGGTCGTGTGGTGGCCTATCCTCCAGGCGTCAAGTGTCAGAGCTAAATGACTCTGCTATAATAAAGCCATCATTACTTCCGACTTGACGTTACAGTGTTACCCTGGAGTTATCTAGCGGTCAGAAGGAAAATCAATTTAACAAGCCAATCAGAGGCAGTCAATCAAATCAATATATCATGACAAATAGAGTTTCGTTCGCGATGTCGCGATTTAGCAAACGAAACTGTAGCCTAGTACTGAAACGTCAAGTTGGAAGTAATGATGGCTTTACTATACGTATTTGCTTGGCAAGGACATTCTCGCTCACGCGCTCCACCAGTGACGGCTCAGTTGCCAGCGACCGCGAACGCATATGTGTGGCAGAATAGGGTAGAGCGGGGTATTTTGAATAGCGGGGCAAATTGGATAATGGTAAGCATTTGTGTGTATTTTACGAAAACTGGAGACGCCATTTTGCCAGTTTAAGGTTGGAAGGAGCGAGTGGCGTTTGATTGATATAGTCTTGGAAGTTTTGAAGTGTAACTGAGATTCTGAAAGGGTGTGGACGTATTTACATCAGCCAGGGTAAGTAGCGAACGCTTCTTGTTTCTGTTGTTTATAAGATTACGTTTTGCTGCCTTGAGCTTTTATGAAATCTGCGTTAAAGCAATGAAGTTAACGTAACCTACATATGACTCCCACATGCGTTAGCTGTCCCCACGCCGAGTAATGGTGCATTCTGTTGGATTGTCTTTGTACTACGTTCCGATGTTTTGCTGTCGGCGCGCGGGGCAATTTGAACAAGGCGTTATGGGGCAATTTGTATTATGAAATCATGGGCAAATATTTATTTCTATGCCGCTTTACTGCACATTTTAAGATAATTTTACATTATTTCAGAAGGTGAGACATTATAAGTGAAAGGACGCTCGGTTGAAATGGAATAAGGAGAGTATGGAACAAGTCGTTAAAGCAGATACTGATGGCGTGGTTTCCATTTAAGGAGCTGCGCAGCTGTTTAATTTCCCCTAAACTAGTATGTACCGCAAATGAGCAAATATTTCTCCATGAAAACTCTAACAACAACAAATGACGAAAGGGAGTCCATCAAGAAAGTGCAATTCAACAGCTATCTACGGAACTGCCACCTCCAAATAATCAAGAGGAAGTTCCAAATAAATATGCAGAAAATGACAACTTTTGTGCATTTTCTAATCTGAGCTATTATTCACAGCTAACAGTAATAAAAGGGGAGTGGATTCGTTGTCAGTGCTGCAGATCATGGTATCACGAGCGATGTGTTGGAGCCGAAGGAAATAAACAGTTCATTTGTGGTCTATGTGCTTGAGATGTTGTTATGGGACTGTAATATGTAGTCTGATTTCTTTGTAAATATACTTATTTCTGTCCGGCATTACCTCAAATATATAACTAACTATGTAAATAACAATAGTCAAATGAAAAAATGCATTCTAACTGTAATTAATTTTCAATGTTATTCAAATTACCCCAAGATATATCCAAATTGCCCCATTAAAACAATGCTTGTTAAAATCGGAGGGGTAAATCGGATAGTGACATTACGTCACAATATTTACAGATTTCTGTTTCATAGATTGGGTAAATGATGGTAAAACGTGCGAGAATCCTGTTTCATATTCAGCAAAATGATCAAATTATTACTTTCCGAAAAATCGACCAAAACACTTGAAATTATTCAAATTACCCCGCTTTACCCTAGGGTGTTTAAAATCAGTATCATGCATTTCTACTCACCATGCTTACAGTAGATGCTGAAAATGTTCCCCATTCGCGGCCAAACATAATCGGCATCTCCTTATGAAGTTTCCGGTTACTCCGGTCAATTTAGCTTCAGTAAGGGAATAACGACCTTTACGTTTATTTTTATTGTTTACTGAACCTGTACGTTTGAATCTCTTAGCCAGTTGTTTTATTGTCCGATTTATAGGAATGTGTCTTCCTGGAAATTTCACTCGAAACTTTTGTCTTGTTCTAGAGCACGATTCCCTGCACTTTATGTACGTATTGTGCAGATATATACGTTCACGTAACGCATATTTCACATAAGACATTACAGCACTATACACAATCACAATAGAACACTATAAAATACAATATACAGTACACAGCAGCTTTATTAAATACCCAATTTGCTCGGAGCTCACACGTATATCGTCCCTAGAGCGTGCGAATACGGTCGTAGACCACGCGCGCTAACCTGTAACAGCCGGCTATTGGCCGGGGACCGCCGGCCAAGGTCGAGAAGAATCGCCTTGCCAATCAAAAATGAAGACCTGAGAAGCTTATTTCCAAAAGATACCAAATAAAAAAAAAATCGCAATTGAGATTATGATGGAAAACGGACGTTGGTAGGAAGCTCCATCGTATGAAAGAACAAGAAATTGCCAAACCGACCTAGATCCATATCAAACAGGGCATTAAAAATCTCGTTTGGTGCCAATAAGTACCAAATCCTGTGGCATGAATGTGCCAATACGTACCGTATCCAGCCAATGAGAGGCCATTCCTGGGTCACGTGAACAGCAGAAAAATGGCCGCGCTATGTTTTCATGACGTGAAGTGTCACATACGAAGTTGGTTCAAACTCCGGTCACTCCATGTGAGATTTGTGCTGGACAAAGCGGAGGCAAACAGGTTTTTCTCCGGGTACTCCGGTTTTCTCTGTCACAAACGTCATTCCAGCAACACTCTCCACTGTCATTTCATTTCATCTGTCATTCATTTAATTATTGCCCCAGGGGAGTGCGACAGGCTTCGGCTGGCAGCACAGTTCATATCCTCGCCGCTAGATGGGGGCTTCATTCATTCCATTTCCTGACCTGGTCGGTCGACTGGAAGCAGGCAGTGGATTTTCATTTTTTCATGTTCTTTAGACACAAACTACAATCATAATTCCATAAGTTCAGTACTGGTACTGCCCCCGTAAATTGAATTATATTGAGACCACGGTGGCTGTATTGGCAAACATGAAGAAAGTTATGGCTGTCATAGTTGTGACGTGGATATTTATGACGTAGGCACGGATGACGCAGACTTCACGCAAGTAGGCTGCTTGAGCTGAGATTCTTGGTGACGTCATGAGTTTGTTCGAGAAAGATCTGAGATTTACGACGCAGTCGCGGGGAAACATGGAATTGTGCTGAGGAAGAAGTTACGCGATTGGAGGAAACGACTCGAACCAATGAATGATAGTTTGGAGGGAGACGGAGATTACTGAAACTATCATATTTAATTACTTTTGGAATGCAGAATTGTGGAAATCTATTTTCAGTTATGGCATTGATTTGGAATTTTGAAGAAATTAATTTTGAGTTTTTGAAATTTGAGAATCCGTCAAGTATTGCCAAAGTTAGAACTTCTAGCTATGACGGAGAAACAAGCTATGGAAGGGATGGATACGCCCCTTAAGAAGTTGATAAAAGGTCTTGCACAGCAGAGAGGAGCTCTCATAGCTCACATATCGCATATATAGCTCATACCGCATATTTATTTCTGATGTTATATAGTCGTTTTCGAGTGAATAAGTGAAACAAGTTGTCTTTAGCGTGTGGTAAAGCCCACCGCATCGAACGAGCTTCGAGAGTGCCGCAGTTCCATTTTTACGGTGCTTGAAACTAGGCGAAGTTGAAACGCACACATTTTCAAGTCTACAAGACAATATATCTAGAGTTGACTAATGCCTTTAAGCTAATTCGATTGTGCAGTACTATATTAAAGTGTGTAGAAAGGTTGAACATTTTCAAGATTATAATTCGAAAGATATTGGCATTTTAAGACGGCAGACAAAAGTGATTTTCTCGCCACCTGAGAAGTACTTTTATCATATCACATTTTACGCAACGGCTGACACTGGTATTGCAACCGTGCTACTACATATTGCTTTTGGTGATATAACGCTGCATTCTAACATGGAACAATATAATATGGCAGTTCTTTCAACTATTATAACGAAAATGGAGATGGAAGGCTAAGGACTTTAATGCAATTGGGACATATGTCAATGGAGTGAAATAGCAGCATGGAACTTCGCTAATCGTCTTTCTACAAAAGCGAGCATGTAGTGAACATCCAACTACACTCATGCATCGTGGTCCAACGCTGAATTATATCAAATGGCAGTGGAAACATATTCATACTCCACAAATATGAATATTTCTGCGGAAATAACTGCAATAGACTTCATGGCGAATTTCTACCAGAACTTCAGGGAACTATCAAGAGAGGCCAGGGTAGACCCGGCTCACAAAGAAGAGTTTTGCCAGAAGGATGTCTATCGTATACACGGAGCAGTGCAATTTCCGGAGGAGGAAGCAGTTCTATTCTCCGAGGGCACTGGTTCCAGGTTCGAGGACGGAGCACATCTTTTTGATGAAATGGAACCATCACCAGTCTTCTTTGGAAGATTTTCCTCTAGAACTTCAAATCAACAGATAAGGTAGTCGTGAACGTTTCTTGTTTTATTTGAGCCATTTAGCGATGTCTGAGCAACCATTTTTCCCATATTTTTGTCCCATATATATTTTGCCCCATATTCTTGCTAGATATTTCTGTACTCAGTACACTTCGATGAGTTATGCTTTTTTCTACGATTTATTAAGACATTGTTATGTCAGTGGCAGATTTAAATAATTATGGATCAGTTGAGACTGATAATTTATATTCTTTCAGTAATTTGCATAGTTTTGTAGTCACGATTTGACTGTAAAGTTAACGATTTTCTTTGGCAGATTTGAATTCAGACAGCGTGTCTTTTCTTAAAGTAATTCTATTCAGTAAATTACTTTGACCAATTTTCTGTCATCCTCAAGAAAGAAGAATAATTAAAAGATTTTAGAGCGTTAAAATCTATTTCTGTATCGACGATCTTGGAAATACTAGTCGTTTTATGAACATGATTGCAACATAGACATTTATCGTCAGTTCTGAAATTACCATTGCATTATAGACAATTTTATGAACTATGAACTTTGATTACGATTTATTGAATACACTATAGTAATGAACATTTGATAGGAATTTTTCTCAATACTAGATTGGAACAATAATGTTTGCATTCCACAGTCTAATTGTATTCTATTCGACTATTATGCAGTTTAGATGAACTTTGTTTGAAGATAGTATTTTTATACTACGTTACTTAGAAGGTATTAATCTCGATTTTGATAGACCAGAGAGGCGTGTATAATCGTATTTGCTATTAAATTTATTTGTGATTGGCAAATTTTTACTTCATATCGATTCATGAATGAAACCCACGAAGGTTAAATAAATAACAGTTTTGAAACAATTAATGAATATAAGAATTTTTAAAGTGGAACTATGGATGTATAATCGTTAGTTCAGTGGACATGTAAAAGTCGCTGATGAATAATGCCCTTGAATAATTGAAGGAGATTCCCACAGTAATATTAATGATGTTGAAGAATTTGTAAGTGGAGGTTTTTTGAATATATTGTGGAAGATTTTTATGCCATATATATTGAAATATATGATGAATTCTGGGCCTATTTTATGCAATTTTGTGCGTTTGAAGCGAAGTATTTTTCCGCTGAGTTTATTGTCCAGGTCCTTTGAAAATTAATCATGTGAAATAACTGTTAAAATTAACAAGAGTGTTAAATAATTTGAGATAACGATTTTGAATGGAGGTTACCGTCACAAATAATAATAATAATTATTAAAACTTATTAAACCTGAATATAAGCTTAAATATAACTAACCTTCATTGGTCGATTATATTAACCTGATTTGAGTAATTATCAACCGGATAAACGTGTGGTTTAATGTATTTCTAAAATAAATAATATTAATATTGTAAATAATTTTGTAAATATCTTTAATAATAATTGGAAATGAAAGGAATTAAGAGAGGCGTGTATAGATTTGTGAATTGTCGTTTGACAATATTATAAACAATTTGTAATTGTCATAAACAATTAATGAGCATTTGTTATAAACATTAAGAGTTTTGTTAATATACTCTAAAGAACGCTAATTATACAAGTGGATTATACCATTAAACAAGTCTTGGGATTATTAGAGTAATCCAGTAACATGTGATTGAAGCATTTAAAAGATTTGCGTGATAATATTTGAGTTGAGTTGAGGACATTTAAAGCGTTTGAAAAGGAGCTAGGCTCCGAGGTTACGAGCATATGCTAAGGTTGGCTGGACAGGTGGGTCCGTTTGACGACGTAGGCATGCGACTTGATGTAGGGTGGATCGCAGCTGGCCTGACAACTGTATGTTAGAGGCCAAGGTCGACTACATAGCAGGCTTGCAGTTATAAATAAAGTGTGATGTTTATGAAAGAGGAAAACAATTGCTACATGTCTCGTTCCAATTCCCTCATCCATTCCAAGTGTATTACTATTATTACGTTCTTTATAAGCAAGTGAAAGATAAAATTTTGTATGTAACGTCTACAAGTCCTACAGGAGGACATGATTATATTGACAATGGCTTCTGATTGCCACGTGTATTTTGTTGTCTATTTTTGTTAGAATCATTCCCTTTATGTGAAATAAATTATTGTACAGTTTAAAGTTTCTTGTTTCCGTCTTGGTTCATTTTAAATATCATGGTGGAGGTTATTGTGTGGGCATACTTTAAGTGATCCAGTTGGCAACCCAAACCCGAGATTAATTTGAAGAGGTAAGTAAAGGTAAGTATGAACCCCCGTATATTTTGGTGTGTTCCACAATAATTTCTTGTTAACTGCTGTGCTCTAATCTCGGTAGTATCTGTCAGTGCCATTTTCATTGATGTAGCTGTGCCGGTGCGTTTGATTATTGGCAATCCGATTGAGGGGGCGGATATCTGACAGCCTACTATCCGGATTTACGGGGACAGTACTTTGCATAATGTTCATTGTTTTGTTCAATTTATTTTATATTATTTAAATAATCTATGCCTTCACTGTAAATACCTTAAATCTAATTATTGCTCTCTGGCGTCCGTCAAGGCAGTGCCCTTGGGCCACTTTTATTTTCATTATTTATGGACGATCTACCATCCAAACTCTCTGACACAGCCGATACCCTGCTCTTCGCAGATGACTGCAAGATTTTCAAGGAAATTAAGACACCAGCCGACGCCGCACTCCTTCAGTCCTCACTTAACGCTCTGTCGGACTGGTGCCGCACATGGAAGTTGAAACCAAACCCAGATAAATGCACCCTTTTAACAATTACCCTACGCAATTTGCCAGTACCTACAACATATTCCTTACTTGACAGGCCCATCACCGCAGTTGCGCATCAGCGAGATCTCGGCGTCATATTCGTCAGCCAGCTAAGCTTTAAAGAACACATACAACATTCTTTATCCAAAGCCATGAAATTCCTTGGCATACTCTACCGCTTCTCAGAAATATCAAATCCCACAGCTCTTCGCCTCGATTACCTCTCGATAATCCAGCCCATTGCAAATTACTGCTCTCCCATTTGGACAACTTCTTGCCCGTCAAACATAGTTAAATTAAACAGAATTCAATCCTTCTTTGCTGCACTTGTAAGGAACAGAATGCCAAACTTTCAGCCATAAACATCCCTCTCCTCAACACGACAAGACAGGTAATTGACCTGTCCTTCCTACATTCTATTTTAAAATGGCCATTACCGTTCGGACCACCTGCTGTCACTTTTCAAACTAAGAGCCCCTTCCCGTTCTACCAGGCTCAAATATATTTTGCACATTCCACACACAAAGCATTCCATAATCCAAAGATCCTTCCAAATCCGTATATCATCCCTGTACAATAGCATTGCAAGGAAACGCGAGTTGGACATATCCACAAACAAGAGGACGTTCCTGATGCAGGCGAAGGAGAAGTTAAATTGTATTTAGAACTGTCATCTTGGCTACTGACGACATGGCTACGAACAAGGGCATTCTACCGGCTCTTGATCTGGGCTTGTTTTGTTTGGTGATTTGTTAATTTTTATCTTATATTTTATTTTAAATTGTTACTTGATTGTTGTTTGTACAAGCGTGAAGGGCTAGCATAGCTGTAGTTTGTGCTTTGATTAATAAATAAAAAATGCATAACTAAATAGTCAGTTTTCTCGAAGATTCTGATGACTGCAGTGAAATTTATGTCTTTCCGTTGAAAGTATTTAGAGTTTCAGTGCCAAAACGTACCAAATCCATAATTTTCTGTTAATATTTCCTAAATCGCAAAAGCTTAAACAGAAATACTTGGTGTAACAATGCATTTATTCTATCTGAACACAATGAAAGTGCTCAAATGAATTTTCAGGTGAAATTTTACACTCTAAGCGTTTTTTCTCTCTCCTGTAAAATATTACTTTTTGGATTTGGTACCTTTTGGAAATATATAGCTTCTCGCTATATGCTTTCGCGGACGTGAATCTTTTTAGAGAACGATTTATGATGGAAAATAGTAATGTAGAATTGATATCTTGAAAACTTTGGCCAGCGTAAGCTGATACAGCGCAAAGACGTACGTTTCTTTTTCTACTTTCTTGATTTAAATATTGCTCGGCTTTCATTGGTCATATATAAATGTATCCTCACACAAACCTTTCAATTACAATCACAATGTCATTTACATCAACCAGATATTGTCGTATTGCCTTCATAACACTAATTCCAGTTTCACAGCGCAATATCCAGTGTCCATAAAGAAAATGTGAGAGTCAGCCAGCAAGCGTGTGTGCGTGGGAGTCAGCTAGCGAGCGAGCGTGCGTGCGAGTCAGCTAGCGAGCGAGCGTGCGTGCGAGTCCGCCAGCTAGCGAGCGTGCGTGCGTGCGAGTCCGCCAGCTAGCGAGCGTGCGTGCGTGCGAGTCAGTCAGCTAGCGAGCGTGCGTGCGAGTCAATCAGCTAGCGAGCGTGCGTGCGAGTCCGCCAGCTAGCGAGCGTGCGTGCGTGCATGCGTGCGAGTTAGCCAGCTAGCGAGCGTGCGTGCGTGCGTGTCAGTCAGCTAGCGAGCGAGCGTGCGTGCGAGTGCACCAGCTAGCGAGCATGCGTGCGAGTCCACCAGCTAGCGAGCGTGCGTGCGAGTCCGCCAGCTAGCGAGCGTGCGTGCGAGTCAGTCAGCTAGCGAGCGAACGAGCCATTCCCCAGGGCCAACATTAACGCAACATTCTAAATGAAGACTTCCGAGTAGAGTAGACTTGTTGTCTCCTTAGCCTATGTGATTTAAGTTACTGACACGTATTTTCCGCACTGAATTCATTGAGATGATTTGGGAATATTTTCTCTCGCGTGTTAAAAGAACGAATTGTTTCCTCCCTAGTACTGCCTCATTTTGACTATTGCGATGTGGTATACAATGACCGGTCTGCTACTCTTAAAAACAAACTCCAACTAGCACAAAATGCCTGTGTACGCTACATATGCAACTTACGGTATTACGACCACGTCACCCCTGCGTACGAACAACTCAGCTGGTTACGACAAAATCAACGCCGCGATCTTCATTCTTTATGTCTTTTCCGACAAATACTCTTTAGTTCCTCTCCAGCTTACCTGCTTTCTCAGTTTCACTGCCTCTCACACGAACATAGTCTTGGTACACGGCCAAAAAATGATTCACTCATGCTCATACCTATACACCGCACGGTACGCTACACTAACTCCTTCGTAGTTCTTACAGCACGACTGTGGAACAACCTGCCGCGCTCTGTCAGAGGAGCAACCCCGTCTAGCTTCAGGCAGCAATGCCAGCCGTACATATCACAAAAGAAATGAAAGCTGAACTCAACACGTCAATTATGTGAATCCTTATGCTGAGTTATATTCGTGTTTCTAGTTTACATTTTATTTACTTTCTTACATCCTTTTAAATGCGCATTACAAAATCAATATTAGGCTATAGTAATAACTCATCCATGATGTTTATCATCATCATCATCATCAACATCATCACATCATCATTAGGTTCTGTTTTATTAGTGTTTGTGTTTCCCTATTATTTTCTTACTTTAGCAATAATTAACTGATTACAATAATTTTTCCTACGCCATGCTTACCGGCCGTTATATGTATTGTGATCGGACCTGAAATATATTCCTGTTAGATTTAAGTACCATTGTTAAGTTCTGCAAATAATGTAATAATGTATTAATTGTAAAATCTGGTTAGATGGAAGAGAGGGCCCAATGGCCCTAATCTTGCCAGACAAAATAAAGCTATCTATATATGTAAACATTATTTATAACCCAACATGCCGAGATGGAAACCAAATATAGGGCGAAGAACAACGGACTCTGGAAATAGCGTTTATCCCGTAAAGGTGAAACTGAAAATTAAATATATTGTCAATCTTTACAGGACAGAGAGAGAATGGCTTCACAAATAGACAGACAGTCATTTGTTTATCGTGATAATCGTCTATCCTTAGATCGAAATAAGAATATTCACTGAGAAATGCAGACTCGAGTGCTAATCGAAATAGGCGTCTCTCAGATGATCCAAACAGACAAAATTCATCACGAGAAAATAGTCCTGTGTTGAGCGAAACAATCGCCAATATGCCGACAGAATCAGACAAGTCAGTCTGAGCCTTTTCCCTTAAATTCATAACTGCTCACGTGCGAAGCCAGTAATGTATGAACAAAATGAATATTATCTCGTTAATGATTGCCACTTGGGCTTTGTAGTCGATGCTGTTTCGTTCAGAGACTAAGGCCATCACAGTCATCAACTCCATGTAGTTGTACTCTATAGCCTATATATGGTATTTTTCTGGTAATCTGTATTATTGTGATGTCTGGACCAGTGTGTATAACTGTAATTGCTTTAAAACTCAGCAATTATTCTAGGTTTGTGCCGTGTCTTGTGTGGGGTTTCGCCTAGGACACCAAGCTGGCTCATCGGCGGGCTCTTGGTGTCCCCGCCCGGACCCCTACAGGAGTATGGAACTGCGCGATACCTCCCTTTATATACCTCCCTTTCACCGGCCGTGAAAGCCAATATACCATCTTTTTGTAATAGTTTTGTTATGGGTTAGATGCCCCGGAACTTAAAATAAAACAAAATCGCAACATTATCCGGAAAAAGCACACTCAGAACGGCCATTATCAGCGTAATTATTCAAATCTTGCATCTCCGAGCATAAGGTAACTCGCAATTAGATCTGTCGTGGAGTGTGCCTTAGACCACTCGGCTAAATGTTTGATTTTTCTAACAGGACACAATGCAAGACAATTCTTTACTCTTCGTCTCTCATCCAAGCAATAAGAAAACTGTGAAATGTTTTTTCTAAAAATAAAATATATGGCTCAGATTAATGGCAATTCTGATTGACGTTGGAAGCTGCTCTAAAAGAGGATTCGGTAGCTGCAATATATTTTTAGAACCGACAGTGTAGAAATGGAAACAAATATTGCGCGGTAAAACGTTCGAGTTTGAATACCTATTTCTCAACGAGAGAGATGTCCAGACGCACTGATGGGGCAACCAGTGAAATACAAGGACTCTTTTCATTAAAATAAACCAAATACAACGTTAGTATGTAGGTAGACGTTTTAAAAATCCGTGGCATAGGCGGCAGCACGCCGGCCTCTCACCGTTGGGCCCGTGGTTCAAATCCCGGTCACTCCATGTGAGATCTGTGCTGGACAAAACGGAGGCTGACAGGTTTCGCTCCGGGTACTCCGGTTTTCCCTGTCAAAATTTAATTCCAGCAACACTATCCACTATCATTTCATTTCATCTGTCATTCATTTACTCATTGCCCCAGAGGAGTGCGTCAGGCCTCGGCAAACGGCACAGTTCATATCCTCGCCGCTAGATGGGGGGGGGGCTTCATTCATTCCATTCCTGACCCGTTCGGAGACTGGAAGCAGGCTGTGTATTTTCATTTTCACCTTAAACCTGGAAAACTACAAACCCTCAAAACTGGGATAGAATCTGGGCTTCAGTAACGACACATGAATGTCGCAACCAAACGGCCATTTTACGGAGTCCTGTTTAATCCAGAGTAACTCAGAAATCATTCGAGGTATTTCACTGAAATTCTGGTGATATATTGCATGCATTGAATATTTCAAGTGCACGCTATGCGCCATTGCATAAAAGATGTACATTGAATAAGGGTAAACGTAACGCAATTCTGAGTGACCATGTTCTTGCTCTCGTCAACCGAAAGGTTGTTGGGCAGCATACACTTCTCCGCCAGTGCTTCTTTGAGAGTAGGTAACATTTTCCTCAATGTCCCCTTACTTAATTCTCCTTTTCCTTATTTCGGATTTCAGTGGAAGAATGTTGCATATCTGTCAGAATTATGGAGGAAATGTCTAACTAGACTGTTCCTTTATTTGCTTAGTCCTTCAACCCAGGCGCGCTTCCCTGTACCTTCCTTGTAGTTACTCGAACTATCCAAGGTATTTATAATATTTGGTACTAGAACATTTCAAATGCCTTTAGCTTATACAGTTTTCTGTTTTCTGTTTTCTGAGCCATGGCTAACTTTTCATTCAAACGTCTTTACCTGGTGATAAGAAAGATATTCTTTAATATCTCTAATGGAATATGGCTTTGCCTTGGCTATTCAAGCATTAACTTCTGCCTTACTTTTACAATTGAATGAGGTCAAACTTCCCCAATAATGAAATTCTTTTACTTCGTTAAGTTATTTTCCATCCACTCAAATACTGGGATTCTTTGTGCACTTCATTGTCTGAATTTCCTTTGATGTATTGTCACGACACATCTTTCTCCCAGCAAATCATTCGTACTATGAAAGGCACTCTCCGTATCTTATTGATCCTCAGATGGCAATCCAAAGATTTCTAAAAATCGTACTGTACTATTATGCTTCCCATTGACTTTTATTTGTTGAAGAGAATTCCTCCTCATGGCTTCCTTTATATCAATCTTAGATAGCAGTGGTGATAATCCCCACTCTTCGTTCTAGTCTACTCAGAACCTTGGCTTCCAATCTCTGCTTTCCTATGAACCCTGTTGGGCTCTTGTAGAAATTATGAATAATTCTGCTGTCCCTGTAACCTACCTCCAGGTCGTTTAGGGATTTGAACATCGCATTCCGGTTTATGATATCTAGGCTTTCTGTGCATCGATTTATGCAATTATTATTGGATTATTTACCTATTAAAACTTTTCAAATATAACCTGAAGACAAGGTTGCATCACATGACGGTACCTCTTCTCAAACAGGCATTCCTAGATATCTCTATCGATTTTATTTCCATCTAGTGACAAATTATCCGGATTATTATCTGGGATGAATGGAAAAACAATAATCCATGATAGTCACACTTATGTGCACCATATGTTTTTTGGAATGTGTATGAAGAATGTTTATTTTAAATCTTTTGACATTTGTTCTACTGTAAATATATGTTAGGACTTAAAGGTTGCCATTATCACACTGTCCTTTATGCCTATAACATATCAGCTGAGCATTGGCCTGAGCGTTACTAGTTTATTATAACTCATAAAGGATGTCTTGGTATCCCTGCGTAATACCTACCTCACCGTTAGGATTACAAGTTGAAATATTCACAGTCAGCAATGAAGGTTACGAGGAGTATCAGCTGCTTATGCTACTCCCCGCCGCGCCGACCCCATCACATATAACTAACAAATCGTGACAAGTTGCATAATAAGTGCTCAAAGTAAACAAGTGTATACAGTATATTGATGTGTAACTTATCTCCACTCGGTTGCTGGATATTTTTGTGGGAGTTGTTTTGAAAAATGAGACGGAAGTGGATCGGACGGAAGTGTGTAAGACGAACTGCCAGCTAGATCTCATCCCTCCTAGCTGCTTTAACAGCCAGGGAAGGGTTGCGATCCAGTTGGCAGTGGTACTGTAGCAGCAGAGTATCAAGACGGCAGTGCGAGAGTATACATATCAAGTAGGCAGTGATAAAAAAGAGAGCCTTGGAAATGTTACCGTTTTTATTATTCTTGACACTAATCAACACACAAATATTTTTTTTTATGTGTAACATCTTTCCGCTCGGTTGCTGGATAGTTTTGTGGGAGTGATTTTGAAAATTGGGGACGGAAGTGAATCGGGCGGAAGTGGATCGAACGGAAGTGGATCGGACGGAAGTGAAGACGCACTGCCATAAAAGTGGGACGGAAGTGAATCGGGAGGAAGTGGATCGGACGGAAGTGAATACGCACTGCCAGCTGGATGTACAATTGAAAATGTGTGTATTGGAAACAAGGCAGTGTGTGCTCTGTAGCGCGAGAATGTTATGGCAATACAGTAGGCAGTGCATTTAGCAGGCACTGGTTTGACGAGCACAGTGGCAAATGTTTCACCGACTTTCATTTGTCATTGAGCAGTTTATGAAGCTTCACGTTCAAGGTTGAATACCACATGGGGTAGGACAAAGACGATAAATGACATTTAAGTAAGCGGCATTATTGACAAGCTGAGGGTGAGTAGTCAAATATTAAATGCATAACAGAATGTTGTTATATGAGTGGAATAAAAGCTGTATTTTCATCATATGTGAGACTAGGTCATTTCATGATTGTAGGAAGCCATGTTTTGATTGTTTACGACGAACTGTATGAGAGCCTTGAGAATAATGATTGTTATAATTACTGAGGAATGTGCTCACAGTATTTGAGAGTACAGTCGACGTTGTGTGTCACTTTGTTATTATGAATTATTAATGTACAAGGAAGGAGGCTTGTAGTTTTGCGTGTCCGTTAATCTCACGATCATGATCCACGGTACCTCCCTTTTACGTATAATGCGAACCACAGGACATGGCATTTCAATTCGAAAATCTCACATGTATTGACCGGGAATCAGACCCGGTTTACCTTGGTGGGAGACTAACAGCTTGACCGCTGCGCCACAAATGTGACAGTATCATATCTCCAATTCAATCTATACATTCATCATAGTACCAGTATGGAAAATGGAGTGTAAATTAACATTTTAAGAATGTCCAAGCTGTGTAGTATACGAGTAGGATAACATGTCAGATGTTACACATCATATGCGACTACTGTAAGGGTCGTATCTTTTTTTTTTGTAAATACCATCATCCACATACTTGTAGAGAGATTTTATAGTCTAAGTGTAAAAGATCAGATGATCGCTTGACGATCGAAACCAGTCATCCAAGTGAATTTATTAATCTCGTGCACATTTTTTCCATGATTAGAAAAACGCCAATTACAATTGGGTACAATCGTGTTGACCGACTAAAAGGCAATAAATTTCAATTTATTCATCTAATCTTTGTAGTGAAAGAATTTGCATCGATACTCCGTACTCAGGAGTCGTGGAATTAATTTTGGCTGATGCTAAATTTTTTAGTTGTAGGCTGAGGTCAGTAACGCGGATCATTCAGCATCCTGAGAACAACTGAGAAGGACAATTCTCACCTTAAGTTTGAGCCCAGCAAGTACATCATAGAACTGATGAAGCTTCCCACTTCTCATCAAGATGACTTCTGGGATGGTGTATTACGTAAGGCTACGGCTATCTCCTTTCAAAATCAATCCCCAATCACATGCACACAAGCAAGCACATGGGGCTGGTAACCATTATGTCCCGAGCACACTTGTGAAAGTTAATCAAGAACATTAACAACAATTTAATTGCTGAAAATATTACCAGATTAAAGTTAAACGTTGAGCTTTGAAAGAATTAACAGAACAACGTTAACGTCAAATAAAACTAACTGATCATGTCAGTCTCATGGTCTCCATGCTATTATACAGTACGTTCTATAACTACATTCACTATGAAATCTATCACGTATCCTTGAATTTATTTCAATCTGCTATGAAGTGTGCTGTCAAATAGCGTATATTTACTTCCCTTCAAATTTAAAAAATCAATAAAGAATAAACAGAAGCAATTTATTCGTTATTATTCCATTTAGGACTGAAAGAATATGCAGAAAACTAACTGTCGTTAACATTAAGAATCGCAGTTACAAAACCGATGTTAATTTTAATCGTTCAAAAACATCTGAACGACTAAAAGTTCTAAAAATATTGCTTTCCAAGTAGCGAATAACTTATGTTTACCCATATTTTGAACGAATTATCCTAATTGCTAATGTCAAGTCTGTTCCCAAATATCTAAGTGTAAAACAACAAAATAATTAGCTTCTCTCGCCTAAGGCTACATGCATAAAATGAGTTACACTACCTGCATGACATGAGCACTTATTTTTCGCGTTCCATTTTATACGTATGCAGAGTTTGGCCGCAGCTGTTTGAATGGTTCATGTGTCATAGTAATTACGTGTATGTTTAAAATACACGCACGCAGCCATCTTAAATACTTGCACGGACGGTATGAGTATTCCTCTTAGAAACTGCTGATTCTTAGGTTGACTTCTTAATTCTGACATCTCGCGTGATTGGCAGAGTAATAGCTGTAACAAAGTACGACCTAAGGTGTTATAAGCGGCTATGGAGCTTTTAACATGAAGAGGAAATCTCTTAAGCAACTCGTCAGTCTCTCCCCACACGTTCCTTCTTGCATAGTGGCAGAAGCTTGTTTTAACAAATTTCTGACACAGCTCCACAGCAGTTAGTTACCTGTCAAAAACGATTCTCCTTTTTTCTTCTTTAAGGAACAAGAAGCAGTGGCGTTAGGGGCTATGAGGAGGAAAGGGGTGGACTACAGTGAACCTGGATCATCAATCATGACGTAGGCCCAGTTGCGCATGATGCCGAAGAAAATATCACGTGGAAAAATTCTCCCTTGCCCTCTTCTTTACGTTCTTCTTGTTGTACCTCTTCTGCTCTTCCTTTTTGTCTTAATACCGTCTCTCGTTTCCACACTGAATAATCGGTGTGATACGGCCCGCCAGCCCCCTGATTGATGGGACCGCACGGAGAAGTGGGTTGAGTTCACTGATAGCGCCTCCTTTCAGCGTTAGACAGCGCAACCTCCCAAGAGCCACCCCACCTCCCATTAATACAGGAGATAACTAGGAACAAAAAGTTGACGCTGAACCGCAAGCTCCTTGTTAACCCTATGCCACTCCGTTTGACTACACCAGTACACATTGTTAAAAAAATAACTCTGAACCTGAAGGAAAAATTCTAAAAGAATACATTTCGTGGAATCGATCTGTGTGCTGCATCATCTCCGTCCAAGTTGCTTAAAATGTAATTTCTTCGAATTAAAACATCAACAACTGTAGAAGTCAATCACACAGGACTTGCGAAGACCGCACAACGAATGTCTAGTAGCTACGAAAAAGAGTGCTTTACAAGACAAGACAAGACAAGACAAGACAAGACAAGACAAGACAAAGATTTCCATACTTCTTCAAGGACGTTTCGGTGTATGGTTTGGGCCAGAATATATCTGAAACTCCTCATGTGTCTACATTGAGAAAGAGGGAACTTCTACTCACTTTGTAACGTGTTTTTCGAGGGTATTTTACGCCACTGACATAAGTCAGTAGGAAGCCATTCTATATTTATTTACGCGGCAAATTGTTCAGCCAAGAGAAGTTTTCATGTAACTTATTATTATTATTAAGGTATTTTTTGGAGCGTTTTTTTTAATAAAATTATAAGTATACAGATAGGTTTTCGATGTTATAGAAAACACTATCAAGCAAATTATTACGAACAACATTATCGCGGAAAATTATATGATTGCGGAATGTTACGTATTTTTGTCAGTTAGGGTATTGTGAGAGAGATGAGTCACTGGGAATTCGGCTACAGGCTTATTCTTGTCGAGAAGCGTGACGCAAGCGGGGTTCCTGCTTCAAGAAAAGGCGAAATGGCCTGGACCGGTAATCGACATCAATGTCGCGCCGAGTGTAATGACCCGAAGGTGGGGAGTATCGCGTGGTGGCTCAGCCAATCAGTGGAGAGCGGGCGAGGAGAAGACGGCTACAGAGAGGGGATGCGACGAGTGCATATATTGTTTGCGCGCCGAGGAGGCAGGGCGATTATCTTTGTAAAACTTGACCGTTGTGGTTGCTCGTGTGGTTGGTTCCGGTGGTACCGGACCATAATATAACATTTCTACAACTAACGAAGAAGATGACGACGTCCAGAAGGCTGTGGGAAGCTCTCTTCAACATCCAGTACGAGGGAAAAGCCACGGCAATTTCCAATGGTAAGCGCGAATGACTCTGAACTACATAATATCTCGTTTCTTTGTTTCATATTCAGTATTTCAGTAACTTCATAGCTTGGGAATAATAGTAAAATCAGTAATTCATCCGACTCCGTTTTCACGTAATTCTCTAGCGGTAATATTCAGATCGCAACGCTCCAATTTAAATTTAAAATATATTATTATTATTATTGATTTTGCCATACAAGTTTTATATAATAAATTCATTTCTTTAACCATGCAATCTTTGCTTTCAGTAGGTAGCATTAGATATAGACCAAATTCCTTCTCCTGATACAATTGTTAGTTGGGTTAATGATCAAATCATACCACGATCTGAGTGTAAAGATTCTTGTAGGTGTTCTACCAGAGCTAGGTGTTGTTAAATATAAATTTAGATTTCAACATAGCGTTGAGGTCTTGGCGCCCATTAATACAACATATCTTAGTCAGAGTAAACATTACATTTGTACACCCCAACAGTGAGGGCCAGAAAAACCGTTTCAACTTTAAAGCAATTTACTCATGCGATATGTAAAATGGAAGGTCGTAGAGAATTGAAATTATCAGTTTCAGTTTTCCTATTTCAGATGGGTGAGAGGGGGCAATTATTATGTTTACAGATTGGAAACCACGGAGTCAGGCTAACTCACAATTATATGCAACGGGTAAAGGTTTATAACTTCCAGAATTTTACGAAACTATGTTTTCTGGGTTGTTATGAAAGTGTTGCGTTTGTCAGGTTATCAGACAAATTCAAGACACACCAAGTACACGGGATAGATGATCAATTTTTTAATAAAATCTATACAGAATAAACATTAATAATATATATTATGAACTCAAGTCCCGCAGGGGCTCACAAGTAGTGGGAGTTGGGTTGGCGACCATGGGACCCTAACTGAAGCCAGAATATCTTCTAATTACTTGTGACAGGCTCCTCCCTTTCATCAATCCCTTTAACTTTCTTTGGTCAACTCTTCTTCCCTTCCAACCCCGACGTGCAGTACTAGGGCATCCGACGTCTAGAGTGTCTTCCATTTTAATATTTGTTATAAGCATTGCAATTATATTGCTCATTATTCTCTGCTAAATAAAATATTCCTTTGCATAGAGCCTTTTTCATCTGCTTATCAATGAGTCATAATCTGAAAGCCAACAAATGCCACCATAATATTTTTCGAATCAGTTAATTTATTTTTTGTAGAAAAAACATGCCAATACCCATGTTCACTACTATTATTGGTAGTGGGAAGTCTATTATTATAAAAGACAAATAGTCTTCTAGAAATCTTTAATCCTCAATAAAAATAAAATATACAATTCAATTAAAACTCAGCATTTTTTCTAGGTTCTGCCTATGAACACCGCACAAGACACGGCATAAACCTAAAAAAAATGCAGAGTTTTAATTACTGGGCCGTGAAAGCCAATCTACAATTGAATTGTTACTGACGATAACGCCCATAAAGTAAATTAACATGTAGCTTTCGGTGGAGCGACACATCAGATTTTTCGATGAGAGCATATGTTCCCTTCTGGACTCAGACGTTGAAAGGCTACCTTGTTATCCTTCCCTAGGTTGTGCCTTATACTAGCTATGTTTGACCATCATTTATCATTTAACTCTGCAGTAAATAGCGTAGCAGTCGCACTTTTTGTTTCATTTGAGGTGCTTGGACATCGTGGTGATTTAGCCCATGTACTTGGCCGTGTGTAGAATTTGTCTAATAACCTGTGTTATTGTGGTATCGGTAGTAGTGTGTGTATTTGTAATTTTGGCGAGGATTGGGAAGGAATCCGCCTTGGCCTTATGTTAGGAACCATCTCGGCGGTAGCCTAGAGTAGTAGTGGGAAACCCTGGAAATCACTTCCAGGATGGCTGAGGTGGGAATCGAATGCTTCTCTTCTCAGTTTTGACTCACGAGGCTAAGTGTACCCCGTTCCAGCCCTCAGACCAGAATTTAATTTCTTAGCAGAGACGGGAATCGGACCCGGACCTCCAGGCCGACAGCCAAGAATGCTAGCCGCTGCACCACGAGGTGGTCAGTCGCTGCCTGATGCGTGCCGCAGCTGTAAAATTCTCACCTGCTGTGCTCAAGGTTGCGGGATCGAATCCTGGTGCAGTCATTAGACATTGTAGGGTGCTGAATTAAGTGTGACCCGTTTCAGTAGGTTTACTGGGACGTTTTAAGTTCCTTTCAGGGGAAGATTCGCAATGCGGACTATTACCGTTATAGCAATGTCACTTTACCCCCAGTTAAGCATTGTCCTATCCAAATTTAAAGAATTTATGTACACCTTATGGTTTCTTCATCTCCGGGTGCACCTCATAATCGAGACACTAGTTCTTTCAATGTTAATGAGCAGTTTATAAGTCGTATATTTACCTATTCAGTTAGGAAGTTGAGATCTATAGTGTTCGATGATCATCAGCAATAGAGGATGGTCTCTGTACCAACTGAAGTCAGATCTTACCTGTAGACAGATAAAACGAACATATTATTAGCATTATTTCAACACAGTCAACGTCAGAACTAGCATGCGTTGGAGCTAGACTGCAAAGATAGAGATGGGAACATACATTTCTAGATGGAGTAAGGAAAATATACTCAGGAATGTATGCAATAATACAGGGTGCCAGGGAATGTTCTCCGCAGTGCCTACATGCTGCTGCGAGAGATTACGTCACCAGTTACGTTGGCAGCACGTCTGTCGCTTGTATCTATACGAACAAACAGTAAAATTTATACTCACCACAGCCATTCATAACAATCATACTGTTGCACTCTTCCAATAATCTTACTGTACACACTGACGATTTCGACAGCCCACAGCCCATACATGTGGCCTTCATCCTATCAAGGACACTGTGCTGCCAACTAAACTGATGGCGCAACCTCCCGCAGCTGCACGGAGCTACTGAGGAGAATATTTCCTGGCGCCCTGTACTATGAGTACTAAACACCTTCCTAAAATTTCAGACAAATATACATGTTAGCTTCTGTCAAGAACGAACCAACAGCCCTCTTCTAGTGGAGAAGAACTGAAGTTTAATTTCTTCTAAAGGAGGATGTTCTGTTTTCTACCATTAACTGATGCCATATCACGGTTCTTGATCTTGAATATTTAAACAACAAAAGACGCTTGGCCTGCCAAGCGACCTCTACTCAGCTATTTGGTCGACAGATTGAAGGGTGACGCGTGGTCAGCGTGTCAGGTCCCCATGAGCGTTAATCTTGGCTTGCCTGACTGGGGCGCTACCTCTCTGATGAGACAGCTACTCAATTGTCCACTCGAGGCTGATTGCACCCCGTTCTAGCCTTCACGCCAGTTTCTTAAATCCACGACGGAGCCGGGAATTGAACCCGAGTGAATTACAGGTGTGCTACCCCAACATCACGGGGCTGACACGATCTTGAATGTTTAAAGACGTTAATATAAATGAAGAGTAAGATATTAAGTGACCTAACGATAGAAGACTTGAGTTTGCTAGATTCCTTCGGCAATACAACAATATCTTAGCTGAACGGCGCGTTATCACTGTTAATATATGAAAACTAAAATATCAATCTGTTGCTTCCTAATTAACGTCGTAAAGAAACACTGGATCTTTCAATCCAGTCCTTTGCTTTTTCTTCGTCTTTATAAAATTAATTTAAGGAGCTAGGGATATCTTTGTAATCAGCCCCGTGGACTTAGTTGTGTGAAGGATTTGGCTCATGGTGTGGTGGCTGTAATATCGTCTAGGACTGGGGTAGGCGCCCAGATATTGAAACAAGGATACGCCCAGGTATTTGCCTCAAGAGCATACAGAAAAAACGGAGGAAATCAAACTCCGGACAACTGTTGTTGACGCAAAAATGCGATCCACTGATCTACAGAGTTGCTGCAGCCCCCACTTACAGTAAGCCGTGGTCCATGGCAAAGCCTCAGGACAACAATAGCGATCCGGCAGAAAAAAGTGCTTTGTTGCATTGTTTAATAACTAGGGACACCTTCTTTACAGTCGTCGTGTGCTTCAGTGGGGCGAAACCTGTCTGATAGACTATGTTCATGAATTGTTTGCAGTACTACTGGTTATGGCCCCGTGGTGTTGGGGTAGCGCCCGGAGGCCCCGGGTTCGATTCCCGGCTCGGTCAGGGATTTTAGAATCTGACGTGTGGGCTGGAACGGGGTGCACTCAGCCTCGTGAGAACAATTGGCAGTGAGGCAGCGCCCCGATCATGAAAACCAAGATTAACGGACGAGGGGACCCGATGCGCTGAACACGCGTCACCCCAATATCTGCAGGCCAAATGGCTGGGCAGCGGTCGCTTGGTAGGCCTAGGCCCTTCATGGGCTGTAGTGCCAGGTTTTTTTTTACTACTGGTTATGTTTGGGAAAGATCCCCGGGGTCTTACATTTGTGATGAAACTTTTCTGTCATGAATGTTATTAAGAATAAATTACGTTCAACTATTAAAGCTGCACATCTTGCCAAATACAGAACTTGTTCTGTGCACATCAAGAATTATAACTAATTTCAAGAGATTGTTAAATTAAAAACAAGTTAAAAATGACATTTAAGTCTTTGAAACTTTAAAAATGTAAGACTAGTTTTACGAGTATTTCCATAATAATTCAATATGTTTCCTTTTATGATAATATTTGAAAAATGTATAAAATAAATTAGGTATATGATTATATGAATAACAGAATTACTTTCAAAACATTATGCTATCGGCCTACACTTACCTGAATACTCATGGCTGAATATTCATATAATACTGTAGTTTATATTCAAAGTAGTTAATAATATACATTTAGTTAGTTGGCCCTTCAAACTTTTCAAGATAAATTTACTGGCTCGAGATCAAAATAGGTTGGTCCATCCTAGTGTAGGCTATATGGGTTGTATGGAACTGCGCCCAAGCTTCACTGATGACCCTGGTCATTAGCATCAACCTTCGAAAAGTGGCAGTGGAACAGCGCTCATTGAGAGCGGTCATGTAGGATCCCTCCCTCCTCCCCTCTTATTTGTGTAGCCTCCATGGCTCAGGCAGCAGCGGACCGGCCTCTCACCGCTGGGTTCCGTGCTTCAAATCCTTGTCACTCCATGTGAGATTTGTGCTGGGCAAAGCGGAGGCGGGACGGGTTTTTCTCCGGGTACTCCGGTTTTCCCTGCCATCTTTTTTCATTCCAGCAACACTCTCCAATATCATTTCATTTCATCTGTCATTCATTTATCATTGTCCCAGAGGAGTGCGACAGGCTTCGGAAGCCGGCACAATGCCTATCCTCGCCGCTAGATGGGGGCTTCATTCATTCCAACCCTGACCCGGTCCAATGACTGGAAAAAGGCTGTGGATTTTCATTATTATTATTAGCATTATTACCTCTTATTCTCAGCAGTGCAGAAGCTAGTGGTGGGAGACTGTCCGTCACTTCCCCTTAAACAGACCTTGGGCTAACAGCCGACTTGACTATGGGCGCAGTTCAATCGGCCTAATTAAAAGGATCTGGAAATACCATTGATTATGGGCGCAGTTCCATATCTCCCGTGTATATGTTAACGTATACCGAACGAGGCAAAGTGCAAAAGTAGCTTCCCCCACCTACCAGGA
Organism: Meconema thalassinum; assembly: GCA_946902985.2. Taxonomy (NCBI): domain Eukaryota; kingdom Metazoa; phylum Arthropoda; class Insecta; order Orthoptera; family Tettigoniidae; genus Meconema; species Meconema thalassinum. The sequence goes on from OX336389.2 coordinate 1,386,360,964, forward strand.
CAGCGTCTCAAGGTCACGCCAACAACGCCTCTACCTCTACTACAGGTCCAACGTGGCCTTCGCTTGGCCACCAGAAATCGCACTGGCCATAGGCAGCGGAGGGGGCCGCCCTCGTGTCCAACACTGATCTGTATAATGCACTTGACAAATACAGTAAATATTTGATCGTCCCTCGGGAGCACGTTTCCCTGAAGACTGCCAGCCTACCTCAGTTCACCAGGGCCCAAACCACATAGCTGCTCCAACATGCTTTAACACTAACTCGCAGCGATTAAATAAGAACGTCAAGGTCATCAGATTATGTCACTATCAATGACCTCGGAAGGAACAGCGTATTGCTGTGCATAGGGTTGTACGTTTGTTGTACATTACTTGAATATAATAAATTTCGATTGACTTGGGTAAAACGCTAAAATATTCTAGTTCCAATATCAAATGCGTTCCATTTAACAGTGTATTATTCTTTTCTCACAACAAGAAGGTATAATAATAATAATAATAATAATAATAATAATAATAATAATAATAATAATAAAGTTATTGGTTTAACGTCCCTTTTAACTACTGCGGCTTTGAGAGACGCCGGGGTGCCGGAATTTGGCCCCTAAAGGGATCTTAACGTGCCAGTAAATCTACTAACACGGCTCCCTCACATTGGCGCTCCCTCAAATGCCAGCTGACTGCGCCAGGAATCGATCCTGCAACCTTGGGAAAAGCAGGTGAGAACGTTACCGCTGAGCCACGCAGACAGTCACAGCAAGAAGGCTACACATTGTTAATGTAAAATCCAACATTTCTTGACAAAGACCTTGACATTCATTTAGAAGGATATTCGTGTCAGAAGTACAGCTTAATATAGAGTTTAATTACTTAGACAGATTATAATAGTAGGCCTACATTATGCAACGAACCTATAATGGCAATAATTAAGACACGAGTATGTTTATAAAACGAGCGTAAGCGAGTTTCATAATTTCCATACGAGTGTCTTAATTACCATTATAGGCGAGTTGCATACGTCTGTTTATGTTGGACGATAATTATAACTTTATTATATGTTTTAACATAAATATTCATAAATATCTGTTGAGATTCAATTACTAGAATTTTGTGATCGGAGTGCCAGCGCTGGGTAGGATATCTCTGTTTTCCAAGCTCTCTGACCGACCGACGCGTGCGCTCTGTGTGCTTGGAAGTTTCTTTACGTGAACATATGGGCGGTGCACTTTCGGTAATTTATATAGATATGTTGGATTTTGAGCACATGCGCAAAGGTATCCTTACCTAATTGGTCACACAACTGTTTCCTGAGCTCTGATTGGTGGGAGAAACTGTTTCTTAATGTAAAATAGTGTTATAATGAGCATCATTAACAATTAAATATTCTTTGCCCATTGTGGATGATGATGGGCACAAAGTACACTGGAATATACTGTATGTTGACGTGTGTGCTGAAAGGGAGGGATTATGGGGTGCGTCCCAATGTCAGTGAGTCAACGTGCTCACCTGAGGATTCTCTCTTGGTGACCAACTCCCAGTCCATCAGCTGTGAGTCCTTGTGGATGTAGCACTAACCAAAATACACCATACGAGGTGGGGCTACGCACACCCTCGCCTCCTTTAGGGACTCTTACAGTAGGCAAGAGATATCATTTTACAAGGAAGGAAGAGGTATGACTCCTCGACAATGGAGAGCATCAGGAAACATGAGACAAGGGCATATTAAGGCGGGAAAATGAAGGCACCATAGGTCTCGGTATACCGTAATACCAGCCCGCCTCGTTGTGTAGAGGCTAGCACTCTTGGCTGTTACCGCGGAGGCCCGGGTTTTCCCCAGCTTTGCCAAGAAATGTTATTCTGGTCTGAGGGCTGGAACGGGGTACACACAGTCTCAGGAGACAAAACTGAGAAGAGGCGGGTTCGATTCCCATCTCAGCCATCCTGGAAGTGGTTTTCCGTGGTTTCCCCACTTCTACTCCAGGCAAATCCTGGGATGGTTCCCAACTTAAGGCCCAGGCCACCTCCTTTCCAATCCTAATCTGAATTACAACTACACACACTAATACAGTCATCTCAATAACACAGGCTATCAGAAAAATTACACACACATACACATAAGTACACGGGGCTATATGACCACGATGTCGGAAATCCCCTAAATGAATCATCAACAACAATATCATACCCTTATACCACCGGGGTTGGAAGAGGACAAAAGTTCGGCAAGGGGGATCAAGAGGAATGAAAGGAGAAGCTAGACTCAGCTGACGTCCGTGGTCTTCAACCCATGTCCCAATAGCTTTTAGGCTCTATGGGGAGGGTGGCGAGTTGGACTGGTGATTAAAGCCTAGTGTGCCTAGAGGTCTGGTTGGTTGGTTGGTTCCTTAGTTTAGGGGCTGCGACAACGCGGTCATGTAGCCCCGTGTATTTTGTGTGTGTGTAGAATCTGTCCGATAACCGGTGTTAATTGTGATGGCTGTATTAGTGTGTGTTGTCTGTTTTTAATTCAAGTAAGGACTGTAGACATTCTATTTTCAAGTAGTTCCAACTTTTGTTACCAAACGCCACCATCAACGACCAACTACTTCTGAACTTTGATGCTTGTTGCCACTGCAGTCGGCTCCTGGCGTCGAATGTTGGAACCTAAGAGCGCTAGTCAAATATAACCTATAATTTAGCTTCAGACTAGTGTAATTAGTGGAAGGTTCTTTATCATGACATAAATCTATGACATGGGACCGCCGGCTTTATTTACCCTCCGAAGGAAGGCATACTGAGGGATTTTTAACGCTCTTAAAAATCCAACGACTTCGGCCGGGTTTGAACCCGCGACCTTGGGCATAGAAGTTCAGCATGCTACCAACTACGGCACCGAAGCCGCCTGCCGAGAGGTCTGTGAAGTCAAAAGTCCGTTATTTGATTCCGGAACTCATTGCGGGAAATTCCGAAATATAACTTATCAATACTGATTCCAGGAAAATACTTGGAATGAACAGATGCGCAAGCAAAGAATCCTTCCTTTTCCTTCCTTAGTCTGCCAGTTAGTAAGTTCTCGAATACAGACACAAGACGCAAAGGAATAAGGTTGCAGTGTTGCACAACGACCAGATTAATTCATGAAAAAAAAAACGTAATAATATTTGTAGTAATGAAAGTTGTATGTTTCCTTTCATATGTATAGGAATTCATAATTCTGTTCTTTAATAATTCAGGAGATCTTATAATAAGTCACTGTGAACTGACTAAGAAAGCGATGCGCGCCAGCCGTCTAGGAGCGCTCGTCCGTTTGGTCGTTGCCAGCCCCAAGCACCGACCAGATCTCAATAGTGAAGGGTATGGCAGAGATGCTAGACCGGGCAAGCCCTATCCCAACAGTTAACTCGGCTGGTCGTTGCCCGCTGACTGCAACCAGGAAGCCGAGGCGCAGGCGCGGATGGAGACATCCGAGATGCGTCGTCAACTGTCGAAACCATGTCTTGCGATGTTGCGCGTACTTGTGACACTCGAAGCTAACTTACGTTGTTTTTGATTTCGTGAAGGCTTTCATGTAGACTAACTTATATTCCATTTAATCCGATGAAAATGTTATGTCTCTGAACTGCGGTATTCGTTATGAATAAGGTACATACGTTTTACCGCGCAATTGAATACAGTTTCGCCGATATAAAGCAGTCTTTTACCCTATCACCTCATGGGCACCCGCAGGAAGGGGGAGGGCGTGCAAGGAGGGGCCGTGCCCCAACCCCCTGAAATCCCGAGAATATTTCGATTGTTCATTGTCACACGAGTTAATTTCATAAATTGAAGTTACTGATTGTTAACTGATTTAGTTTTATTTAACTTAAGTCATTTGGGATTCAGTTATTTAAAAAATCGCCGAAATGGATTAACATTATCATTTTAATGAACTGCTTGATTTTTATTTTTGTCGATACATGGTGATACAACTACGTTTTGCCTGCTTTTAAGAAATGAAAATTATGTCGATGATTCACAAAGAAAAGCGAACTCCTATGGACAAAAACTTTGAACTAAAAAAAAATATTCCTCCCATTCATGATATAAAGACCATGTAGCCTACCCAACGGTTTAGGAGCAACCAAATAATGAATGTCACGAAGCAAGTAAGAAATGAAACGAAAATTGTGGGGGTGTGTGTACGTCTCAATATCACCTAGTGACGTGTAGGAATGAAATAAAAAATAATACATCCCCCACCTCTAGAAAAAAAATCCTGCGGGTGTCCATGAAACACCCTAATAAAAATACTGCAACACCCAGAACAAATATCCGCCAGCCGCCACTGAAGGAATGAGGAGAATAACCATGCATAGCCTACTTATAAACCCTGACAGCATTATAAACCAACCGTCATGACTTGGCCAAAACAGTTACCTAATGTGCGATTTAACTTCGGCTGAGAGACTGTACATTATTTGAAGTCCCAGGACACAATTCTTAATCCTAGCCCCAAATGAATATAGTCACATTAAAACAGGTCGTCACTCTGAGCTCATATACGCTACAGTACTCGGCGCTGTACTGGTGAACCAGATGTCTCCAGTGCCTAAACGAATCAACAGCAACAAGCCGGACACGTAAAGTGTTCCCTCAGTTTGGTAGCGCTGAATCTGTATAAAATATTCAAGAATAAAACTAGGTTCATTTCCTCCCTCCTCCTCTTCCCTTTCCCCCACCCAAACCCTCGGAGGGTCAGCGAAGCACGAGTGGACGAAATAGGCCCAAGGCTGCATCTGAGTAGCGGCCTTTCTGTGACAATATACTGAGCACATCACATTTCAATTTTATTTCCATTTTTAATATTCATCACAGCCCAGAGCCAGCGGAGAGAAGCACAAATCCCAGTCGCCCTAGGATATTAATATATAAACAGAAGCAGCCAACTGGGCAAGCATCCAAGTAGTGCTCCTGTTCAATTTATATGGCGCTAAGAGTTATGATCACAAGGTTTGGTTAATACAACCCCAATTGGCAACCAATCATAAGGCCTAATTGCGTTTATATTGTATCGTATACCGTACGTACCTGAACAGGTGACTCTGGCGTTATTTGGGAAAGTAAAAGTTACACTGTATTAAAATACTTGCCCAAAATAATTAGATGATGATGTTATTGTTGTTTCAATTGAGGGGCTTGGGCATCTTGGTCATTCAGCCCCGTATATTTGGGTGTATGTGGAATGTGGTGTAATAACCAATGTTATTGTGATGGCTCTATTGGGGAGCGTGATGGCGCAGTGGCTTAGCTGCTCGCCTTTCACCGGGATGGCCCGAGTTCGAATCCCGGTGAGGGCGGGGTGAAATTTTCAACTGAAAAATCACGTGGCGTCTGGAAGTGCATCCGGCCTTAAAACCCCGGCCAAACCCAATATGAGCCTGGTTGGCTACGGCGACCCCAATTAATTGGGAAAAGCCGAATACAGTTTTAGTTTTATTATGATGGCTGTATTAGTGTGTATATCTGTAACTCAGGTGAGGGTTGGGAAGGAGGCGGCTGTGGTTTTAAAATAGAAACAATCGTGGCATTTGCATTGAGTAGAAGAGGGATACCACGGAAAACCACAAGAAAGGTGGCTGAGATGGGAATCAAACAAATCTTCGCAGTTTTGCATCATGAGGCTGAGTGTACTCCGTTCCAGCCCACTCAGACCTGAAAAAAATATTGTCTGAGCCAGTAATCGAACCCAGATCTCCGAGACGACAGCGAATAATGCTAGCCGCTACACCACGAGGTGAACGGAAGTATTAGGGAACTTTAAATACTGATCCTATTCAGTATAGCCTAAATAGATTAAATGTAGAGATTAAGTTTCTAGCCACTCAAATCTTTGACGGGAGACTTGGCCATTAATATCAATATAACCTACTCAACCTATCTTTAGGAAACATGACATTTTCTTTCAAATAATACACACATCAAAAAAAGTTTTGCATCACCTCGGTTCCAAGAGTTCCGGAACCGTTAAATACAAAGGGAATAGAGATCAACACAAACAACATTTCAGCTCGTTTTATTGCTCATGAGACCCACACATTGCATGTTGTACCATCATACAGCTAGACTTTCAGCATTTGTGGTCCAGATTGCAGTACACACCACTACCTCTAATACCCAGTAGCACGTCCTCTTGCATTGATGCATGCCTGTATTCGCCGTGGCATACTATCCACAAGTTCATCAAGACACTGTTGGTCCAAATTGTCCCACTCCTCAACGACGATTCGGCGTAAATCTCTCAGAGTGGTTGGTGGGTCAAGACGTCCATAAACAGCCCTTTTCAACATATCCCAGGCATGTTCGATAGGGTTCATGTCTGGCGAACATGCTGGCCACTGTAGTCGAGCGATGTCGTTATCTTGAAGGAACGCATTCACAAGATGTGCACGATGAGGTCGAGAATTGTCGTCCATGAAGACAAATGCCTCTCCAATATTCTGCCGATATGGTTGCACTATGGGTCGGAGGATGTCATTCAGGTATCGTAAAGCCGTTTCGGAGCCTTCCATGACCACCAGTGGCGTACGTCGGCCCCACATAATGCCACCCCAAAACATCAGGGAACCACCACCTTGCTGCACTCGCTGGACAGTGTGTCTAAGACGTTCAGCCTGACCAGGGTGCCTCCAAACACGTCTCCGACGATTGTCTGGTTGAAGGCATATGCGACACTCATCGGTGAAGAGAACGTGATGCCAATTCCGTGGGGTCCATTCAGCATGTTGTTGGGCCCATCTGTACCGCGCTGCATGGTGTCGGGGTTGCAAAGCTGGACCTCGCCATGGACGTCGGGAGTGAAGTTGCGCATCATGCAGCCTATTGCGCACAGTTTGAGTTGAAACACGACGTCCTGTGGCTGAACGAAACGCATTATTCAACATGGTGGCATTGCTGTCAGGGTTCCTCCGAGCGGCAATCCGTAAGTAGCGGTCATCCACTACAGTAGTAGCCCTTGGGCGGCCTGAGCGAGGCCTGTCATCGACAGTTCCTGTATCTCTGTACCTCCTCCATGTCCGAACAACATCGCTTTGGTTCACTCTGAGACGCCTGGAAACTTCCCTTGTTGAGAGCCCTTCTTGACACAAAGTAACAATGCGGACGCGATCGAACTGCAGTATTGACCTTCTAGGCATGGTAGAACTACAGACAACATGAGCAGCGTACCTTCGTCCTGGTGGAATGACTGGAACTGATCGGCTGTCGTACCCCCTCCGTCTAATAGGCCCTGCTCATGCATGGTTGTTTACATCTTTGAGCAGTTTTAGTGACATCTATGAACAGTCAAAGGGACTGTATCTTGGATACAATATACACAGTCAACGTCTATATGCCGGAGATCTGGGAACCGAGGTGATGCAAAACTTTTTTTGATGTGTGTATATTTTCACAAATACAGACTCCACCACATAAATGATAATGAGATCCCTCTATTTATCATTTAAGCACTGAAGTGTGCATTTGATCCCGTATTTGTAGAGGTTAGCCTATATTGATACTGACTGAACTTCTCTCATGAGATTGGCGTGAGGAAGGGCATCTGTCCATAAATACACCCGCCACATAGACGTTCATCTCAACTCATCTCAGGCCTGACCCCACTGAAACAAGAATGATAAAGGACAAATGTGCATACATAGCCTATCGATAATAGTCACCCAAGATCTGGCAGTGCTCCCTTCAACCGTGTTGACAGACAGAAAACTCAATTGTTGCACAGAATCGAAAGAATAAAGGAGCGAGAAAGATCCCCCACTAATGCTTCTTAAAAGAAAGAAACAATATACTTTACGCGAAAGACGCCCTAACGAGGATATGCCATGACCATGGAAATTGTTTGGGAGAAATGCTGCATACAATTTAGTGGATATTCCACTTATACGTCACTCTCTCTATTTCGACAAATAACATGCATGGATTTGATTAAAACGATCCAATCAATGTGCTCCATTTCAATGACATCTTATCACACCTTCCTTTTTGCTGTGTAACATCTTTCCGCTCGGTTGCTGGATAGTTTTGTGGGAGTGATTTTGAAAATTGGGGACGGAAGTTAATCGGGCGGAAGTGGATCGGACGGAAGTGGATCGGACGGAAGTGAAGACGCACTGCCAGAAAAATGGGACGGAAGTGAATCGGGCGGAAGTGAAGACGCACTGCCAGCTGGATGTACAATTGTAAATGTGTGTATTGGAAATAAGGCAGTGTGTGCTCTGTAGCGCGAGAATGTTATGACAATACAGTAGGCATTGCATTTTGCAGGCACTAGTTTGAAGAGCACAGTGGCAAATGTTTCACACGACTTTCATTTGTCACTGAGCAGTTTATGAAGCTTCACGTTCAAGGTTGAATATCACATGGGGTAGGACAAAGACGACAAATGACATTTAAGTAAGCGGCATTATTGTCAAGCTGTGGGCGAGTAGTCAAATATTAAATGCATAACAGAATGTTGTTATATGAGTGGAATAAAAGCTGTATTTTCATCATATGTGAGACTAGGTCATTTCATGATTGAAGGAAGCCATGTTTTGATTGTTTACGACGAACTGTATGAGAGCCTTGACAATTATGAATGTTATAGTTACTGAGGAATGTGCTCACAGTATTTGAGAGTACTGTCGACGTTCTGTGTCACTTTGTTATTATGAATTATTAATGTAAAAGGAAGGAAGGAAGGAAGGAAGGAAGGAAGGAAGGAAGGAAGCTTGAAGTTTTGCGTGTCCGTTAATCTCAAGATTATGATCCACGGTACCTCCTTTTACGTGGAATGCGAACCACAGGACATGGCATTTCAATTCGAAAATCTCACATGTATTGACCGGGAACCAAACCCGGTCTACCTTGGTGAGAGACTAACAGCTTGACCGCTGCGCCACAAATGTGACAGTAACATATCTCCAATTCAATCTAGGCCTATACTTCAATCATAGTACCATTATGAAAATGGAGTGTAAATTAACATTTTAAGAATGTCCAAGCTGTGTAGTATACGAGTAGGATAACATGTCAGATGTCACACATCATATGCGACAACTGTAAAAGGCTCGTATCTTTTTTTTGTTGATTACAACACCAACGTCGTTCGTTTGTTGAAAAATAATACAAACCAAGGATTAGTGGATTTCTCAGGACTTGATGCCTTGTTTTATTGATTTCATTACAAAGTTTGGCAAAGCATTTAGTCGTTCATTTGTTTACAATGAACAGCAGAATAGATCGTAGGGTTCTATACACAGATAAAAAGGGCAAGGTGTGCATTATCGAATTATTTCAATCACTAGGCTGATTTTTGTTCTCCTTCGTTTGAGAGAACGGCTGTACCGATTGACTTTGTAAAGCACTCTGATGATAACTCTTAGACTGTAGATTGGCAGTATGTCTGAAAAATGCATGTGTATCCATATGTTTTAAAATATAAGCCGGAGGCTGGAATACGCAAACCGGCGACTACATCGGCTAATCGTGACGTGTGTAACGAGGTGTGGTTCCGACCAGAGCGTGGAAGGTCACAGCCCGTCGCTAGAGGGCACGCGTGCACGTCACGTGACGATACAAAGCGAGCAGCAGCATGCATCAATCGTCCAACGCTGCCAGTCGCATTGCAAACAGTAACATGGTGGCGTCAACCGAAGAGCAAAGAGGTGTTGTTCGGTTTCTGACAGCGGAAGGAGTAGGGGGAACGGACAATCATCGCCCAATATCACAAGTGTACGGCGAACACCGCATGTCCCTTGCAAGGGTCAAGGCGTGGCACAAGCGCTTCAGGGAAGGACGGGTGTCGTTAGCCGATGATGCCCGGTCTGGGGCACCCCCCTGCATTACCGATGACAACGTCCAGCTGATTGACGCATTCATTACCCAGGACCGCCGAGTGACAGTGAACGTCATAGCCGCCGTGGTCGCTCCACGACCATGCACGACCTCATACGGCCAACACAGTCGCGGCACTCTAGCAGAAATTCAAATGGAAGGTTCTCGGCCACCCTCCATACAGTCCAGACCTCTCTCCCTGTGATTACGCCATGTTTGGTCCCCTGAAAAGGGCTCTGTGGGGCCAAAGATTCACCTCGGACGCCGACGCCCAGCTGTACGTGCGGACTTGGTTCACATCACAGCCCAGGGAATTTTATGAGACAGCCATTCACCGCCACGTGTCACAGTGGGAGAAGTGCCTCAACAGCCAGGACCAATACTTCTAACATACAGGTACTGGTTTCTGTAATTATGCCTCCGGCTCGTTAATTTTTGAACTCACCTTATAATTACTGAAGAAAAATCTAATGCCACTTTCAAGAGCTGAGAGCGCTTAGGCATGGCCTGCGAAAGGGGAGGTGCAAGGGGTCAAGTGCTCATGCGGAGAATTCGTTAATATTCTTAGGCTCGTTCCTTAGAGAGTTAGCTATTGAGGGTGCAAGCCCCTGCCGTTCCGTTAGTTGATGAGATGGGTCATAATTTACTGTTAATGACAAAAAAACGTCGACTTTCATTTAAGGGACTCTGGAATAAACTGTACATGCAAATTCCCTACGTTTTATATACATATTCTAAAAAACTATTAACAGGAGCTAATCAAATTATTTAAGGGGTGCTATTCAGGACTCTCTGCATACTTTGACATGGGATATTTGAAAATAAATTTATTTTTGAAGTTTCATAATTCTTTTTAGAAATTGTATGCTTTTCATAAACATTTCCATCTGGAGAAATAAAACTGAAGTTAATTTTGAAAAGCGGACATATTAAAATATAACATACATACAGGGTCATTATCTGTGTGCGCCCCGATAAACACGGCAAGCTAAGCCGGCGCAGATCGCGGGCGCGTACACGGTTCAGCCGATGGTGGCGCGCACTTTTATACTTTTACCAAACATGTTCAATAATGTGTACGTACAGTTCTCAAAGCCAATGCTGAAATGTCCTCCCTCTCTTGTAATACACACACCTGACCTTTCTGATGAAAGAATGGACAACAATCTCAACTAATTTTTGTTCTCTAAGAACACAACGTTGTCTTTAACTTTTTTTTATTAATTACGGAGCTTGTTTTCTTGAATCTTTTAGCAGCCCTCCTAATTGTACTGCCATTAGGCACAAGTCTTCCTGGAAACTTCGAAATATTCGTCTTGTTTCAGAACAAGACATTCTGCTATTCATATACGAATTATGGATATAAACACGTTCGCGCAATGTGATTTGGTGTCTAGGCATGAACAAGAATCACAGTAGTCACAATACTCACTAAACATGCAACACTAACGTCTAAGATTTGTAGATACACGTCCATATGAATGACAAAACACGTGTGAACTAACGATATGAGTCAGCGGAGCGCGCTACCTCCGGCTGAAACGTGTACGCACGCCCGCGATCTACGCCAGTCAAAGCCGGCTTAGCTTGCCGTGTTTATCGGCGCGCACATAGATAAGGAGGAATTACATCTAAAAATTTAATTTTTGTTTCTTGAAAAGTTCCGGAAAAATCGGAAGTTTTATATCGAGAAAATCATATCAGCGAGATATTGGAAACAAAGATTTTTTCGGTTTTTATAACATGCCAGCACCATAGGATTCCTCTTGTTCCATTTGAAGCACTAGCATCCAATTTGCTGTTGTTCCATGTCACTTTGTCCTTGCTCCTAACGCAGTCTCTTTCTTTGAAGTTTCATTTTATCTATCGTCTAGTTATAAAAATGAGTATGTACTGATGTGGATTTGCTAACAAGACGCACGTTTGTGCGAAAGTAGCCTTAAGAATGTGATATGAAAACGCACCGTTAGAAGGGAAAGAAAGAAAGGAAGCTTGTACTTTTACGTGACCGTAGATTGTGAGATCATGAGCCACGGGACCTCCTTTATACGTGGAATCCAAACCACAGGACATGCCATTTCACTTCGAAAATCTGACATGCATTGACCGTTAAAAAGCTAAAATTCCATAGATTAATATGGCGCAAAAACAAATTTGGAAATATTGATGGATGTGGGAATTCCGGAGCTCCTTAAGAGGATTCAAGTTTCAATTCGCTTGGCCTTTGGTATCACGGTAAATGAATAGTTCTATCGTTCCAAAATGGGTGACTCATTTAATCCTGAAGGTCCTCCTTTGATCTGAACGTTTATCATTCTCCTTGAAACTGAAATATGTGGTTGATCCACTTAGGGGATATGTGACAGTATGGTCATGTAGCCCCATGTACTTTGTTGTGTGTGTGGAATTCGCCTGATAACCTGTGTCATTGTGATGGCAGTGCCAGCGTATCTATTTGTAATTGGGGTTAAATTTTGGTAGGAGGTGATATTTGACTTAATTTAGGTACCATCCTGGCATATTGTAGAAGTGTGGACATCATGGAAAACATCTTCTAGGATGGCTGAGATATAAATCGAAACAACATCTTCTCAGTTTTCCCTCACTGGCGTAAGTAAACCCCGTTCCAGACCTCATATCTGTATTAAAGGTCTTGGCAGATCCCAGTTTCAAACCCGGACCTCCGCGTAGAGAGCAACAACTTGGAGTATGTGACAAGCAAATTATTCTGTCTAGGTATTAGGAGAAAAAATGCTGTCTTGGTAAAATTAATATTGCAGAAATAGCACAGCGGTAGTTTTTATCCAAATTTTCAATAAACCGTTCCGGTCGTGTACCTCTGAAATTCAATGTACTCTAAGTGTGTCACCAATTATACGGGCTATTTATTACTTAGCAGCCTCTGTGGTGCAGATGGTAAGACACTCGACTCCTGGGCCCAAGTGGAGGAATATATTACCGATATTGTCGGTATGCTTTGATGGGTGTGATTAATGTGTCGAACACACGGTGTAGCTGAGAATTCATTATGTCGTAGAGAGATCCGTGGTTATAAACGGGAAGTTTGGGTAGCAGCAGTTCAGGACGCACGATATTGAGAGTACTTGAGAAACCATTGTCAGTGATACGCTGTCACGTGTTTGTAAACAGGAAGGGTGGGCAACTGCCAGGGACACAACTAGTAGATGTCATACAAGTCGGGGGTTAGTGTCGTGACGCCTGTGAAATGAGTTTCGTTAAGATGTGCTCCTATGCATTAAAGTTTGGATACTAAACTCTGAAGTTGAATTGAGGATTTGCCAATCACAACTAGTACAATATAATTGTAGTGTCAACTACTAAAACGGTCCAAACTGGAAGCTGGGAAACTTCTCAGACTATGGAAGTGGATTTCAAGCATCTGAAAGAAGAATTTTCACGTCCAAAGCTCAATGGGAAACACTGGGACGTGTTGTCTCTATTTACCTCAGTCATGGCCAGATGTATTCTTCAATGTCGATAGTGCACTCTTTGGGAGTTTTAATAGTGAAAAAAAGTACTGTACAAAGAATGTTGTGTACAGTATATTTGTCTCTTCAACTGTCAAGTATTCACGCGGTTTAACCAGTTTAAATATGATATACCACGAGAATTTAAAGGATTGAGTTTAAGAGTTATTTCAATTTATCCGTATTATGGTCACAACAGTGTTTTACAACTCGGACTTCGCCAGACTCACTTATTAGCCTTTCACTTCAGCGAGCTACATTCCTTGATGGTAGACTCACGCCCTGGACGTTTCCTTCAGCTGCCCCTCACTGAAATCTTGGTTAAAATCGCTGCAGTGTTTGTCAGAATCACAGTTTAGCGGTAACGGCATTGTGAATGCAAGTCAGTGCGATACCATGTGTTCTATCAAACGTGTAAGGTTCACAGTGAGTTTTAAATTAAATGTTACACGAAGGGGAAGGGGGGTGACGGATGGAGGACATGAACTATATATTTAAAACACCAAGCCTTTCGCACATTTGTAACGTGCATTTCTGATCTTGTAGCTGACCGATGAAATGAGTGACTTTTGCGCCAATCAAATGCCTTGGTTGCGTACGTTTGCAAATAACCCCTAAAGTGACGGTTCATTTTGCCTGTTTCCTTTGTTTAAAAAAGAAACTAAGCCTTCTGACGTTTTAGCCAGCAAATTTTCATTGTTATTTCGATAATTGAATCTTTCTATGGCCAACTTGAGTGCCGATTTATTCGGCGTCAGACTTCATTTTTACTAAAAAAGTTTTCCCTACTATTTCATGTACTGCGCAAACTCCCCTGACAGCTGGCATATCTGTTGCGCTAGCCGTAATGCTCTCCGCACTACACAGTGATTTCCCACTTCTACTCCAGGCAAATGCCAGGATGGTTCCTAACTTAGGTCATGAGCGCTTCCTTCTCAATCCTCACCTGAGTTACAAATACACACACTACAACTACAGACACTACAATTACAGAGGTTATCCGACATCATCTCACGGTGAGTGGATAGCGTGTCGGTCTACTAACCCCAAGATTGCAGGTTCGCTCCTGGCCTTGGTAAGTGATTTTTGAAAGGCGGCAAAAATACGACACGCATGTCATACGATGTTGGCATGTCAAAGAACCCATTTGAATTCAGTAGGCCGTGTTCATAATGGCAAAATTAATCTCTGGAGTTTCCGACAACAACAAAAGTTTCTCATTTCTCTAGTGGAATGCGCTATAGTGTTCAAGGAGCTTAGATATCTAACCTCCTTGACTTTCATAGTGATTCAAGGAACAACGAAAAATTCGACCTGCAAGCTACCCTCTGGGTGTCAAATTACAAAGCTTGCACCCGGCACCCAAGGCCATACGATATTATTATATATATATATATATACACACACAGGGTGTAACAAGAAATGTACGGCACAAAATCCAGGACACATTCCTCACACGTAGACGAATAAATCATGTTATATGAACATGGGTCCGGAAACGCTTTGTTTCCATGTTATAACTCATTGTTTCCAACTCACTCATCATGGGAAACACACAAGAACAGAACGTACCAGCATACCACATGCAACTCTTGCTCACAGGAGATGTTCAATATGCCCTCCGTGCGCATTGATACATGCATCAACCCACGGTGGGTCGTAGTGAATCTCGGATTTGCTGATGTATACCTGGAGGATTGCGTTTGGTTTCTCAGCCTTCCATAATACGGGCACGGAGACTCTCAACATCTTGTACTGGGGTTCAATACACAAGAGCTTTCAAATGCCCTCACAAATAAAAAGTCCGGTGAGTTTAGGTCCAGAGAGCGTGAAGGCCAGGCAATTGGTCCACCTCTACCTATCCATCTGTCACCAAATCTGTTATTTAGAAGCCGACGGACTTTAACACTAAAATGAGGAGGTGCTCCATCGTGCATGAAGTACATGTTTTGTCGCACAGCTGAAGGCGCATCTGCCAAGTCGCATGGCAACGGGGCTACGTAAAACAAAAACTGGAGGTGCACCTACGGCAATGACAACTTAACCAGACGTAACCAAGAGTGCATGTTCCCCATGATTCTAACATTCTGGTCTTGATTGTTTCCCATGCTCAATGAGTTGGAGACATTGAGTTGTAACATGGAAACAAAGCGTTTCAGGACCCATGTTCATATTCCAAAATTTCTTCGTCTACGTGTGAGGGATGTGTCCAGCATTTTGTGCCGCACATTTTAGTTACACCCTGTATATATATATATACTATACACCCAAGTACAAGTGGTTAAATTACCATGATGTCCAAGCCCCTCAAATGAAATAACAATTACAACAATTTATATTTCAGAATATAACAAGAAGTCCCGTGACGAACTAAAGACCCTACTTTTCTTAAAATTTAAGATTCATGCCAATGATTAATCTATATGGATCTATCTAGAATAATTACGAAATTTAGCTGGTAATATCGAAATTTATAATTAGTTCGAAATGTAGCCTAATAGAGAACTACAGTTGGCAGCCCTGGTGACTGAATATATTCTTAGTTCCATCTCTTAAGGTACAGAATACAAAATTTGGTTGAAGTCCAATGGATAGCATGCACGTTACATGCAGTTAAACATTGGATCTAACAGCGCGCGTAAAATCATGTTGGCAACAATGACATACATGTATTGGTCAGAAATGATCTGAAATAATATGATCTATTGTTGTGTCAATTTTGAATGAAATCCATTAGTAAGTAAAGAAGTTACATGCATTTTTAAATTGGACCTATCAGCAGGCTTAGAATCATGTTGGCGACACTGGCGTAGGCCTATGTTAGTAACTCCAAATTAATCTAGAATGCCAGGTACTATACGTGTGCAAAGTTTAGAGCTATGGGCTTGCATACTTTCCGATATATTGATATTAGGGTAACAAAAATAGAGACTGTTTTTATTAACAGTTGGCAGCCCTGGTTACTCTTAAGAATCATCATAGTCATATCTGTTATGCTACACATAGCACACACGAAATTTGGTTGAAATCCAAATGATAGTATAGAAGTTAAACGTATTTAAAGTTGGACCTCTCAGCAGGCCTAAAATCATGTTGGTAGCACTGACGTATATAAGTTACACCAAATTAATACAGAATGTCAGGTACTATACGTGTGCATAGTTTAAAGCTGTCGGCTTGCATACTTTCTGATATATGGGTATTTGGATTAAAAAAATTGAGAGCATTTATTAACAGTTGGCAGCCCTTGTGGCTCTTACGAATACGCTCAGTCATATCTGTTTATGTACACATAGCACATACGAAATTTGGTTAAAATCCAATTGATAGTGTAGAAGTTATATGCATTTAAAATTTGGACTTATCATCAGGCTTATAATCATCTTGGCAACACTGCCATGTATGGCCTCCTTGAAATTAAACTGCAATATTATTATCTATACGTGTGCCAATTTTGAAATAGCTCCCATTCATACCTTCCAAGATATCCAACATGTAGCTCAAATTTCAATTGCGATATTTCAGCAGTTGGTAGCACTGACATCATTTTTAAATATGGCTGTGAGATATTCAGGTATAGATCTTGACTCGTCCCAAATTTTGTTTCGATTGCTGCAGCCGTTTAAGAGTTGATAGGGGGGGGGGACACACACACACAGCCAGACAGACAGACAGACAGAAGGACAGACAGACAGACACACATTTGCCCGATCTCATAAGTCTACTTTTTCCTCATTTTTGCAAATTGTGAAAAGAAGGCTAAAAATAAATAACTCGCTATGTTTTAGAGTTACCATCAGATCAGAGTTAACGAACTTTTCTTTGCAGTGTGTGGCTCTCTGCGTGATATCACGGCTCTACAAAAAAAAAAAAAAGTTGAACCCAGCAAAACAACTGTGTAAGGAAATACAAGGCTATGATTCACGCACTGCTATGTCATCACTCACTAGTATCGGATCACAATCTTAACCTTCTCTGTTTCAAGTGTAACATAGCTGCACTAGTTAAAAATAGTCATCATCCTTAACTTTTATACCCGTCGTTAACAGCAAGCAACTCTCTTCTGGTTAATCTACTCCTCTCGAAGTCCAAATGAAAAAAAAAGTGTTATGTCTTAGCTTCGGTCTGTTATTACTGGTATCATATCTTTCATGTAATTATTTTGATGTTATAAGTTATAATTTTAGTAAGCAATTTTTGCCACCGGAACATATGATTATCTTGTAAACTACCGTACTTTGAATATTCTGGGAGATCTTTGTCAACATCCCTGTTGTCCCAAGGAGGGTTATGGTCTAGCTATCATTGATTCTGTGGACAGTCCTTGGAAAGAGAATTGCATTAGTTTGTGGACATATTTCAATATCTCGTTCTAATACATTCAAGTCTGCTTGTGTGATAAAAAAAATATTAGCATGTTCCAAATCACCTAAAAAAAATTTGCTCTAAATATCATCTGACAGTATATTACATTCCTCGGAATTATATTTTACCCATGCCGTACTTTAATATTTTCACTATTCAGATAATTATGTTCACATGAATAAAATATTTAACGTGTTTCCCAGAAGTGGACATTGCTTATATGGACCAAATGGACTTGTTAGTTCACTATCTCGCTTACAAGTACAACCAGCGTTTCCATTCTCGAAGTACGGAACTTTTACCAGAGCTGTTATTGGTTTATTTCATGAAAGATTTCGCTACGTAACAAAAATATGCAATTCATGAATTATGATTTTTAAAGTTTGTTTTCATGACAGGTTTGATTCTGGTATACTGATCGGTCAAAATATATTTATGGATAAGTTTTTTGAAACCATTGAGTTCAAATGATTCACAAACCGCTCCTTCCATGTCTCCAACCATTCTTCCTCTTTGCCCAACAATAACTCCAAAATTCACTTCGTTACGTAAGTTTTGAGGCTCTTGTAAAATCTTTAATTAAATTGAAGTCCAATCCGCACAAATACATGGGCCTACCCGAGGTCATGAAAATATTTTCTTCAAAATAAGGTTTATCACCTGTTGATTTCTAAGTAAAGGGCTTCGTAGTGCAGTCGGTAGAGCCGCTGAACGTCAGGCTGAACAGAGAGTGGGTTCGATCCCCATCCGGGTAGTGGATTTCAGAAAGAAAACTACCCTTTTCGGGAACGCAAATAGCCCTGGGGTTCACTCACTCAGCCTACACCAGACATGAGTACCAGGGTAATTCCCGGGAGCAAAGGCGGCCGGGCATGGAGTCGACAACTCCATCCCATCTAGAGTAGTGCTGTTGTCACAAAGAGTGGATGATTCTACCTTACGGTAGACCCTGTACGGAGTTTGCTTTGTTTTGATGTCCAAGTAAAAACATATTCATTCGTACAATGCGTTTTTGCAACAATGCACGCTCCTTGGTTTCCTTGAGTGACTGCCACACCGAAGCACCTCAGAAATGGCAATTTAAACAATATACTAGTTGAAACCCGTCAAAACATGACGGACAATGGAAAAAAATATTTACTGAAGAAACTTCTTATATAAGTTACATTGTTTGTACGATTACTTTTTAGCACTATTGCAACTTAAAAGGCGTCAAAAGATAGCACTGTCAAAATTACAACATAATGCTAGTCATGACTGAAAACGTGATGAGGTAAATAGCCCAATACGTTCCTGAGTTTCTCGTTGAGCTTGATTGATTGTGATAAAGTAGGCCGAGCGAAGAGGAAATTGTTGCCTATTAAAAGAAAATATACTCTACCTGCAAGTGTTTTATCGGAAGGTGTTAAATCAAGTCGTAGGATTTGAGCTCTCTGCCTAATTTACTGCACCTATTATATCGGAACCCAAGCAATGGGCGAGGTACTGCCATCTGTGGTCAGTTACTGAAACTGATTGCAGATATTCACACGGCGTAGGCCTATTGAGGACAACAGTTAGCTCTTTTGATCTCATGCAATGGTAAAACGGGAATAAAACGTATTGAGAGGGAATGTAGAAATATGTATCTTTAACTGACATAAAACGTTACTAATACTCCTTGATAAAACAATATTTCAGAGGTAAAAAAATAATGTGGCGAGAGCTGGGATCGAACCTGTGCTCCTTGGATCCACAGCCAGTCACCTTAACCAAATAGCCAATTCGCGCACTCTCGTTCAGCAGCAGACGCAACCATTCACTATCTTCAAAACCCGCTGTCTGAAGAAAATAATCCATTTCATTAACAAAAAAATCAATGTTGCACATTCGTATACGTTCATGCTGTTACTATATTTTACTGTCAGAACTTGATTAATGTATGTTTTCAATTACATGGAAGCTTTATACATGGGCGCGTCGAGTTATTAAATAATATTTCATTTTGTCATGAGCCAAGGCGGATTGTGCGCATGCGTGAGGGAAAAGAATTCTGCCATTTTCTATATTAATTTAAAATATACTGAAACATATTTGTTTATTCTAGAGACACTCTGCAAATCTACAGGCCAAGAGCTTTCGTTCGAGTGCTCTACGAAGTAAATCGGTTCTGTCGTTCTCTCAATCTCGTGTTAACAAAAATCACCTTAGTGTTTTAAAATTGGCAAGGGAGATTTTTAATCCTATTTTTTTGCCAAAGATATTCTTTTTGTTCCTTTGTGCTCTCTGATATATAATAAAATGTTAAAAAAATATTTATTGGTTTGTAGTCTCACAATCAAAGAAAAAATATTTACGTATCCGTTTGGATACAGTGCCAAACATTCCGAGAGTGACAGTGAATGTTGTTATGTATCCAAATGGATACTTTACCAAGAATTAAGAAAACATATGATCTATTAAATATCCCTGATAGTGAGCATTAACTGTTATGGAAAAAATATTGATATATTACACATATATATACAGTACATGATCTACAATGTTATGATTTCAGTGACCATCAATATGTGGACAAATGACATTATTAGAGATCAAAATACATTTTGGAAATGTTAGAACAATACAATGTGTTCCATGGAATCATTTTCTGTGATGAAAGTCATAGAAACAGTTCTTGCTTTTGGTGATGCACAATCTTGCCCGACACTTAATGCATTCCATGAGTGTTTGTCCAGTCTTGCAGTATCGACAGCGCCCTTTCTCGCAGGATTGTCCAAAGTGGTCGATACGATCATAACGACAATCTTCATCGACCTGATACCTAGGATGTTTTATTCCCGGTACTGTTGGTGAATGGTTCGCGGAATACTGCCTTCCTTTTGCCATCAATTTCTGTGCAATATCCCATCGAAATTGTTTCAGCGAGACATTCTTTATGTTTGCTTTCTTGCAGTCACGTCTATACATAAGCCAAGCATTGCACACACACATATCTATTATTTGAGAGAATATAGCAAGGTACCATCTATGAGTACGTAATGCAGTTCGATACAAGGCTATCAACATATCTGCAAGATCTACTCCACCCATAAATGCATTGTACTTTGGGACTATGCAGGGGCAAGTAACATTGATCTTCGCATGAGGACCAGTGGTCTGTTGCTGTGTGTTATTGACCTGTGCAGAGACTTTTTTCTTTGGCACTAATTTCTTCTTTTCATTGCGTTTAATTGTTCCCAAAGGTTCAACTTCACAGAAGGCACTAGCAAGACATACACTTTCGTTGCCTTGCCACTTGACAACGCACACCTTGCTGTTATTGCACACTTTCATGTCGTAACTGCCTCTGCCCTGCTTTGCGAGCTTCTGGTCATCAGTCAGTGGACATCCCCTCAAAAGATTGCCTCTTATTGTGTCCATCGCTAGAATACCATATTTCTCACGAAGTAGAAACAGGAGCTCAAGCGAGGTAAAAAAATTGTCAAAGAAGACAAAAGAGCAGGGTTTCTTCTGTATCGAGTTACATAAAGCTATAACTACTTTCCCGCCAAGCCCAAGGAGTTCCTCAGCATCGCTGAACTTATGTTGACGAAATGTGTCCTCACCCCCATACAGTAAGAAGTCATAAATTATACCTGTAATTCCTGCTCGCACAAATATCTTGAACCCCCATTTAGTAGGCTTGTTCTTGATGTATTGGCGTCTGCTCCCTGCTCGAGTTCCCTTGTAAGGAACCATCATTTTGTCAATGCTGTACTGTCCCTCTTCTTTCACAGCTAAAAAGTTCTTTCTCTCAGTATCCACTATTGGGCGAATTTTGAAGTACCTGTCGTTATCTTGAGTTTGAAGAGTGTTATCAACAAAGTGCATATACCTACGGATCAACTGATATTTCTTAAAGGGCATAACTGAAGCAATTTTTTCATAACGGTACGATTCAGACCAATAATCAGTGTATGCAGGCAACTTTATAATCCCCATTGCAATAGTTATTCCAATGAAATTTTGAATATCCTTCTTGGTAATCTGAATGGGATTATTTCTCTGACTGGCGCTATATAACATGCTTTGTTCTACCATCAGATCCCAAATATCGTCAGAGAAAAAGTCTGAAAAATACTGAAGGGGCTTGCGAACGTTAATATTTTTAGGTGAAGTTGTGTCCTTGAAACTACTGTCAATATCTGTTACTGCGTAACGAAAAGGTTCCTTCTTCCATTGAAATTCAGAAGAGTGGCTTTTATCTCTTGTAACTTTCATTCTCCTAGCTTTACCAGAGGGGAGTGCTGCTTTACAGGAAAGGGAAAGAACCACTTGTTTTCTAGGTTTAAAATTAGATGCTGAAGGAATGTTAGAGTTGAAAACTGACGCAGTTGTTTGATCAACAGAATTTGATGTTATGCTTGAATGGCTAGTGGCAGATAAAGAAGGCGAAGAAAGATTACATGATGACTCAAAAGGTGACTCAACAAATGTAGGTGAATGAACAGTATTACTTCCCTGCAAACATGATTCTATGCTAGGGCTTGGTAGAACTGGTGATTGAAGGCAGGTTGGTGCGAGAAAAGTAGATTCGTCATTTTCTGTTACATCAGAAACAATATTCTGTTCATTTCCTAGTAGAGCATTTACATGATCAGCATTGAGACCCGCTAATGTGCTCACTTCTTCATGAAGTCCTACATGTACTTTGTTCTCGAAAGCATCTAATCCTGGATCATTTAGTGTCATTAAATCATCTGGCAGAGCTGATACAACGTTAATTTCTTGAGCAAAGAGTTCATCATGAATATCAGAGAGATTGGTTTGCAAATCATCTACTGGAATGGGATGTAGCTTACTAGACCTTGGCCTACTGAATGTTTCATCACAGCCTTTAAGCATCCGTAATTCCTCATCATCTGAACTGCTTGAACCTGAGTCATACGGTGGCACTAGAGCCATAATACGGCTATGCACCGATACCACATTTCTTCTTTCTTTCAGTCCACACTTAAACCTCGGTGAGGTAGATTTGGCCTTCGGGAGGTTTGCCATCATTCTATCCAAACGTGTGGGAAATTTCTGAAGCAGAGAAAGATACACTGTATAAGTACCGTACACAATGTAATGGAAAATTATCAATCTATCATTCCTTTCTTATATCAGAATCTGTAAGAGGCAGGTAACTATTGTACCCATGTGAGTAATTTCCATGGAAAACATGCTTCTGCCTCCAGCTAGCTTCAGTTCTCGGCGTGTACCGTTCTCCCACTGAGCAGTTGCATAATTTTGATTTGAGACTAAAAGGTATCAACTCTACAATGATAAAGCACAACTCTATTCTAAAGACTTTAATTCAGCATTAAATCATGGCTTCAACCATATAAAAACACAATCCCAACAAATATAATACACAAACAAAGCAAAATTACTCCCACAATCCACTAATTATTCACATATTTTATCATATTAAATTCATATCATTATTCAATTCTTTACCCTTAGGTTGACTCCAAAATTCACTCTAGTGCGCTGATGCACATGTAACGTTCACAAAAAACTGTACTTTTACTCTTATGTCACCTTGTGTGGCTTCTTTAATTTCACAAAATTACTTGTTTCTTACAACACCTCTTCATTTTACATTATGTGTATCATTTGTGTTTTGTCTCTCTCTTACCACCAAATGCTTTATCATGCACTAGCCAATTCATGGGTTGCACCACCAATCTACTTGCAACTCCACAATTATGTAAATCTACCCCTACATTTCCCTCTTTTTATAGTTCCACTGCATGCCGTTGTGATTTCAATTCCAAAATTTCGGTATCGCTGTGTCAGATGGTATTATTAATCTACCCTTGCAAGCGTAGCCTGTGGCATCTAATGCCCAACTTCATAAATACGTGTCAGTGTCAGTATAAAATGCAACTTCCAACCATTCGTAAGATTGCTAAAATTTAACCCATCAGGGTGCTCTATGATTACCAATGTGTTTTAAACCACATAAATTCATTACACAATATAACAATGCTTCCTTTCATTACAAACAGGGTCTCAAATCTGCCCTTTCCAAACGTTAACTTTCACGGTTCGTTTTAGAACTCAGCCCCCTTAGAGCGGCTCGTATACAATGGAGCGGAGTGGAGCGGTCACAGCACGTGCACCGTCCCTCGCTTTCTGACTCCTGGCTTTTATCCCCAAGCAGTAACAAGATTCTAAATACAATAGTGTGGTCACAATGACCCACATGATCCCATATGATTTAAACTGAATGGTATGCAATTTAGGTTCTGGACGAGCTTAAACTTTTATTCCTAACCTTAGGATATTAATAACTGGCCTCAATAGGTCCATTTCATTATATGAAGGCACGAGATTCATCAAACACAGGTCGAGTTGGCTAGCCGGTATCTTAATAAATGCTACGGTCAGTCACAAGCTGCCGTCAATAAGATTCGCTTCACAAGAGCCGAATCATTCAATAACAAGTTCTCGGTCGATCAGGTATGGTGCAGAGGTTTCCGTTGTTCTCCTCTCACCTACCACAGGATTCGAACCCGGAACATTCCATATCCATCATCAGAGTTAGGGTACAACACTAAATACACTCTGGCACAAAATCCATATCTCTGTACGCCCTAGGCTATACGAGATTTCACACTTCGAACAGATTACCTGGCTCCATGACCCGCTGCTATGATCTTGTCCTTTAATTAGTAAGAGAACTCTATCAATTACTCTACAAGCTTATTCACAAGCTACAAATTCAATTCACTATTAAACTCTTCCATTTCCTTGCATAATTATATTCCCATTAACACAATATATACTGATATTAAACTCTTTTCTCATCCCTTAATGTATAATCTTACTGCTTGGATAGATAAATATTCCAATTAGCGTAAATATTTCTTGCTTACAACATTTTATCCTGATGTATTCATTTATACCTTTTATTATTATTATTATTATTATTATTATTATTATTATTACTGACATAAATTACCATAACCCGACACAACGTAACCATTTTACTAATCGAACATCCGTGTTCGTTACGTTAAGTTTTTACATAACTGATTTGCCATTTTTTAATATTGGTAACGATTAATCCACTCACTGATGTATAAAAACATCTCAACTCTACAAAAACCAAAACAACCATAAACATTTGAGGGTCTACCTCCTAATACTGATTCTTACTGGCACATTTTATAATTCTGAAATTACATTGCATACAGTGTACTATAACTTCTTTAAAATCATGATTTGTGGGGTACTTACATAGGCTTATCCAGGTGGCTCCAACCACACATATCTTCCAGTATCGCCTACCATTTGCATAATTAGCTAGGCATTTTCACACTGATAATACACATTTTATAAAACCTTTGCCTCCTAAAACACACGGCACTTTTCATTTCTATGATGAAGCTATCGCTTCCTTACACATGACACTTTATAGTACTTGTTATAATATTAATTTAAAAGATATTTCACATATGATCACTACAAAACACACGTCACTATTTACATTCCTTACTGGTTGAAATTTCCTGGCAAGATATCAGAACTGCAGGTGTCGACGGACTCTTCCTCGCTTTCCCGCATCCTGATTGAAAGTCTCGATTATCTGCCTACGGATTCACCAACTGTCTATCAATTATCCTTCGATAACTTCCTGATTTGGCATGAATATGCTTACATATCGTCCTGAACGTTAATTATTGGTATTCTTATGACATTTCACCAATCGCATCATAAAGTTTCTCCCGGCGCAGTCCGGCATACTAAGATCTGTATAACCAGTCAATATTTTATACACTGCGCTCAACATTGTACATTGTATTTATACAAATTATTACTTTCAATAGTTCTGCCTAGTATATCACACGGTACTTCCTATGTGAACACTAACAATTGCTCGTACTGCTGACTATACACATACGGCACGACTGTCCTTAATAAAAGTCTTACTGCACGGCTTCCCAAACTGAAGTCCGAGCCTCCCTCCTTGACTTCGGTAACACGCATTTCGCATAATAAAGTTTATTGATTACAGTACTATTTGTTACTTCATGACTATGCATGATTATATTATCAATTGGTGCATTACACTGCACGGCGAATATACTGATTAACACTAAAATGTTCAAGTCTTTGTGTGCGCGTCCTTTCCTGGGCCAGAGCGACATACGCTCCGCGCTCGAGTCTGTTCCAACTGACTACAACTGTTTGACTGACTTGACAAGGGTCCACACCCTTATATTCGTTTCACAAGAAAAAGTAGACCGAGGATTCCCTCGCAGTGTCATCTCCTCTCCCAGGAGGATTCTGGTCTTGAAATACTGTTCATATGGTTCCTTTTTCCTCGCTGATCACATATCTGAATGCGTGCTCGAGGATCGATCGGCCAATTAATTAATATTAATTGCCTTTGCCAAGGCGTGGGTACGCGGCGTCCTGTAAAAATCCCCGACAGCATGGTTATAACATTCCGCTAACTCCCAAAGTAGTGTGTCCTTGCGCATTCCCATAAATATGCCTTGATTTCACTGTTTAATGGCTCGATAATTAGCCTCCTGGCTAAAGATTCACCTGTGTGCAACTTTCATGTCACTGCGTTGCTCCAATCACGAGTAATCACTAATTTTCATTGGGATCTTCCCCTTCCACTCTCGTTTCTTTTCTGAAACGGGGAAGATCATGGTCATTATTTCACCCCCTGACCTGCTCCAGACGGCTTAAGTAGGTCAGCGAGAGTGACAAGGCTCCAAGAGTCTCCACCCACAATTCTGGAGTCATTAGTAAAATGTCAAACTCTCTAACTTCTGTGCTCAAATGCAGCATAGCTTACTTCATACAGCCCAATAATGCTGTATTCCACTCATTTTCCCTGCATTATTTTAATAAATAATGTCAGCATCAGTTGATATCACAACTGTGATTACCTATGTAATTTCCTCTAGGGGTTTTTACAACTAAAACTCCCTCAACAGATCTCGTGTTCGTTCCCTGGTGGAACCTTCATTCTGAGCTCAACTTATCTCCGAGATCCACGTTCGATACCAGTCAGCCTAACCCCCTCGGGTTCACTATCTTATTCAGGAAATAATATACAGTATCTGTAAGTAAAATAGAGCAAGTATATCTCATTATGTTACCGTAATTATATAATGTTTGATAATCTGGCAATGTGAACATATGGATACATAACTTTCAAACAGAACATATCTGTTGACTTGGCAGTATATCCAATTGGATACGTTTGAATTTATGTCCACATCACACATAGCAATTGACACAATTAACTTTAACCATTTACTTACCTTTACGACATTATGTTCCATGTTATCCAGAAAAGAAACTCCAATTATCTTCAATAATGCTGTCAATGCAGTGTTGGAAACAACAATAACACCCGGCTGTGTAGACTAGGCAACATCATCATGGAAACTGATGTGTATTGTTTTCCCGCTTTTTCCAATGAGTTTCAAGTATGTTTCTAAGAGATTTGTAATTGTCATAGAATACTGCACGATAATCAAAGATATTACAATACCGGTTCCACAACATATAATAAATAAAATAATTTTGAGTATCCAAATGGATACGGTGTCAAGTTAAGGGTTAAATATATAGATAGATAAACGCTCTAACAAATACGTGTACTGCAAGTGTTGTGATTCCCGACGTCACCATTCTTCTTTTTAGGGCTCTCTGCCAACAGTATCATTTTGAACCTCTACCGCCACTGAGGGCAGTGTCGTGGATCTTGAGACTCGGGGGATACAACTGGGGAGTGGCCTCACCTGCAAAGCGAACTGGGGGCTGATGACGGGATGGGGAGGGATAGACGAGGAAGAGGGAAGGAGGCGGCCATGGCCTTACGGTAGTTACCATCCCGGCATTTGCCCAACGACGAAGTGGGAAACCACGGAAAACCACTTCGAGGATGGCTGAGGTGGGAATGGAACACCTACTCATGTGGACGACCCGAGGCTGTGTAGACCCCGTTCCAGTCCTCGTACCACTTTAAAATTTCGTGGCAGAGCCAGGAATCAAACCTCGGACCTCCGGGGTGGCAGCTAAGTATGCTGACCACTACACTACGGAGGCGACTATTTCTAATTTACTGGATAAATTACGCTCAACATGTTCGTAAAACTTCACCAACACTATTGTTATAGCTGTTTATAATTGTGTGTGTTATTGCTTTGTTCTACGGGCTTGCGATATCGTGGCCTTAAATTAGCAACCATCCTGGCATTTGCTTGGAGTAGATTTGGAAAAACGGAGAATCACTTCTAGGATGACGGAGGTGTGAATCGAGCCCATCTCTTCTCAGTTCTGCCTCACAAGGCTGATTGTGAGTGTACTCCACACCAGCCCTCAGACTGAAATAACATTTCTCAGCAGAACCGGGACCTCAAGGATGACAGCCTTGAAGGCTAGCCACTACACCACGAGGTGGTTGATCAACGCTGAAGTTATTTATTTAGCGTATGGCTTATACTGCCGGGAGTGACCGAGGACATGTTCGGCTCGCTACAGGATGTAGCTGCTGCAAGCGGACACCCATAGGGTGAGCTACAAGTTCCGTTCAATTTCAAGTAGTTGAAACTTTCGCTACCAGATATCACTGACACCTAGTGGTGAACGGTGGAATTTTGATGGAGCTTTACAACTTAATCTAACCTAGAAATTTAGCTTCACACAAGTTTAGTTAGTGGAAGGATCTCTTAGATGCCATAAATTTATGACTTGGGACCACCGGGTTTTACTTCCCCTCCGAAAGAAGGCATACTGAAGGATTTTAACGCTCTTTAAAAAATCCAACGACTTCGGCCAGGTTTGAACCCGCGATCTTGGGACAGCAGTTCAGCATGCTACCAACTACGCCACCGAAGCCGCTATCGCTCAAGTGATCTTCATGATCGGTTGAGTACGTTAATTCAGTTATTTCGTGGAGAATTGAGTTGGTTTCTCCTGCAGGAATAATTGAAACCAGACCCGTTCCATCACGAGGGGTAGGATGGATATGGTTATGAACTTTGTCAGCTTCACTCCCTTCGTCTGGATGTGCAGTGACTTAGATTCTTCCTCCCCCCACTTTTGCACTCAGCTGGCCCACGGGAGACTTTCCTGTGCTAGTCAGTTATAGCTGACTTGGATTGGTGTGTATTCAAAGTTTGGACTGTATTACACGTCCAATAAAGTCGCATCTGTCAACAGTCCTTATTTTTTCAAATCGATGATCACGATTTTGTGAATATGAATTCCTGCAGTAAGCCTTTCTGATGGAGATATTATACTCGGTAACTGCTAACAAGCTCAAGTTTACAATACAGAGCCAGCTAGAGATGGAAAAGAATTCACAAAGAGGAAAAGTTCCTGGAAGTTGAGTTAGTATTGCCGATGTTCCTAGGAAGATCTCGCTTGTTTTAACGGGTCACGGCACAGAACAGTTACGAGTACCTAAAATGTTAGCCTTGTTAACACTGTGCATTGACGTTTTCCTAAGTCAATGTGCGTGAACTTACCATGCTGTACAGTAATTATCATAACATACATTTTTATTTCATTCAGTGATTTCCGACATATTGAGAGGAAGGTTCATATTTCAAGTTCACCTTCGTGATGGTGTTGAAATGTTCAAGGTCAGGGGGGTGGGGGAGAGGGGCGTGGTGGGGCTTTTGGACTAGCTGCTAACCTCTCACTAAGGTCTACCGGGTTCGATTCCCGGTTAATAAATGTGAGATTTTCGAAGGTGAAATGTCACGACCTGTGGTAAGGAATCCACGTAGAAAGGAGGTCCAGTAACTCAAGATCGCGAGATTAACGGTCACGTAGAACTACAAACTCCCTTGCTGTTATAAGGTCAGGCTTGAATAAGCCAAATTATAAGAAGCTATTTTTTTTTGGACGTGTGGCCGCCTGAGAGGCCGAGTGCAGGGCTTTCTAGTCGACGCCCGTGGGCGACCTGCGCGTCGGGATGAGAGATGGAATGGATGAAGATGAATGAAACTGAGCAAGGATGTGGAAGGAAGCGGCCGTGGCCTGTCAGAAGGTACCGTCCCAGCAATTGCCTGGTGTTGAAAGTGGGAAACCACGGAAAACCATTTCAAGGACGGCCGACGGTGGGGCTCGAACCCACGCGTCTACCGAGTCAGCAGAGAGCTTGGCCCCATGGCTTAACGCTGCGCTATAGCCAGCGTAGCCACTACTGTCGGTAGAAGCTAATTAATTATATTGTGTGTGTGTGTTTGAGTCTTAAGTCTTTTGATTGGTTTGATGCAGTTCTCCTCGCTTCCCTGTCCTGGGCTAATCGTTTCATCTCTACATAGCTACTACACCCTACATCCAAGGCAATCTGTTCAGCATACATTAACCTTGGTCTACCCTTACAGTTCTTATCCTCTTTCAATAACTACGTATGCTATTCCTGGGTTTCTTAGTACTTGTCCTACCAACCTACATCATCTCTTCATTAGCAGTGCCAGAAACATCTTTCCTCTTTCAATAGTCTTAATACACCTTCATTTGTAACTATCTACCCATCTGATCTTCATCATTCTCTTGTAGCACAACCTTACAAACGCTTCAATTTTCCTCTTTTCTACTGCTACAACAGCCAATGTTTCACTTCCATAGAGCGCCACGCTCCAGACAAAGGCAATGACTTCTTAATACCTAAATGTCAACAGATTTCCTTTCTGTAGAATGTATTGCCTGTGCTAACCTACTTTTTATCATTTTAAATGATCTTGTCGACTTCGTCGTTACGCTGTAGTCTGGCGTTACGTTATGGTGATGGGACGAAATGTACCCAGATGCACTGAGGTGTGTGACGTCATGCTACTGCTTGGTGCATTTGTTCCCCGACAATCTCTACTTCGTTAGTATAAGACAAAAATCCCCGATTCTTGGATGTCACGGGTAATCTCGAGAACCACTGGATGGATTTTGATGCGGTCTTCACCATTCTGTGAAGGATATCTCGAGGAAAGATTCTGTAGAAAATAATTTATGTATGATCAAAGGAAGCAAAGCAGTAACGATTTCAGTGAAAAAGTCGAAAACAAACTTGGCGTCCTTGCGCTTCTTAAGCTTACGCTGGGCAAACCATTAAAAATATACTATAAATATCAATATACTATGAGCGTAAGAATTGGTCAGCATGAAAAGTTCTACAAAAAAGTCCTCGAGAGCATATCTCTATCTTCAGTACATCGCCCACTGTATTTTGAGACTGGATGGAAGGGGCACGTCCCCGCGTGCTCTGGTGCGCGTGACGGCATCCCGCGCGCTAGACCTTGCTTTGCCCTTGGTTTGCACTTGCCGTTCGCGAGTAATTTGAAACAAGATTAGCAAGATAAGTATTGTGCAGATAATTTTGAAACATGTCAAGAGTCTTTGGCTTCGAGCGAAGCGGGAAGCCTCCAGCCTCTAGCATTTTTCAGCATCTGTAGCATTTGTGACTGACTGTCACTTTTTTATATTCTCGTTGCTTCGTCCATTACTGGTTATTTTGCTTCCTGGGTAACAGAAGTCTTCTACATCCTTTGGATTTCCACCTGCCAATTCGACGTCTCTTGGGGTTTCTTATTTCTTTCGGCTGCATTCCAATAGTTTTGTTTTACATTTATTGATTTTCATCATGGATACTTTCTTCAAGACAGAATCCATAACATTTCAAAACTCATTCAAAACCCCTGGTGTGTCGGCAAAGATGACTATGCCATCAGCAAATATCAGAGTTGACATTATTTCTCCTTGAATCTTTACTCCTACTTTGAATTTGTCTCCAATTATATTGATAGGACGTCATAATTCAGAATAGATCAAAGTACCACATTGTTGGTTTAAAACATGAGTCCTAAGTTATGAGTGGATCAGCATATCTTGAATACATTAAAATTATAGAACCAGGTGTTTAAAAGAAATTCTACTTAGTGAAAGACTGTGTGCTGTTGTTAACAGCAGCATTTTATGTTCGTGTGGCCTCCTGAGAGGCCAAGTGAAGGTCTTTCTTGTCGACGGTTGTGGGCGACCTGCGCGCCGTAATGAGGATGAAGTGATGACGTCATTTACACCCAGTCTCCGAGCCATGGGAATTAACCCCAAGAGATTAAAATTCCTGATGGCCCAGCCAAAACCTAAGGAGCCGAACAACAGCAGCGGGATATGGTTGAAGTGCATTAGGAATATACGGGATGCAAGCAGAGAAATATCGACCTTCCTGATATAACACACGTCAGTTGGACTGCATGAAAGAGCATTAGAGACAACCGATTCACCTGGTATAACCGTATAAATAAAATTATTCTACGTACGTTAATGCGTTCCATTTTGAACTGCATGTTACTTCCATAATATTAAGTGAATTTATACAAAGTTTTGTATATACCGACAGTAGTGGCTACGCTGGATAACGCGCAGCATTAGGTCATGGGGCCAAGCTCTCTGCTGACTCGGTAAACGCGTGGGTTCGAGCCCCACCGTCGGCCGTCCTTGAAATGGTTTTCCGTGGTTTCCCATTTCCAACACCAGGGAAATTCTGGGACGGTACCTTCTGACAGGCCACGGCCGCTTCCTTCCACATCCTTGCCCAGTTCATTCACCATCATTCACCATCATTCATTTCATCTCTCATTAACTCCTCTCATGAGGTTGGCGTCAGGAAGGGCATCCGGCCGTAAAAATCATCGCCACAAAGTCTTCCATCGCATCTCATCCCCAACCCCGTTGGAAAACGGGAATAATAAGGGGTAGACATACATACAAAGTTTTGTATATACAGTGTATGCCACACTAGTGCACATTCTCCAGTACTACCAAGTACCTAATAACTCTCCCTGGGCATTTGAGCCGTAGACCCAACAATATATCAGAACCAATGTAAGGAAAAAAAATCGTACATGCTGTACTGCTCTATTAGACTAATCGTATAATGCAAATCTTCAACAAATCTTATGTCAGTTATACTAGCATTCTAAACAGGTCGAATTGGAGGAAAAAGGATTGAATCTCATATTTTTAGAAAAGTAGGCCCTTTAGCTCTTAACGGCATTAGTCATAAACTAAATGTCATTGGGTTCGGCCAATTGCTTTGTCAGCTATAAAAGTTTTGATACTGAGATACCACACACCAGTTTTAGATTAACAATGCTCCAAATCATTGAAAGTATTGTCACCATTATTTTAATCGTAGATGAAGAAAGAGATTAGCAATTATTTAGGTACTATGTTTTTGCTGTAAGTATAGATGATAAGAATGAGCTGATTTACTAACATTAGGTGGAAGAGTTCTGATCAAGCCAAAGAATTCAGTTTTGTTCCTTGCGCTGTACAGAACATATCTCATTTGCGTGGGGTTTAGCTTTTATCTTGCATGGAAATTAGGAGTTTTTGTGATTACATAGGCGAGTGTCAAGGGTCAAGATAGAAATACTTTCAACGAATTGGAATCCCTTAAAATGGTGAATTCTTCTTTTGGTTTTAAACTTTGAAAACGTCGTAATTAAAAAAAAATTACCAAACCCTATAAAATTTTGCTAAGATGTTAGTGTCCAGAGAAAACTCACACAGCTTTTGCAGCAATAGTATAGGATCTAGTTTTTATTGGTTAAATATAAACTGTGATCTAATTTTTTTTCCTGGAACTGACGCTTACGGTAGAAATGAAGCAATTTATTCTATCATTGAATGAATACTAATAACTCGCAGTGAGAAACTGTTAAAATACAGTAAATTGGTGTTTTAATCACAAATCAAACTTAAAAGTTTCCTTTCCATTCTTCAACATCTACCACCCTAAACGATGAACGATGACCCTTATTTCTCCAGTATTCCGGTGAAGCACCAGAAGCTCATTGTAGAAACATCAATGTGACTCTCTGATGGGGAGATCTTCCCTCATCGAGTTATAGATCTCGGGAGGCAATACCCTCCCCATTCAACCACTACCATCCATGTCATTGCATCTGTTACGAGGACGGCGGTCCACCGCACATCAAACCGTAATCCTATTACCTATATCACCTCCCTGAATACCGATCCATAATCTGTTACTATGGGACTAGCCTATATCTTTCCAAAGTATCAGTATTGCCGAATATTCGAATGACACAAAATGACCTACAAATAGCATTTTGGGATTCCTCCATCATTACCTCAACTGATAATCACAGGATACCTCGCAAAAAGCCCTGCATAAAGAGTGTAATTCTAATACGGTGCTGCCTTCAACAAACAGAGAAATTACTTTGGGAACATTCTCGCTTATCTTTTGAGGTAATTTCGAAAGAATAAATATAAATGTTCATAGTTTGCCAGTAGAAGAATATATGACGGCATTACATTGTAATGGCAATTGGTAGCCTACGCCAATAGCTGCCTTGAATTTGATTTAAATAATGCGCGCGGGTTTGAACATTTTTTCCTCGTTTTTTTTTCGAGTGTGGACTTACAATGCCCATTCAAAATTAAGTCTCCCTATATTTTAAATAACAAGAAAACAAACTTAAATGAAAAATCTATTTACACCAGATACAGCAATGCTTGATCTATTTTTCGACCTAATTCCCACCAGAATTGTAACCCCTGTTATACCGTGGGATCAACGTTTGTACCCGTATGTCGACGTCTGCCGCCTGGGAATGAAACCAGCGTGTGAGATTCGTCTTCAGTGTGGAGATGTTGACCGGAAGTCAGGAATTTCTTGAGGTGGAATAAAATATGGAAATCGCTGGGTCAAGATCATAACTGTACCATCGAAGGAACTCATCGCCGTCATAATGGTACCGCTACAGACATGTAAGTGCTGCATTTTGTGGTCGGTCTTGGAAGTGGCTTTCCGTGGTTTCCCCACTTCTACTTCAGTCAAATGCCGGGGTGGTTCCTAACTTAAGACCACGGCCACTTCAATCCTAATCCTCACCTGAATTACAAATACACACACTAATACAGCGATTACAACAACACAGGTTATCAGACGAAGTTTACACACAAGTACATGGAGCTACATGACCACTATGTCGCAAAACTCCAAAGTCAATCAACAACAAAGTTCTCTTTCCCCATCACTCCTTTGTCGATATTTTGTTCTGGATAAAACAAATTTCTCTCTCACTATCTCTTCTCTGTATAAAAATGAAAATCCACAGCCTGCTTCCAGTCTCCGACCGGGTCAGGAATGGAATGAATGATACCCCCATCTAGCGGCGAGGATATGGACTGTGCTGGCTGCCGAGGTCTGACGCACTCCTCTGGGGCACTGATTAAATGAATGACAGATGAAATGAAATGACAGTGGAGAGTGTTGCTGGAATGAAATTTTGACAGGAAAAACCGGAGTACCCGGAGAAAAACCTGTCTGCCTCCGTTTTATCCAGCACAGATCTCACATGGAATGACCGGGATTTGAACCACGGACCCAGCGGTGAAAGGCCGGCGTGCTGCCGCCTAAGCCACGGAGGCTTACTCTTCTCTGTATGCCGATGCTTTATTTCCAAGTGCGGCATTTTTTTGTTCATCCTGTATACCATTCCTTGCCCGGCATGGTAGAATTGCATTTAGCGCTCAAACAGTTACGATATTCCTCTTTTCAACCTCGACCTCTATGATTAATGTATGATTAATTGTTTGAGTTGTGAGTGATTCATCCTGAAATTTTGTAAGCGTAAGTTTCGAAAACATGAGTTCAAATCAACGTGATGTGTTGATTCAAGATCTATATTAGCAGCAATACACTAGTGGTTCCTGGCACTTGTATCTCTTAAGACAACATGCCAGCTAACATGTGAACGCTTCTGTAACCGTAGTTACGCGATAGAACAGAATCAGCTGTCTATAAGGTGCGTTCAAAAAGTAACGAGCCGGAGGCTGTAATGCGCAAACCGGTGACGACATAGGCTAATCGTGGCGTGTGTAACGAGGTGTGGTTTCGACCAGAGCGTGGAAGTTCACAGCCCGTCGCTAGAGGGCACGCGTGCACGTCACGTGACGATACAAAGCGAGCAGCAGCATCCATCAATCGTCCAACCAAGAACAAGACAGTAGGCCATTCGACATGCTTCCTGGTGTGGTTGAAGACCGTGGGGCACCCATTGGGCACACACTTTGCGCAAGTGCAGTCGTTCCTTCATGATGGTGTGCACACTTCCGACGCTCAATTCGACCACGGCGGCTATGGCGTTCAGTCACTCGGCGGTCCTGGGTAATGAGTGCATCAACCAGCTGGACGTTGTCATTGGTGATGCCGGGGGGGGGGGTACCCCAGACCGGGCAACATCGGCGAACGACACCCGTCCTTCCCTGCCACGCCTTGACACTTGCAAGTGACATGCAATGTTTGCCGTACACTTGTGACATTCGGCGATGAATGTCCGTTCCCTCTACTCCTTTTGCTGTCAGAAACCGAACAACACCTATTTGCTCTTCGTTTGACGCCTCCAGGTCACTGTTTGCAATGCGATTGGCAGCGTTGGACGATTGAAGCATGCTGCTGCTCGCTTTGTATCGTTACGTGACGTGCACACGTGCCCTCTAGCGACGGGCTGTGACCTTCCACGCTCTGGTCGGAACCACACCTCGTTACACTCGCCACGATTAGCCGATATCGTCACCGGTTTGCGCATTACAGCCTCCGGCTCGTTACTTTTTGAACGCACCTTATATTTCGGTTTGAAAATCGGTAGTGTTTGAAAACCAATATATTTTTGTACTTCAAAAGGCCTTTGCAATATACCTGGTAGTAGCATTAATAATATTACGAATTATAAAATTAAAATGTTTGTTTGTTGTTTTAAGGGGCCTAACATCTAGGTTATCGGCCAAAATGAAGATGTAACTATGGTTACGATATATTATCACCCAGTTAATATACGTGGTCTATAAGTGGAAACGATCGAGGACTGGGCGCATGGTGTTGCGGTGCAGACGGGTTGCACCGCAGGATAATGCAGTGTGAGTCATTCTTCCGTTCCAGCAAGAGGCAGTTGTGTGCATACAGTGTAGGCAGAAGTACAGTTTATGTTGTAAAAGGGCGTTGGATTCCCTCGGCGGAACTTGAGAATGTCGCAGTTTGAGCATTGGTCAAACGTAAAGTTCTGACAAAAATTAGGCAAATAGGCTAGTGAATTGGGTCAGATGTTGATGCATGTATATGGCGACGATGCATTGGGTGGTAGTGCTGTGTTTAAGTGGCACAAACATTTTGCGCAGTGGGACACAGTTTGGAGGACGTTGAGCGTACTGGTCGGTCACAAGCGGTGCGAATTGAAAGCAGGAACTGTCAACAAGACCCGCTACAAGGCGATCCTTTGTGGTCTACGCAATTCAATTTGTCTTAAGCGTCCTGGGCTTAGGGGTAGGAAGAACTGGTGGTTGCTACATAAAAACGCCCCGGCACATCGCTCAATGTCAGTCCAAGAAGAACTCACAGGTCACCGTCTTTCCTCATCCTCTGTACTCACCTGATCTCGTACCATGCGATATCTTTCTCTTTCCCAGATTGAAAACAAAGCTGCGTGGGTGTAGATTTCATTTCATTACTGCCACAAGAGAAGTCGTATGGGACCTTCCTGCCAACATCTTTCCAGCAGCTATACGAACGTGGGCAGACGGTCATAGCGGCCAACGGCGAATATTTTGAGAGAGGTTGTGGATCTTTGTACGTGTGCGCCGTGTTGTGCGGCAACATGCAGGCCTCACTGGTTCTGCTGGTGTTCTACACTAGTCGCCAGTCAACAAAAGTAATGAGTACTGCGCATTATTCTTACCTGTACTGATAAACATAGTGCAATTCATTTTCCGAAATGGCCACCTTCTACAATCACACAGGCTCTAAGTCATTCTGACGACTCGTCTACAAAATTAAGCTTAATGTCCTCTGAGAAACCTACCATTGCTGCTAACAAGGAAGTGTATGCTGCCTCATCTGGCAGAGAATGCCTTCATGGAATAGTCGATGGGTTGATGTCTGGGTGGCTCGTAGGCCAGTTTGCAGGTGAAATGAAAACAGACATATGGCACATCAACTGGCCTTGATTTGATCTAGCGTTGTGGGCTGGTTCAAAATATTTCTTGTAACTCTAAAAATGATTCCAGAAGATCGTGTTGTTTAAATCGTCCACAAAGGGCTCTAGTACAGTGTTTTCATATATTGTTGTGTTGGCTTAGCTTTTATAAGTATTGTGGAGATATCAACTAAGTCCCTGCCTGATATACAAACGTTCAAATTAATTTTGTGACAATCCCCACAACAACAATGCGTTGAACTCTCAGATTTCTGATTTGAACAGATATTTTCGTATCCGACAAGCTCTGAAAAGCAGCAATACTTATTCGAAACAGCATGCATATATACGATTAATTGCAGCTAGTTGATTGCCACAAGTTGAGAAGCATATGAATAATGGTAGCACATGAATTTGAAGTAAGGAGTAGAACATAGAAACGTGTTAAAATCTGCCCCGCAAGTCGTGAAACCTAACAACGTAACGAAATGGAATATAAATCTATTTGTGTCAACCATTGATATAGAGAGCACAAATATCTGTATTACACAAACTGTATTGGGATATAACTTTATACACAGGAAAACCGATAGCAGGGCTTAGGCCGGATATGGTACTGGCATATTAACACAATACAATTACCTGATGCTGCCACTGAGTGCTATTGTATGCATGCCAATCACAGAAGTTCTCAACAAGTACAATGACATTGCTAATTAATTAAATGAACGTGCAGGAAAAATCAAGTAAAATTATCCCTCTGATTAGGATAGTATCCGAACCATGAATTAGATTTGAATTGGTCAGTTGGAAAAGGGCACATGTCTACAAAAGTAATTTTTTACAGGAGTGACAAAAAAAACTGAATTAATTATGAATTAATTAAACGATCATTGCTGCATTTTGGCATGGCATATACTGTAGCAAGTAAAGGGCCTTCTACTCCTATAATGATTTCAAATTCTATCCCTAATGGGCAAAAAATCGAATTTCTTTTTTTTTAGGAGATGTGTCCATTTCCTAGTGAATTGAATTTTCTTTAGCGAAGTTGGTAGCATGCTGAGCTTCTATGCCCAAAATAGCGGGTTCAAACCCGGCCGAAGCCGTCGGATTTTTTAAGAGCGTTAAAAATCCCTCAGTATGCCTTCCTTCGGAGGGGAAGTAAAGCCGGCGGTCCCATGTCATAGATTTATGGCATCTTAAAGAACTTCCCACTAATTACACCTATGTGAAACTAAATTGTATGGGTTAAGAATGTAAACAACGCTCTTAGGTTGCTACGTTCGTTGCCAAGAGCCGACTGCGGTGGCGTCTAGTAGCTAAGTTCTGAACAAGGCTTAGTAGTCGTTGACGGTAGCGTTTGCCGGCCAAAGTAGGAAATATTTGAAGACTTCAAAGTTGCAGTCCTTACTTGAATTAAAAAACAAAAAACAGATACACACACTAATACAGTCCTCACAATTAACACCGGTTATCAGACAGATTCTACACACACCCAAAGTACACTGGACTACATGACCGCGTTGTCGCAGCCCCTAAACTAAAGACCCAACCAACCAACCAACGAATTTTCTTA
Source organism: Meconema thalassinum (assembly GCA_946902985.2). Lineage (NCBI taxonomy): Eukaryota > Metazoa > Arthropoda > Insecta > Orthoptera > Tettigoniidae > Meconema > Meconema thalassinum. Next base: position 1,386,400,209 of record OX336389.2, read on the forward strand.
CGAATTAAACTCACCATCTGTCTGTTTATTTTGATTTTGCTATCATCACAAATTGTATTCAATCAACAAGAACTTCCAAACATATCTCCTCTCCAGGAGGAATAGAATGCTTCTTTTTGGAGAGCTTCCTGGTCAGTAGTTGGCCAGTTGTCACGATGTCATGGTAGAAACAAATATGTTCATCACCAATATTCTGTAGCAATTTTCTGATGTCGTTGACCTTATTATTATCAATGGACATTTTATCATTATAGGCTTGAAAGTCGTATAGTGTTGGTTAAGCGGAACGAAGTCCATTCGGCTGAGAGGCACACACCAAAGTACACGGGGATAAATGACCAGGAAATGCAGGAAATGGAATAGCCCTGCAATGAACAAAATGCGTAAGGGACCGAACAAACGTCATCGTTGGCTACCGCACCTCTACCGCGCGGAAGCGAAGGAACAGTTCAGTCTCATGATTCTGTCCATGTTTAGCACGACGGACTCAGTCTCATTGAATACTCTGTGGCGGCTGGTGGGGTTTTGCCCTAGATAGCCTATTTATAAGACTATTATTATTACCATTATTATATTATTATTGCGCTTTTTGCTCCCATGCAATATACTGTAATTGAGCCGTTCTAATCCACTTATCCAACAAAAGCCCTGCAACAAGTAATTAGGGAGTTGCCAACAAGGTCATAGTCGCTAGTAATTAAGCATCACGTCCAGTTTTCAAGATAATGCAGGTACAAAAAAAAAAAACGACTACTCTCAAGGGGGACATATTTCCCCTCGTGTTCAAATATTTTCTCCAGGACCTTGCAAGTAGAAGACAGTTGGTGCATATCTTGCGTGAGTCCTTCGCAATATCTGGAACAAGATGGCCGCGCTAAATGAAGCATGATCAAACAAGAAAGTGCTTTGTGTGATCCAGTCTTAGCGACTGAAAGCCACCTCATCGGCAATACATTGAGGTGGACGGTGCGAATGTAATTATAGTGCTTTTGTTTCAATAACGGCTGAGCACATGTACAATGACTAACTCAATGCACCGATATCAAACCTGTTTCCATTACTTGACATTAGCAACGTACACCCCAATAAGTCTCCTACTAGGTGCAACATGCTTCCATTTTTGACCATGCTGCAGTGTGCGTAGCCATATTTACACAGGTGTTGAGAGGGTCTCGTGCACCAACTAACAGCTTTATCATGAAACTGTGGTCTCATGATTCAATCTAGGCAGAGTATTTGAACACGGTGGAGAATCATCATCATCGGCTTTAACTCGAATCCGAGTATAAATCATCTTCCTTCAGTCCAGTTTGTGGATGTGTTTACGGTGACAAAAGAGTCCAATCCTGGCATGGAACAAGCGACCACACAAGTCACATAGTATTGCTGGAGGAGGACGTGGTTGGGCTGCTCGAAGTTTCCTAGCTTGACGCTTGGCCTCTTCATGTGAGCGTCGATCCCTTTCAAACGTCTTTACAGTATCCGAGATGGTACGGCGCCAAGTTGAGCGGTCTTCAGCCAGTATGTCCCAGGTTTGTGAATCAAGACCTGTCAATTTCAGGGTCTGCTTAAATTGGTCCTTGTAGTGCCTCTTAGGACCACCATGAGGCCTGGTGCCATAGCATAACTCACCATATAACATTTGACGAGGTAATCTCACATCATCCATCCGATGGACATGACCAATCCATCTAAATTGGTGACCTATTATGGATGATTCTATGCTGTTGATTTTAGCCTTTTCCAGAACAGCAATATTGTTAATGCGGTCTTCCCATTTAATCCTCAGGATTGATTGATCGAAGCTTTTGTAGGTGGAAACGCTCAAGCTTCCTGAGATCACGTCGGTAAAGGGTCCACGTTTCACAGCCATACAACAATGTAGAAATGACTACTGCTTTGTACACCATAAGCTTTGTACTCCTGGACAGGTCTTTATTAATGAAGACCCGGTGCGCTAATCGTCAATATGCTGCATGGGCTGCACCAATTCTCTTATCCACATCCTGCTCACAGGTACAGCTCACAGAAATGGTACTGCCCAGGTACGAGAAGTGGTCTACCTGTTCTAATGGCAAATTTGAGATGGAGATATTGAACTGAGGAAGAGGTGTGCCTGGTGAAGGTTGTGCCAAGACTTTAGTCTTATTGACATTTATGGTAAGACCAAAGCGATCACATGCACTTTTGTAACAATTAACTGACTCTTTCAGCTCTTCTGGTGTGAGAGTTGGCGACGCAGCATCATCTGCACACAACATGTTAGTAACCTTAGTAACCTGAGTTTTCCTCAAGGAGAGGAGACGAGTTAGGTTGAAAAGCCCTCCATCAAAACGATACATGACCACCACACCTGGGATGTTTGTGGGTGAATCATAAAGCATTGCAGCCAAGTACAGCGCGAAAAGCGTTGGAGCCAGTACACATGAAAATGAAAATCCACAGCCTGCTTCCAGTCTCCGACCGGGTCAGGAATGGAATGAATGAAGCCCCAATCTAGCGGCGAGGATATTAACTGTGCCGGCTGCCGAGGCCTGACGCACTCCTCTGGGGCAATGATTAAATGAATGACAGATGAAATGAAATGATAGTGGAGAGTGTTGCTGGAATGAAATTTTGACAGGGAAAACCGGAGTACCCGGAGAAAAACCTGTCTGCCTCCGTTTTGTCCAGCACAGATCTCACATGGAGTGACCGGGATTTGAACCACGGATCCAGCGGTGAGAGGCCGGCGTGCTGCCGCCTAAGCCTCGGAGGCTTCGTTGGAGCCAGTACACATCCTTGTTTCAATCCATGGGTAATAGGAAATTCATCGGACATCTTATTCTGATGGCAAACCTGACCTGTCATGCCATTATGGAGAGCCTTGATTAGATCTACAAATCGCTGAGGACAACCAAACCGCTTCAGCACCGCCCACATGGCTGGTCTTGGAACCGAATCAAATGCCTTTTCCAAGTCATAAAAGACTAAGAAGAGTGGATTCTGTTGTTCTCTACATTTTTCTTGTAGCTGTCTCACACAGAAAATCAAGTCAATTGTGCTTCTGGAAGCTCTAAATCCACATTGTGACTCTGGGAGGATCTTCTCAGAGATAACATTGAGGCGGTTAAGTAGAATTCTTGCAAGAATCTTCCCCACAGTTGATAGCAGTGATATACCACGGTAGTTGCCACAAACACTGCGATCACCCTTTTTAAAGATAGTGACGATAGTGGCATTCTTTAGGTCTCCAGGTACCTTTCTTGATTCCCATATTCTGAGGATAAGGGTGAAAATCCTTGTTTTGAGGGAACGACCTCCGGCTTGAATTAGTTCCAGAGGGATGTTATCTGGGCCAGGTGCTTTTCTGGGTTTCAATTGGGTGAGAGCTGCACTGAAATCATGATAAGTAGGAGGTACTGCCAACCACAGTTGTTCAGGTTGTTGCGGCACATCACAAAGGAAGTCTTCAGCAGCTGCTGATGGACGATTTAGGAGATTGGAGAAGTGCTCCTTCCAGCGTTCCAAGATTTCTTGACTATCAGTAAAGGTAGTATAATTATCAGCGCTTTTCAGTGGAGAATATGTCACCTGCGATAGATCCTGTTTCCTCATTTTTAGCCTATTTTCATTAATGAAAAATAGGCGCTTTTGTCCGTGTGTGTGTGCCCCCAACCCCCTTATAACTTCTAAACCGCTGGAGCGATTTCAATAAAGCTCTGTAAGTTCATAGTACTATTTTGGCTGACCCTGACCGTGTCCTTCAAGTTTCATTGTGTCTCACCAATCTAAAATGGCGGCTGTGTGAAATATTTCACCGGTATTCTATATCTCCGAAACTGTTATTTATATCACGCTGAAATTTGGTACGGTGATAAAGGGTACTACTAGACGTTCGCCAATGTAACTTTCAATAACCTTTTAACTACAAAACGAACATGGTGGCCATGCGAAGTTGAAACATTTAAACAGATTTTTCTCGCGTTTTAACCATCCGAACGCAGTGAAACATGGTACAGCAAATTACTATGCAAATTGCAATAAACTGACATCTAATTTAGTTCAATTGTTTACATAACCTCAAGATGGCGCCTGTGCGAAATTTACTAATTAAGTTTTCATTTTTTGTGTTCTAATCATGCGATCGAAATCAACGTTTTAATAATGAACGTATGCAAAAAATCCTCATCTAATAGTAAATAACTCTATGACCTACATATATTAAACTCCAAAACGGCGACTATTCGAAATATTTAGACGGTTCTCAATATCTATTAATCTATGAGATTAATCAAACTGAAATTTTGTATGTGTATAGAGGCTATAATCATAAGTTCACCTATGGAACGTTCAATAACTTGGTGAGCACAAATCCTACATGGCGGTGACGCAAACTTCAAATATTCAAATTGACGTTTCTCGCGAATTAACCATCCGAGCACAGTGAAACTTGGTTCGGCATGCTTATATAAATTTTAATACACTGGCATCTAATTCATTTAATTTATTTTCATAACCACAAGATAACGGCTGAGCGAAATTTTAAATTCATTTTTTTATTTCTTGTGTCCTAATCATGGGATTGAAGTTGGAATAAAACACCTTCACAATAATCACATAACTCTAAGGCCTATTATAGAAAAATCCAACATGGCGCCCATCTAAAATATTTAGACGTTTCTCAATATGTATGGATCTATTATAGCAATCAAACTGAAAACTTGTATGTTGATAGACGCAATTTATGGAGGTCGAAGGGGTAGTATGTGGCCCTGTGGGATCACTTCCTGCTGGTGGAAGTGTACTAATAAAACATAGGAAATGCCATTTATTCCTACCAAGTCCGATACATGTAGGTCCATGTGATGGCCTCTGGGCAACAGGTACACTTTGTGTGCGCGGCTAAGTCATGTAAGGGCAAAAAGCGAGTTCCCGACGCTTAAAAATGGGGACCCACCAGCTAAGGGAGACAACCCTGAAAGGAAACATCGGCCCTCCAGGATTGCTGGGGTTTGGCGTTGGGCTAACAACCCAATCCGTAAAAAACTCTCGTTACGACGACCCCGTAAACGTTTATAAGAATTGAGAATTGGCTCATGGAATGTCTTAACTCTTTACCAAGCTACAAAACTAAAAAAGTTGTGCGATCAGCTCGATGAGTATCGATTAGATTTTACTGCTATTCAGGAAGTGAGATGGATTGGAGAAGGGGTGATAGTGAAAAAGAACCATATGGTTTTCTACAGCTGGCAAAAGAAGGAACATACGTTTGGTACTGGTTTTATTGTTAATAAGCAGGTGAAACATCTTAACATGGATTTTCGGGCAAAATCGCATAGACTGTGCAGACTCAGAATTAGAGGGAAGCTTTTCAATTATAGACTTATCTGTGTTCACGCTCCAATGGAAGAGAAGAGTGATGAAGATAAAGGTTCATTTTATGATGAATTAGATGAAATCTATAATGAATGCCCAAGAGCAGATTGTAAAATAAATTTTGGGGACATGAATGCGAAGATAGGAAAGGAAGACGAATAACCTTGGATTGGAAAATACAGCCTGCATGATACTTCTAATGATAATGGAATTAGACTCGTACATTTTGCCTCTTCAAGAAATATGGTAGTGGGAAGTACAACTTTCATTCACAAGGATATACATAAGATGACATGGAAATCTCCAGATGGATGCACTTTTAACCAAATTGACCACCTCCTAATAGATGCAAGACACTTCTCAAACTTAATGAATATTAGAAGTTATAGGGGGCCCAATATTGACTCCGACCACTACCTTGTGGTAGCAACCATTAGAAGTCGAATATCTAATGCGAGAAAAGGGCGTGGATCCAATGCAAGAAACTTTAATTGTGGGCGGCTGAAGGAGCCCGAAACCGCCTTGAGATATGTCAAACTAGTTAATAAGGCTCTGAGAGATGTGTCCAATAGTGAGAGTATTGATGAAATCAGGAAGAATCTTAAATACACACTTTTAAAAACTGAAAATGAAGTTTTAGGAAGGGAAAATAAAGTTAGGTATAACTATTGGTTTGATGAAGAGTGTGCACCAGCAACAACCTTAAAAAATGAAGCATAAAAGAGAATGAAACAGAGGAATCACACCCGAAAAGGGTTGAAGAGTACAGAACTTCCAGAAGACAAGAAAAGAGATTGCACAAGAAGAAAAAGAGACAGTGTGGGAGGGAGGAATTGGAAGAAATGGAACAGCTGAAGGGGATGAATGATGTGAGAGCTTTCTATCAGATGCTAAATAAGAGTCGTAAGAATTTCCAGCCTAGAACAAATTTGTGTAGAGATAAAGAGGGAATAATATTGGGCAGTGAGGAAGCAATACTAGAAAGATGGGCACAATATATTTATGAACTGCAGAATGAAAGTCCAGTTGACAACCAAGAAACCTTACCTCCTGTAAATACAAGTGAATCGGAAAAGGAAGTATCGGTACCTACTATTGAGGAAGTTGAGCTTGCCAAAAAAAAAAAAAAGAATAATAAAGCCCCTGGGATGGACCTGATACAATCAGAGCTTGTGAAAAATGCTGGAAATGAATTTACTAAACACTTTCCCAAATTTGTGGCTAATATACGGATAGTTGAAAAGATTCCTGATGAATGGAATGTAGGTATCATCTGCCCGATACATGAGAAAGGTGATATTATGTTGTGCTCTAACTATAGAGGGATTTGCCTATTATCCAATGCCTATAAAATATTCTCCAACATTCTCCTTGGCAGACTGGTACCATATGTGGAAAATGCAGTTGGTGACTATCAATGTGGATTTCGCCAAGGAAGAGCTACTACGGATCAGATTTCACAATCCGACAGATACTTGAAAAATGTAAAGAATATGGCAATTATACATACCATCTTTCCATTGATTTTAGGTCAGCTTATGACAGTATTGACAGAAATAATCTCTATGTAGCAATGGAAGAGCTAGAGATCCCTAAGAATCTGATCACTCTGGTGAAAGCTACCATGGACAATACTAGGAGTCAAATTAAGATACAGAACATGATATCAAATGCTGTAACGTCCAAGAAGGGAGTTCGGCAGGGAGTTTCATTATCATGCCTTTTGTTCAAGATAGCTTTGGAAAAGGTTATTAGAGATTCAGGAAAAAACACGAGAGGAACCATCTTATATAAATCTGTTCAAATTTTGGCATACCGGTACGCAGATGATATCGATATAATTGCAAGAACACCAAGAGCAATGAGAGAAGCTTTCATTTGCTTTGAGAAAGCAGCAAGAAATATGAATCTACAGATAAATGAAGAGAAAACTAAGTATATGCCAATAACCAAGAAAGAATACCCTAGTGGCTCCACATGCATAGAAATTGATTCGTATAAGTTTGATGTAGCAGACCTGGGAGATCAACAGTGGATCTCATATTTTCAGTGAGACAGCTCCAGGAACACCACTACGAATTTGGAGAGGATCTGTTGATGGCCTTCCTGGACATCGAAAAGGCCTATGATAGTGTGTGTAGGGAGAAGGTTTGGAAAGCAATGGAAAACATGGGAGTGGAAAAAGGGACTGCAGACAGAGTGAAGGAGATGTATTGTGGAAGTGTGAGTTGTGTGAAAGTTGGAGGGGAAAGAACAGACTGGTTCAGACAAATGTGTGGCCTGAAACAGGGTAGTGCACTGTCACCCCTTCTCTTTATTGTGGTTATGGACGAGGTAATGACATGGGTAACAGGAAAGATAGGAGAAGATAAGATGAAAGCAATGGTGTTTGTAGATGATCTCATGGTATGGCGAAACAAGGAGGAGGAAATTCAGGAGCATCTGAAGGCTTGGGAAGAAACAGTGGGAGAGTACGGATGGAAGTTCAACATCAGTAAAAGTGAGAGCGTGTTAACGACCAGGAAAAGGGACAGACCAATGAGTGGGATAACATTTGGAGGTGGACAGCTGAAGAAGGTGGAAAGTCTCTAGTAGGCTACTTGGGAAGTATAATGCAGGAAAATGGGAGAAATGACAAAGAGATTGCGGAACGTGGCAGACAGGCAGAAGCATTTCTGAGAAGCATTAGGAGCTTAGTGTGGAATAAAGATGTCCCACAAAAAAGCAAGGAAGTGTTATACAGAAGCTACTATATCCTAATACTGACCTATGCATCAGAAACGTGGATAATGAAGAAAAGAGGCATAAGCAGAATACAGGCAAGTGAAATTAAGTTCCTACGAAGTAGGATCGGAGTAACAAGAAGAGACAGGGTGAGGAATGAAAAGGTCAGGGAAATAGTGAAAGAGGAGCCCTTGAAGGGTAGGATTGAGACTTCAAGACGGAGGTGGTATGGACACTTAAAGAGAATGGAAGATAAGAAGATTCCCAAGAGGATACATGAGATGCAGATGCAGAAGAAACGACCAAGGGGAATACCAAGAGATAGATGGCTGAAAGAAGTGGAGGAATGTGTCAAGAAGAGAGGCGAGGACTGGACTAGAGTGACAGCGGAGAGGTAGTGGGAAGAAAGGACTAAGTGGCGAGGCTTATGTTCCAAACAGACCCAGCATGGGGCTGGAAACTGTACAAGATGATGATGATGATGATGAAGTTTGATAGTGTGCGTTACTGTACCTATCTTGGATCAGAAGTTAATTCCAAGAACAATGTTAGCTCTGAAATCCAGAAGCGTACACTGTCTGCTAACAAGTGTTATCATGGCCTCAGAAAGCATCTGAAGTCCAAGCTGTTGTTCAGGAAAACTAAAGTCCTAATGTATAAAATTTTAGTAAGGCCTGTATTAACATAAGGTGCTGAGACCAGGACACACTCAAAATCTAATGAAAGACAACTTGGTACATTGGAAAGAAAGATTTTGAGGCATCTTTTTGGGCTAGTGAAGGAAAACGGTGCAGTGAGAAGAAGATATAACCATGAACTCTATGATTTATATAAAGAACCAGATATTGTAAAATGTATAAAGATCAGAAGGTTGGAGTGGGCAGGACATGTGATGCGAGCTAATGGCAGAATGATAAAGAGGATATTGAATGCAATGCCAGAAGGAACCAGGAAAGTCGGAAGACCAAAGCTAAGGTGGGAAGATGGAGTGAGAGAGGATCTAAAGGCAATTGGAATCAAGAATTGGAGGAGCTCAGCACTAAACAGGAAAGAATGGGAAAAACTTCTTCAGAAGGCCAAGGTCCACAGAGGGCTGTCGTGCCAGTGATGGTGATGAGAGGCAATTAATATAAGTAGGATTTATGAAAATAGGCTTTTTAGTTCTTCATGGAAGTACTTTGTTTAAGTTCCTTTGTAAATACATCAAGAGAACCCAGAACTTTGCTGGTTGTGTTTCGATCATTTTATCTGGTGCTAGAGAAGAGCTGAACTACGGAGACAATTTTCATATGAGCTGAGAAGAAAATAAGAGTTTTCACCAACTCATGACCCCAATTAGAGAAATATTAACGATATCGCTTTCATCCTCGTATTGGAAGCCATTTTTCAGCGTTGCCTAAGTAATCGAACATTTAAAGTTCTTCAGTCGGTCATTACGATTGTACCCAATTGTAATAGGTGGTTCCCTAATTCTGAAAATAATTTAGATAAGATTAATGAACACACTTGGATAACCAGTTACGATCGTCATGCGATCATCGTCATATCCTTTACACTTAGGCTATTAAATCTATGGGTTAAATATTTACAATATACAGGGTGTGACTAAATATGTGGGAAAGCTCCGGGGATTCGATTGAGGACCGGACAACAAGCAAAACATGACCTGTAAACATAAGGTGTATTTGCTTTCGTTTCCCTGCTACAAGCAAAGTTTGTGGTGAACATAATACAGACCGCTTCACTATGCAGGTTGGTCATTTGTGTTGATGAAGTGTACTTTACTACTTACAATTCTCTACAGATGATGCTCAACATGGCTACCACGAGCTGTCATGCAGGCGTCTATGCGCCGCATCATTGACTGTCTCACACGCTCCCATATTCCCGGCGTCTGTCGTAACGGCTGACATCCTTGCTCTATTCACTGACGAAAAATGTCCACGTGATGAATCGGTGTGGCAAACACAATGGCCTTTAAATGACCCCATAAGTAGAAGTCTAATGAGTTGAGTTCGGGAGAACGTGCAGGCCACGGTGTCGGTCCCTGATGCCCTATCCGTTTGTTTGGGAATCGCTGATGTAAAATTGCTCTAGCAGCAAGAGCAAAATGAGGCGGTGTTCCATCATGCATGAACCACATGCGTGCCGCTGTCTGTGTTATGCACACTACAAACACTGCTTGTAACACGGCAACGAACGCACATACACGATATGTTTACTGGACATGTTTTTCTTGTAGTCAGGTCCTCTATCGAATTCCTGAGCTTTCCCACATATCTAGTTACACCCTGTATACACTTATTTAGTTGCAGTAGTAATTAAACCAGCACAACTTGTCATTATATAGCCTATGTGGTTCTTTTGATGTGTAACATCTTTCCACTCGGTTGCTGGATATTTTTGTGGGAGTGATTTTGAAAAATGGGACGGAAGTGGATCGGAACGATCGAGCTGGCAGTGGTGGATCGAACGGAAGTGTAAGACGCCACCAACTCGATCGATCCAGCTGGCAGTGGTAAGAGAAACATTGAGCGCGCGGTGTCGGAAATTGGTACCATGACGTACTCTCGGCCATGTGGAATGTATATGACATACTGAACTGTAAACGCTCATGCAAACTCTAATGTCAAGTGATTGAAACAAAGAACATGGTACATGTTCGAAGTGTTCGTATCAGTATTTAAATTGTAAAATGTCGTAATATCAAACATTGTAAGTAGTCGGCATTGCCGGTATTATGTTTCTGCACAATGGCTATTAAAATATTAACCTACATAACGGTAATGCAGTCATCAATATAATATAATCGTTGTCGTTATACGAGAATTGAGCAAGCCTTCATGAACTGTTACTGAATACATTTTCTTTACTCACAAGAGGGCCTATTAATAAGGCATTTTAAAGTCAATTTCACGCAGGAACATTATCGAAACAAGCAAAATATAAATGAATCTTAATTCCGTAATGTATTATTGGAACGTAGAAATAAGTCACCATCTTGTGCACAACATTTGCGTAGTCGAAATAGCCGTGGAGTTAGCGCCTGTGACTGTGAATCTAGAGATCTCGGGTTAGAATCCCGGACGGGGTAGATATTTTTGCTACCAGATTATCATTTTAAACGATATTTATCATATCAATATGACTCATTTTAACAGAATCCATATGGAATTACGTGTTGGTCTGTGAATCAAGAGGACCTGCTTATAAGGAATTTAAGGTTATGAGCGGTGTCGCGTCTATTGATCTAGCTGATCCATATCGCATTCTTTATTTAGGCTAGTGCTGGTGGAAGCTACAAATCATCTAATAAAATGAGTTCCCTATTATAAACTACAATATCTGTTAAACACTCCCTTTTACAATAGATTAATATTTGTGCCAATAATAGTATTAAATACCGGTGTATCAACAATTTCACGCGAGGTTTCTTCTATGTCAGATGTTACACATCATATGCGACTACTGTAAGGCTCGTATTATTATTATTATTATTATTGTGGAGATACGGATAGTGCTGATTGACCTTCAGGTTTGCTTTGTTAGTGTGATTATGTGGTTGTTGTTAAAATAGGTCAGGTGGATTGTGCACTTAGCTGTTAGAACGATGTGTGGTCTGTTTATGGAGCTGCCTCTTCCCGCTGCCTGCGCTGAAGTGACTTATATGTTATACCAGATTCCCACCTAATGAAAATGAAAATCCACAGCCTGCATCCAGTCGATCGACCGGATCAGGGAATGGAATGAAAGAAGCCCCCATCTAGCGGCGAGGATATGAACTTTGCTTGCTGCCGAAGCCTGTCACACTCCCCTGAGGCAATGCTTATATAATGACAGATGAACTGAAACGATAGTGGAGAGTGTTGCCGGGATGATATTGTGACAGGGAATACCAGAGTACCCGGAGAAATCCTGTCTGCCTCCGCCTTGTCCAGCAAAAATCTCAGATGGAGTGACCGGTATTTGAACCACGGATCCAGTGATGAGAGGCCGGCGTGTTGGCGCCTAAGCCATGGAGGCTTCGATTCCCACCAAATACGTAATGATGATGATGATGATAATTGTTGTTTTAAGGGGCCTAACATCTAGGTTATCGTCCCCTGATGGTTTGGGTGATCGTGAAGATGAAAATGAAAAGCGAACTTAAAACTAAAACTAACTACTAACCTACATACTAGAAGAAGAAATGGAAAACTAAAGGAGAATAAGGCAAATAAAAGGACAGAAGGAAAAGAAATGCCCTCAACCCTCGGAGAAGGCGGATTGAGGGACTTGGAAGGAAGGAGAGCCATGAAAGGCATATAGGAAAGTGAAAGAGGAGAGGGTCCGCCCCAAAGGTAAGGGACAAAAGGGGAAAACGGACCCAGCTCAGGAATCCCTCGGGGTCGCCAACTCCCGAACTCACCAGCCGTGAGCCCCTGAGGGTGTAGCATTAACTAGGGTGCACCAGAAGTGGTGGGGCTACATACACCCTGCCTCCTTAAGGGCCTAGAGCACAAGGCAGGAGGTAAAAGGTAGAGAAAAAGAAGGCTGACCCCTCGCAGGAGGGGGGTATCAGAAAAGATGAGACAAGGGCCAATTAAGGCGGGAAAGGAAGAGACTCCCTAGGCCTCGGATACCCTAATACCGTCGGGGTCAGAAGAGAACAAGAGTTGACCAAGTGAGGTCGACAGGAAAGAAGACAGAGAGGAGCCCGGCACAAGTAAGTGGAAGCAATGCCGGACTCAGCTGGGGCCCCGTGGTCGCCAACCCACACCAAATACGTAATCTAATTAATAATGATGTTATTGGTGTAACGTCCCTTTTAACTACTGCGGATCTTTAGAGACGCCGGGGTGCCGGAAATTTGCCCCGAAGAGTATCTGTAACGTGCCAGTAAATCTACTAACACGGCTCCCTCGCATTTGTGCACCCTTAAATGCCAACTGGCTGCGCCAGGATTCAATCCTGCATCCTTGGGAACAGCAGGCGAGAACGTTACTGCTGAGCCACGCCACCACTCAAATAGAAAATCTACGATCTTCATGAGTGACGTAAACGACACATTCGTCAGTAAACAGCACCTTATGTCAACACAGTTCAAAACACAACAATATTGCACTCTTACTGGTGCCACAACTCCCACTGAAATCCGAACTCTCATTTGGTATGGCGCACTGTCTGTAGACTGGGCTACAGACAGCTGTCAGCATGTTCACACACAACTTAAGGGTCGGCCTTTCAGCTTGCATGGGGTAAGCCACGACAGCGATACAGTGACACTACGTGCAGTGGTGATGCAAAACCTCGTTTCGATGTGTTTATTAAAAGATTCGAGATTACCTCATGGTGCAGTGACTGAGGTCCGGGTTGATTCCCGGTTCTGTCAAAGAATTAATTTATGACTGAGGACTGGAACGTGGTACACTCAGCCTCGTGAGACAGAAATGAGAATATATGGGTTCGATTCTCAGCTCTGCCATCCTAGTAGTGCTTTTCCGTAGTTTCTTCCTCTTCTACATCAGGCAAATGCCGGGATGGTACCTTAACGTAAAGCTATGGCTGCCTCCTTCGCAATCCTCACATGAATTACAATTACACGCACTATTACAGCCATCACAACAACAAAGGGCATCAGACAAATTTCACACACACCCAAGTACACTGGGTTACCTGACCATGATACCGTAAAGTCCCAAAAATGAATTAACAACAACACAAGCACACGCAATTTATTATGTGAACTACAATAATGTTGCTGTCATATGCAGTGTCTCGATCTGTTTTGCGAAGTGAAGAATCTCTTACTTGTCAACGTTTCGCCATCGCTCCATTAATCTAAGTCAGGGCCATCCAGACAGCGCTCCGGCCGCGCTCGAAGCCAGTGCTCTGGGTGCTTTGGTGGAAGATAGTTTCGGAAGTAGCTTGGCTGGCTGAGCAGTCGATCCATCAGTCGCTAGTCTAGTCCAATGCGCTTTGTTGACAGCGTGTAGGAAAATCAGTTTCACAGTGGTCATGACTGAACATCAAGCAAAAAGAGTCGTGAAGCAACAGCCTTTAAAGCAGAAAGGGAAATTTTATTATTCTGGACAGCTTGTAAATGTTATGAATGCCAAATGTTTAGTGTGCCACAGGGGTCTAATGTGTTAAATAGAACAGAATTTGTTGTTGAATTTTCCTCCCTAATATGTTCTCATTTCCGTTTGGAATAAATCACAATATTCTTTACTTAACACTTGCGTTCGTTACCAGCACATTCCATACATCGGAGTACCATTCGATTTGTACATGCGGTATATTTGTTATGGCAAAAAAGACCTATTAATATGATGTCAACAAACCTACAAAGGCTGTCGGCCGCCCGACTGTACGTACGTATCTACAAAGGTTGGAACTTAAGTAGTGGCAACTATTTATTATCAAGAGGTACAAAAGTGGTACATGTTAGCAACCTTTACAGTCCTTCAAAGTAGTCACCAGCGTGGTGTAGAGCCCATTGCCAGCGATGTAGAAGTCGTAGTACACCTTTCGCCGAGCCCGTTCTGTCGATGGAGTGCATGGAGCAGTCAACAGCCTGTCGTATCTCTGCAACAGTCCGGAAGCGAGTGCCACGAAGTGGATCATTCATCTTAGGGATTAAATCGTAGTCACAAGGACTTAAGTCAGGGGAGTCTGGTGGATGGTACAGTACTTCCCAGCCCCATTAACCGAACAAATCTGCCACAGCTCGCGCTGTATGCGCCCGAGCATTGTCGTACAACATGATGGGTGGTTGCCGCAGCCTCCCCGGACGCCTCTTGCAGACCCTGATGACACTGGCGTGCTGTACGACCTCGGGCACATTCAATCTTGATCCAACTCCGTTGGTCCTGTTAGGAAAACATGGCGATTACGTTCTGTTAGACCGCTAGCTCACAAGTGACGGTATTCCTCCCGAGTGTGCGCACGCAGGTGCTGTGGAAGAGAGAGTCCACTTGCTCAGAGGTAAGGTAGGTTAGTCACCATCGCGTGCTCTCCGGGACAATAGGCAATTCCGGTGAATAGCGTCTCCACCGACGTGTTGCCATTACTTATGTTCCAACCTTCGTATTCAGTGTGGTCCGAAAGTGGTGGTAGGGGAAGGAGTGCTAGTCTGACTGCCCAGTGCTCCCTGAGCGCAATGACTGGATGGCCCTGGTGTAAAGTCATGCCTGAAGGCCAGACAGAGAAACTCTTGCTGGCTGTGGCAGGCTGTCGCTGTAGCCGGAGCAACATCCACTCCGGCCACGAAAGTACACGAATTAAAATTACAATACAATAACGTTAACAGCTAGTTTGAGCCAGCTGAATAGCACAACTGAACGTACTAATTTAGCCATTTAAATTGCTGTTACCAAACTGTGCGTCGAACTTTGCGTCCCATTGTCCATCGTCACAGCCGCAAGCATTTACAGATCACCATGATGTGAAGTGGGTTGGGTTAGATACTTCCAACGGCCACCCTAATAGAGATATTTTCATTAAGTGCCCTGTGCATTGTCATTCCCTCTTTGTGGCTTTAGTTTGTGAAAATGGGATAATATTACATAGCTTAAAACCCCCAACAGCTCAAGTAATAATTAGGTGGAATATTTTGTAAATCCCCCATAATGGCTTGTATTAGGGACCACTATAAGCCACTTTTGAAACAAGCTGGTATCTATCCACCATGCTTTAATCAGAGCTAAGCCATGCAGTGGCCAGCTGTTGGCAGGGATTTCGAAGTTGACCCTTCCATGAGAGTGAGCGGATAGGGGGGTGGGGGAGGGGGAGGGAAAGAAATGGAGCAGAGTCGAGAGGAGGGAACAGGGAGTGAGTGAGAGAACGGAAGGAGGGCACTTTGTGAAGTAGCCAGCGGAGTCACAGCCATTTCACTCGGACGCCACTCGAATACGCAAATACGCACATTTAATATATTATACTCGCGTCAAAGCGGCTATGGACGACAGTTAATTCAAAACACCATATAAATGTCAGATATAAGGTGCTGAGAATTTTAAAATAGTTAAATTACATTGTGGAGAGCCTCCGTGGCTTTGGCGGCAGCACGCCGGCCTCTCACCGCTGGGTCCATGATTCAAATCCCATTCACTCCATGAGAGATTTGTGCTGGACAAAGCGGAGGCAGACAGGTTTTTATCCGGGTACTCCCGTTTTCCCTGTCGCAATTTCATTCCAGCAACACTCTCCACTATCATTTCATTTCATCTGTCATTCGTTTAATCATTGCCCCAGGGGAGTGCGACAGGTCGGCAGCCGGCACAGTTCATATCCTCGCCGCTAGATGGGGGCTTCATTCATTCCATTCCCTGACCCGGTCGGTCGACTGGAAGCAGGCTGTGGATTTTCATTTTTCAAGTTACTCTGCAGATATGACCTCGTTAAATTGGCTCATAAATGCGTTCATTCGTTGTTGTTTTTTTCAGGGGCAGATGACCTCGTAGTTCCACCCCATAAAACAACAATAACTAACATAACCAACTCGTTGTGATTTTACGTAGTGGCTAGAAATATGTTGACTGTACATCATTAACATGCTTTATTTCGAGCCTCATTATTATAACAACGAACATTGCGGTTGGGTATAGTCAGGGTAAACATGAGGGACCTCAAGCCCTCCTCGCCTTTACATTCTGAATTAGGCAACCTATATGTCTTACCAGTTGTACGGGTGGTATCCACACTGCGGCTGTGGCGCGAGCTTCAAGAGGTCTCAGAAGCCTTTGTCCGAGTTTTCGCTAGAACAACAATTTGAGTAATATACTTCTGTTATGTGATTCGGGTCAGAAATACGAAGGTCCCAGATTCGAGTGCTGGTCACGTCAGACATTTCAACTTTCTTTTTAAATTTTATGGCTTGTACTTTTTGTAAACAGCATGACCTAATAGATGAAAATCCACACGATAAAATACTAGTTTCATTCATTCATTCATTCATTCATTCATTCATTCATCCATTTAATCATTAATTAATTAATTAATTAATTAATTAATTAATTAATTCATTCATTCATCCATTTCAGGGGCGGCTCCTGATTAATTGTTAGGGTGGGCCAGATGATACTCTAGTTGTTTCATATTAAATATTGTTTTCTATTTGGCATTCATTGTTGCCAATATTGCCATTATCATCATTCCAAACAACACAAATTTGAAACAAGTTTTAATAAATAGTTGATGCATTAAAAACTGTACTCACATGGCTCTTTATTTATAAATATATTCTCTCCTGTGCTTGGGTGAAGCAAATTTATCTATCAACTTGTTTGATGAGGTCATAACTTTGTGTTCAGAGCTATAGAAGAAAATAGATTTGTTAATAAAAATTCTACTTTCATTTTCCTATGTCTCATACAATCGACATATTAAATAACTACGAACCGTGCCACAAAAGTTAAAAACACATTTATACAGTAGAAATTAACTTCAGACAACTGAAAATGTATAAATATAGTTTTGTCTAATGTCAGAAAGCTGCGAACAATGGCTGAATACCTGTTTAAGGGTGTGAGGTGGGGTGGACCCTTCTCCCGTAGAGACAGAAGCGGGAAGTGAAATGAAGAGATCTTCTATTTCGCATCAAAGCAACGCTTTGGGCCCAATCTGCTGGCCCTTGAAGAGAGAGAAAATTCCCTTCACAGCACTGAAGAATTCGCGTGCAACACAGTGCTATGTCCACTGTTTCCTCACCTGGCCCATGAAGCCATATACTTTACATGGGACTTTCTGTGGACTGGCCCTAGCTATGACGATACATCGTACGAGACTGTAAGGATCTTAACATAGGGATGAGTTATTTATAATGAATTCTCTTTAGAGATTCTAGAAGGGTAAATCACCGATTTTAAGTTGAGTATCTGCAATATAAAGTAATTTAAAAAAAACATTAATTAAACAAATTCTTTGCAATGCTGCCTAACGGCCTTGAGTGGGCAGGGCCCATTCAGCCCTTAATGACGCAGCGTCTCTGATCCATTTAATCATTCATTCATCCATACATTTATTCGTTCATCCATTTCATCATCATCTTGTACATTTTCCAGCCCCAGGCTGGGTCTGTTTGGAACATAAGCCTCGCCACTTGGTCCTTTCTTCCCACCACCTCTCCGCTGTCACTCTGGTCCAGTCCTCGCCTCTCTTCTTGACACATTCCTCCACTCCTTTCAGCCATCTATCTCTTGGTCTTCCCCTTGGTCGTTTCTTCTGCATCTGCATCTCATGTATCCTCTTGGGAATCCTCTTCTCATCCATTCTCTTTAAGTGTCCATACCACCTCAGTGTTGATGTCTCAATCCTACCTTGCAAAGGCTCCTCTTTCACCATTTCCCTGACCTTTTCATACCTCAACCTGTCTCTTCTTGTTACTCCGATCCTACTTCGCAGGAACTTCATTTCACCTGCCTGTATTCTGCTTATGTCTCTTTTCTTCATTGCCCACGTTTCTGAAGCATAGGTCAGTATCGGGATATAGTAGCTTCTGTGTAACACTTCCTTGCTTTTTTGTGGGACATCTTTATTCCACACTAAGCTCCTAATGCTTCTCAGAAATGCTTCTGCCTGTCTGCCACGTTCCGTAATCTCTTTGTCATTTCTCCCATTTTCCTCCACTATACTTCCCAAGTACTTGAGACTTTCCACCTTCTTCAGCTGTCCACCTCCAAGTGTTATCCCACTCATTGGTCTGTCCTTTTCCTGGTCGTTAACAGGATCTCACATTTACTGATGTTGAACTTCCATCCGTACTCTCCCACTGTTTCTTCCCAAGCCTTCAGTTGCTCCTGAATTTCCTCCTCCTTGTTTCCCCAGACCATGAGGTCATCTGCAAACACCATTGCTTTCATCTTATCTTCTCCTATATTTCCTGCTACCCGTGTCATTACTTCGTCCATAACCACAATAAAGAGAAGGGGTGACAGCGCACTACCCTGTTTCAGACCACTCATTTGTCTGAACCAGTCTGTACTTTCCCCTCCAACTTTCACACAACTCACACTTCCACAATACATCTCCTTCACTCTGCCTACAGTCCCTTTTTCCACTCCCATGTTTTCCATTGGTTTCCAAACCTTCTCCCTACACACACTATCATAGGCCTTTTCGATGTCCAGGAAGGCCATCCACAGATCCTCTCCAAATTCGTAGTGGTGTTCCTGGAGCTGTCTCACTGAAAATATGAGATCCACTGTTGATCTCCCAGGTCTGAATCCATACTGCTCCTCTCTCAATTTTCTCTCCACTTTGGCTCGTATTCTACTTTCTAATATCTTTTCATATATCTTGGCACAGTGAGATATGAGTGTGACTCCCCTGTAATGTCTGCACTCCTTTCTGCTTCCTTTCTTATATATTGGGACAATTAATCCTTTCTTCCAATCTTCTGGGGTATTTTTCTCCTTCCATATCACCCTCATCACACGGTACAGCCACTGTTTCCCAACCTCCCCTGCTGCCTTCACCATTTCAACACTCACTTCATCCACACCCGGTGCCCTTCCTCCTTTCATCTTGTCTATAGCCATCTCCAGTTCTCTCCAAGTCAGGTCCTTTTCCATTCCTGTGTTGTCTTCTCCATCTTCCAATGCATTGTCTTCCTCCCTATGACCATTTGGATTCAGCAAATCCTCAAAGTACTATTTCCACACTGTCTTGAGTGTCTCTTTGTTGTGTACCTTATTTCCGTTTTTGTCCATCATTACCACATCCTCTCGAAGACCTCTTCTCTTACTTTTGACCATCCCATAAAGTACTTTCTTATTTCCTCCGCTGTCTTCCTCCATCATCTCTGTCCACTTTACCATCCACTTCTTCCTCTCCTGTCTGGCTGCGTGGCTCAGGGGTAACGTTCTCGCTTGCTGAGCCCAAGGTTGCAGGTTCGAAACCTGGCGCAGTCAGCTGGCATTTGAGGGTGCGCAAATGCGAAGGAGCCGTGTCAGTACATTTACTGGCACGTTAAAGATCCCCTTCGGGGCAAAATTCCGGCACCCCGGCGTCTCTAAAAGCCAGGGTAGTTAAAAGGGACGTAAAACCAGTAACATTATTATCTTCCTGTCCTCTGCGACAATCTTGTTTGCTTCTTTCTTCTTTATCTTATAATCTTCCCTTGCCAGATCAGTTCTTTCCTGGAACCACACTCTGAAAGCCTTGTTCTTCCTTCCCACAGCTTCTTTTACTCTCTCATTCCACCATGGTGTCTCTTTACACCGCTTTCTGTTGCTTGTTCTTCCACATACTGCCACTGCAGCTTCTCCATTGTGTTTTTGAATTGCTTCCATTCCTCTTCCCCTGTTTTAGGATTGTCTGTTGGCATCCTTTCCCTTATTATCTTCTGGAATTCTTCCTTGACTTCCTTTTCCTTGAGTTTCCATACTTTGATTCTC
This sequence comes from Meconema thalassinum, assembly GCA_946902985.2. Taxonomy (NCBI): domain Eukaryota; kingdom Metazoa; phylum Arthropoda; class Insecta; order Orthoptera; family Tettigoniidae; genus Meconema; species Meconema thalassinum. Next base: position 1,386,420,668 of record OX336389.2, read on the forward strand.
CTTTCCTGGTACTCTGTCCTCTTGCTATCCTTAACAACTCCCAGGTTCATTACAAGTATTCTGTGGTCGCTATCTAAGGCCTCTGATGGTATTACCTATATATCTCTGACACTTCTCTTCATTTCCCAGTCGTACAGCATGCAATCTACCAAAGATTTCTTTGTTAAATCACTGCTGTACCACGTTACCTTGTGGCTTTCTTTCTTCCGGAACCACGAGTTGCCTACCACTAAACCGCTTCTCATGCAAAAATCCAGCAACTTTCTCCCTTCTTCATTCCGGCTACCCCATCCATCATCCATTTATTCATTATCAATTTATTGAGCTTAGCAAGTGGTGAGGAAAAACGAAGTGGAGTGCTGAAGAGTCAGAGGACAGTCCTGCTCCAAGGACACGAGCTTGTGACGTCACAGTAAGAGACTTGTGCCACAAGCTGAGAGCCTCCTTTCCTTTTGACTGCTCTGTAGCTGTGTATTGAATTTGGTAGGATAACCTGTGTTGTTGTGGTATCAGTTGTAGTGTGTGTATTTCAGGAGCACTGCATGTGGAGCAAGGTTGAAATAGAACCAGGGTGTCCCACTAAAATGTTGCGCTTCATAGTCTCAAACGGACGGAACGGCATGGATCCTATATTCTGGTTCATAGTTCTCCAGGTGGCACTGTTACTTATTACAGTTTACCAAAAAAAAATATTCACCGAACACCACAAAAATGTTCATCCCGTTTTATGGTGCCACATGCAGGCGTCGACACTTTTAACTACCATATGGCTAGCGATGCTAAATTTAGGTAGCATATTGGATTGTAACCAGTTTATTAGCGACCTGGGGCCACATAAAGTCAGCAGCTTAACGTTTTGTAATAAATTGTTGACTATACGGGGCTGCGTTATATCGCCCGGTTAACACGCTCCTCAGCATCAAATATCAGCGAGAAAGTGGGCAAGTTAGCGGCCGATCGAAGCCATTAGTGCCCCCCACCCCCACCCCCACCCCCGCTATTAACTTCTCCTCGTCACTGATTCTCTATAGTGCTTTGTGGTCGCACGTGCGCTGGCTAAAAGCTCAGCATGAGACAGACATGCTGTAATCGTATTCACAGACCTGAAGAACATACTTTTGAAGGGAACGGACTCAAAGGTACAGGTAGTCTACATTAATACATTCAGCGTTAACTTTTACACAGATGGTTTCTGTATACCATTGTCTTGTTGTTGTTTGAATCTTCAGTCTTGACTGGTTAAATGCAGCCTTTCATCTCTCCCTGTCCTGAGCTAATCATTGTATCTCTACATAACTACCACATCCTTCTCCCGAGACAATCAGTTTAATATATTCTAACTTTGGTCTACACCTACAGTTCTTATGCTCGACCATCCCTTCGATAACTAAATTTGTAATTCCTGGATGTCTTAGTACGTGTCCTACTAACCTATCTCTTCTCTTCATTAGCAGGTGCCAGAAGCATCTCCTCTCTCCCACTCGTCTTAATACCTCTTCATTTGTAACTCTGTCTACCCATCTGATCTTCATCATTCTCCGGTAACACCACATTTCAAATGCCTCTATTCTTCTCTTCTCTGTTGCGCCAACAGTCCAGGTTTCACTTCCATAGAGTTCCACGCTCCAGTCAAAGGCTTTGAAACTGTCTTTCTAGCACCTATCTCTATATTTTATATCAAAAGGTTTCTTTTATGAGGACATTCCTTCCTTACCTAAGCCAACGTACTTTTTATGTCTTCTTTGCTTCGTCCATCACTAGTTATTTTCTTCTTAAGTAGCAGAAGCCTCCTCCTTCCTTTAGCTTTTCACCTGCCAATTTGGCTGCATTCCATTTTTTGTTTTGTTTTACATTTAATGAATTTCATCATGAATTATTTCCTCAAGACGGAGTCCATACCATTTACAAACGTGATAAGTTGAAGCCTTTCTGAATACCAGCTTCTCTCTCATGTCCATCAGCTCGAATAACTGCCGTCTGGTTTTTGTATGGATTAAGATCACCCTCCTATCCCTGTACTTTACTTCAATCCTTTTCAAAATGTCAAACAACTTACTCGAATGAACGTTATCAATAGCCATTGTCTTAGGCCGGTATTACACTATCAATGAAATTTGTCAAAGATCTTTGATAAAAGATATGACAGTGTAATGGGGAAATCTTTTAAAAAAGGTGGTTTTATAAAATTTCTTTTATAAAATGTATGAGCATCATGCCATCTTTGATAAAAGATTCAAACCAAAATGGTGGATCGTAACAGCTGGAATATAACCACAACAAAGATGCTCATATCAGTGTGTGAAATGTATGAAATGTTATAAAATGTTACATAATGGATGGTGTACAACGTAAAACATAAATAACAGATAGAAAGTGTAGGTAAAATAGCCGAGACTATAAGCGCTGCACATAAAGGGGCGCACATTTCAGGACATAAAGAGGAATTAAATAGCGAAATAGGCTGAAATAAGCCGTGAATTGTACTGTATTTTATGTTGCAATATTTATATTATAATTCGTTAAGTGCACTTATGGTATTACAAGCGAGTGTAAGCACTTTATCTTTAACAGTATGTAATACATGTAACCAACCACTATAAGCACGTGTCTAGTTGGCCGAATGAGTAGATCGCTCGACTCCGGAACGAAAGGTCTAGGGATTGAATCCTACCTAAGGCATACTTTTTTACTTGGTATGTTTCAATTTTCATTTCTCGGGCAGTGGTTGTTTTGAACGTCACCATCATTTATTTCATCATAATTATTGATAATTAAATATTAATGTAATTTTTCAAGTCGTACTGCAGCTCGTTCACCAAGATTTTTCTCGTATAAATAATTAGTTATCTTTCTTGTCATGTGGGTGCCCATGGTTTAACCCATAGACGTTTAGTTTATATTTCTGTTTATTTTACATACCGATATTGCCACTGCGGAAATTCAACTACCCTAAAAAAGTCAAGTGAACAAGTCCTTCAACCATTTTACTGAACTATGATAAAATATTTGATGTAGTGTAATGGTGTGATTATTGCTTTGTATAACTTTCATAAAAATTCGGTTTTATAATATATTTTATAAAATTTATTTGACAAACTTCTTTGATAGAGTAATACCGACCTTATGCATACAGAAATCGATTGTCTAGAACTCGTGGACAACCCTTGTTCATAGTTCATAATAAGTGCTTTGGTAGGCAGATCTGGTCCCTGGTAAATGTGGTATGGCATTTCAGTTCTTCTAAGCTATTAGACGGTATTTTCTCCTTTCAATTTAGACAAGTTTCCATCCTATGTTAATAATTGTTATGTTGTATTATAACAATATTTGAATATATAAACAATAACTTATATTGTGGTGTTTGAAGCCATATTTTCAGTGTTGCCTTAGTAAACAAGAGTTTAGTGCTTTTCAGTCGGTCAACACGAATGTACCCAAAAGAGATGGGTTATGCCCTAATCCTGAAATAAATTCCATGAGATTAATAAAACACTAGGATGACCAGTTTCGATCGTCAAGCGATCATCATCAGATCCATTACACTTAGGCTACAAAATCTATGTTTGAAATACAGGTGGAAATATTTACAATATGTACAATTATTTAGTTGCAGTATTGGTACTGCAACTGTCAGTGTATGCTAAATGCAGTATATATGTTAGGTGAAATGCTAAATGGTGATAGCTATCCGTAGATTGTACTTTCGAGAGATTATATGGTTGTAAACTATGGTTAAACTATAAAATTTTAGGCTAACTACTTATCTGATTGTCTTCCGTACAACAGCTACTCACAGTTTTCGTGCTCACTGGAACTCACTGTGCGGTCGACTGCGGTGGTTATCTTAACGATTGGTTTTTCCCTGCTTTCTCCCCCCTGCCCCTACGTGCTGTGGGGAGTGATAGCGATGTGTTTATGTGAGGTGTTGCCAACCTAGATAAGATGTATGTTATTGAATGAGGTGGGTCTACAACTATTAAAGACCGTGGATTAGCCCTCGCCACGCGTGGAGCATAACCCATTCGAACTAAGCGTTGACGGTCTTATGAGGACGTCCCGGCACCTTTAATACTGCCGCGAATATGGGCCTTGGTTTATTGCAGAAGAAAAGTACATCGTACACCTGATCCAGATAACATTTACCTATTAAAAACCCCTAATTTCCCCCCTTTTTTATCTAGCTTGACTGTGTCGCTAAATTGTGTTTTGTTTCCGACAGGGTGTGTTTTTTAGTAGCGTGAAGATGGGTGAGCTCTCCATGAACGTGTGTTCATTTAGATTGTTGGGATTGTTTCGTTTGGCTAGGTGTATCTCGATTGCTTCCTTTATGTCAAGAGCTCTGCCTTTCGATTCGTGATGGATTATTTTAAGGTCCGACTCTATGTTGGTAAAGCTGTGCCCTGCGTCACACATATGTTCGCACACGGCTGAATGTGTTCCGTATCTTATCGCATTCCTATGTTCATTATAACGTGTGTCTACTCGCCTTCCACTCTGCCCGATGTAATTAGCTTGACAATCGGTGTCTTGGCACGTTATAGAATATACCCCTGACCTTGAATACGGGTCACGTTTATTTAGATTACTATTTAGGAGGTGCCTAGCGGTTGTGTTTTTCGTCGTGAAAGCTATCTTTATGCCTTGCTTTTTGAATAGGTTAGTGATTTTATATGTATTCGCATTCACATAGTTGAAACGCGCAAATTTTTTCTCATTACTGTCCGGTTTGGGAATCGTTTTATCTTTATTTTTATGTTTGGCTATAATTTGATTTATTTTGCTTGGCGAGAAGTTGTTTTCCTTTGCTATTTGCATAATAGTTCTTATTTCCTTATTAAAGTTGTCTTTTGACATGGGTATGTTTAAAGCCCTGTGCACCATTGAATTGAAACCCGCTAGTTTGTGTGTACTGGGGTGATTAGACTGATTGTCGATTGCATGCGAGGTTTGTGTTGCTTTCCGGAATATGGAATATGAAAGGTCGTTGTCTTTACGTTCAATAGTTATATCGAGATAATTTATTTTCCGGTCTATTTCGGATTCCTTAGTGAATTTGATAGAGTGGTGAAGGCTATTAATGGATTGGAGAATTGTTTCTTCGCTTGTTAGTTCAGTATCGTAGATGCAAATTACATCATCTACGTATCTTTTCCATATTACTATTCCCTTTGTTGAAGTCTTTTCTAAGAACGCATTTTCTAGTGCATTGATGAAGATGTCAGCGATTAACCCACTTAGTGGCGATCCCATTGCTAGGCCTTCTCTCTGTGTGTATATTTTATTGTCGAATTGAAACACGTTTTGGGTGAGAACGACCCTCAGTAATCTCACAATCTCTTCAATTTCTTTTACCGAATTGTTGGATTTTAAGTTGTTTTCGATAGTGTTGATTGCTTCAATAATCGGAATATTGGTGTACATGTTAGTTACGTCGAAGGATACTAGCCTGAAGCTAGGTTTCATTTGTAGGGTGTTCATTGCTGTTACTAGTTCTGTTGTGTTCTTTACAGAGTTGTTTTTGTCGTTGGAAAGACGGCATATGCTATATATGCTTATATGCTATCCCCGCCCCATGCGAAGAGATTTGTGACACCAGGGTACCAGAATTCTTGATGTAGACCACGTGTATCAATATGCCCCCAGTGAAATAAATAATTTGAGTTACTTGTTGTTTCATTTGAGGGAATTAGACATCGTGGTCATTTGGCCCCGTGTACTTGAATGCGTGTGAATTTTTACTGTGTTATTGTGATGGCTCTATTGGTTTGTATATACGTAAGGCAGGTGAGGAGTGGGAAGGAGGTGGCCGTGGCCTTCAGTTATGAACCATCCTGGCATTTTCCTCGAGTAGAAGTGGGAAATCACGGAAAACCACGTCCAGGATGGCTGAGGTGGGAATAAAAACCCACATCATCTCAATTTTGCGACACGAGGTTGAGTAATGAGTGTACTCCGTTCCACCCTCAGAGCAGAATTTAATTTCTTAGCAGAGCTAGAAATTGAACCCGGACCTCCGGGACGACAAAAACAAATATCACCCGTGATTACTTTCAATATATTTTGATCATAAGCTTTTCTTTCTAAAATTGCAAAAGTGATATGTTCAACCGGCAAATATCAACCCAAAACAGGTAAGTTGGATGAAACTAAAATTTAAATAAATGTTGCAGACAATTTTTAGAGGAACAAATTTCTTATTCACTCTTTTGTGAAAAAAAAAACTTTTTTTCTAGGACAAAAAATGAAAAACACTTTTTTGGATATTATGGCGCCACCTAGCTCCAGCATTTCAAAACGTATGACATGACCTCAATGAGACAAATTGTAGTTGACAATGTCCTCTACATTTTTTTTGGTAAAAAATCTTTTCTTTAAAATACGTTGATTCAGAGAAAAACGCTTTTCAAAATATTTTGAGGTTTTCCGACAACATGATACTACAAATTATTCCGAAATTTAGAGTTAAGCTTTTATTTGTGCTTTTCTAACGATTTACAAACAGCCAACCATAGCACGGTTTTTGGAACAAAACCATTCGAGCTGTACTGTACTATCAGCCCGCTTCACATGTAGGCTATACACAGCACTGAAGTTGGCGTACGTTCAACAGGCACAGCTCTATGCGACCCTTGCGGGCATCCCTGCAATCACGTGTACAACTGTGTTTACTTCCACTATCTCGACTCGGTGATCAGACTACTTTAGGCCGACAGATTTCCAGGGACGTTTCAGTGGTGGGGAGAGCAGCGACAGCAGTCACTCCTCATCCGCCATGCTGTCGACATCGCGTGTTAATGCTTAAGGGAGACAGCCGTAATGGTAGCAGCAGTACGGCAACAGTTCCTCTGAGATATGTAACCGTAAACATACAGAAATAAAATGCATGCTCTAATTCTTTTGATATATTTATTATATCTTGTTGCTCTAAATTGTATGAAAATTGAAAATCCACAGCCTGCTTCCAGTCGACTGACCAGGTCAGGGAATGGAATGAATGAAGCCCACTTCTAGCGGCAAGGATATGAAGTTTGCTGGCTGCCGAAGCCTGTCGCACTCCCCTGGGGCAATGACTAAATGAATGACAGATAAAATGAAATGACAGTGGAGTGTTTTGCTGGAATTACATTTGTGAGAGGGGAAACTGGAGTACCCGGAGAAAAACCTGCCTGCCTCCTCTTTATTCAGCACAAATCTCACATGGAGTGGCCGGGATTTGAACCACAGTCCCAGTGGCGACAGGCCGGCGTGCTGCCGCCTAAGCCACGGAGGCTCGCTCTAAATTGTATACACGTGCATAATACTCATACGTAATTCACAAACACTTGAATCAAAACAAACTAAACTTTAACGAGATTCAAATTGCGAATCGTATTATAAACACCGGAGCCTCCGTGGCTCAGGCGGCAGCACGCCGGCCACTCACCGCTGAGTCCGTGGTTCAAATCCCGGTCACTCCATGTGAGATCTGTGCTGGACAGAACGGAGGCAGACAGGTTTTTCTCCGGGTACTCCGGTTTTCCCTGTCAAAATTTCATTCCAGCAACACTCTCCACTATCATTTCATTTCATTTCATCTGTCATTCATTTAATCATTGCCCCAGAGGAGTGCGTCAGGCCTCGGCAGCCGGCACAGTTCATATCCTCACCGCTAGATAGGGGCTTCATTCATTCCATTCCTGACCCGGTCGGAGACTGGAAGCAGGCTGTGGATTTTCATTTCATTATAAACACCAATCGTACGCACTACAATTCTGAGTTAGATAATATGTATACTTGTATATAAATGTAAACCTCATCACAATTATTAGGGTATATGTATGTATTCCTTATTGTCCGACAGGCTCCACTGGTGACAATATAATAATAATGAACAATAAAATGTACATGCAAAAACAAAACGAAAACAGCAAACACGAAAAAAAAAAAAAAAAAGAAATACACCATTTATATCAACAACCACAACCATACAGACACGCAGTCAAACATCCTATCTCTAGCAATCATACATACAATCCCTTTGTTCAGGAAACATCAAGAAAATATTACAGAAAGTTAGTTAGTTATTGTTGTTTTAAGGGGTGGAACTACGAGGTCGTCTGACCCAAAAAATTACAGAAAAATCAAAACTGCCCCTAATAATACAGAAAAATCAAAACTATCTACAGTAAACTAAAAAGGCAAAAACATAAAATGTATAAGAAGAAACAGTTCAGAAACTGAAAAAAAAGCAATACAAGTGGCATTCGAGGATCTAGATAACAGCAAACAAGAAATACATTAATTCAGTTGCTCGTACATTCAATCAAAAAATCAATCAACCATTCATTCAAACACATATTCAATCAATCAATCAATCAATCAAAAGCAAATAGAAAAGATCACAATATACATACAATCCAATACAGCCCACTTGAGATGTTTCTCATAACAGTTGACAAAGAGTCAAAGTGAATATCAGTAGCACTTTTACTCTCCATCAAGCAGTATGTTGACTGCAACCGGATCAGACATGAAATGTTGTGCACATTAATACTCGATCTGACCCTATCGAACGTGTGCTTCCGTCTGGTGGTGAAAACCCAAGTCACTTAGCAACTGATTAGAGTCAGTTCCGCCATTTACCAGCTTCTAATGATGACCGCTTGAATGCCGAAACGCGTAATCCTAAAAATAGACCCAGCATAATAGTGAAAATAAACGAATAGCCTACATGAACTTTTTCCTGGAGTGTCATTTACATACTTGTACCCCGCCCAGCCATTGGGAAAATTCGTGTTGACTGGCTGAAATAACAATTTGTATTGTCAACACTGAATGAATGGCTTCAAAACGTTACATCCTTAAAATCCGTGCATGCAATCGTCTTGAGCTCAGCTCAGCTACGTGAAGGGTGTCTCCTCCAGCGCTCCGACTCCCCGCCTCTCACGACCTTGGAGACTCACCACATACCGTCCGTACTCTAGCAGGGATCTAGAGCAGTACGTTAAGAAACATAATTTCCATGGTGTAATAGGTTGCATTACATTTCATTGACAAGTATTCCGGCACAATCATATCAGAAGCTGGGAGGAGACAGGGCGAATCTGCAGTAAGATTAGCCAACATACAATATTCGCTCTTTCAGATGGGAGGAGACAGGGTGAATCTGCAATAAGATTACATAAAATATTCGCCCTTTCAGCTGGGAGGAGACAGGGGGATTCTGCAGTAAGATTTCATAAAATATTCGCCCTTTCAGCTGAGAGGAGACAGGGCGAATCTGCAGTAAGATTAGCCTACATACAATATTCGCCCTTTCAGCTGGGAGGAGACAGGGCGAGTCTGCAATAAGATTACATAAAATATTCGCCCTTTCAGCTGGGAGGAGACAGGGCGAATCTGCAGTAAGATTAGCCTACATACTATATTCGCCCTTTCAGATGGAAGGAGACAGGGTGAGTCTGCGGTAAGATTAGCCTACATACAATATTCGCCCCTTCAGCTGGGAGGAGACTGGGCGAATCTGCAATAAGATTTCATAAAATATTCGCCCTTTCAACTGGGAGGAGACAGGGCGAATCTGCGGTAAGATTAGCCTACATACAATATTCGCCCTTTCAGATGGGAGGAGACAGGGTAAATCTGTAATAAGATTTCATAAAATATTCGCCCTATCAGCTGGGAGGAGACAGGGCGAATCTGCAGTAAGATTTCATAAAATATTCACCCTTTCAGCTGGGAGGAGACAGGGCGAATCTGCAATAAGATTAGCCTACATACAATATTCGCCCTTTCAGATGGGAGGAGACAGGGTAAATCTGCAATAAGATTTCATAAAATATTCGCCCTTTCAGCTGGGAGGAGACAGGGCGAATCTGCAGTAAGATTAGCCTACATACAATATTCGCCCTTTCAGCTGGGAAGAGACAGGGCGAATCTGCAATAAGATTACATAAAATATTCGCCCTTTCAGCTGGGAGGAGACAGGGCGAATCTGCAGTAAGATTAGCCTACATACAATATTCGCCCTTTCAGCTGGGAGGAGACAGGGCGAATCTGAAATAAGATTACATAAAATATTCGCCCTTTCAGCTGGGAGGAGACAGGGAGAATCTGCAATAAGATTACATAAAATATTCGCCCTTTCAGCTGGGAGGAGACAGGGCGAATCTGCAGCCAGATTAGCCTACATACAATATTCGCCCTTTCAGCTGGGAGGAGACAGGGCGAATCTGCAGTAAGATTAGCCTACATACAATATTGGCCCTTTCAGATGGAGGGAGACAGGGCGAATCTGCAGTAAGATTAGCCTACATACAATATTCGCCCTTTCAGCTGGGAGGAGACAGGGCGAATCTGCGGTAAGATTAGCCTACATACAATATTCGCCCTTTCAGATGGGAGGAGACAGGGTAAATCTGTAATAAGATTTCATAAAATATTCGCCCTTTCAGCTGGGAGGAGACAGGGCGAATCTGCAGTAAGATTTCATAAAATATTCGCCCTTTCAGCTGGGAGGAGACAGGGCGAATCTGCAGTAAGATTAGCCTACATACAATATTCGCCCTTTCAGATGGGAGGAGACCGGGTAAATCTGCAATAAGATTTCATAAAATATTCGCCCTTTCAGCTGGGAGGAGACAGGGCGAATCTGCAGTAAGAGTAGCCTACATACAATATTCGCCCTTGCAGCTGGGAGGAGACAGGGCGAATCTGCAATAAGATTACATAAAATATTCGCTCTTTCAGCTGGGAGGAGACAGGGCGAATCTGCAGTAAGATTAGCCTACATACAATATTCGCCCTTTCAGCTGGGAGGGGCAGGGCGAATCTGCAGTAAGATTAGCCTACATAAAATATTCGCCCTTTCAGCTGAGAGGAGACAGGACGAATCAGTAATAATATTACATACAATATTCGCCCCTTCTCCTCCCAGCTCCTGATATGATTCACGCTGTTACGTTTGTAATGTCAGTGATTTATTGTAATCTTACTGTATGGACACTTTGTCCGGTGTAAATGGTATAATGAACGTATTGGCTTATCAATACCGTAACGTGATAATTAGATTGTGATAACAATTTGTCACTGTTCCTGTTACTGTTGATATAGAGTTACAGACATCAACACGGCCACTAACAATTTTACAGGAGATCCGGGTTCAATTCCTGGCTCTGCCAAGAAATTAATTCTGGTCTGAGGGCTGGAATGAGGATCACTCAGCCTCGTGAGGTAACGTTGAGAATTCCACCTCAGCCATCATGGAAGGGGTTTCCATGGTTTCCCACTCTTCCACTCGAGGCGAATTCCGCCATGATTCCTTAAGTAAGGTCACAGCCGCCTCTTTCCCAATCTCATCCGAATTAAAAATATACACACTAATATAGCCATCACAATAACCCAGGTTATCAGACAAAAATTACACACACACCCAAGTACATGGGGCTAAATGACCAGGAAATGCAGGAAATGGACTAGCCCTGCAATGTGGATAATGCGTGAGGGACCATTCATAAGTCGTCGTTAGCTACCGCACCTCTACCGTGCGGAAGCGACGGATCAGTTCAAGGGGGAGACCCAGCCTAACCGAGGAAAAAAAAGGCCAATATTAATTCGATTGTTAAATATGCTACACATATCGTTGACAAATGCTGCACATATCCCAGTATTAGTGTGCTTCCTGGCAACCAGAAGCAACTTCAATATGTAAAAATTCTAATTATAACATTTTTAAATAAAATTTTCAAAATTTCCCGCCATTTTAACAATGTATCACCGTTTCCCTTCTAAATTCCAAGATTATAAGAATTGTCGTACTTTTTCTTTTTTAAAGTGTGTTTCAAACCTCAACCTTCAAAATGAACCTTAATCACTAACAACACTGTGATTGAGATTAGAGTTTTTATTGTGAGCACCTGAGTAAACTTGACTCAGTCACATTGAATACTCAGTGGTTAGTACAGGACAGCTGCACAGAAAAAAAACTTTGCTATGGTTGGCTTTTTGTAAATCGTTAGAAAAGCACAAACAAATTAACTCTGAATTTTAGAATAATTTGCACGATCATTTTGTCGGAAAACTCAAAAAAACATTGAAAAGCGTTTTTCTCTGAATCGACGTATTTTGAAGGAAAGTTTTTTAAACAAAAATGTAGAGGACATTGTCACCTACAATTCGCCTCATTGAGGTCATGTCATACGTTTTGAAATGCAGAAGATAGGTGGCGCCGAAGTTTCCAAAAAAGTGTTTTGTTCACAAAAGAGCGAATCAGAAATGTGTTCTTCTCAAAATTGAAACATTGTCTGAAACATTTATTGAAACATTTTTTACTTCCGCCTTACCGTTCCAAAGTTATAGTCTGCCGAAGTGTGAAAATTGTACTATTCAGATGGCACAAAGGTTAATATGTGTACAGATATGATTGATACGTTGCGATTGAAATAGATATGATTGTTTGAGCTAATTAACAAACACAGCCCGCGTCCTGTTTGACCGAGCCTTAGGCAGCTGTCCGACTCCGGACCCTGTCTAAATTATGCCCACCGCTCTCTCCGCAGTAACAATAGTAGCCTTGACTAAGCAGCGTTGCATTTTCTGCGGTAAGTCGGAGGAAACAAACGTTTAAATAAATGTTGCAGACAATTTTGAGAGGAACAAATTTCTGACTCACACTTTTCTGGAAAAAAAAAATATTCTAGGACAAGCATGAATCGATTGAATATTTGTATCGACCGATTTGCAGCCATCTTCTTCTTCCTACCCAAGCATTTTAGACATGAACATTGTCCGAGGAAAAGGAGCAATATGACACGCACACGCCAAGCGGACATCCACACACATTATTGAAGGCTGATATCACACAAGCGTTTTTTCCTCTTGTAACGTTTCTCTTTCTTGACAGTCCTCCATTACTGTAAGGTATTCTGATGGACATGCAAAATATATCACTTTGCCGATTCTTTGTCCAATGCACATGAAGTCTGGTCATTTTATATTCCTGTATGGGGAATATCATAAACTGTTGTGAAAATGAACACCAGATAGGGTTGACGTAATGGCAATTCCACAGCACTCTCGCAGGCATTATGCTATAATAGTGTTTATTAGTTGCGTGGTGTGAGCCTCCGTGGCTTAGGCGGCAGCACGCCAGCCTCTCACCGCTGAGTCCGTGGTTCAAATCCCGGTCACTCATGTGAGATCTGTGCTGGACAGAACGGAGGCAGACAGGTTTTTCTCCGGGTACTCCGGTTTTCCCTGTCAAAATTTCATTCCAGCAACACTCTCCACTATCATTTCATTTCATCTGTCATTCATTTAATCATTGCCCCAGAGGAGTGCGTCAGGCCTCGGCAGCCAGCACAGTCCATATCCTCGCCGCTAGATGGGGGCTTCATTCATTCCATTCCTGACCCGGTCGGAGACTGGAAGCAGGCTGTGGATTTTCATTCAGTTGCGTGGTGACGACCAAAACACTCAGTGAAATAGCTAAAACGTTATGGTGTCAAACAGGCAGAATATACTTGCCGATAGACCAAGATTAGAACCCATATGCTTGCAATGGGTATACTGAGTGTTGCAAGTCCTTAACGTTCCACATCGTAGCTACCGAAACATAATTATAGAATGCCTTAAAGCGATTTTCAGTGTTGCCGAATTAAAAATTAATTTATAATAATAAAGTTATTGGTTTCACGTCCCTTTCAACAACTGCGGCTTTTAGTGACGCCAGGGTACCAGAATTTTCCCACGAAGGAGATATTTAACGTGCCAGTAAATCTACTGACACGATTCTCTCGCATTTGCGCACCGTCAAATGCCAACTGGCTGTGCCAGGATTTGATCCTGCAACCTTGGGAACAGCAGGCGAGAACGTTACCACCAGTTAATTAGAATTACAACTCTTCAAAGGTTTGGCGTTTTTCAGTCGGTCAACACGAATGTACCCTAAAAGAGTTGAGTTATACCCTAATCCTGAAAAAGAAAAAAAAAACATGAGATTAATTCCGGATTTCTTTCACCATTTCAGCATCTCACCTAGCATCATATATACTACAACTAGCATACACTGACAAGTTGCATTACCAATACTGCAACTAAATAATTGTACACATTGTAAATATATTCACCTGTATTTTCAAACATAGATTTTACAGCCTAAGAGTAATGGATCTGATGATGATCACTTGACGATTGAAACTGGTCATCCTAGTGTATGTATTAATCCCATGCAATTTTTTTCAGGATTAGGGTATAAATAAACTCTTTTTGGGTAAATTCGTGTTGACCGACTGAAAAGCACCAAACCTTTGTTTACTAAGGCAACACTGAAAAATGGCTTCAAACCCCATAATAAAGCTCGTCAATCGGTGAACATGTATTTAAGCCGAAATATATTAGATGAGAACTACTGTATAAGACATTGGCTGAAAAATATTACATGCTAATTAATAATTAATATTTTCAAAGATTGCAAGGGGGGAGCGGTTACAAGCGAATTATATATGTACAAGACAAGAAATAAAGACAGCTCAGCAACACTACAAAATACTGCAAGAAACCCACAAATAGCCAGCACCCCCTCCCCCCATTGCTAAGCCACGATGGTGCAGCGACTACTGCTGTGATATATTACGTAATAATAAAATGGAATTGTTGTTTTAAGAGGAGGAACAGCGAGGTCATCTGCCTCTACTTCAGAGTTAAAGTCCGATATACAACTATAGAAGCACATGAACAGTATGTCTACGAATGCCTGCCCCTCGGCGCAGTGATGCTTGTTAAATCGTGCACTACAACCGCGAGGGCGCAGCAAATCCGGACATCATAGTTTCAAACCCCAGTGATGACAGTGGCTAACCTAAGTGAGGCTTTTACCCCGGATTTTTCCGCATTCCCTCCTAGAAAATGCCGGTATAGTATCTTATTTCAAGTCATGGGGTGCCTACCCCATACCTGTCCCTATTACAATTACACACACTACTACGGTCATCACAAGAGAGCCTCCGTGGCTTAGGCGGCAGCACGCCGGCCTCTCACCGCTGGGTCCGTGGTTCAAATCCCGGTCACTCCATCTGAGATCTGTGCTGGACAAAGCAGAGGCAGACAGGCTTTCCTCCGGGTACTCCGGTTTTCCCTGTCACAATTTCATTCCAGCAACACTCTCCACTATCATTTCATTTCATCTGTCATTCATTTAATCATTGCCCCAGGGGAGTGCGACAGGCTTCGGCAGCCGGCACAGTTATATCCTCGCCGCTAGATGGGGGCTTCATTCATTCCATCCCTAAACCGGTCGGTAGACTGGAAGCAGGCTGTGGATTTTCATTTCACTACGGTCATCACAAGAATATAGGTTATCATACAAGTTCAACACTCACCTAACTACATGGGGCTGATGACCATGATGTTCCAAGCCTCCCAAATGAACTAACAACAACAATTCTACGAACACTTAAAATGCTGTGGCGTGTTAACTTACTTATCTCTTTGTACTCTGCTTTGCAAACTGCTGCTTGGGCAGTTGGCCACAGACTGAAGAAGGACTCCCTTCTGTTACTCTTTAGTACAGTGGAACGTGGCTAATTCGAACTTCTATTCGAAATCATCTTTAATTCGAATTTTTCTCTTGGTCCCTAGCATTTTATATACAATCAATGCTAAAAATCGTGGTCAATTCGAATTATATTTTGGATAATTCAAAGTTTTTAGTGTAAAAGGCCGATCGGAAGCCAAACAGATGGGACAGTTGGGTCATTTCCCGAAAAAACTGTTCGGAGTGCAGCCCAAGCAACAAACAACATCACAGAACTTAAGCGTTTTTTTGAAAGTAGAAATGACGTAAGTAGTTCTGTTTTCCGTTTCTTAAATTTGTTAGATTCTTTTGTGATGGCTGAGATACTTAATTGTAGGGAACAGGTAAAGATCTCAAACTATTTTGAAAAACAGTAGATTTCTCTAAGACTTAACTAGATTGCTGGATTACTACTGTCGTTAAATAGGTGAATACAGTAGTACATTTTGGTTTTATTTTTCATTTGAACTTTTGAGGTTATTCACGATACAGTCTTTATACAGTACCGTTGTCTGTTAACCTGCTTTGTCGAACGTAAATCATTATGTAAACGTAATACAATAAACTGTATTTTCTCTAGCCTTTTCAAAGAACTTTCTTAATTCGAATTTTGGGATAATTCGAACTTTTTTTTACTGGTCCCTTGAGATTCGAATTATCCAAGTTCCACTGTATTGTTGTTGTTGTTTCATTTGAGAGGCTTGGACAGAGTTTTTTCAGCCCCATGTATTTGGGTGAGTGGAGAATTCGTCTGATAACCTGTGTTATTTTGGTATGTGTGTTAGTGTATGCACTCGTATTTGTTTTTCAGATGAGATTGGGAAGAAAAGGCGGTCGTGGTTTTCTCGTCTGAAGGCTGGATCAGGGAACACAGAATATCGTAAGGTGAAACTGAAAAGATGTGGTTTCGATTCCAACATCAGCTGTCCTAGAAGTGATTTTCCGTGGTTTCCCCACTTCTACTTGAGGCATATGCCGCTATGGTTCCTATTGTAAGGCCACGGCCGCCCCCTACCAAATACTAGGTCCAACTACAAGTACTGTACACTGTCATCACAGAAGACAAAGACACTGGTCCACTGGGATAAATGACCACGATGTCCTAAAGCCCCAAAATAAATCAACAACAACAACAAGTGATTTCAACAAGGGCTAGTGCCACGGCACATGAGCTAAGTATACGTGTTTCAATGAAAACTGTGACAACTAGCATATTTAAATAAGTCATGTTTATAGGATTTTAATAGCGCTGTGGTGGCTGGGACGGTACCTTCTGACAAGCCACGGCCGCTTCCTTCCACATCCTTGCCCAGTTTCATTCACCATCATTCATTTCATCTCTCATTAACTCCTCACGTGAGGTTGCCGTCAGGAAGGGCATCCGGCCGTAAAAACCATCGCCACAAAGACTTCCATCGCATCTCATCCCCGACCCCGTTGGAAAACGGGAATAATAAGGGGAATAGCGCTGTGGTGGAAAGGAGGAGTTAGTTCTCATCTAGATAAAATCCACGCTTATTGCGTGATGCTTCCGCATTTTTTCGCATATTACATCCCTATCTGTTTCGATGAGACAAGATAATTACCCCGAGAATTGGATTTCACGACCACATTGATGGAAAATGGAACAATTCAGCTATTGTTCGTGGATCGTAGAAATGTTACCAAGGCATTTAGATAGAAGGTGGTGAATAAAATGTCCAACTTTGTGGGACTCGAACCCGTGGGCCGCGACCTCACGCCTCTTTGCAGCGTTGCTCTACTACTGAGCTAATTAGGTACTGTGATGTCACAGTAGTCAAGTTGCTTACCTTCCACTCAGGAGGACAGGGTTTAATTCTCGCTTAATGGATGTGAGAGATTTGAGTTGACATGTCACGTCCAGTGATTTGGATGCCACGTAAAAAGAAGGACCAGTTACTTAAGATAGTAACGTTAGCGGTCATGTAAATCTCGAAGCTTCCTACCTTCCTTTCAAGAAGGTCACACCAAAATTAATGCACCACATTTTTCAATAATACAACTTTTAGAGTAGATAAATATATTCCTCCTTCCATTTCAGGGGGCATGATGGCGCAGCGGTCAAGCTGTTGGCCTCTCACCAAGGTGGACTGGTTTCGATTCCCGGTCAATGCATATGAGATTTTCGAAGTGAAATGCCATGTCCTGTGGTTCGGATTCCACGTAAAAAGGAAGTCCCTTGGCCCATAATCTCAGGATTCACGGTCACGTAAAACTACAATCTTCCTTCTTCCTTCCATTTCAACAGCGTTACGCCGCTTCGGAACGAGTGAATTTATTCCAGCATTGTAAAAGTCTGGCCCAGCACATCTACGTCAAAGTGTAGAGCCTTCCTTCACTAGAGAGTCGGTGTCTTCAAAACCATTTCTGCAAAGGGAGTCCTTAAGTTTACTAAAGAGATTGTTACCAGAGGGTGCCAAATCAGGGTAATAAGGCATGTCTTGCAATGTTGTACATCCCTGCGTTCGGATAGCGTACTTGGTTTTCTGACTGGTGTGAGGCTGCGCGTTATCATGAAAAATCAAAACAACCTTGCCTATGTAACAAACACGCTTCTGACGAGCGTGAAGTTTCTTTACCACATATTCGTCGGAATTGATGGTGGTTCCCTGAGGCATAATGTATGTAAGGAAAAGTCCTTCCTATTCCCATAAAACTGTAGCCATAACTTACTCCTGCTGAAGGCACAACTTCACACTGGTTCAAAATGGTGAGCAATGCTTCATCTTTCGTCATAATTTTTGAAAGGAAGTCGCCTGCATCATTGTCGTACAGTGTCAAGAGTTCGCTGCACGCAGTTTTTCTTGTTTCTTTATGGGTTGCTGTGAACATTCTCTGAACCCACCGAGCGCAAACCTTCTTCAACCCCAGCTGATTCAGTATTCTCCACACACTTGCTTCCACAAGTCCCAATTGGTGTGACAATCCACTCATGGTCACACGTTTGTTTGACAAAACCTCTTTATTAACGCACTCCACATTACCAGGTGGTCGAGCATCGCGCGGTCTGCCACAGTGAGGAGAATCTCCAATTCTGGCATGCCTATTGTTGCCTGATAACCTCTGCACCTAGCAACTTACTATACTGCGACCAGCGACATCCCCCAAACAATGTTCAGCCTCTTCGGAATGTTTCCCCCCTGCCTCATTCTCACAACACAGGAACTCTATAACAGCACGTTTCATTTGACGGATATTAACCAGAGCGGCCATCTTGTTTGAGTACTACGACCACGTCACACATGAGGACTGGTTGAACTTAACTTGATTACAAACAGGAAGGATGTATCTATGTTCCCTATAAATAGCGCATAGGTGCAGAATAAAAATTGTTTTTTTTTATTATTGTGCATTATTTGTGGAGTGACCCTCATAGACTCGAACCTATTTAACTCAGTTGTAGGGCAACGGCTACAAAGTCGATGGTCGTAAATTTGAGTCCCACGTAGATTGGACACTTCAATTCCCTATCGTCCATCTAAATCAGTGGTTCTGAACCCGTAGAAGTCTGCGGACCACTCAGCGTGAAATTGAATCATGTACGGACCACCCTTCCCCCCCTCCCCTCTCCTCCCCCCTCCCCTCCCCCAATACACCTTATTAGTTGTAACCCTTCCTCAATAACACTTATCTTAAAGATATTTCAATCAATAACCCGATAGTCATCGCTGCGAATACATTCGGACGATTCTCGTTCAACGCACATTGTTTTCGAAATCCCCATTTATTGGCCACTTTTTTATACGTGGTGGTGGAACCTTTTCTCCCGCGGACCACTCCCGAGGCACTCGCGGACCACCCGTGATCCGTGGACCACCGGTTAAGAACCACTGATCTAAATGCTTTTACAATACACAATCTAATAGTAGAAAGCCTCCATTTGTCATCAATGCTGTCGTGAAGATTTATTTCTTAGAATTTAAATTTCTTATTATGAGCTAATTGTTACTTTGAACGGTGAAATCTCTTGCCAATTATCTTAATATTTTAGATAATAATAATATTCATACAAATGTACCGACAGTAGTGGCTACGCTGGCTAAAGCGCAGCATTAGGTCATGGGGCCAAGTTCTCTGCTGACTCGGTAGACGCGTGGGTTCGAGCCCCACCGTCGGCCGTCCTTGAAATGGTTTTCCGTGGTTTCCCATTTTCAACACCAAGCAAATGCTGGGACGGTACCTTCTGACAGGCCACGGCCGGTTCCTTCCACATCCTTGCCCAGTTTCATTCACCATCATTCATTTCATCTCTCATTTACTCCTCTCATGAGGTTGGCGTCAGGAAGGGCATCCGGCCGTAAAAACCATCGCCCACAAAGACTTCCATCGCATCTCATCCCCGACCCCGTTGGAAAAACGGGAATAGTAAGGGGTAGACATACAATACAATAATATTCATACAAATATAGTCACATTCACAAGAGGTCATCGGATTTCGGTTAAAAGCTATACTTTCTCTAGCTTGTGCTAACAGACAAAATAATGCGTTCATCACGGGATGGCAAAAGGCCTATGGAATACTTATCAGGTAAATAATTTGGTTATATAGGCAATATTAGGAGTGAGTGACTCGTTCTCACGCAACCACTGAAAGGCGCCGTGTTAAGAGAAGGCAGGGACGTCCTGGCAAGGTACCAGGAACGACGAAATAATAGCGGCCGTTCTTGAAAGAGAAGCGGTTGGCAAGAACAAACCTTGGGCGCAGATTGAAGGTAGAAATCTAATGCTGGAAGGAACGTGAATATCTCGCTAAAAGCTGATTTTTTCTTTGTTATGTTACAGCTATGTAAGAAACCAACAATTATTGCTTTGTTGGAATATATGTGCCACGTTTTTGCTGCTTCATTTAGTGGCTTGCGAAGTTGTGGTCATCAAACTCCTGTATTATGTTTCATTTTCATTTGAGACTGTTTTGCCTTCCAGCATCCAGTCTAGTCTGTAAGCTATTGTTTGCAAACAAGTCTCCATCATGATCCCCTATTATCAGTTAGTACAGCAGTCTCCTCTGTTTCAACACCTCTCACTTTGAAATCGTTCAACACTCAATCTAACCAAGGTCTACCTCTGCTTCTCTTACCCTCTACAGCCAAACTCATTAACTTCTTAGGTTATCACTACTCCCCTCCCCCAGGGGCTCACATCTTGTGGGACGTGGGTTGGCCACCACAGGATCCCAGCTGAGTCTGGCATTACTTTAACTTACTTGTGCCGGGCTCCTCTCCGTCTCCTTTCCTGTCGACCTCACTTGGTCAACTCTTGTTCTCTTCCGACCCCGACGGTATTAGGGTATCCGAGGCCTAGGGAATCTCTTCCTTTCCCGCCTTATTTGGCCCTTGTCTCATCTTTTCTGATACCCTCCTTCTGCGAGGGATCAGCCTTCTTTTTTTTTCATGTTATCTCCTGCCTTCTGCTCAAGGCCCTCAAGGAGGCAGGGTGTATTTAGCCCCACCACGTTTGGTGCCCCCTAGATAATGCTACACCCTCAGGGGCTCACGGCTGGTGAGTTCGGGAGTTGGCGACCCCGAGGAATTCCTGAGCTGGGTCCGGTTTCCCCCTTTTGACCCTTACCTGTGTGGGAGACCCTCTCCTCTTTCACTTTCCTATCTGCCTTTCATGGCTCTCGTTCCTTCCAAGTCCCTCAATCCGCATTCATCGAGGGTTGAGGGCATTCCTTTTCCTTCTGTCCTTTATTTGCCTTATTCTCATTTAGTTTTTCATTTCTTCCTCTAGTATATAGGTTGGTAGTTGGTTTTAGTTTTAAGTTGGCATTTCATTTTCATCTTCACGATCACCCAAACCATCAGGGGTCGATAACCTAGATGTTAGGCCTCTTAAAACAACAATTATCATCATCATCATCATCATCATCATCATCACTACTACCCCATTCTCTTCACATGAACCCACCATCTGAGTCGGCTTAAATCAAAGGGAGAGACTTGTCAACTGCGCCACACAACCTAATCACAGAGAGCAGCAGATATTTTCCATCAGACGGGCTGGAGAAAGGACCGTGACACATTTGTAATATGTCTCTTTTTTAAATTGAAAACTTGTATTTTAATATTTGTGAGAGGCAAGGATGCATAATACATACCATTTTTGATCAAGAGTATTTAAATTAATACTTCATAAATTTAATAAGGCTCATTAATTATGTATTTTCATGGCATTGCATTTACTTTATTGGTCATGATAGCCAGGTGGGAAAAAGAAAAAGCATCATTTTCCTCCTCCCCACTGGATCAACACCTATATAGTTACAGGAAGTAACATTGTTAATAAGAAAATCATCAAATGCTCTTAGTTCCATATTTTTAATGGCCATTCTATTTGCTTGCCACGGTGGGTGAGTGGTCAACGTGTCAGTCTACTAACCCCCAAGCTTGCAGGTTCGCTCCTGGCCGTGGTAAGTGATTTTTTTGAAAGGCGGAAAAAATACGACATCATTTCATACGATTTTGGCATGTCAAAGAACCCTTTTGAATTCAGTTGGCCGTGTTCATAATGGCAAAATTAATGTCGGGAGTTTCCGCCAACATAAAGTTCCTCATTTCTCTACTAGAAAGCGCTATAGTGTGCAAGGAGCTTAGATATCTAACCTCCTTGACTTTCATAGAGCTTCAAGGAAGAACGAAAATCCATATGCAAGCTACCCTTTGGGTGTCAAATAACAAATCTTGCACACGGCACCCGAGGCCATACGATATTATTATTATTATTATTATTTATTATTTGCTAAAACTCCATGATGTTCGGATATTTGTGATTGCTGCGACTCGGTTCCAGTTATTAGTTTATTCAGCGTATTTTTGCAAAACAAATGTTGTTGCCCCATGATAGGCACCACATAGGTTGCTTCAATGTCAACAATTGGGGAAAGAATTATTGAAACAAGCTTACTCAGGGTTCAATTCCTTCTGTTAAATCTCAAAGATTACAGAAGCAGGCTTCACGGTTAAACTTTATGATTAATGAAGACGGATAATGCCATTATTTCTCTATGAGTAAAACAGTAATTAAGTTGTTGTTCATTGATATAGGGGATTTGCGACATAGTGGTCATGCAGCCCCGAGGTGTGTGTAATTTTTGATAACCTGTATTATTGTTGTGGCTGTATTCGTGCGTGAATTTGTAATTCAGGTGAGGATTGGGAAGAAGGCGGCCATGGCCTTACGTTAGGAACCATCCCAGCATTTTCCTGCAGTAAATGTAGGAAGCCACAGAAAGTTTCTTCCAAGATTACTGAGATGGGATCGAACCTTCCTCTTCTCAGTTTTGCCTCACGAGGCTGAGTTGACCCCGTTCCAGCCCTCAGACCAGAATTAATATTGTTACGGCTGTGAGTTTGTTTCGTCGCCTGCCGTGTGAGTCACCGCCGCCCCCAGGCTATGCTCTGCCTCTGTGTATTACCTGCGCCTTACGCAACAGGGCTACTAGGACAAAAGGGATGGTCCAGAATATTCGTGACCCAGCCAGTGATGGAAATCTTGAAAAGCCGTGAATCCTGGACGGGTCTAGAAGCATTCATTGAGTCACCAGCCTGCTATATAAGAGCGACCTGGCCAACGAGGTGGACAGTGTTTTTGAGCTAGTGCGTGCTTTCACCTGAGCGACAGTTGTTGGTGACGTGACTTGCGAAACCCTAGTGAAGCTGATTCTCTTGACAGCGAAGGAGTGTGAAGCCTACGGAGAAACTGCGTCTTGAGCGAGTGTGTTTTCCAGTGCAACAGAGGTTAGTGAGGTGAATTGCGAAAACACCGGGGGCTTTTTCCCTAGCCAGCGGACAGCGAAGCAGAGTGTAGTGGTGAGTGACCGGCTATCGTAAATATCTGTAGCATGCGTATTCAAGGAAGTGTTGCAGGTAGTTCTATCGAGGCCACCAGTCCCATTAGGAGGGATTAACTTCTGTGGCTTATTGACAAGTGAAAGGCAAGTGTTCCCTACAAGAGGAAACTAGAGTGAGATAATAATTGCTTGTATTTGCTATTTGTGTGGTGTATCTTTCTGGCCCGCAATAAAGCTAATACGTTTCTTTAAAGGAACAATTTGTGTTGTGCTTTCTACCCACCGTAATCCAGTTAACGGAAGTGCCACTAGGGGGTGGCACGTAACAATATTTCTTGGCAGAGCCGGGAATCAAACCCGGAGCTCAGGGGCTATCGCTAGTCACTACACCACGAGGTGATTGATAGGAATTGAAAATAAGATCATTAGAGGTTCTTGCTCTACACGACGCGACGGTGCTCTCATGTCGAATTCTTACTCAACAGATGACACCACAACAAGAAGAGCTATTATTAAATCCCTGCACGGATATGGATATAGTTTGCATGGCTGTGCGGATAGCGGATAAGGTAGGGATAATGTTTTGAGTAAATTTGCGAATAGTTCTTAGAATACAGTCCAAACTTGTTGAATATCAATACAAGAAACCGGATGTTTATGACATATCATATTCTTTCCGTAATATTTTTCCATGAAAAATGTAAGATGATTTAAGCTAATCTCATTCAAATTATGTCATTAAGCATAATTAACTGAAAAAGGTTGGAATTCTGGCTGTATAAGATTCATTTTAAACATAGCACCTGACATACATAGCCATGGGGAATGACTTGCTCGTCAAATGTCTAAATGTGTTGCTTCAATATTTTATCTCAGTTAAAAACATTATTGTACTGCCAGTAAATGCCAATAACAAACGTGCGGATGCTGGGCAGATGCGCATAACAGTCATGTGGATGTGGAGCAGATGCGGATAACAGTCGTGTGTATGCGGGGCAGATGTGCATAACAGTCATGTGTATGCGGCGCAGATGCGGATAACAGTCGTGCGTATGCGGGGCAGATATGCATAACAGTCGTGTGTATGCGGCGCAGATGCGGATAACAGTCGTGTGTATGCGGGGCAGATGTGCATAACAGTCGTGTGTATGCGGGGCAGATGTGCATAACAGTCGTGTGTATGCGGCGCAGATGCGGATAACAGTCGTGTGTATGCGGGGCAGATGTGCATAACAGTCGTGTGTATGCGGGGCAGATGTGCATAACAGTCGTGTGTATGCGACGCAGATGTGCATAACAGTCGTGTGTATGCGGCGCAGATGTGCATAACAGTCGTGTGTATGCGGGGCAGATGTGCATAACAGTCGTGTGTATGCGGGGTTGATGTGCATAACAGTCGTGTGTATGCGGGGTTGATGCGCATAACAGTCGTGTGTATGCGGGGCAGATGCGGATAACAGTCGTGTGTATGCGGCGCAGATGTGCATAACAGTCGTGTGTATGCGGGGATGATGCGCATAACAGTCGTGCGGATGTGGGGATGATGCGCATAACAGTCGTGCGTATGCGGGGATGATGCGCATAACAGTCGTGCGGATGTGGGGTTGATGCGCATAACAGTCGTGCGGATGTGGGGATGATGCGCATAACAGTCGTGCGGATGTGGGGTTGATGCGCATAACAGTCGTGCGGATGTGGGGATGATGCGCATAACAGTCGTGTGTATGCGGGGATGATGCGCATAACAGTCGTGTGTATGCGGGGATGATGCGCATAACAGTCGTGCGTATGCGGGGATGATGCGCATAACAGTCGTGCGGATGTGGGGTTGATGCGCATAACAGTCGTGCGGATGTGGGGTTGATGCGCATAACAGTCGTGCGTATGCGGGGATGATGCGCATAACAGTCGTGTGTATGCGGGGTTGATGCGCATAACAGTCGTGCGGATGTGGGGTTGATGCGCATAACAGTCGTGTGTATGCGGGGATGATGCGCATAACAGTCGTGCGGATGTGGGGTTGTTGCGCATAACAGTCGTGTGTATGCGGGGTTGATGCGGATAACAGTCGTGCGGATGCGATGCATATGCGGATATCAGTCGTGCGGATGCGATGCATATGCGGATAACAGTCACGCGGATGCGATGCATATGCGGATATCAGTCGTGCGGATGCGAAGCATATGCGGATAACAGTCGTGCGGATGTGGGGCGGATTAGAACAACGTTTTGTTTATCTGCGCAGGGCTCTAGGCATTATCTGCCAGTTCTACTACGAATCAATAATTTTCAATTTGAATTTGTTTGTAAATGGTACTTATTTAATTTTCTTTTCAAACAAGTAGAAATAGTAGAGATTTTGCAAAATTTTATTTTCCTGCATCGACTTGATCCATAAATGAATATAACGAAACTGAAGGTGAAATGAAGCTGACTTGCAAGTTGAGACATAGCATCAGTGAGAACATTTACGTTACGCTGAATGTTGCCCGCAAATACACTTTCGGCCAAAAAACAAACAAAACAGTTACACTTAGGAAATTGTAAGTGGTCAAAAGAGTTTTATAATTACGTTCATTATAAAGGTGTTCTTGTAAGTTTCGGGGCAAAGGATCATGATTCGTACAGTCAGGAACTAGAATATGAAAATGTACGGATTATAAAGGTTGAGCCTCCATGGCTTAGGCGGCAGCATGGCGGCCTCCCACCGCTGGGTCCGTGGTTCAAATCCCGGTCACTCCATGTGAGATTTGTGCTGGACAAGGCGGAGGCAGGCAGGTTTTTCTCGGGGTACTCCCGGGGTTCCCTGTCAAAATTTCATTCCAGCACCACTCTCCACTATCATTTCATCTGTCATTCATTTAACCATTGCCCCAGGGGAGTGCGACAGGCTTCGGCAGCCGACACAGTTCATATCCTCGCCGCTAGATGGGGACTTCATTCATCCCATTGCCAGACCCGTTCGGTCGACTGGAAGCAGGCTGTGGATTTTCATGTTCACGGATTATAAAGAGATTATATCGCCTAGGGTTGCAATTCGAATTTTATGGCGCAATATGCATTAACTTGACAGCTCCGCGCCTTCGGTATTATTGGGATGTGAGAATGGCGGGTAGTTGTGGCATTGTTGGACACTCATCCAATGACTTGTTAGTCAGTACTTCCTAGAGCATCAATACATTTAGTTGCAGGAAAGATTAGTAAAGACTGAATGTGCTAGGATGTGTTATGATGTTTTAGTAGCAGTGATTTTTGTTTAAGCACGAAATATAGGAAATGAAGTAGCGACGTATGTTCATAAAAATTTGACAACAATCAACGAACTTCATCAAAACTCAGCATTTTTTCTAGGTCTGTGCCGTGCCTTGTGTGGGGTTTCACCTCGGACACCAAGCTAGCTCATTAACGGGCTTTTGGTATCCCCGCCCGGACCCCAACAGGAGTAACGAACTGCGCGCTACATCCCTTTTTATGAAGTGCCCCTGCGCCTCTTTTGAAAGCCATTATAGGGAGGTTATGGCTGCTTGAGTTTTTGTTCTCGCAGTAAAGAGTCGCAGGTGCGCTTCATAAAAAGGGATGTAGCGCGCAGTTCGCCACTCCTGTGGGGGTCCAGGCGGGGACACCTAGAGCCCACTGATGAGCCAGCTTGGTGTCCTAGGCGAAACCCCACACATGCACGGCACAAACCAAGAGAAATTTCTGAGTTTTAATTCTCTGGCCGTGAAAGCCAATATACCATCCTTTGGAAGCCTTCATAGAGGGGTCATGGCTGCTTGATCTTTTAGTTGTCGCAGTAAAGAGGCATTTGATATGTGGTGTTAGAGGAGAATGATGATCAGATGGGTAGATGGAGTAACAAATGAAGAGCTATAAACAAGAGTGGGAGCGGAGAGATGCTTCTGGCGACTGCTTATGAAGGAAGAGATCGATTGGTAGGACACATACTATCATACGCAGGAATAGCAAACATAGTTATGGAAGGAAGGGTAGAAGACAAGAACTGTAGGGGTAGAACGAGGTTAGAATATTTAAAAAAAATTGTCTTGGATGTAAGGTGTGGTAGCTATGTAGAGATGAAACTATTAGCTCAGAACATGGAGGCTTGAAGGGCTGCACACCCGTCAAGAGACTGAAGACTCGAAGTTCCAGCCAGGAAGACAACCGGATAAGTATCAGCCTGAATTATTACAGTTTAACCATAGTTGATTGTTACAACCATATAATCACCCCAAACAGACAAACTCCGGATTTCTATCTCCATTTTAGCATTTCACCTAACATCATACATAGGCTACTGCATTTAGTATACACCGACAGTTGCATTACTAATACTGCAACTAAATAATTGTGAAAATGTAAATCCTCAGCCTGCTTCCAGTCTCCGACCGGGTCAGGAATGGAATGAAGCTCCCATCTAGCGGCGAGGATATGAACTGTGCCGGCTGCCGAGGCCTGACGCACTCCTCTGGGGCAATGATGAAACGAATGACAGTTGAAATGAAATGATAGTGGAGAGTGTTGCTGGAATGCAATTTTGACAGGGAAAACCAGAGTACCCGGAGAAAAACCTGTCTGCCTCCGTTTTGTCCAGAACAGAACTCGCATGGAGTGACCGGGATTTGAACCACAGACCCAGCGGTGAGAGACTGGCGTGCTGCCGCATAAGCCACGGAGGCTTCATACTAAATAATTGTACATATTGTAAATATTTTCCATCTGTATTCTCAAACATACAGTAGATGTTATAACCTAAGTGTAATGGATCTGATGATGATCGCTTGACGATGGAAACTGGTCATCCTAGTGTATTTATTAATCTCATGTAATTTATTACAGGATTAGGGTATAACCCAGCTCTTTTAGGGCTCATTCGTGTTGACCGACTGAAAAGCACCAAACTTTTGTTTACTAAGGCAACACTGAAAAATGGCTTTAAACCCCACAATGTTCTATACTGAAGTAAAAACTTTGAAATACCGATTTCTAGCTATGCCACTGTTGCAGTAAATGATTGCAGTGTCACTGTTAACAACGTAAGTATTTATCCGTTTATGGGTTCCATGTTTAAATGCACGTAACCACCGTAACATTCAGTGGATTTCTACCGAATATTGTAAGTATAGTTTATGCCATAAGAGCCAAAATTGCGCGCATTTTCGCAGGCAACAATCCTACTAACAATCTAATACCTCTCTCTGGTCATTTAGGCTGTATAACCTTCAATAATGTCACTTCTACCAGTATAATTAAGTCGATATACAGTGAAACTTGGATAATTCGAACCTCAAGGGACCGTAAAAAAAATCGAATTATCCAAAAATTCGAATTATGAAAGTTCTTTGAAAAGGGTAGAGAGAATATTCAAATTCAAATTTTCCGGATCCCTTAAACTTTTCGTCCTTTGCCACTCTCATTTTCAATACCGAGAATTTTGTCTTTACTTTTTAGGTATGTAGACAAGGTGTTTGGAGGAATCCCGAAAGCCTTTGCAATTTCAGATTTTTTCCCTTCATTCTCTTTTCCACTTCTTTAATCACCGCTATTTTCTCCGCCAAAGTCAAAGTTTTGTATGGAACCCGAGACTTTGATGACAACATGTTAGTTCTGTACACACACTTTAAAACACAGGCAAAACCAAACTTCTAAAGAACAACCACTCAGCACGCACTACCAGACTGGTGTTAGGGATGACACTCTTATGAGTTATGAGATGTGAAGCGCTGCAAAACAATGGGAGGGGGATGGGTTGGGCATTGACCTTGGAGGGAGCGTCGCAGGCGTGTTGTTAGTCATGTAGGCAAACCATCGAGTAGGGGCTGCATGCCAATGATACGTCGTTTTTCAGGAATTCCTGACCCAACAGTTTGGCTTCCGATGGGCTTTTTACACGTAAAAACTTCGAATTATCCAAAATATAATTCGAATTAACCACGATTTTTTGGCATTGATTGTATATAAAATGCTAGGCACCGAGAGAAAAATTCGAATTAAAGAAGATTTCGAATTATAGAAGTTCGAATTAGCCACGTTCCACTGTATTTATTTTTAATAGCTCTAAATAGAGATATATATTTTTGAATCATACATTTATGAAAAGTAGGTTCATTCGTTCACAGATATACATTTTTCTCCTTGTGTCCTCTAAACCAGTCATGGGCAAAGTACGGTCCGCGGGCCAACTGCGGCCCTTCAGCTAGTCTAATTTGGCCCGCGACATGGTTTCGAATCTTATACACCAACAATTACACAAAGGTCATATTTCATGTTCTGTGTACCTAGAAGTGAAAACTATTTCAATCTCATTGTGTTTATGCGTTTTGTGCAATAACATTTTGAGCGAAAAATCTCCACGACAAATTTGAATGAAGATTTCAAATATATTGAACAGGACTTGGACGTGTTCAGCATGCCATTTAATTTGGACTGTAAAAACGTTGATGATGATGATGATGATGATGATGATGATGATGATGATGAAGATAATGATGATGATGATAATTGTTGTTTTAAGGGGCCTAACATCTAGATTATCGTCCCCTAATGTTCTGGGGTATAGCGAAACTGACAATGAAATGGAAACCAGACCGAAAATTAAGCGAGACGGAAAATACTTACAAAAAAGAACTCAGATTGAAACTACACATAAAATGGAGAGCGGTAATACTTACAGAAGGGAATTTAGAACGAAAATACTCACAAAAGGAATAGATTTAAAAATACGAACAAAATGTAGGTTAGGTACAAAATACGTACAAAATGCAATGTAGAGTCGAAATACCTACAAAATGCAACTGATATTCAAAATACTTACAAAAAGCAAATGAGATTGAAAATACGTGCAAAATGCAATTGAAACTGAAAATACACAATGCAATTCAGATTGAAAACTCCCATTTCAGATCCAAAATACACACAAAGTGCAGTTGATAGTCAAAATGCTTACAAAAGGCAATTGAAATTGAAAATGCTTACAAAATGTACGGTAGATTCAAACTACTCATTTGGATGGACAATACTTACAAAATGCAATTTAGATTGAAAATACTTTCAGAATGTAATTTAGATTCCAATTTCCCAAAAAATGCAAATGAGAATCGTAATACTTGCAAACTGCGCACCATACAAAATGCAATTTAGATTGAAAATACTTGCAAAAAGCAGTTTAGGTTGAAAATACTTACAAAATGCAATTGAAATTCAAAATACGCACTAAAGTTCCACCTCCTCTATTGAAAGACTAACTAAAAAGCAATTTAGATTGTCAATCCTTACAAAATGCAATTGAGGTTGAAAACACTCGCTAAATGCAATTTAGACCGAAAAAGACTTACAAAATGAAACGTAGATTGAAAATACCTACAAAATGGAGTGTAGATGCAAAATAATCGCTAAAGAGAATTTAGATACACGGGAAACCAATTAACAAAAAAAGTTACGAGCCATACAGTAGTCGCATATGATGTGTAACATCTGACATAGAAGAAACCTCACGTGAAATTGTTGATACACGGGTATTTTACAGTATCATTGGCACAAATATTTATCTATTGTAAAAGGGAGTGTTTTACAGATATTGTAGTTTATACTACGGAACTCATTTTATTAGATGATTTGTAGCTTCCATTCGCACTAGCCTAAATAAAGAATACGATACGGTAAGGATCAACTAGATTAATAGACGCGACACCGCTCATAACCTTAAATTCCTTATAAACAGGACCTCTTGATTCACAGACCAACACGTAATTTCATATTGATTCTGTTAAAATGAGTCATATTGATATGATAAATATCGTTAAAAATGATAATCTGGTAGCAAAAATATCCTCCCCCGTCCGGAATTCTAACCCGAGATCTCTAGATTCACTCTCATAGGCGCTAACCCCACGACTATTTCGACTATGCGAATATTGGGCACCAGATGGTGACTTATTTCCACGTTCCAATAATACTGCATTACGGAATTAAGTTTCATTTATAGTTTGCTTGTTTCGTTAATGTTCTTGCGTGAAATTGAGTTTAAAATGCCTTATGAATAGGCCCTCTTGTGAGTAAAGAGAATGTATTCAGCAATAGTTCATGAAGGCTTGCTCAATTCTCGTTTAACCACAACGATTATATTACATCGATGACTGCATTACCGTTATCTGGTTTAATATTTGAATAGCCATTGTGCAGAAACTTAATACCAGCAATGCCGACTACTTACAATGTTTGATATTAAGGCATTTTACCATTTAAATACTGATATGAACACTTCGAACATGCACCATGTGCTTTGTTTCAATCACTTGACACCACAGTTCGCATGAGCGTTTACCGTTCAGTATGTCATATACATTCCACATGGCCGAGAGTACGTCATGGTATCAATTTCCGACACCGCGCGCTCATTGTTTCTATTACCACTGCCAGCTGGATCGATCATGTTGGCAGTGCGTCTTACACTTCCGTTCGATCCACCACTGCCAGCTAGCACACTTCCGTTCGATCGTCCCATTTTTTAAAATCACTCCCACAAGAATCCAGACTATCCAGCAACCAAGTGGAAAGATGTTACACATCAAAAAGTGCGGGAATCTTAAAGAGAAAAAAAAAACAGGAGGTCTGACCCCTCGAAGAAGGAGGGATCAGGAAAGATGAGACAAAGGCCAATTAAGGCAGGAAAGTGAAAGACTCCCTAGGCCTCGGATACCCGAATACCGTCGGTGTCGGAAAAGAACAAGAGTTGACCAGGGGAGGTCGACAGGAAAGAAGACTGAGAGGAGCCTGGCACAAGGAAGTGGAATCAATGCTGGACTCAGCTGGGGTCCCGTGGTCGCCATCCCCCATCCCACTAGATGTGAGCCCCTGGGGGGGGGGGGGGACTGTGAAACAGTAAAATCAGAGTTGCAGCTAGAACTGATTGAGTTACAATGTAACACCGAATTAAAGAAACTATTCCTCAACGCTTCAAAAATTGAGTTCTACAAGACCCTACCAAAATCAAGCTTCCCAAACTTGAAATCTCATGTACAGAAGGTAACTGCCCTGTTCGAATCTTCCTATATCTGTGAACAGGTGTTTTCTACAGTGAAGCTTCGCAAAAATAGCGTCAGAAATAGATTGACAGACCACCATTTAGCTGCGCTACGAAGAATCAGTTTCAACCAGAATATGAAGAACTTTTAGAAGCACAGTCACAGTTTCACTTGTCACATACTCCTTCCTCACCTAAGAAATAATGAAGGTGTGTTATTTTTCCGAAGTTTTCTACCATTTGTAGCCTATAAGTTTGGTTGATTTTAAATTCAGAAATAAAATGTTTATAAGCTATCTATAAGGTGGCTTCGGTGGCGTAGTTGGTAGCATGCTAAGCTTCTATGCCCAAGATCGCGGGTTCAAATCCGTCCGAAGTCGTCGGATTTTTAAGAGCGTTAAAAAACCCTCAGTATGCCATCCTTCGGAGGGGAAGTAAAGTCGGTGGTCCCATGTCATAGAATTATGGCATGTTTAAGAACCTTCCACTAATTACACCTGTGTGAAGCTAAATTGTAAATAGGTTAGGAATGTAAACAATGCTCTTAGGTTCCTACGTTCGTTGCCAAGAGCCGACTGCGGTGGCGTCTGGTAGCTATGTTCTGAACTAGTAGTCGTTGACTGTGGCGTTTGGCAGCAAAAGTACGAACTATTTGAAAAATTGAAAAGTCTGCTGTCCTTACATGAATTTAAAAACAGATAACACACACTAATACAGTCATCACAATTAACACCGGTTATCAGACAGATTCTACACACACCCAAAGTACACGGGGCTACATGACCGCGTTGTCCCAGCCCCTAAACTTACGAACCAACCAACCAATCTAGCTATAAACATGTGTTGTTCTTTTCTTCGGCTCACCTAGATTATTTTGTATTGCATCCGGGCCTGCCCCTAAAAAGGTTTGCCCATGTCTGCTCTAAACCATACAACTCTTACTGTGTTAGACTCTTACAGACCCAAGGCTCTTTATTAACACTCCTCCCGCGTTCTCCATGACAAGGTTCTACACCGTCGCACTCAGGGGACAAAGAGATGTTCACGTTCATGGAATTTGGAAATTAAATCGTGCCTGCTGGGTTACTCTCTTTGTTCACCTTGTACTCCACAATGTCTCATGGAAAATACATACCAACATAACAACAAACAGCAACTAGGCTGTAAATCTCGAGCCATCTCAGCGGGGTAAAACAAGAAAACTTAATTTGAAATAATTTAAATTCCAGATGTTTTTCCATACTTCATTCCATAACAGGGAGACTAGACAAGGGAATATGTGAAGAGAATCCTGTGACCTATCGAACACTGCACGATATGAGTTTTGGACACGAAACAAAGGGACGTATGCAATATGTCCCTAACGCAGATACATGTGCAATAGGACGTGAACTTAAGTAATATTGTGGTTTTGGTGTTACTAATATAAGTAATTTATTGGCTGTCGCCATGAGGTCCGTATTCAATTCCCGACTCTGCCAGGAAATTTAATTCTGGCCTGAATGCCGGAATGGGTACACTCAGTATCATGAGGCAAAACTCAAAAGTGGTGCGTCCGATTCCCACCTCTGCCATCTTAGGAGTGGTTGTTCATGGTTTCCCCATTTATACTCCAGGCGCATGCCGTGATAGTTCCTAAATTAAAGCCACGGTCACCTCCTTCCCAATCGTTCGCTCAATTACAAATACACACTTTACTAATTAACTAATTAATACTAATTATGTTATTGGTTTTGGTTGGTTGGTTGGTTCCTCAGTTTAGGGGCTGTGACAACGCGGTCATGTAGCCCCGTGTAATTTGGGTGTGTGTAGAATCTGTCTGATAACCGGTGTTAATTGTGATGGGTGTATTAGTGTGAGTCTCTGTTTTTTAATTCAAGTAAGGACTGCAACTTTGCATTTTTCAAATAGTTCCTACTTTTGCCGCCAAACGCCACCGTCAACGACTACTAGGCCTAGTTCAGAACTTAGCTACTAGACGCCACCGCAGTAGGCTCTTGGCAACGAACGTAGAAACCTAAGAGCGTTGTTTACATTCCTAACCTATACAATTTAGCTTCACACAGGTGTAATTTGTGGAAGGTTCTTTAACATGTCATAAATCTATGACATGGGACCGCCGGCTTTACTTCCCCTCCGAAGGATGGCATACTGAGGGATTTTTAACGCTCTTAAAAATCCGACGGCTTCGGCCGGGTTTGAACCCGCGATCTCGGGCATAGAAGCTCAGCATGCTACCAACTACGCCACCAAAGCCGCCGTTATTGGTTTTAAGTCCCTTTTAACTACTCTGGCTTTTAGAGACGCCGGGGTGCCGGAATTTTGGCCCGAAGGGGATCTTTAACGTGCCAGTAAATCTACTGACACGGTTCCCTCGCATTTGCGCTCCCTCAAATCACACACTACTACAGACTCCACAATAGCACAGGTTTGCAGTCAAACTCAGAGCAAACACACACACACGTAAACGGGCTGAAATGACCTCGTTATCCAAATGAAATCACAAGAACCTGCCCAGTAAGAGATGGGCTACAGTGTTTGAAAAAGTGTAAGTGAACACCGTATGAGTCTTATGGCAAATAGTTAAAATATATTTAGGGTATATACATATAATACTGTACCTGTTATAGCCTGGGCTTCATTCATTCCATTCCTGACCCGGTCGGAGACTGGAAGCAGGCTGTGGATTTCTTTCTTCTTTCTTATAGCCTGGTCGTTACGGGCACCTTTATATTTTCATTTTAGAAACGCAGCGTGTGTACGGCGTGAAACATGTGTGGATGGCAGGGGACTGCTGACGTAAAATACACACTAACAGCATGCGCTCTACGTCACTCTGACGTAAGCATTGCACAGTGGGTCCAAATCGAAATCTAGGGAGACAAAATTATTTTTACGTTTAAATCATGAATTTAGAGTGAAAGCAACGTATATAATTTGTTAACTTCATAATAAACATCAGTTAAGACCTTTTTTAAGCTTCGTCTACACATGCAAGAAATTGACTATGACTAGTAGTTGGATAGAGCATTCAGTTATCTCTTCAGAACAATTTTCTACCCCTAATTAACTTTTATCAAAGTCACAAAGTTCCACTTTTGACACAATCGTCGAACCCAGTGCTTCAAACAGTTGTAAACTTGTGAGAACTGGTTGCGCGGCATCTTCTAAAACGTAAAATAACGAAGTAAGTTGCAAAAAGATGCAAAAAATCGTATAAAGGGCGTAAACTACAAGACTTTATCTACATTTTAACATTAAGTAGAAAGTGACGCATACTAAAAATGTAAGTGAAAATATAATTTTCAAAATAATAGTTAAATATTATATAATGCAAATATAGCTAAAATTACGTAACAATTACGCCCATGAACAACTGAAACACGTTACAAAGATCATACCTTCAGCTGCATGTTCCATCTTAAAGCATCACACTAACCAAGACAACCAAACCCCAGCCTCTTACATTCACCCTCCAATTCAGACTGCTCGAACAGTGGTGACAGATTTACAATGAGATGCGTTTATATCCCAGAATAGTGAGCGGCTATTGTATGAGAATGCTGTAGAAGTAATACATTTTGATTTTTTAATTATGAAAATAAATAATTTTGTCCTCCTAGATTTCGATTTTGACCCACTGTGCATTGGGTATTTCCTTGATCCAGAGCCAGTTGACTAATAAGACGTATCGGCTTGACGTCATGGTATCATCGATATACTCAGAGAACGAGTAGTACCTATTACCTGGGACACTATGGTGTTGTTTATCATACACGCAAATCTTTGTTTTAGTTATGTTACTTGAAGGATCAGTGGGCAACAATGAAAATTGGTTCCTAATAGCTCAGGTACGGTACTTAGAAGATATAACTGATCGTGGTTCTGTAGGATTTAGCCGGGATTCCGTTGGATTTGATGGTCTGTCAAATACCAATCCCAACCGAGTTATCTAACGAAGAATCTGCCCAAAACCCGTACCACACAGACTTCCAATAATAAGCAATTAAAAATAGAAATGGAACATTTCACTAAGAACTTCTTTTCTTTGGCACGTAATAACATTTAGATCTCTCTGGCGTAAGCAACTTGTCCAGACCTTGGTCATTTAGGTTAACTATCTGATGTTGATACTCAGCACTTGGCCATTTAGGTTAACTATCTGATGTTGATATTCAGCGCTTGGCAATGTAGGTTAACTATCTGATGTTCGGACTCAGCACTTGGTCATTTAGATTAACCCTCTGATGTTAATAGTAAGCACTTGGTCATTTAAGTTAAATAGCTGATGTTGATAATCAACACTTGGTCATTAAGGTTAAATAGCTGATGTTGATAATCAACACTTGGTCATTTAGGTTAATTATCTGATGTTGATATTCAGAACAATCTTTTTAATTGAATGACTTGTGTATTGTACAGCCTCCCAGGGGTATGCACCCCTTGGAGTCCATCCCCCCGGCATCTGGCTAAATCCCCTAAATGGCAACCCTTGGAAAGCCGGCCCAACATCCATAAAACTTAGCAGGGACAGCTTGCCACTCTAAGAAGCAGCTCAGTCCTTGCACAATGGTTACACATACCTACATACTAGTAACTGGGCCAACACATTGCTGACAACATAGCGCCAGAGAGTATAAGAAGGCATCCTAATGAGGTCAAGGGATCTCTCCATTATCAGTGCTTCATCGAGACGGCCGGAGGCTACGCTGGTGTCAACCGAGGTGAGTCAGTCAATCGTGTTCAGAATTCCTACTTTTGTAACCTGTAACCCAACACTTGTACTACATTGTGAACATAATTACATTCCCTACAAGGGACTCATACTCAGAACTACAGACCAATAAAACACTTGGTCCACACTCTACACTAGCATTACTGTTTATACGCCTCTTTACATCCCAACGCCCTTCCTTATTCCCGTCACGTAAAGACGTGACAAACGGTAGTCCAATAGCGCTAACTCAGGTACCTTTGTGTTCCCCGAGCCGGCTCGGCTGCCAGCAAGCAGCACGTGCCACTCGGCTGATACGAGCAGGTTCAATTACATAATAAGCAGTCAGCTGAGCGACTAGCACCGTGACTCTTACATTGGGTCCCATCCCTTCAAACACTACTACATTATTTATAGGAACGCCCCCTAGTTCCTAGCACACCACAACACTCTACACTGGTCAGCTTGCCCTGCCAAGGGAAGCTACCCTTTTTAGGCACAACCTTATAAATTAGTACAATAACTCTCCCTTTTAGATCCACCCCCAAATAAGGGATCTAAAACACTGGTGGAGGCGCGGTACTACGCATAGAGAACAGGACTCAACCAACGAGCCCTCGTAGTTAAAACAACCCCTTCCGTACCGCAAAAAGCCAAGCAAATAGTGAGAAAATTTTTCCCCCAGACAAAAAAGCACCATTTTTTTTGTGTGCTCCAAACTAGCTACACAGGGGAAATTCTTAATAAACCAACCCCCTAGCCCCATACAGAATCAGAGAAATATAAGAATACACTGTCAAACACGCACAGATTTTTTAGTATTCTTATTGTAGTCCCATACACTTCAGTCAGAATGGCACCTCATGCAGAGATTGCAAGCCATAGAGGCAATAGAGGTGCGCCAATATTATTAACATTATTGTTCAGATACCAAAGGCACATACAAAGCCGGCAAACACAAATACGGACACTCCAAACAAAAGTTGGGACAATACAGAGCACAGAAACATTAATACATTAATACAGTAATTTGCAAGCAGGCCATATGCCTCAATAAGGCAGTACACCCAAATTTGGGGACAAATACCGTGAACTACAAGCCAATAATGCCATTTTTGAGTTCATGGTAGGGCCATCAGCCCACCCGAGAGAGGACATAAGCGCGGATACGCTGACTCGACAATTTGCGAGGATGTCCCTCTCGCCACGTACTGCCACACAATGGAAGGAGTTCGCCGTGGCCACAGTCAAGAAGACGGCCAGGTTAGGCTCCAACTTACTGCAGAATAAAACTAACACAGACACACGTCCTTCAGCTCCGGATCGGAAGGCAATTTTGCCAAACCGAGGGGCAGAGCCTAGAACAATCCCCTCGGAACAAAGGGACGAGAGGGAGTTGAAGCCAGGGCCATTAAACACACATGATATGACAAGGAAACAAAGGGACATAACCACGTCATGGGCTGAGGACGTAGAGCCCGCCCTACAGTACATAAAGCCTACATACACGTACACAGATAGGCTAACACATTGGCAGGAGTCGGCCGTGGCCAAATGCCAGAAAGCGGTCAGGCTACAAGCCACCACATTGCCGGGGCATAAACAGGCAGTTAAGCAACCTTTACCGCCAGTTCAAAGGGCAAATTTGCCAGAACGAAGGCGAACACCGGTATTAGTCCCTCAGGATGCACGATATACGCACGAACATTTTGACCGGGCACTACCACACACTACACGGGGATTAGGAAAAGTGTTATTAACTATCCCACAAAACCACGCAGTCAAATATATACACACTACCGTAAAATCTACTAGGGCAGCGTCAAGCACAATTAGGCCCTCGAATACAGGTACATTCAAACCTATAGACACGCGCTACGGTGGAAGTAGGCCAAAGCTTACTTTGCTAGAAATTCCGCCGGAAGGTAGCAAAGGAACACCCCAGTGGATTTCAGAGGCCTATAATCTAATAACAGGGCATAACCCTTCACCTTTCTGCCCACTGAAGCTCGAAAGAAGATAACGACTTCCACCAGGGCCACAGAAATAAACTAACATCACTTGCACCAACATTATAGGATACATAAGTTCTTTTACACGGGGGCGATGAGAAAATAGTCCAACAAGTACATAATAAACATAAAATTGCATATTTTTTTCCCCTCTCTTATTTTATGTATATACAGTGAAACATAGCCAAATTAGAAGGAATAATTCTAAACCCTTCTTGTTTTTTTTCCTTTCTTTTCGAAACCATAGAATTTTTCTCTCAGGCCAGCAATGGTTATTGGGCGAAGTGGTTAACACCATAACGTAAAGTCTCTAATATGCTAAACCAAGTGGAAGCCAAGCAGGCTTCAGGCCGAAAAAGAGATATTTTGAACACAACTTAAGCATAAAATCACAGCATAAAGCTTAAGTGAGTCTTTCTAAGTAGAAATGACTAAACGTTCTATGTTAGGGTTCCACAGTTCGATAGATTCTCTTGTTGCGGGCGAAAGCCGTAAGTGTGGCAAGAATTAAGAATCTCAAACTAGTTTCAACAATTTGGTGAGGTGTGCTTTAACCAACTGAAAAGCCCAATTGCACACCGGGACGAGACACTGTCATTTTGTTGAGTTACAATTACTTTGAAGGGCAGGTTTGACTCCCACAGTGCACTGGCTTTGCTCGGGACGTGGATACAAGTGTATCAATTACGTCTTGCAAGGGCCTTCCTAATGTGTACTAGACAGTGTCGGTAGATTCCCCTGAGACGTAACCAGATTACGGTAGTACTCACGTTACCAAAATGGTAAATACTACACTCAGGTCCCAAGCACCATTTTTTTTAAACATTTTTTATAGTGTTCACGACATAATTTTCAGAGACTATCGCCACCTGCTATTATTTTCTTTCAAAGTGCTCTCTTAATCCGGTGCGGGGCATAGCTCATTTTTTTTATGACACAGGCATTAGGCCCGATGAAAGAAAGGTGGCCAAGTTAAGCATATATATATTTAATACATAGGTACACGTTAAACATTACACGCCTCTAACATGACTTTTTCTCAACGACAGATACGATCCTAACACTCACCAGAACTGTCCCGGAGACACAACCTTAATGGTGCCAGAAACAATTACTCTGGGTAAAAGACGGTCTCCAAACCCGCAACCTTCTGAATACCAGGAATATAAGGTTGGGTAGATATCCAGTTCTAGAATAGAAAAATGGGAAAGCTAAGACAAATTGGGACAGTCCCACTAACAGCGGGTCATAAACGAAAAACAATAAAATCGCCTCTGGCATCTGGTCACCAAACACGCGACTAGCGGACCAGACACACTCGCGTACAACGACATTTTGTACCAGGGATAAAGAACATACTTGAACCACGATACAGTTAACGCAAAATCTGGGGACACAAATGTAGTCACTGGAAGGTTCTTCTACAGTACGGCCAACGCATATGGGATTTCCGAAGTGAAATGCCATGGCCTGTGGTTTGGATTCCAAGTAAAACGGAAACCCCGTGGCTCATGATCTCCAGATACGGTCACGTTAAACCACCAGTTCCCCTCTTTTCTTTTACAAATGCGAACAGCACTAATTACAGTCACAGAGAGTAAGCGATTAAAAACACATGTGCCGGACACACAGCGTTATCAGGACAAGTAACAAGCGAGCGCGCAAGACATTGTAATCCGATACCACCATACTCAGCAACAACGCAGGCCTCAGTGATAACCTGCAAGCTTACAGACAACAGCTCTCGGAGCAGAGCGCACGGCATCATTCACGCCCGATTTAGAGACCCTATATCTTCCAAAATTACACTACAAGGGGAAATCAAAAACATACAAACTCTACACAGGTATGCATGCATTCATATGCACATTGCACATCCACGGGAACGTGCCATAATATATGCGGCACGGAAATGATCACACCAAATCTTTACAGGCAACCGGATTCGAACCCATGACCACACACCACACTCGTACCAAAAACTAACTATCCAATGGTATTTTTGGTACACGGAACACAAGCAAAAACCACACTGGGAAAGCCCCAAGCCCTGGAATACAACGCAAACATAAAACACAGAGAATGACATAAGGTCACGGGTCTGAGTGCCAGTAAAAATTTAGACACAAAGGAGAACAGCTATTCAGGCGTCCAATTATACTGAAATTGGCCCATACAGGTGCATGAACAGGGAATACTACATTTCCTCCCACCAAAAGCCAGACATAAAATTTCGAATTACACCAGGCATAGAGGATACATTTCACAGACACAGCTAGGAAAATTTCACAAGACACAAGTCTTAGGGAACAATGGCCACACGACGTCATTACCTAACTAGGCCGAATTGCTACATTAGGCCGCTAGGAATCCAAAACAATGACCACACTTGCATTCGTGCAGAAAGGCACATACCAGCGGATGACAAA
This sequence comes from Meconema thalassinum, assembly GCA_946902985.2. Lineage (NCBI taxonomy): Eukaryota > Metazoa > Arthropoda > Insecta > Orthoptera > Tettigoniidae > Meconema > Meconema thalassinum. Next base: position 1,386,462,202 of record OX336389.2, read on the forward strand.
CAGTAACTTCCCAGCCTGGCATTACACATACCAACTGCTGACGGCGGACTATTCACACTGCAATACTGCGGTGACGAGACACTATTGCGTATCGCCAGTGACCGTGAAATAACAAACACATAACAATTATAACACCATACATTTTTTTTCCCACACTGCAAAAACATTTGGCAATGGACAAGACGTGACACAGCGGAACTTATCTTGGGCCTATAGGGCACGTTCGCAAGGACGTTGGCAAGCCACGGGCGCCTTCTGCCCACACAGGCGATACATATTACGACTTGGCCTGCAACAGACCAACCGTCCGCGTGGTGTAGCGGTACATAGTCACACACACGCACACGCACTCAACAATTAGGAGCGAACACAGACAAGATCTCCCCCCTAATAACTTCTCTTATCGCTCGTAAGGCATAAGAGTCATTACAGATGACTAGCACATGACCAGTCGCATTACGACCACTGGCCACATCTACACTGCAAATGGCCGACCAGATTAGGTCATGCAGCTCTATTATCCCAAGGCGCGGATAGACAGCCAACATGGACCAAGGGAGGATAACAGGAGAACGGGCTACCAGCGTACCACCTTACTCCCTTCCCATAACCTTCTCACGCCCAACATAAACAACGCAGACACATCTACACGACCAAAAACAGCTACACTACATTACAAAATACACACAAGGGGTTGATGGACTTCATGCGTCTAAAGAGCAGGCATGCTACGCCTTGAGCCACGATGCTACCACCCGAGTATTAGGGGTGGCTCAGCAAACATTAAAGAAGCATAATGCGCCTCTCCAAATGAGAGAGGAGGCCATAGATATATATTAACAATTCTTTAGTACTTAAACACTCCCGCATGAGAGGAATACATTGGTATTATGCCCCACCCTACACCTATCCGTACATGAAGGCAGACACTTCATATCCAGACACATGCATGAGTATCCCATCCATTTATCAGGGATTTTAATATCAAACCTGCATGAATTTTCGTATCTTTGCAATCCCGGGAATTACCTCCCCACTCCACTCACTATAGAAGCATCCCAGTGGCATCACCGGTTTCAGGCCACCACTAACGTGGAACCCTAAGGTGTGTAAACCCTTCCTACCATACTTTAAGCCCACTCAACAAATAACTACCCCCAAATCCTAATAACAGGGCACCTGACATTACAGACCCTACTAACACCTCCATTAAGGTAAAGAAAGCATTATTGCTGGAAAGCTGACGTAGCGATGGTAGGCCAGAAGTAGCCTATGTACTTAGAAGATCTACAACCCCGCAACACTGGAAATATTTTACATTTTACCCAGAGATTAAACTATTTACACAGGTTACGACACATTTTTTTTCTTACAAAGGAATCTGATACGATCTGATTGATGACAACGGTGTAAGCCGAAGGTCGGGAGAACCACACTTTGAGAGCTGGGGAAGGCGATGTGGACCCTTACCCCAGTTGGCTCACCAAATCACTGACCTGACCAAATAGACGAACCACGTAAGGTCAAAGCATTCGCGACCTGGCGCGGGCAAACATCGAGATCTAGGGGTGCATGTCGCTTATCCCCCTCGTCGGAGAAGGTTACACCCACTATGTGCCACGGTCGTCGAAGCCAAGACCTGCAGGGAGACTTTCTGAGAATGGCGGGAGAAATAGCTCACTCCGCGCCGGCCTCGGGAACTATCCCTAGAGACGACCCCATTATGACTAGACTTCTAGTTAAGTTTAAATTTAAGTAGGCACGGCTTCCATAGCGGGAAGCAAAACTCCTATGCGTTGGAGTGGAAGATAACTGCGAAATACATATTACTGCGGCCCATAGCGGCAAAATCATATATCAATGCGAAAAGCATACTACGGCGGCCCATAGAGGCAAATATTACTGCGAAAAGCAGATTGCGACGGCCGATAAAGGCGAAGACAATATTATGCCATTGGACCACACTGTCCAATGCCCACATAAATGGCGACGCATCGGGCAACCAGAGGGCATTAAGAGAGGGGCAGTGCGCGCACCTCACAGGAGCCAAGTGGGCGGCTCAACTACGATAAATCGGAACAGCAAACGGTCATGAACAAGGACGTTACAGCGGGCGAAACGGTTAGCTTAGTGGCACCGTAAGTCGCCTGCGATTAGATTAGTACTAGTATTAAGACCTAGAATAGATGTCGACAATAGTATTAAAACGGAGGGGACTACGAGACATTGTCGGGTTCCGGTCCCGGCAATGTACTACAAGGGCACCCGCGAGAGAAATCGGACGGACGAGCCTCCATCTAAATTTTAGTATTTAAGTTACAGTGCCATTTTTAAGGTCACTTAGATGTAAGCAAATTTACTAACAGCTGTTGCTAATAATAGCACAGCACATTTCGGCTTTAGAATAAGGTCCACTCGGCATGTAAATACAGAATAGTTTCACAGTTAAGTAATTTTATCAATAAGTAACATAAGTAGTGTAAGATAACGCCGGTCGGCTCCTGATGACCGCCAAACCCGGCATCAGGGTAAGTCCGACAATACACTATAATATAGGATAATATATAATATAGTACAATAGGCATAATCAAAGTGGAATATATCGGCACCCGGTAACCACAATTCCGCTACCGGGGTAAGACCAACTACATATTATTTACGGCATTACGGCACCGTATAGGGTAAGCCCGGTCATGCAGCAAATTAACATTAATCATGCTATTTTTTTCAGGGAAAGAAGAGCTTCAGCCAGTAAAAACTATGACACAGGAAGCGACATAGAGAATATGTCATACTAACATGTTTTTTCTAAACCTCGCCATTTTTTCACAGGCATCGTCACCAGATACAGGAAACTGGTGACAGGAATTTCACTACCATATAGCAGTGTCATATTATTTACGGCATGCCATGATGGTGTACTATTTTTTTTATTTTTTATACGTCAACTTGCACTAATCCCAACACACTCTCAAACACTCACCACATTTTTCTTTTTCAGCTACACACTCCAAAAAAAAAAATCTGCACAGCAGGACTGGTGCCTGTGGGGTACCAGGCTTACTGGCAGATCAACTCAATAGAAACACATAAAGCGTCAAAATGCGACGCAGATTACGACAATGAGGGCGCAACCGGTTTGTGGCAGTGATTCTCATTGTCAAGTGTGAAAGCATTCACCCACAGAGGATGCTTCACAGATTAAGTATTAAGAATACATGCAAGCGGTACGACCACTATACCGTACCAAGAAGTGGCCGTACAGGATCAGCCGTGAGACGGCAAGCGTACGTACAGACGGGTAGCGTGCACGCGAGGTACCTCACAAAAACTAGAATTATAAGGGATTAGCGCACTTAAGTGAGACATAAGGTCATTGTAATTCATAATTTTAAGGATAAACTTCATACAATTACTCCACTAGACATAAGGTCATTGTAATTCATAATTTTTAAGGATAAACTTCATACAATTATTCCACTAGACATAAGGTCATTGTAATTCATAATTTTTAAGGATAAACTTCATACAATTATTCCACTGGAAAGCGACAATATTCCTAAATGTCAGAATCGCAACATAGTACATTAAACACTATATATTTTTGTTTGTTTATCAAGATTCCATGTACACAATGTCTGTGATTTGTTTTCTTTCATTTTTCCTTCTTCTAACTTCCCCATTTGTCAGGGTGTTCCGTTTTTTCCCAAACAAATAAATACTTTGAATATATCCCTTAAATTATACCCTGGAACACCCATTTTTCTATTTTCTTCTACCTTTCTTATTGCAGGGAGCACTTTTTCCCTAAGATAGGGCGGACGACGCAATCATCCGTTCGGCCCTGGGTTTTTCCTCCCTGCACAACTATGTAACGAATCACCATCAGAAACCATGTTTTTTTTTGAAACTAGCAATATGCCAGCAACAGCAAGGGCAATTTTTTTTTTACATGTCGAATTTCTTTTAATGTTAAATTTTTCTCAAATGTCAATTTTTTCCCAATGTTAATTTTTTTCTCGATATCAAATCTTTCGCAATGTCAATTTTTTGTTTGTTTTTTCACAATGTCAATATCAGTGTATACATATATCTATACATCCCATAACCCTCCCCTCTGAACACGGGCTGACCTCACACCCACACTTCGATACGACACCACCAGGAGATACGAGGGGGTTTCAAGGACCACTACGTCAACGCCCCAACCTCCAGTTCCGTTCCCGTTCGCGAGGACGCGAACAAATGAAGGAAGACGCTTGTACAGCCTCCCAGGGGTATGCACCCCTTGGAGTCCATCCCCCCGGCATCTGGCTAAATCCCCTAAATGGCAACCCTTGGAAAGCCGGCCCAACATCCATAAAACTTAGCAGGGACAGCTTGCCACTCTAAGAAGCAGCTCAGTCCTTGCACAATGGTTACACATACCTACATACTAGTAACTGGGCCAACACATTGCTGACAACATAGCGCCAGAGAGTATAAGAAGGCATCCTAATGAGGTCAAGGGATCTCTCCATTATCAGTGCTTCATCGAGACGGCCGGAGGCTACGCTGGTGTCAACCGAGGTGAGTCAGTCAATCGTGTTCAGAGTTCCTACTTTTGTAACCTGTAACCCAACACTTGTACTACATTGTGAACATAATTACATTCCCTACAAGGGACTCATACTCAGAACTACAGACCAATAAAACACTTGGTCCACACTCTACACTAGCATTACTGTTTATACGCCTCTTTACATCCCAACGCCCTTCCTTATTCCCGTCACGTAAAGACGTGACAAACGGTAGTCCAATAGCGCTAACTCAGGTACCTTTGTGTTCCCCGAGCCGGCTCGGCTGCCAGCAAGCAGCACGTGCCACTCGGCTGATACGAGCAGGTTCAATTACATAATAAGCAGTCAGCTGAGCGACTAGCACCGTGACTCTTACATTGGGTCCCATCCCTTCAAACACTACTACATTATTTATAGGAACGCCCCCTAGTTCCTAGCACACCACAACACTCTACACTGGTCAGCTTGCCCTGCCAAGGGAAGCTACCCTTTTTAGGCACAACCTTATAAATTAGTACAATAACTCTCCCTTTTAGATCCACCCCCAAATAAGGGATCTAAAACAGTATGTTCGAAAAGATTCTTGGATTATATCTCCAGCACACACATTTCAGGTTATTTAGAGCGGCTTTAACACTCCCCTTTTAAGGAGCAATTATTAATCTCTCGAATGGAAGCATTTTAATTCTTAAAACATTACATAATTGGATATTACAAAATTGTGTGCCTCCAGGATTCATTTGAGAAGAGGATAGGTTTTAGTACCCACCAACAACACGTATTCAACATTACAATCTACGAAAGTATTCGTAATTACATTCAGTATGGCATAGTGACTGGTTAAAACCAGCGGTAACTACGCTAGATGGCATAGTGACTGGTCAAAACCAGCGGTAACTACGCTAGGTCAGGGGCGTATATACATTTTTTTTCGGGGGGGTGCTGACTTTCCTGGAAAATTGTGAGTATTCTCAGGGGATTGTCACGGCAAAATACCCAGAAATATCAACCAATATCTTAGAGCATATAACTTTGTGTAATTATTTTTATTCAAAGTTTATATAGCCTACAATTAGTGGCAATCCAAAAATTTGTAAAATACAGCACAACCCACAAATGAATTTTATACTTAATGCATGGCCTATGGAGTATGAATGACAAATATCTAAATATTTAGTAACTCGAAAGGTAAAAAGGGTTGATTTTTTTTAGTTGATAATTTATTTTTAAAATGTACCGTACTGTGGAATTTAAAGTTTTGCCTCACAAGGCTGAGTGTACCCCGTTCCAGCCCTCAGACTAGAATTAAAATTTCTTGGCAGAGCCGGGAATCGAATTCGGACCTCCGGGGTGGCAGCCAAGAATGCTAGCCACTACACCACGAGTTCAATTTCAATCTTAGTATTGTTTATAACTTAGCCAATAAGTTAAGATTAGGGTACAACCAAATTTACAATTATTTTATGCTCTTACTAAAGCAACTCTTTCTTAATTCTTATTGGCTTTTTCGGGGGGGGGGGGCTGGAACCCCCTCGGCACCCCCATTATATACGCCCCAGCGCTAGGCCATGTGGACTAGGTAGACGTGGGTTCAAGCCCCGCTGCCAGCCGTCACCCAGTTTCATTTATCTTCATTCATTTCATCTGTCATTAACTCCTTTCATGAGGTTGGCGTCAGGAAGGGCATCCGGTCGTAAAAAAACACCCGCCACTTAGACGTTCATCGCATCTCATCCCCAACCCTGTTGGAAACGGGAATAATAAGGGGTAGACATGCATACTTAATGATTGGTCAAAATATGGATTAAACACTCATTTAGATCGGTGTCCTGGTACATTCTGTATGTTGGATAACATCAGCTGATGCCGTATGGCGTCGTTACATAGCGTTCATTGCAAAACCCTCCGACATCGACAACATTCAATTCTTCACCCAAGGGCTCATGTATGTCCTAGAAAATAGTGGCTCATAAAATGTGTCGAGTAAATTTCCACCAGAATAAATTCTACTCGACACCTTGAAAAGAGGTTGCTTATTTATCCTACTTCCTATTACCCAATAAGTTAGTTTATATTCATTCATAACGAGAGCATGTAACTATTGGTTTGGAATTCCTGGAAAATCAGGCAGATATTTCTGGGCGTCCTGGTAGAAATGATAAATTTTTAGGGGGATTTGTAAAATTGTAGTCATCTAGCCCCGTGTACTTGGGTGTATGTGGAATTTGTCTGCTTACCTGTATTACTGGGATGGCTGTGGTGCCATCCTGCCATTTGCCTCAAGTAGAAGAGGGAAACCACGGAAAACCACTTCTAGGGTGACTGAGGTGGAAGTCAAACTCACCTCTTCATACTACTCTGTTCCAACTCTCGGAACAGAATTACATTTCTTGACAGAGGCGTGAATCAAACCCGAATCCCAGGGGTGATAGCGCAATGGCTAGCACTCATGGCTAACGGGTGGTCGGTATAAATGTATGTATTACTGTAGTGGCATTAGAAACAGAAATCGTCTAATTGAGAACATCTAGCGTCGTGAGAGAAGGATTTTCACTCCGGGTATAGTTGCCTCACTTTCCTGGTTAACGAGCGGCGACTCAAACGTCCAATAACCATTGTTCGCTACTGACCAATAGCTGACGGTTGTTGACGAATAGAATGCTTCCTCTATCACTCCACGTGGATTCCAAATTCCCCCCCCCCCCCCCCTGGCGGTTAGCTAGCGCGTCACGCCGGTATCAGGTGTCCAGTGTTGCACATCTGCACATAGTTCTGTCCACTCTTGCTGTTTGTTCTCAGCGGCTGCGGTAGAAAGTTGACAACGCTGTTCCTCGCGCTGGGAAATCCTTAGCTCCAGGCAGCCATGGAATGTTAACTTATCCGTCCAGCTTGATTTCAAAGGCAAGCCGCACGTTAACGAGGGAAGTGCAAGATACAGGATGGGTGGAGTATTTCTATAGTCTGTTTTACGAATGAAGAACGTTGACGTCTGTCAAGGTCAGCAGGTGGGGAAATGCCACGTGGGCACTGTGACAGATTATCTCATCTGTTGCTTTATTTGCTTGTAACTCAAGGAGCACTGAACCGACTTTTATGTGGTTTTCATTCATACCTATAGCCAGAGCCCTGGGTAGATAAACAAAACGTTATCCGCATCCGGCCCGCATCCACACGACTGTTATCGGCATCCGCACGACTTTTATCCACATCCGCACATTTGTTATCCGAATCTACTGGCATTACAATGATATTATCATTTTAAATGATCTTGTCGACTTCGTCGTTACGCTGGGGTCTGGCGTTACGTTGCGGTGACGGGACGAAATGTACCCAGATGCACTGAGGTGTGTGACGTCATATTACCGCTTGGTGCATGGGTTCCCCGACAATCTCTACTTCGTTAGTATAAGACAAAAATCCCCGATTCTTGGATGTCACGGGTAATCTCGAGAACCTCTGGATGGATTTTGATGCGGTTTTCAGCATTCTGTAAAGGATATCTCGAGGAAAGATTCTGTAGAAAATAATTTATGTATGATCACAGGAAGCCAAGCAGTAACGATTTCAGTGAAAAAGTCGAAAACAAATTTGGCGTCCGTGCGCTTCTTAAGCTTACGCTGGGCAAACCGTCAAAAATATCAATATACTATGAGCGTAAGAATTGGTCAGCATGAAAAGTTCTACAAAAAGTCCGCGAGAGCATATCTCTGTCTTCAATACATCGCCCACTATAAGTGTTTTTAGACTGGATGGAAGGGGCACGTCCCCGCGCGCTCTGGTGAGCGTGACGGCATCCCGCGCGCATTCGCTCGAAGCCTCCAGCCTTTCTAGCATTTTTCAGCATTTGTAGCATTTAAAATGATACAAAGTCTAGTCTTTCAGACTGACTGTTACTTTTTTAAGTTAAATAAAGCATAAATTACTATAGCAACACATTTAGACATTTGAGAAGAAAGTCGTTCCCCTAGACTATATTTTATGTCATGTGCTATGTTTAAAATGAATGTTATACAGCCAGAATTACAACCCCTTTCAGTTCGGAGTGATAATTTACGCTTAATGACATAATTTGAATGATATTAACTTAGATCGTCATCTTATATTTATCAAGAAAGAAACATAACGGAAAATATGCGTCATGACATCCGGGTCCTAGTAATGATATTCAACAAGTTCGGATTGTAATCCAAAAATTACCCGCAAATTTACTCCAAACGTTATCCGCAATTTATCCGCTAACTATATCTGCATGGTGAAAAAAGTTGCGGATATCCACGGGTTTATCCGCATTCGCGCAGGTCTTTGCCTATAGCACCTTCCGAGGAAGGATGTTTTTTATTGAATGTTGAACTGTCATAAAGAGAAAACGAGCAGAGATGGTTTCTGCAAAATAATTTGACATTTTGACCTCGCGAACACTTCTTGGTCTACTTTACCGAAACCGTTAAAAAAATGAGCAAGGAACCACACGCCTATCTTTCAAAGGTCCGCCTTGTTATAAGGTGCGTCATGCCAATCAAAGATACCATTCTTACGTAACGAAAATAGAAACTCGACGATGCGAATAAAAGAAATAAACTACCTGCAACAAATACAGAATGATAACTTGAACTTTAGCCTATGAAAGAATAAGCAAATGCACTTCAATAAGTACATTGCATAATACTAATGACAGTGACGAGTCAAAGCATTGTAGATCACTGCTTCAAACCATTTGCTCACCTCAGTCCCTGCATACATTGCAACACCGCTCGCTGTAGAGACCCGTACACCACTCATCCCCTCTACACTCCTGACCATACAAGCAGATGACAGCTGTAACCGTTCTTCGTTCGTAATACAAACTCTAAACCTGCAGTACACTATCGCCGAATGTAGGCGTACTGAGACGAGCGCGATAGTGTACCCGGTGTGCTCGTGTACATTCGATGTAGTTCGCATCGCCAACATTCGTGTTCGGCTGCGCTCGCTATTTTAGCGGTCTACCGACACGGATCAAAGGAGACAAGCGAGGGCGAATGCCGAGCGCGGACAGGTACTAACTTGAGCCAGTACACACTCGCTTGCATTCGCGTCGCCACGCACGCGCTCTGTCTACAGTATTCAGTGCAGTGATCGTTGATTATTTATTTGTTAACTGGTGCGATTTCTTTAATTATTGATGTAGTGGTCTAATGAGGAAACGCTGTAGTTTATAATCCCCACCACCCCCAACTCCCTCTGACGTCAGAAGCCCCACCATCCTCCAACTAATTGTTTTGCCTTTGTGGGTAGAGGGGGGTAAAGACCATTCATTTACGTCAAACAAACCTTTTCGTAAAAATCTTAGTTTCCAAAATATAGGCAATTTTGAAAATTTGACTTTTTTGGAAAAATTGAAAGAAATATAAAGTTTTGTTCTAATGATAAAGGACATAGAGACCATTCTTTTAAGCCTATATAACATTTTTTAGAATGTTTGGTTTTCGGAAAAACACCTACATTCAAAATTGAACTTTTTTGGTTTTTGTCCTAGAGACTTGAAACTTGGTTTGGGGAGTAGAAGGGGTAAGGACCATTCATTTACGTGAAACAGACTTTTTGTAAACTTCCTAGTTTCCAAAATATAGGAATTTCAAGAATGGACTTTTTATTGAAAAATAAAAATAAATAAAAAGTTTTGTTCTAACGATAAAGGTCAAAATGATTGGGTTTGGCGGAAATGTTTTGCAGCGAATACGCACGATTGGGTTTGGCATGGTTCGGCCGAACTTAGGCAATGGTGTACTTGGTTAGTTCGGGATGGTTCGGGTTGCACATTCGTCTATATTCGCGGTCACAATCCCACCCGAACATTCGACGAAACATTCGGGCGAATGTTCGGCGATAGTGTCCAGCCCACGTAAGATGCCGGGATCACACGATTCCCCCGGTCAGGAATGGCCGCATGTCGTGAAAAATGTTTAGTTAAAGCTCTAAGAGAAACCAGGAGGAAATGTGCATCACATTCCGCAACACCGCTTGCTATGCGTAAACCAGAAAACGTGACTTGACGAACTGGATTTGTGTGAAAACATAAACAGATGTGAGAAATGTAAACAAGGTGACATATGTAGCCAGCTGGTATCCAGGGGAAGGTCACTCAGGCAGGGCATGACAAGGTGAATGTTGTTATTGTGGACTCTTTTAGGGACTTTGAGAAATCGTGGTCATGTAGCCCCGTGTACTTCGGTGTGTATAGAATGTCTCTGATAACCTGTAATGTCTGTACTAGTGTGTGCATTTGTAATTGAGGTAGGATTCGGGTAGGAAACGGCCGGGACCTTCAGTAAGTTATCATCCCGTCATTTGCCTTAGTAGAAGAGGGAAACCACGAACAACTACTTTCAGGATGGCTGAGGTAGGAATCGAACCCGCTTCTTCTCATATTTGCCACACAAGGCTGAGTGTCCCCGTTCCAACCCTCAGACCAGAATTAAATTTCTTGGCAGAGCCTGGAATTGAACCCGGACCTCCACGGTGACAGCAAACGATGATAGCCACTACGCAACGAGGCGGGCGGCCACGAGAAAGCTGGTCTCATGGAGTGGGAGGGAATCTGCCCAGCACGACACGTGACTCTTGAAACGTTGTTGCCAGACTGTTTAGACGGAGACCTCCCTCAAAAAGATTGCAGTAACGTGGATGTTTGGGGGAACCACTCGCTGTACGTGGATCCAACCCGGATATTGTTACTTTATTTTCTTACTACCTGAAGTACCCGTGCTTCGCTACGGGTCATAAATAAATTAAAATGTGAAGGTGACAGTTATAACAGGAGGTTAAGGATGGGACATTTTGTTCAACTACATCGCTCTGCGTTGACCGTGTTTTATAGCACACATTTAGGTTTTACTCGTTAACCGTTGTAGATACACAAAACGTGATAAGGACCTTTCGGATAGAAAATTCAATTTTAAACCTCATGTATGCCATCAAAAGTACAAAAGTTTGGTATTTCTTAGCGATCTCTTTTTATTTGAAATGGAAATATGAAAGTTTGAAACCAAAGGGTGTGGTGACGTAACTAAAATGGCCGCCATCTTTAAATAGTGCAAAGAATCTGAATCAGAAGTAGCCTATATGTTAACCAGGTACGTCAGCTATTTCCATGTAAAATTTCATGTAAATCAGACCAGTGGTTCTTGCGTGATTCAGTAATACACAGATACACACCATCTCATTTTTATATATTGGTATAGATTCTGCACAACATAGAGTAATAAGAGTGTACAATCCGTCTGCTAGACAAGTTTACATGAAAAATGAAAATCCTCAGCCAGCTTCCAGTCTCCTACCGGGTCAGGAATGGAATGAATGAACCCCCATCTAGCGGCGAGGATATGAACTGTGCCGGCTGCCGAGGTCTGACGCACTCCTCTGGGGCAATGATTAAATGAATGACAGTTGAAATGAAATGATAGTGGAGAGTGTTGCTGGAATGAAATTTTGACAGGGAAACCCAGAGTACCCGGAGAAAAACCTGTCTGCCTCCGTTTTGTCCAGCACAGATCTCGCATGGAGTGACCTGGATTTGAACCACGGACCCAGCGGTGAGAGGCCGGCGTGCTGACGCCTAAGCCACGAAGGCTTATACAAGTTTACATAATGTAACTAAACTATTTTTTCGCTAAACTACGCACCCCTAAGTATACGTTTTTCACGTCTTTCCGCCCTTCCTGACCCGGGGGATCATATATGCTTCAGGTTGCCTGGTTACATCACTCACCCTGTATACGCTTGGTGCAAGTCGCTGGAAGCAAGCAGCAAGAAAACACTCAACCACTTAATAACTCATCCGTTAACTTACATTACGTGTTGCGACTTTTTATAAGTGCCATGTTACTCTGCATTCTGCGGAAGCGTACGATGGCACAGCCACAGTCAGTCCAATGAGACAACTTCCACCATAACTATATCATTCCGGCTCTTAAATCTATGTCTACGAGTTTGTGGGTGAAGATATTTACAATATTAACAATTGTGAACTTTTGAAACTTGTTAGGATTTGTTAGTTATTGTGATTTTTGTCAAGGTAATGTCAGTGACCTCAATTCTAACTCTTCACGCGGTGAACAAAAATGTGCCCAATATGATTGGGTGGGGATGCAATATATAAGGTGCGTTCAAAAAGTGACGAGCCGGAGGCTGTAATGCGCAAACCGGTGGCGACATCGGCTAATCGTGGCGTGTGTGACGAGGTGTGGTTCCGACCAGAGCGTGGAAGGTTACAGCCCGTCGCTAGAGGGCACGCGTGCACGTCACGTGACGATACAAAGCGAGCAGCAGCATTCATCAATCGTTCAACGCTGACTGTCGGATTGCAAACAGTGACATGGAGGCGTCAAACGAAGAGCAAAGAGGTGTTGCTTGGTTTATGACAGTGAAAGGAGTAGGGGGAACGGGCATTCATCGCCGAATGTCACAAGTGTACGGTGAACACTGCATGTCCGTTGCAAGGGTCAAGGAGTGGCACAAGCGCTTCAGGGAAGGACGGGTGTCGTTAGCCGATGATGCCCGGTCTGGGGCACCCCCCTGCATTACCAATGACAACGTCCAGCTGGTTGATGCACTCGTTACCCCGGACCGCCGAGTGACAGTGAACGCCATAGTCGCCGTGGTCGGATTGAGCGTAGGAAGTGTGCACACCATCATGAAGATACGACTGCACTTGCGGGAAGTGTGTGCTCAATGGGTGCCCCACAGTCTTCAACCACACCAGGAAGCATACCGAATGGCCTACTGTCTTGGTCTTGATTGGACGATTGATGCATGCTGCTGCTCGTTTTGTATCGTCATGTGACGTGCACGCGTGCCCTCTAGAGATGGGCTGTAACCTTCCACGCTCTGGTCGGAACCACACCTCGTCACACACGCCACGATTAGCCGATGTCGTCACCGGTTTGCGCATTACAGCCTCCGGCTCGTTACTTTTTGAACGCACCTTATATGTAGAGGCTATAAACGCTCCTAAAAATGTACATGTATTAGTTATTATTCACTGATAAATAATGGGCAACTTAATATTAGGTTTCCTAAAAAATGCATGTATTTAGTTATTATTAAATAATGGGCATTTAGTGACAAAAACCGTACGAGAACTGATACTACATTGCCCAAATAACCAGCTTATTGTTAGTTCTTCAATCCATTTCCAAGTTACAAAGAACAACCTGACAAATTACTTATCGTTACAGGTTATCACACTAAAAAGTAAACATGACAGTTGAAACTGGTTATCCAAGTGAATTTAAAACTCTCAAGTATTTTTTTCTTCAGGTTTAGGGAATAACACCCACGACAATTGGGTACAATCGAGTTGACCGACTGAAAAGCATTAAAAAGAGATATGAAAATAGCCTGAACAGCGTGTACACCAAATTGAATTTATGACTGCAACTTGAAGTAAGTAGGTCACAGAATATGTGGTTCACCGTGGGAGCTGATTTTATCAATCTTCGCTTCGACTGGTTCAAAGCTCCATGAATTTGAGATTTTCATTTTTAGAAATTACACGCGTGCCATCGATATTGAATTGCTGCTACGGTGAAAATTTACGCTCAAGGTTATGTAACAAGTGGTGGTGTTGTTTCATAAGAGGGCCTTGGATTTCGTGGTCACTTATCACCATGTACTTGGGTGTGTATGAATAAATACATTAATTAATTAATTAATTAATTAATAAAATGTTTTTGTTGTGTCTGTAATAGTGTGTGCATTTCTAACTATGGTAAGAATTGGGAAGGAGGTGACTAGAGCCGGGCAAATTTGCTCTATTTCCGATCGGGATCGTAAGTTGCCGCATGGCCAGTATCGTCCCCCACCAAGCGCACTCAAGTCCAGGGCTCTCCGCTGAATGAGAATCGTAAGAAGTCTCGATAATACCGGTACTGAGTGGGAACCTTAAGTCTCGAAATTACCGGAACTCCTTTTTTCTCGGTGTTATCGACATTATTTATTTAAAGGTAAAGGCTGACTCACTCAAGCCGCTGCACGTGTAAAGTCAAAGCCTTCTGTAATAACTCCGGAATGTAGACCACTATTAGGAAAATTATTAATGCATGTTGGAAGTGATCATGTTCATGCAGTATATCGTCTATCATTCAGATTAATGAAACTCTATCTTTAAGTGTTTTTTGTTTTCTTGTTTGACAAATAAATGAATGTCGGTTTTGGTTCAAGTATCTACACGATTTTTTAATATTTAATAGGATGGTGTTTTGCATCAAACGCGCAGGCATTAATTTAAGATAAATATAAACATTTGAAGCCTACTTGACGGCATATTCATGTACCGTATTCAACATCAAATATCTACCCGCCTTCTATGGCATGGTTCGTAATTCAAGGCCACTGCCACCTCCTTACCCCTCCTACCCTCAGTTACAAATATACACACACTATTATAGATACCATTATAACTCAGGTTATTAGACAAAGTTGACACACAAGAACAAAAAAGGTATCACGATATTGTACCCCTAGAGTAAAATAAAACTCTCAAATAATTGACGTAGCGGAGAAGAGCCGAAAGAAAGTCTCACGTGTATGGCTCATGAATTGTTAGCCCTACTGACTAGGAATTTGCTTTAAAGAATACTTTCAACTATAGTGCCAAAATTAACTACGATGGTGAAAATACACTTGCAAAATATTTCGCTTAAAATGTTTCAACTAATTTCATCTACTAAAACCTCTGTTTTTGTGCTTGAAAGTTATACCGAACCAGTTTGTGGCATGCGGTGTATTAATCATGTCAGTGCAAACACCTCACTGATTTGTCCATAAATGCCAAAGATATGACAGTTTCAGTTTTCAGTGAGAATAGTGCGACGGGAGTTGCACTGACAACAACTCATTACCTCGGGAATGTCACTTTGTCTGATACTCCACAGTCTCGTTCGTTCACAAGGTAATATCGTTGCTCTCACTATCACCCATGATGCAACGTGTGAGCACGTGTGTAGGGGCACGATTGAAATGGAGGTGGCTTAAGCATATAGCAAAGCCATTATGACGAAAGATACAATCGATCTTATTCATGAAGGTGAATATTACTTTTTCGTATGCCCGACGACTAGAGAATATTATTCAAACTGGTAGGTGCATTTGAGATAAAGAGAGTCAAGTATCCAACACTGAAGTTTACACTGTGTATGTTTGTGACATTTTCCCTCGGTGTATTAGAGTCTCAGTGGCTGAATTGGTTACGCGTTGGACTCATGAATGAAAGGGATGCGGCTCGATACTTGGTAGGGGAAGTAATTTTAATTTTCTTTCGTTACGTTTTATTGTTTATGTCGACCGCTTTACCAGTATCTTGCTACGACAGTACACAGTTGCATCACAAGGGCTTTAGTAATATACCGTAGCGAGTGCATGCATTTTCTGATTCGATTACGAGAAGGTTACATAGTGCTTGAATGTGGCATTACACGAAAAAATCTTGATATGTACACGTCAAATAGAATTGTCTTTTGATGAAATGTAATGACCAAATAATACCGACTTACGATCAAAATCTCCTTCGATATGTTATTTGGATGATATGCTCAATATGGTCTGTTAATTTGACACCGTTGAAGTTGAGTGGATTCTTCCAATTCGCAGACTCCAGTCAACGGAATGAACAATTTACATTAAATCCTTACACAACAAGCCTCAGTGCCTTCAGGCATATTGTCCAAGGGAGAACGAGCGATAATGTCGAGAATTATCGGTATCGAGCCCACATTATCGGTAATACCAGTTCCGGAACCAGCATTTTCGTTCTTCATTCTCGTCCAACGAGACCGATCGGAACTACAGAGCTTTTTTTGCCCGGCTCTTGACGAGACTATAGGCTTAAGTTAGGAACATTCCCGGCATTTGTTTCAGCCTTCAGACCAGAATTTTTCTTTGCAGAGTCGGAAATCGAACCCGGACCTCCTGGGGCGACATCCAAGAATGCCAGCCGCTACACCAGGAGGTGGACGGTATGCAACAGATAGTATCGGTAGATTATATCATGTTTCAGCGCGATCACACCTTTTATTGACGGGTTTCAGTAATTCATCTCTGTGATAAGTAATGTTCCACCACCAATGTACAATATACGAAAGCTAAAAAAATAATTGGAAGAGGATTTTCTTTATAGTTGCATTTTAACTCACAAAGATGACCTCTCAAATTGTTATATTTATGTCAATTTATTTAGGGGTTTTCACAATTGTGGTCATGGAACCCCGTGTACTCAGGTGTGTGTTAAATTTATCTGATGACCTGTATCATTGCGATTGCTGTATTAATGGTTTATGTTTGTAACAGAAAGGATTTGAAAGGAGGTGGTTGTGGCCATAAGTTAGGAACCATCCCGGTATTTACCTGGAAACCACGGCAAAATACTTCTAGGACAACCGAGGTGGGAATCGAACCCATCTCTTCTCAGTTTCATCTCACGAGGCTGAGTGTATCCCACACCAACCTTCAAGACCAGAATTATTTCTTGACATAGCCGGGAATCGAAACCAGGGCCTTTGCATCCGGAGTCTCAATACGTACTCCGAGACCATAGAAAGTGGTTTATATAAATGTTAAATATAGTTATATTCTTACTTGTATTGCCGTTATTAAGGCTAAATGTCCCGACACTTTGGTAAGAATATATTTCAACAGATGGCAGCACAAGCGAAGCTGAATTTATTTATTTATTTTTGTGTAGAGGGGGAGCTCCGATCTGCGATCTGAAAACTGCTATGTACTCTGTCTAGTAGCAGAATTGATATTAATTCATTGCTTACTTTTTATTCATAAACAGAAAAGTTGCTATTTGTTTTTCAAATATCTGATTAAAATTCGAAAGAAAACGGGTAATATGAAAGTTGAGTTTTACTCACTGATCCTTAAGCCGCATCGAAAACCTAAATCGGTTGAATAGAATCGTCGGGATCACTTTGGGAAGTTTGTGAATAAAAGTGCTACTGTATGAGCAACAAGGCGCGGCAGTAGAACAAGGTCATGGTGAGCGGGTTGCGGAGGGTTGGGGTGGGGGAGGGGAGGGGATGGGAGCTAGAGTGATTTGAGAGAGCGACAACCTTGCCAGACGGTATGGAATTCCCGACCATCTAGGCCAATGTTGCGATTGACTGTGCTGGTTAGTTCTGAATTATTGTCAAGGTCTGGATATTTCTGAGTGATCCTTTGATATTTTACCAGTTCCTAGTTACGACTTCTTGTTTTTAGTTCATCGATCTCATTAATTACTTTTTGTTTAATTTATTTTCCCTGCAACAGTATTATTTTTAATGCCCATTAGGTGATCTATTTTCGGCACTTTATTTTTTGGACAGTATTTCTGGTAGAACAGATACATGCACATACAGGTAGGCTACGACTGGTGGAGAGCATTACGGTTATCACGTAAGTTATTTTTTTCGTTTTTGTTGAAAAATGGAGCCACCACCAAACCCGATTCAAGGGCGTTCCATTAAATCCCAGGGGAGATTGCGACTAAGTACCAAGAAAAGGAAGCCAGGCCCTAAAGAAACACCTCTTCACACCCGTATTTTTTTTTCCTAGTTTATATTTGAAATTATATATTTCTTTACGCTTGCATTAGAGAATCTGTAATGCACTGAGAAGTTATGATTTCGCTTATATTTTACCTGTAGCCTACAAGTTGGATGACTAAACGTCACCCAGCAATCTGCAGGCTACATGGCTGAACAGCGCAGCGGTTGCTTGGTAGGCCTAGGTCCTTCATGGGCTGTCGCGCCACGGGTGTAGTTTGTTTTTTACTTCTAATACATAAGTGTAGGAGTACAAAATCACGAACTATTCAGTGTCAACTTTTTTCAGAGAAGCAAGTCAGACTTCAAATGAAAACAATGCGTTGTGTGGAAAAATAAAGGCGTAGCGATTGTGAAAATGGAAAATTGGTTTCCGGAAATACTGGATTGGATTGGGATACATAAAGACTGCAAACAGTACTTTTGAACTACCAGCGGTCAAGGTGAAGACAAACAGCTAACTGCAACCATATTTATGCGTTATTGCACAAAGTTCCCAGCTGGTATCGAACATCACCAGCAATGCTGCCGAAAATTATATGTCCCTTGTTGCAAAATTCACGGGAGGTAAGCAGATCAATTGAGGGAAACGAGGTTCCTTCACTCATAGAACCAAAGCTGCCCAGCCATCCTGGCACTATAAAACAATGAAATCAGTTTAGAAAAAAAACTGCCACAATAGTGAAGGACACTGCAGAAAGAGAAGAAGAGCAGATTTCCGAAAATGTTTATTTGCGTCGCGAAAAGGGGAAAAGTATGTCCCGACAACAGTCTAATGAAATGAAACCTACTGCCTCACGTGATTATGGAAACCGATCAATGCAGATGGATTTCGATGAGGTACTGTTGAGAGTGTTTAGTGATGAGAAGATCAAGCAACTAACGCTTAGTGAAGGCCATATACAAAAACTGGAAAAGGAAACAAGGGGCCAAAGGGAAAATGAAAAGTGGCACACAGCTAGAAAGGACAGATTTACTGCATCCAATTTTGGATATGTATGCAAGAGGAAACCTACTTCGAAATGGGCTCCAGTAGCAAAAAACATTCTGTACGACGAATTTTACTCAAAAGCAATGCAATATGACAGTGGTAATGAGCGAATTGCAAAACGAAATTCGGAGGAGAAATCGGTAGAAAAGTCGAAGAATGTGGTCTTTTCGTACATAAAACGTATGGGTTTTTAGGTGTCTCTCCAGACGGATTAATAGGAGACGACGCTATAGTCGAAGTCAAGTGCCCTTATTTTGCACGGAATATGACCATACCGGAAGCCTGCAAAAAGTTAAAAGGGATTTTGTTTGGCAGAAAGTAAGCGTAAAAGAAAGCCAAGAGAATGTCAAGAACAGTGCCATTCAGATGAGAACAGATTGATAACTCTCTAACACTCACATGATTTTTATTTTCAGAACCAGGGCCAGTTGGAAATAATATAGCGGGAAATATGTTATTTTGTGGTATGGACGCCCAAGGACATTCACATAGAAACAATAAATTAGGACGAAACGTTCTGGAGACAAAAAATGCTTATGTAACTGACATTCTGCTGCGAGAAAATCTTGTTGCCTGAGATCATTGATCCCAGGATGACCAGATCAATGGATATAAGAGAACCTGAGGTGAAGTAAAATACTGAGTGTGTGTAAATCATGAAACGTTATCTTTGATATGGAAAAAGTTGAAGCATTGATTTCAAGAACAGGAAATAATTAGGTATAATATTTTTGTTTGTTTATAGTACGCTGTACTAGTGCCTGTGCTAACAATAGGCAGACGAGAATATCTTAGGAAATTTAATTCTATTATGTACATAATAATTTTGCTCTTGGTATGCATTTTCATAATTTGTTTATTGTAATAAAATGTCCTACTTAAATGAACTTTTGTTATTACTTCCATGAAAATTGAAGTAAGTTATTGTGATTGGCCTCACGGAGTCGTTTCAGATCTCACGAAAAAAAAAGGGAATAAGAGTGAAGAGAACCAAAGATCCATACGAATCACCAAAATAAATGTATGTATGTAGGTATATGTTCGTGCGCATTTGACCCCTTATAAATCGATAATCGATAAATCGATTTTTCACGGTTTGTGGTCTCGTTTGTTATGTCTAGAAGACGATACCTAGAGTTGGACGTCCGCATCGGATTGTTTTTAGAATAGATATTCCCAATATACTTGAACACGAACATATCTTGTCCATCTTTTTTCTAAAATATCAAGAACGTGCTAACTATAAACCAGTCATATCTTTCTATGCAGTATTCAATTTCGCATCGGGTGTAACCAGTTGCTGCTCTATGCGGTAAGAATTATGCCCTAAAAAGTATTACTAATGTCGGAACAATATGTTTTGTTCGATAGTTTATCCTCAAATAACTCAAACAGTTACCTAGAAGGGAATCCAGCGCTGTCAGCATCTAATCTGAGTGTTTCACCGGTTTTTCCACAATCCCTCCAGGTAAATGCCGAGGTAGTACCGTACGTGAAGTTTCAGAGCACCTGCCCCATCCCTGACTAATACATTTACACACATAATCAACTACACGGGACTGATGATGATAGTCCAATAATAATAATAGTAACGTTATTGGTTTTATGTCCCTTTTAACTACAGCGGCTTTTAGTGACACCGGCGTGCCGGAATTTTGCCCCGAAGGGGATCTTTAACGTGCCAGTAAATCTAATGACACGGCTCCCTCGCATTCGTGCACCCTCAAATGCCAACTGGCTGCACCAGGATTCGATCCTGCAACCTTGAACATAGCAAACGAGAACGTTACCGCTGAGCCACGCAGCCAGCCAAAGGTACTGTGACCAAGATGTCCCAAGCCCCTACAATGTATTATTATCAACAAGAATGTTTGAGGAAGTAAGAAAGGTATCTGTACGAACACGTTGTGTCAACGTTACATATTGTGACACTACTACAGTAAGTTATAATTTTATTGCTCAGATAATGTTCCACGCCTATGCACTTGTGCACGTAACTTTTCGAACTATAATATTTATGACAAGAGGAAGACAACTCCTTCCTGTCGTCAAATCGTCCCATTCTCACTCGGCCCTGTTAGCGTGTTCATCATTTTCCCTGCGCAAGATATCTTGTGGAGCCTCACCGCCTACCACCATTTTCAAAAAAAAAAAAAAAAACAAACTAATGCTGTCGATTCCATTCACCCGATTTTTCTGAAAAATGAATTGGAATAAGGAAATAAATCTCCATTTTCGTATTACCAGGCTTTTTCATATTTTAAGCAGAGATATAAAAAACTGCTAGAACCTTTTTTATTTTTCACATTTCGGAAAATGCATTGAATTAATATCAATTCGATTGCAGTCTAGTATACATAGTGGTTTTCAGATCGCAAATATGAGCTTTCGTTCGAGAGAAAACTGAAAAAAGAAATTGTCTCACTTTGGTGCTGCTACGTGGTGTCAGAATTACAAACTAAAAAACGGGACATTTAGCCTTAACGCCATTATTTGATACTTTATCAACACACTTGATTACAATAAGGTATATATCCCATCTAAATTTATTACTTCCACGATTATGTTGGTTGTTCGCGTTGGTAAACATACTTAATGACAACTAACAGACAATATTTCTTGCTATGTGTGAAATGTCTCAACTTCCATTTGTGTGCCCCTTGGATCCACCACATGGAATCTGAATCGCTTGGAGATCCTAAGTTTATATTCAGACACTGAAATTAGTTATCAGAACTGTAGTTTTCCCAAGGGCTCATCACACACTACATCCACTTTGTTCCTCGTCCCTAGGTCCCTTGCCAATCCCAGCGTAAAATGAAATACAATTACTCTCAGTAACATACGTAGATACAACACTAAATCAAACTATCAGTCAACTATTTCACAGTAATACAAAGATCGGTATAACACACATTACCACACAGCGTTCTCATTTTAATACTAACAGAACAATAACCAATATATCAGCCAACATTCACACACAAACATTCAACTAGCAGACACCAATTCTAACGGCCAACTTTCTCACATATTAATACATACAGCACAATAACGCATATTATCAGTCAACTTTCTCAGAGATCAATAGTCTACATGAATTGTCAGATTATTTTCATGAAACATTAGTAGATGATAACATAGCAGATGCTTACTATTTCTTGACGAATGCAGTACATTTGTATTTATGTGTTGGCACAGGCTAGAGTCTTTCTACCGATGTATCTGACCCACACATGGCTGTGAATTTGTGGAAGCTCAGAGGTACAGTATGTGTGGTGCTGAGTAATGGCCTTCAGGGCACAGCTAGCGCTTGTGAGTACTGTGAAAGGTTGTACTCATAGGGTCAGTGCTTTGTTCTGACTCAGTGAGGAAAGCATTGCCAAACTACCTCACCTTGCATATTACGCCTCATTATGGTGCTGCTTTAGGTTTTTGTAGGTATCTACCGACCTAGCCTGTGACGGTATTTTCGAAGATCCAGCCAGCCTCAGGCAGAACATAGCAATATTTAATATGACTGAAAACAAAAGGCTAGTTATGAATTTCACCTCGTAATTTTGAAAAATATCATGTATAAATCTAGACGTGAGGTAGCGTCGTGTTCATGTTGTTGCTTCATAGGCAACTTTAAGTTCATAATTAATATTTTAGACACTATGCTACCAGTTGACGATAAAATTATAATGGAGTATTGTAAAGGACATCTTGTGTCACAGAGACGATCTAACCTTTACACAGCACTAACTGGCATATTAATAGCCACGATTACTTCATCGCACTGTTAATCTTGTCTAATATTGCAATGATGCAACATCAGTTCAAGAAACAGAAAACTATCTTCAGTCAGCTTTTTCTTACAACTATGTGAAAGCTGATTTGTTGTAAAATTTTGAAATATTGGCTTAAACTTTCTAGCGACAAATTCCTTGTGGTTGTAATTTTTCAGCATACTGAAAATAATACTTGAATGGAAATATTCGTGTTTTGTGATTTGATATTCCCCCAGGTAAGGTTATCTTTGTTTTATTTTTGTCTTTCAACCCACAATCCAGGACAAGAGGATAGTAACTTTGATTCAAATTCCAGGACACCTACCCCATTGCTCTTAAACCAGGACGCCTTTTTTATAATTAGCAGTATCCCACACTATTACTGTCACAAGCGAGACAATATAAGAGAAGTTCAATACTCACCCAATCTTACAAGGCTGATCTGAAGATAATCCCTAGCCGGAAAATGAATCAATCTCGAAACGAAGCAATAATATTTCTGATGCATGATGCCAACATGGACAGTTTAGTCACACTCATACCAGTAATCCTGTATTGAAGTAAATGGAATCAGATTACCAGAATACCTTGCACCTGTCTGTTAATGGAATCAGATGACTAGAATATCTTCCATTGTTAATGTGTTGGTGATATTCTCAATTGGTGACCCATGGGCTCTGTTTGGTCTGCACAGACAAATTCGGTTGCCCACCATCAAGTACTTCACTTGGAAAGGTGATGTTGGTAGTGGTTGTTGTTGAAAAGGTCGTCTCCCCTAGGTCATCACCGCAGACCTATGGCTCCGATTATATTAGTACTTGTACCCAGTGATTTAGTTGGAAAAAAATAATTACAGGAACTCACCTTATTAATTCTGCAATTTCCAAATGGACTCGTATTGGGTGTCAAAATCAGCGGCCTCGTGTTTCCGACAAGTTGTTTCATCAGCTGAACGTCTCCCCTTTCGTAGCCATGACTTGACATATGGTTGTGGGTTAAATAAATGCACAGGAGGTCCTACGCTGCTTATGAAAATAAGTCCGCTTGATCTTTCAACCAGCAGCCTATTTCTCTTTTCGGTGTGGATCTCATTCATGGTACTGAAAGCTCTTTCAGCTTCTGCTGAAGAGATTGGAATGGTCTGTACAGTCTTGATTAAAGGCATCAGCTCCACTGGAATTTCCTTGGTCTCGACATACTTTCTAAAAGCATTAATGTACCTCCTCTTGTCTGACATGTGGAAAAAGTCACAAAGGTTGCCGACACTCTCATCACCATAGCAGATATCCAAAGTAGAAGTGGAGGGCCAATTATTTTTGTATAGTACCTTTGAATCACTGATAACTTTCGTCATTCTCTCATGTCTCTGCTGACTAGAGCTGGAACCAAGATGAGATGATGTGGACACATTTTCCATAAGCCTGTTATTTAAATTGTTCACAAGACTTCTGAAAAACTGCTTTCTGTCAATTTTTACAACTTTTTTTAGAATCATGTAATCCTATGTTTCTAAACTTTTTGTTTTCTGCTGCTTTAAGAACTGTTCTGTAGTATTCTTCAGAAGCTGAGTTACACATAGATTCAAACACTTTTATAGTGCGCTTGATTGCATTTTGAGCCTCTGTCAGAAGTGTGTCTCTTTTCTGCAACTCTAATGACAAATCACCTAACTCAACAAGAGCATCATACATAATTGCAATATTTTCTAGAAATTCTACACAAGTTAACATATTTTCTAGACCTTGGAATTTTGTCCTTTCTTTGGAGTCTCTCTGGTGGTCATTTTTGGCCTCACTAAAATGTTTTACTAGAGCACTGTAGTTTTCCCAGTTAGCTTTTACAGTTCTGTGGCTTGAAACTACCCATCTTATTGTAAATATTTTCCCAATCTTCTTAACTCTTTGTTCCAGTGAAGTAGCACAAATGTTGAGTTCCCTTTGTTTTTTGGGAGACATGCTGTATAAAGAATATAATTTGTCAAAGAAAGAATGGAAATGGTTAACACCTGTAACTTCATTCCTTGTATCAGAAACGGCCAATTCCAAGCGATGGTTTAAACAGTGCCAGATTACTATATCTGGTAATAACTTTAAAAACTGTGCTCCAACTCAATTTTTTCTACCTAACATTACAGAGGCCCCATCACATGCTAGACCAACTAAATGTTCTGCTAGAAAGTTTCATTCATCCCATATGAAGAAAGATTCTTCAATATCTCTCGAGTAATAACATCTGCTGCAGTTGATTCAAGTTCTATCAAGTCCCAGAAAAAGGAAACAACTTCAGAGTTATCTGAAAGAGCACATCTCAAACATAATACTAACACAGATTTTACACTAACTGTTGTTGATTCGTCAATCATAATACTGATTTTCCTCTGATTTTCTGTTATAGATTTTGCTATTTTATTTCTCATTTCCTGTGAAATGTGTTCAATAATATTAGCACAACTAAAATTTGTATGAAGAACTCGTCCCACATCTAAACCATTTAATTGTTGAAGTTCAACATAAGCCTGTAGGTCTACGAAGGGCCTATTTCTTTTCGCAATTGAGTATGCTGTTCGAAATACTCGAACGGTGGTTTCTAGGTGTTTGACATTCATAGTGTCCAAGCAACTTTCAAATATCTTTTTATTGGATTCTGATTTTTGTAACATAGCTTTTTTGTGAGATTCTGAATTTTTGTGCTCAATTTTTTTTTCCTAAGGCTTGTTTGTTGTTGATTAATATTATTTCCGTTGGGATGAACCTGGCATTCTACCCATACTTTCATTAGCATAAGTACTGCCCCTTTAGAAACTCCTAATCCTAATTTACTTTCCTATTTACATATATTGCAGCCTAAATTTTTGTTTCCTGCAAATAACCACTCGTTCTCTGACAGAAAATAACGGTACTGAGACTCGTTCCAACAGTCTGGAAAATCTTGTTTTCGGTAGGTGGGTCCTTGAATTTCACAGTCGATGGTAGAAGGAGTAGAACCATAACCTAGATTCTCCCTTGAATCTGCACACACGTTTCAGCAACATTTAACCCAGGGTCTATCTCTATACTCACGTCTTTAGTGAAACTAATGTTCTCGGAACTCCATTCAGTTTCATTTTTACTTGAGCCATCACACACCTTTTTAGTATTCTTTGATTCTTCATCTTCATCCCCAGCACGTTTTTTTTGAACCCAGCCACTTAAGGAAAATCATTGTCACAAGTTGTGACTCACAACTCACTTTCACAGTCACTGGAAAACTTGAAAGGTACTGATGTTCATTAACTGCAGAGAGATTCCGTAATATCTGCTTCACAGCAACACATCGAGCAAAACTTAAAATAAAACTTGGATTCACACAAACATAACGAGCGGAAGAAAGTTGTTGTGCTCACTTCCCGCTCTCCGTATCCAATAGCAGTGTAGCCAACCTTAGAGAACCAGAAAAACGCCCAGGAGTGTAAAAGCGACCGTTTTTTATGAACATAAAACCGTAAGGTTCGATATTAGTCCGCTAGAGTACACCCGTGACGTTTCAGAGAATGTATAGATTATAAACGATTGATTTTCTTACTGAATGTAAAATTGTTACGTCATTCTAAAGCGGGAAGATATTTTCCGGAACGGCGTTCCGGCCCGTTCCGGTCCAACTAAACCACTGCTTGTACCCACTAACACTCCTCTGTTTGCGCAACAATGTTTTAACACACCGGGTAGAATATGGTCAGCCTGCGTCGGGTGTCTCAAGAGGAAATGGTTGAAACACCAATGGACGAGACCAAACCAGGGCAATGGGGAGTGATTATATTGTTTAGCAGGCAAACAAAAACTAAAGTTTGGTGCTTTTCAGTCGGTCAGCACGAATGTACCCAAAAAGAGCTGGGTTATGTCCTAATCCTGAAATAAATTACATGAGATTAATAAATATACTAGGATGACCAAAACTGGTGCTAGAGTGAACACGAAACTACTCGAAGTTCCTGTCAGGAAGACAACCGGATAAGTATCAGCCTGTATTATTACAGTATAACCATAGTTGATTTTGTACAACCATATAATCACCCCAAACAGACAAACTTTGGATTTTTATCACCATTTTAGCATTTCACCTAACATTAGATATAAGTTACTACATTTAGCATACACCGACAGTTGCATTACCAATACTGCAACTAAATAATTGTACATATTGTAAATATTTTTCACCTGTATTCTCAAACTTAGATGTTATAGCCTAAGTGTAATGGATCTGATGATGATCGCTTGACGATCGAAACTGGTCATCCTAGTATATTTATTAATCTCATGTAATTTATTTCAGGACTAGGACATAACCCAGCTCTTTGGGTACATTCGTGTTGACCGACTGAAAAGCACCAAACTTTTGTTTACTTAGGCAACACTGAAAAATGGCTTCAAACCTCACAATTGTTCAGCAAGTTTAATCTCTGGTCGAATGCAACTCGTGTACGGGGACACATTTCTCAAGCAAAGCAGAGTGTTCAATTGGAGTGCCAAATTTCGAGGTGGGCAGGTATGCACAGCTGTCTTCCCACGACCTAGATGTGTGCTTGCACCGACGAAGGAAACATTGCCACTGTGGACATGATGGTGGAAGGCAACCGCCGGATAACTATACGACAGCTGATCAAACGGTTCGTGATGCTATGGAAGAGTAGGTTCACCATCAACCAACGCCCTTCTTCACTGAGGTCATAAGGAAATGAGATTAGCGCTGGGACAGGTGCTTAAATAGTGGACAAGAATATCTGAGTGACTCTTTAGAACTGCCGCCTATGCTATCATTGTGATAAATTGTGTATTGTTGAACACCTATCGAGTTCATTTCTACACATCGGTTCATGTTTTCATTGGAACTACACTTGCAAAATCAATATCTATATAAAACAACTAAGACTCCCTAGAAATGACCACACCATGGTTTAATGGTAAGCGTTAATTGCCTGAGGCTCGGGGCTTATTCTCCGGACTGCAAAGGAATGTATTTCAGGTCTAAGGGCTGGAGCAAGGTACACTCAGCATCGTGAGGCAAAACTGTGAAGAGGTGGGTTCCATTACCACCTCAGCCATTCTAGAACTCTCCTTTGTGGCTTACCCCCTCTGCTGCAGGCGTATGCCGGGACTGTTCCTAACTTAAAGCTAAGACCGACTTCTTCCCAATCCTTATATGAATGACAAACACACACATTGATACAGCCTTCACAACAATAGAGGTTATCAAACACACCTAAGCAAACGGAGCTAAATGACGACCATGATGTTCAAGGCCCTCAAATGAAACAGTAACAATACATCATTTAAATGTTCTATGCGATATGCAGATAACTTACTGAATTTACTGTAGAGCAGGCCTCGATTAAGTAGCTGCCTGACATGAAAAGAAGTGCTTCAAGACCTAAAAAATTACAGTCAGTCTGAAAGACTAGACGTTATATCATTTCAAATGATGCATGCTACAAATGCTACACATGTTAGAAAGGCTCAGGGGGGCTTTTTCAACAGACTCTTTCAACAGACTCCATTACCCATTAACTTAGGCTTCCCGCGCGGGCATCACTTTAAGGGTCACCCTTTATTTAAATCTGATATCTTGCAAACCTCTTTAAGGGTCAACCTGTATTTGATTGAATCTAACATACTGTACACATCGTTAAGTGTCACCCTGTAATTTGCTCTGACATCCTGCACACCGCTTTAGGAGGCACCCTGTATTCTTATCTGGCATCTTGTGCACCTCTTTAGAAGTCACCCTGTATTCTTGTGTGACATCTTGTACACCTCTTTATGAGTCACCCTGTATTCCTGTGTGACATCTTGTGCACCTCTTTAGGAGACACCCTGTATTCTTCTCTGCCATCTTGTACACCTCCTTAAGAGTCACCTTGTATTCTTATCTGGCGTCTTGTATATCACTTTAGGAGTCGCTCTGTATTCTTATCTCGCATCTTGTACACCTCTTTAAGAGTCACCCTGTATTCATTTAGTTTCGCTCGAAGCCCCAGGACTCTTTCAACAGAGTCCATTAACCATTAACTTAGGCTTCCCGCGTGGCTACAAGACGTCACGCACTCGCCGTCCTTTACCCATTAACTTAGGCTTCCCGCGTGGCTGCATGACGTCACAGTCTCCGTCTCCGTAACGCAACCGTCTCCGTCCCGCGTAACGTTAGACCCAAAGCATAACGACGAAGTCGACAAGATCATTTGAAATTATACAATCCAAGCTAATGAGTGTGTCGTCCTCCGGGTTTAATTTTAAACAGACGTCCCTCATACGCACCATTGACTAACACATTGAAGGGTCTACAAAATCACAAACATCCACGAGTTTAGTACAACAATTTTGAGACTTTAGGTTATCATAAAATTCCTCTGTTCACTGGTTGTTTTGGAAACATCCTGCTGGTTATATCAACCTAATTACGGAAATCCAATGAAATGTTCGTGGCATACCCCAAATTCTCCCCCAATAACGATCGCTGGTACAGGCAGTCTCTGCGGTTGTTTATTTTTAAATCTCAAACCCACATTTATGATGATGGGGAATAGGGAGGGGGATCCTGGCACAAGCTGAATTAATATCCAAGCGATGGAAAATGTATTCCCAACAACAAGAACGGTAACATGTTTTGGAGCGATTTTGTAATTATTTCGTGATGTTTCATATTTCAAGAAGTGTCTTATTCATATAATTGGGTAATAAATCCACAATTTTAATGTTATCAGATAAGTAACTTTTAACTAAGAAAGCGAAAGTTTTAGTTTTTAGCTTACTTAAAAGGTTTAAAATTGGACACACATTAAATGTTCCTTCAGATATTGTGAGAAGAATCTGCCATATCAGCAGGTTTGCAGCTGACAGATGCACTACTGTAGCAAGTTATTATCATTTCAAATGATCTTGTCGACATCGTCGTTAGGCTTTGGGTCTAACGTTACGCTGGACGGAGACGGTTGCGTTACGGAGACGGAGACGGAGACTGTGACGTCATGCAGCCGCGCGGGAAGCCTAAGTTAATGGGTAAAGGACGGCGAGTGCGTGACGTCTTGTAGCCACGCGGGAAGCCTAAGTTATTGGTTAATGGAGTCTGTTGAAAGAGTCCTGGGGCTTCGAGCGAAGCGAAAAGAATACACGGTGACTCCTAAAGAGGTGTACAAGATGTCGAATAAGAATACAGGGTGACTCCTAAAGAGACATACAAGACGCCAGATAACAATACAGGGTGCCTCCTAAAGAGGTGTGCAGGATGTCAGAGCAAAATACAGTACAAGATGCCAGATAAGAATACAGGGTGACTCCTAAAGAGATATACAAGATGCCATATAAGAATACAAGGTGACTCTTAAAGAGGTGTACAAGATGGCAGAGAAGAACACAAGGTGACTCCTAAAGAGGTGCACAAGTTGTCAGACAAGAATACAGGGTGACTCCTAAAGAGGTATACAAGATGTCACACAAGAATACAGGATGACTTCTAAAGAGATATACAAGATGCCAGATAAGAATACAGGGTGCCTCCTAAAGAGGTGTGCAGGATGCAGCAAAATACAGTACAAGATGCCAGATAAGAATACAGGGTGACTCCTGAAGAGATATACAAGATACCAGATAAGAATACAGGGTGCCCCCTAAAGAGGTGTGCAGGATTTCAGAGCAAAATACAGGGTGACACTTAACGAGGTGTACAGTATGTTAGATTCAATCAAATACAGGGTGACCCTTAAAGAGGTTTGCAAGATATCAGATTCAAATAATGGGTGACCCTTAAAGAGTTGTAAAAGATGTCAGACTCAAATACAGGGTGACCCTTCAAGTGGTGCCCGCGCGGGAAGCCTACGTTAATGGGTAATGGAGTCTGTTGAAAGAGTCCTGGGGCTTCGAGCGAAGCCAGAAGCCCTCCTGAGTCTTTCTAACATGTGTGGCATTTGTAGCATGCGTCATTTGAAATGATATAAAGTCTAGTCTTTCAGACTGACTGTAATTTTTTTCTTGCTGCAGGATGGCCAGGTCGTTCTTCCCTTACCTAGCCAAGAGAATACATTCCCTCACAACAGGCCGCGAATCCAAGTTCTGACCACGCTAAATGTTGCTAAACTTCGGAGATCTCTTATGATTGAAACTTTTAATTGAAGGTCACCGTAATATCAATGCAATGTTTACCATCACAATATGTTTTGATGCAAGAAGAAACACGGTACATTGCGTTGAAATAAAGTAAATAGAAAAGGTGATAAAGGGATGGTTGTCAGCGGCACGGGCTGTATGGCAAGTGAGCACTGGAACTGGAGCCGGTCAGGAGGACGAACATGGGTAAAGCCGGTCATCCATCGAGCGAACTGGACGGCACGGGCACTGGGGCCGGTTGGTTGGTTGGTTCCTCAGATTAGGGGCTGTGACAACGTGGTCATGTATCCCCGTGTATTTTGGGTGTGTGTAGAATCTGTCTATTAGCCGGTGTTAATTGTGGTGGCTGTATCAGAGTGTATTATGTGTGATACAGATAAGGATTGCAGACGATGAATTTTAAGTATAAGGTGCGTTCAAAAAGTAACGAGCTGGAGGCTGTAATGCGCAAACCGGTGACGATATCTGCTAATCGTGGCGTATGTAACGAGGTGTGGTTATGTCCAGAGCGTGGAAGGTCACAGCCCGTCGCTAGAGGGCACGCGTGCACGTCACGTGACGATACAAAGCGAGCAGCAGCATGCATCAATCGTCCAACCAAGACCAAGACAGTAGGCCATTCGACATGCTTCCTGGTGTGGTTGAAGATTATGGGGCACCCATTGGGCACACACTTTCCGCAAGTGCAGTCGTTCCTTCATGATGGTGTGCACACTTCAGACGCTCAATCCGACCACGGCGGCTATGGCGTTCACTGTCACTCGGCGGTCCTGGGTAATGAGTGCATCAACCAGCTGGACGTTGTCATCGGTAATGCAGGGGGTGCCCCAGACCGGGCATCATCGGCAAACGACATCCGGCCTTCCCTGAAGCGCTTGTGCCACGCCTTGACCCTTGCAAGGGAAATGCAGTGTTCGCCGTACACTTGTGACATTCAGCGATGAATGTCCGTTCCCCCTACTCCTTTTGCTGTCAGAAACCGAACAACACCTCTTTGCTCTTCGTTTGACGCCTCCATGTCACTGTTTGCAATGCGACTGTCAGCGTTGGACGATTGATGCATGCTGCTGCTCGCATTCTATCGTCACGTGAAGTGCACGCGTGCCCTCTAGTGGCGGGCTGTGACCTTCCACGCTCTGGTCGAAACCACACCTCGTTACACAAGCCACGATTTGCCGATGTCGTCACCGTTTTACGCATTACAGCCTCCGGCTCGTTACTTTTTGAACGCACCTGATAGTTCCAACATTTGCTAACAAACGCTACCGTCAACGACACCTAGCTGTGAACTTGGCTACTACATACCACCCCAACTGGCTCCTAGCGGTGAACGTAGGAACATAATAGAGCGTCAATCAAATATAACCACCAAATGTAGCTTCACACAATTGTAGTTTGTGGAAGGTTCTTGTACATGCCATAAATGTATGACATGGGCCCGCTGGCTTAACTTCTCCTCCAAAGGACACTGGGGCCGGCCAGTATGACGAACATGGGTAAAGCCGGTCAGCCAGCGAGCGAACTGAACAACACGGGCACGCCCACGAACACTCACACAGGTAACGGTTGGATATAGATGGCAGCGGTACAGGGGTTTGAGAGAAAGTACAGGGTCTTTCATATAAAGTAAGAACGGCAAGCGGCAGTTTTGTTATTCGCTGCTGCGGTGGCCTTGCCCGAGCTTGTGGTGCGCCACGGCCCCCTGCTTTAAGCGTGTGTACTATCCTGTATGAAATATTACCGCACAAAAGATGCTAGAAGTGTCGTCCTTCCTGGGTTATACAGGCATTGTATCTGGTAACCACATTCTGGCTGACGCGAGTGAGTTCTGCCACTGTAATGTTTCTGATTTTAAATTTTATGCTTTTTATTGAGCACTGAGTCAGTAGTGTCAAACTTATTTACAATTACGTGAATCTGCTAGTGAAGGAAATTACTGAACAAATGCATCACATTCCCACCGAGCCGACTCGTACATAAAATAAGTTTTACATACAAAAATACGATGTTGAAATGATAACTGCCTCATGTTAACATCTGAGTTTCAGACTGGTGACTGAACACCTGCACGTTTATTGCAAGGTCAAGTGCAGTATATGCGCCTATGCGTGCGCTTTCAATACTTCATCAGGGGGTCGTGGCACGCCACAAGCTCGGCCAAGGTTACTGTAGCAGCGGATAACAAAGCCGCCGCTCGCCGTTCTTATTTTATATGAAAGACTCTGTAGAAGCTGTGAGATAAAGAAGAGCTGGAAGAAGTCCCGTGTCTACACCCTACATCGTATGAACATCAGGGTGTCGAGTGAGACGGCAAGGAGCTGCCTACTGTCGACCAAAGTATTATGTGCACTCGAGTTTGAAGGTAGTTTGTGAAGTAACCAATAGACCTACATAAAATCCAATGACATCATCATTTTCGTCGTTCTATTTTACGTTAGTTCATGTAGGTTTGGGATTTTTAATTTATATTTTAATATTTTTTATCGCAGTTGGAACACAAAAAGTGCACGTTTTTAAGCGTGTTTCAACCATGCGTCACATTTAAGAATTATTATCTCAAAAACTCGTCATTAGATCGAATCCAAATTTTAACACAATATGCATTGGAATGTTGTATAACTGGTTTATTAATTTCAAAAATTTGTGTGTCCAAGAAACAATGTTGTTATCATTTTTGTAAGATAACTTTTTCTCGGCTCTGGGTGGTTGGAAAATGTAGTTCTTGGTTGCGTTGTAATCGTTATACATCAAAAAGTTATGCTGTATGACTGTGAAATTCGTAAATTAATTCACTTATTTTATATCGGATTGTATTTGTACGAGGAAATAACACATGGTACACCAGCTAGCCTCTCCGGGAATAGCTGTACAGCGTTGCCGAAATGGTGCCCACACGCATCATGGCGCGTCTCGCTCGGAAGTGATGGGCTCCATCTCAGCAAGGCTGTACAGGTTTTCCTGGAGTGGCTAGTTGGTGAACCATGCGTTATTTCCTTGTACAAATACAAACCGATATAAAATAATTGAATTAATTTACGTATTTCACAGTCATTGAGCATAACGTTTTGATGTATAACGATTACAACGCAACCAAGAACTACACTTTCCAACCACCCCGAGCCGAGAAAAAGTTACCTTACAACAATGATAACAACTTTGATTCTTGGACACACAAAATTGTGAAATTAATAAATCAGTTATACAACATTCGAATGAATATTGTGTTAAAATTTGGATTCGATCTGATGACGGGCTTTTGAGATAATAATTCTTAAATGTGACGCATGGTTGAAACACGCTTAAAAACTTGCACTTTTTGTGTTCCAACTGCGATAAAAAATATTAAATTATAAATTAAAAAATCCAAACCTACATGAACTAACGTAAAATAGAACGACAAAAATGTTGATGGTATTGGATTTTATGTAGGTCTATTGGTTACCTCACAAACAACCTTCAAACTCGAGTACACATAATACTTTGGTCGACAGTAGTTCCCGTGGCTCACCTCACTACCTCACCCTAGCTGGGAAACCTACTACAGCATCATTCCTCACTTGGTTGGCAACAGCTGTAAAACATCTCTGTAACCGCAGCAGTTACTTGGGACATTATAATCTCTCTGTATGCCTAACCTTTATTTTTCTCCCCGCAGTGCACTACGACTAGGAGGAGGAGCCGCAATATGTCCGGAGATTGGAGTTTCGATTACCAGTCCTAACTATGGTGATCCTGAGTTTGGTTTTCCCCCAGATTTTTCCACTTTCCTCCCAAGCAAATGCCAGCGTAGTACCATATGTCAAGTCACGGGACACTTTCCTCAATCTCGACCCTTATAATTACAGGTACACACACACTGCTACAGTCACCACAGAAGCACAGGTTATCAGACAAGTAAAATTTACACCAAGTAGCCTATTCGGAGCTGTCCCAATCCCCTAATATTAATTAATTCCATATATCATTCCTGTTCCTACGGAGTTGGGGAGGGGATGCAATGCATTTCTATGCGGCTGATGATTATTACGGTTAGATGCCCTTCTAGGCGCCAATTTTATGAGAGAAATTAGTGAGAGATTATTTTAATGAACATGAATGAAACTGAACTAAGAATTGGAAAGAAGCGGCCATGGAATCTTAGAAGTTTTCATCCCAGCATTTGCCTGGAGTTAAAAATGGGAAGGCATGAAAACCCATTTCAAGGACTGCTGATGGTGGAGTTCAAACCCACTAAACAACCGAGTCCGAATCAGCCTGACTCCATGGCATTGCATCATAACACGCGTAGGTACCGCGACCGGAACACTATGCATTACCGAGCAGGTAAAATTAAAGTATGATAATTATTATATATATTATAATTGTTCGTAATGGTGATGGATGACATCATGAAGGCAGCAAAGAAAGAATATAGTAGGGCAAAGATGTAGGTAATGTTGTTTGCAGACGACGTTGTGATCTGGGGCGAGGATGAGATGGAGGTACCAGAACAGGAAGACGTAATAAATGAAAAGATTGAGCAATGGGGTTTGAAGATAAATGTGGCGAAGAGTAAAACAGTGGTGATGAGTACAGATAAGAAAGAAGGAAAAGGAGCAATCAAAGTAGGAGATAAGGAATTGGAAGTGGTGAAACACTTCAAATACTTGGGAAGTGAACTGACTGAAGATGGAAGACTAGATTTGGAAATTAGCAGAAAAATACAACTCGGGAGTGCTTTCTACCAACAGGTACGGGGACTAGTATGGAACAAGGATATACCAATAATGGCTAAAGAAGTTATGTACAAAGCATATTATGTTCCTATAATGACATATGCAGCAAAAACTTAGACAATGACTAAGAGAGATGAGAGCAGAATACAAGCAGCTGAGATGAGATTCCTGAGAAGTATGGTCAAGAAAACGAGGAGGGACAGAGTGAGAAATGAAGATATACGGAAAGAACTGGGAGCACAGAAACTAAATGACAAACTGGAGCAAAACAGATTGAGATGGTTTGGACATGTCAAACGGATGAATGAAGTAAGGCTACCAAGACGAGCACTGGAACGACGGATGACAAGGAAGAGAGGACGAGGAAGACCAAGAATGCATAGGATGGACTCGGTGGAGAATAGTATTAGAAAACGGAACCTGGATTGGAACACTGTGTCGGAAGAGGAATGGAGGAACGACAGAACAAAGTGGAGAGGAACCATATTTGCCCTCACCCAGTATCCACTGGAAAAGGGGAAATGAAGATGATGATGATGAATTATTATTATTATATTATTAATATTTTTTAGTCGATTTATCCTCGGACTCAGAGAGGGATCCCACCTTTACCACCTCCAGGCCAGTGTCCTGGAGCTAGAAACATCGGTTCGGGGAATACAACTGGGGAGGTGGGATGGGCACCTCGCCCAGGCGGCCTCACCTGCACAGCGAACAGGGAGCTTCATAAGGGATGGGATGGGAAGGGATGGGAAGATTGGGAGGGATAGGTAAGAACGAGGGAATGAGGCGGCCACGGCCTTACGTTAGGTACGGTGCCCGATTAATCATGAACAGTACTTGTCGAATCCGATGGAACAGCTGGATCGTAGATCCTGAAAGTCCCCGGCTAGAAATACCCTCTCAATCCTACCGACAAGCACTACATGAAAGGGATCACACATATCCTATCAAGATTGCGTCAAGAAAATGACCAATGAAAAAAAATATACTAGCTCAGTCGATAAAAATCGAGAATCAAGAAAAATAAATCTCAAAGTAATGGGACTGATTTAGGATTAACACCTATCACTGGTCTTCCTAACACAAACCGTCCCCAATTAGTATAAATCACAACGTCAAATTTGCATAAAATATCACTAAATTTATTAATTCGAGGCTAGTACAAGCACAATATAAATTCCTAATCAATGAAAATCGAAATATCACATGGCATGAACTGGTCATAGAAATGTTTCACGCTTGAAACAAATAAATGCATGAAGATCAATAGAATATCCCACAATTACACGTGGACATTAACGTTCTCAAAAATATACAACACTCACCCTAAATTTATACACAGCTGAACATGATATAATTCAATCATGTTGTTAGAAGTCTTATTCCTTTCAATAATAACGAAGATATATTTCAACAATATATATATATACACTAATTTACATATTCATATTTCCTCCTCACAACTTAATTCATCATACTGAAATGATCTCCAAGATGTATTTCATATTCTTTCATTTCGTCAAAGCAGCGAATTGAAATCATATATTGGCCTATTTGACTGAGCATTTAAGCTAATTTCAAATTCGTGGAAAATAATAATGATAATAAAGAATACTATCATGAGCTTCGCTTATCAATTCTTCCAAAACCCAACATGTTTAACATTATTCAATATTTAATCCTTTCCCATCAAAATTTTCTCTTCCATAAATCCTTCTTACAGCATAAAAATACTTCATTTATTCTCAACGTTATTATCCGTGTCATATATCACGACTAAAATTCCTTGTAAATAATCACATCATACTCATGTATTGTACTCTCTTATAGCTTCAAAATATATTTCAATAACTTCAACACCACTTCTGTATCCAACATTACTTCATAATACTTCAATACGCTTTAAATAGACACGCTGCAAATGTTTACGCCACTCGAAAATTTTACACATCCCTGCTGGATTCAATTTATTAAAAACATGTTCAATGCTGATTTCGTTGAATTCATATAGCCATACTGTTTCATAATACTCTTAATTATATTTTAATAATAATATATTTAGTTACTCTCAATCAGAACTCATTCGTAATAAACAATATCAAACAGCTTTAAATTCTCAGTTTCAAAATTAATCCAACTTTAATTAGAATTCAATAAATTCTACACAATGAAAATCATGTCAATAAAATTGCTCATATTAAATCCATTAGCATTTAATTGACTGCAAAATTGTGGTGTTTGAAGCCATATTTTCAGTGTTGCCTTAGTAAACAAGAGTTTAGTACTTTTCAGTCGGTCAACACGAATGTACCCAAAGGAGATGGGTTATGCCCTAATCCTGAAATAAATTACGTGAGATTAATAAAACACTAGGATGACCAGTTTCGATCGTCAAGCGATCATCATCAGATCCATTACACTTAGGCTACAAAATCTATGTTTGAAATACAGGTGAAAATATTTACAATATGTACAATTATTTAGTTACAGTATTGGTACTGCAACTGTCAGTGTATGCTAAATGCAGTATATATGTTAGGTGAAATGCTAAATGGTGATAGCTATCCGTAGATTGTACTTTAGAGAGATTATATGGTTGTAAACTATGGTTAAACTATAAAATTTTAGGCTAACTACTTATCTGATTGTCTTCCGTATAACAGCTACTCGCAGTATTTCGTGCTCACTGGAACTCACTATGCGGTAGACTGCGGTGGTTATCTTAACGACTGGTTTTTCCCTGCTTTCTCCCCCCTGCTCCTACGTGCTGTGGGGAGTGATAGCGATGTGTTTATGTGAGGTGTTGCCAACCTAGATGAGATGTATGTTATTGAATGAGGTGGGTCTACAATTATTAAAGACCGTGGATTAGCCCTCGCCACGCGTGGAGCATAACCCATTCGAACTAAGCGTTGACGGTCTTATGAGGACGTCCCGGCACCTTTAATACTGCCCCGAATATGGGCCTTGGTTTATTGCAGAAGAAAAGTACATCGTACACCTGATCCAGATAACATTTACCTATTAATAACCCCCTAATTTCCCCCCTTTCTTTATCTAGCTTGGCTGTGTCGCTAAATTTTGTTTTGTTTCCGACAGGGTGTGTTTTTTAGTAGCGTGAAGAGGGGTGAGCTCTCCATGAACGTGTGTTCGTTTAGATTGTTGGGATTGTTTCGTTTGGCTAGGTGTATCTCGATTGCTTCCTTTATGTCAAGAGCTCTGCCTTTCGATTCGTGATGGATTATTTTAAGGTCCGACTCTATGTTGGTAAAGCTGTGCCCTGCGTCACACATATGTTCGCACACGGCTGAATGTGTTCCGTATCTTATCGCATTCCTATGTTCATTATAACGTGTGTCTACTCGCCTTCCACTCTGCCCGATGTAATTAGCTTGACAATCGGTGTCTTGGCACGTTATAGAATATACCCCTGACCTTGAATACGGGTCACGTTTATTTAGATTACTATTTAGGAGGTGCCTAGCGGTTGTGTTTTTCGTCGTGAAAGCTATCTTTATGCCTTGCTTTTTGAATAGGTTAGTGATTTTATATGTATTCGCATTCACATAGTTGAAACGCGCAAATTTTTTCTCATTGTCCGGTTTGGGAATCGTTTTATCTTTATTTTTATGTTTGGCTATAATTTGATTTATTTTGCTTGGCGAGAAGTTGTTTTCCTTTGCTATTTGCATAATAGTTCTTATTTCCTTATTATAGTTGTCTTTTGACATGGGTATGTTTAAAGCTCTGTGCACCATTGAATTGAAACCCGCTAGTTTGTGCGTACTGGGGTGATTAGACTGATTGTCGATTGCATGCGAGGTTTATGTTGCTTTCCGGAATATGGAATATGAAAGGTCGTTGTCTTTACGTTCAATAGTTATATCGAGATAATTTATTTTCCGGTCTATTTCGGATTCCTCACCACTCTATCAAATTCACTAAGGAATCCGAAATAGACCGGAAAATAAATTATCTCGATATAACTATTGAACGTAAAGACAACGACCTTTCATATTCCATATTCCGGAAAGCAACACAAACCTCGCATGCAATCGACAATCAGTCTAATCACCCCAGTACGCACAAACTAGCGGGTTTCAATTCAATGGTGCACAGAGCTTTAAACATACCCATGTCAAAAGACAACTATAATAAGGAAATAAGAACTATTATGCAAATAGCAAAGGAAAACAACTTCTCGCCAAGCAAAATAAATCAAATTATAGCCAAACATAAAAATAAAGATAAAACGATTCCCAAACCGGACAATAATGAGAAAAAATTTGCGCGTTTCAACTATGTGAATGCGAATACATATAAAATCACTAACCTAAACAAAAAGCAAGGCATAAAGATAGCTTTCACGACGAAAAACACAACCGCTAGGCACCTCCTAAATAGTAATCTAAATAAACGTGACCCGTATTCAAGGTCAGGGGTATATTCTATAACGTGCCAAGACACCGATTGTCAAGCTAATTACATCGGGCAGAGTGGAAGGCGAGTAGACACACGTTATAATGAACATAGGAATGCGATAAGATACGGAACACATTCAGCCGTGTGCGAACATATGTGTGACGCAGGGCACAGCTTTACCAACATAGAGTCGGACCTTAAATTAATCCATCACGAATCGAAAGGCAGAGCTCTTGACATAAAGGAAGCAATCGAGATACACCTAGCCAAACAAAACAATCCCAACAATCTAAACGAACACACGTTCATGGAGAGCTCACCCCTCTTCACGCTACTAAAAAACACACCCTGTCGGAAACAAAACAAAATTTAGCGACACAGCCAAGCTAGATAAAGAAAGGGGGGAAATTAGGGGGTTATTAATAGGTAAATGTTATCTGGATCAGGTGTACGATGTACTTTTCTTCTGCAATAAACCAAGGCCCATATTCGGGGCAGTATTAAAGGTGCCGGGACGTCCTCATAAGACCGTCAACGCTTAGTTCGAATGGGTTATGCTCCACGCGTGGCGAGGGCTAATCCACGGTCTTTAATAATTGTAGACCCACCTCATTCAATAACATACATCTCATCTAGGTTGGCAACACCTCACATAAACACATCGCTATCACTCCCCACAGCACGTAGGAGCAGGGGGGAGAAAGCAGGGAAAAACCAGTCGTTAAGATAACCACCGCAGTCTACCGCATAGTGAGTTCCAGTGAGCACGAAATACTGCGAGTAGCTGTTATACGGAAGACAATCAGATAAGTAGTTAGCCTAAAATTTTATAGTTTAACCATAGTTTACAACCATATAATCTCTCTAAAGTACAATCTACGGATAGCTATCACCATTTAGCATTTCACCTAACATATATACTGCATTTAGCATACACTGACAGTTGCAGTACCAATACTGTAACTAAATAATTGTACATATTGTAAATATTTTCACCTGTATTTCAAACATAGATTTTGTAGCCTAAGTGTAATGGATCTGATGATGATCGCTTGACGATCGAAACTGGTCATCCTAGTGTTTTATTAATCTCATGTAATTTATTTCAGGATTAGGGCATAACCCATCTCCTTTGGGTACATTCGTGTTGACCGACTGAAAAGTAGTAAACTCTTGTTGACTGCAAAAAATAATGTATGGCAATAATCCTAACTCAAATGAAATCCGTAAGACTGCAATACCTTCTACACCATGAAAATCACATGCTTAAAGTTTACTCACTGAAAGTCATTAGATTTAATTCACTGCAATTTATCAGTCAAACAGAGCTTTAATAGGCCATCTCAAAAATTGAGAATATTTAATATTACTGTTCATAGTTCATAAGCTCTTCATTATACGTTTCTAAATGCGTTTGACAAAATATTTCTTCCATTCAATACTACCTAACATCGTTGATCATGATATAATAATTGTCGAAAATATTCGTTAACTTCATCCAAAAATGTCCATCAAATCCTAATCCTATAATTTTTCTTCCT
Source organism: Meconema thalassinum (assembly GCA_946902985.2). NCBI lineage: Eukaryota > Metazoa > Arthropoda > Insecta > Orthoptera > Tettigoniidae > Meconema > Meconema thalassinum. The sequence goes on from OX336389.2 coordinate 1,386,503,903, forward strand.
ATAAGCATAAATATTCTTCCTATCGCATATCTTCTCCCTAACGCGTGTCTTCTCAACAATAAAAATCTTCATTCAAAATTAGCAAATCGAAAATATCCAAAATCCTAAATAAATTTAATCCAAAATATAGGATGCATTCGCAAACGAATCAAAATCCTGAATGAAAATATGGCGAAATATGAAAGAACATCATATCTACACCACACTCCAATTTAACTTGACAAAAGTGGCGAAATAGTCAACTCCAATATACCTCAAACTACTGTACTACTACATAAAGAAAATCTTCTTCACTAACTTGAGATCAGTCTTGTAGAAATTGCATATTCAGGAATATGCAATAATCTCCTCCCCAAACAAAACTGTGGTTCTGATCGCCCATCTATTTCTCCTGGCATCGAACAGGGATACTGGACTCCTGTTTTCACTCGTTCCTTCCTGGATTGTAGACTGCACCTCATAATTCCAGGTTCACGTTCGTTCGTTCAGATTGTCAACTCCATCTCTTGGTTGATGAACCTTTTAATTTCTTAGTAGCATTTCATTTTAAAGTTATACAGTGGTTTGACTTCGCTTCCACCGTGGTTTTGAAATAAGTAATTCTCATACATATAATCGTAGATGATTACTCTTGACATTCTCGGTCACTCTGTATGATGTGATCCTTCCTCACTGTAACTACACATAGTCATAGATTTAATAAGCTGTGGGTTATTCCTCCTGAATTCACGTAAAATAACATCGTGAAATGTTGTAGAGAATTATCTGTAGTGAAATGCTTTTCCCAAAAGATTTGAATGTCTTTAAATCTCCAATATACTTAATACTTCTTGTGAATTATCACAAAATAAGGCTGGAGTACATCTCCATCTTAGGTCACTAGTATAATTTTTTCTGTCACACACTATATGCTCAAAACTCCGCGTATTGGGGACGAGTTTAAGACGCGATGTGAACTCTTCACCGATCAAAGACGTAAGATTTTCTGCTCTGCTCCCAAGCTCTCTCTCTAGCATCTACTCACCCCCACTCTGACCTTGATATCTCGATGAAACTCTATGTTTAACAAATAATTCCTTCCCGTGCTACATACAGTATCATATCTCACAAAAACTCAATAGAATCAGCTTCCTCCATATTCATGTTAATTTCTGGTGCACAGCAATATTTACTTTCAATTCTATATTCTTCCAAATTCGTAAAACATGGCATTTAGCGTTCTTCTTTATCTATATCACGTCAGTCGACCATATGATGACCTCGCTTCTACTCAGCTGCGAGCTGGCAGGTGACAATAACCTTGAATAGAACAACATTCTGGGTATCGTTGCGGGATGCCTATACTCCTGGTGTCACAGCTGGTTCTTGCGTAACACTTTCCTCTCGTAATTTATACTCTTAAAATTATTGTCCGTCTAGCCAACTGCCCCTTTCCAATTGCTACAAAAAATTCTGGTACAGTACTGAGACCGTATTTTGTATTTAGTTGGATATAGGTTAAGTTGGCAATAACACTGATGGTAGTACTGCGAAATTCCTTTGAAATGCAGGTGCGCGGTAGGACTGTGGCAAGTTTAGGAGCTGTAAGCAACCCGCCGTACAGACCGACGACCACATGTTTCATACTTTAATACCTGTATTGAATACAATATGGACACAGCACCACTGTCGTTATTTTGAAAACTGTGGTAGAGCAATATACACAATGCAGTATGAAACAAAGAATGGGAAATGCATCCTGTGGATAAAGGAATATAACTGAGAACTTTTATATGAGTATAAGTGCATACAGTATTATAACATGTGATTATCGAACTCGGCAATGATATATATATCGATAGTTTCTGTCGATCAGAGAACAAGGTGCTTTGTGGATCACCTGGAGACAGTATGATCTGCGGGAGCAAACGAACAGTTGATTAGTGAATACAATTTCAGCCAGGAGGGTCACAGAGCTCTCTGGTCTGAGCACATGTACGTGCGTTGCCGTGAAATCGTGTTTGTTCGGTAACGTGGAATTGATTCGACATATACGTGTTACAGTATAACCCGTGATAGGATTTTCGTCTGATCTTATTATAGTTTCAGACAGTGTTAACCTTCAATTTGAGCACAGTGAACTTGCATTCACATATGATAACTACTTCTTAAGCCAATGATATAACAACGTGTTCTACATTGCAGTACACTATAAACAGCTTTAGCCATGATTGTCATAAATAATACGAGAAGAGAGATATATTGCTACGATATGAAGATGCAGAATATGGGCTAAACACTGACGAGAAATGTACTCAGGATGATTACTTGACTCCAATATGAGCAACTACGGTATAAGGCTTTATAAGAGAAGATTGAAGAGATTATGAAATTCTGAATGACAATTTGTACTGCTACATAATGAAACTAGCTTGGCTTACTACATCAATGTTGTCGTGTTCTTTAGCAAGTGAAAGAACTATGAACGTTGTCAAACGAACTCATGTTAGCTTCGTCTCGTTCGCGAACGGTAATCGGGTCTTCTTGATAGCCAGTCGTTTCGTGATCGGTGCAGCAGAGCAGATAGGGTTAGATCCCAGGCAGGAGTATGTGTTATAGCATTCTCACTTCATTCAACTAGAACTTCAACAAGGTAGCTGGAAGTTTTCTTTTAGTAGACAGTATGAATTTGTCATGCTTTGAATGTTCCTTTTCACCAATTTTGATTAGAGTAGTTAAGAATTACAGACGAGGGCTAGGGTGATTCTTTAATCATTTCTGTCCGAGTATGTAATTCACTTTGTAGTTCAATTTAGTAGTTATTGTAGTGTTACTTTGAACATTAAGTTGCTTTCATTAAGATATAATTTGGGAATAAGATAGAAGAATATAGTTTGTTGGGAAGACAACATGAAAAATTTATAGGGAGAAGACGACGTTAAAATTATATAAGAATAATTCTAGCTCAAGCAGATGTCCCTTAATCCGTCGTATACGTGAATTCGACTTTGAAAAAATTCTCTGGACTTTTTGTATTTGACTTTGAATATTTTGAAAGCTCATGCAAGTTTGTTGGATAGACATTCAGGTCTATATTTTTGTCAGATTAAGCATAGACATGGAATATAGTGATTTCTAGTGAGATTCTTTGCGATTGTGCGAATTTATTTCTGGTAATCCAGATTTTTGAAACTCTTTTGATTTCGACTCCCTTTGTGAGCTCGTTCAGTTTTTAAATTTTTGTGGATTCTTATGGGAAACTCCAACTTGGTTTAGCGTTCAAATCTAATGGTTAATTTGTACCTTCTCAAGATAGGCTCTTTTCCATGCTGTAGTTTTGACGTGTTTTCCTTTGAGGAGGATCTCCAGTGGAATTATTTTCAATTATGCGAAAACTGAATCGTTCTTTTCACAGTGGTCGGTTGAGAAATACGAAAGAAATACTTTGTTTGAGAAAATGTAATTAGTAATGATATGTAATGTAAGGAGAGAAATGTTTAAAATATATGTAAGTCATAATCAAGGTGACAAGACTTCGAATTCTCACACAGTTATTTAGACTTGTGAATACAATATTTTGTCACTGTTCTGATAAAGATTATTCTTGACACTTGAACTCTTGGCTAATTTGAAGCAACATATATATCCATGATTGTATAAAAACTTGTGTAATATTCGTAATGTTTGGAAATTTATTAAGAGCTGTTAAGCGATGATATGGTAATAATGGAATTTTGTCTGCGTATTTGAATTGCAATATAGGAGATATTTGACATATGTGGATAGTCAATATCAATTTTTCTAGCACTGAATTAGCTTTAGAGCTATTGCTGAGTGCACTACAGTGTATTATTTTGAACGTGAAATTGTGTCACGATTTTAGCTAGTGGAAAGCTAATGTACAATTTTGAATCCAACATTTAAGAAACCAATTTTGAATCCAACATTTAACCCTAGAACTGCTGCAGGTTTATCCGTCAAATGCTGCAGTACATTCCCATAAAATACACACTATGGGAATTCAGTATCTGTAAGCAAACTGTGTTCATGAATATAACTTATCATACATCAATAGAAAGCTGAAAGACTATTCTATATTATTGTTATAGAGGTGAATCGTTCAGACTCATCAGTTTGAATTAATCATAAAAAGTGTTTTATAAAAATAAAAAATATATAAAAAAATTGACTTTTCTGCTCTAGAAAACTATATTAGCTTGTCAGACACATCATAAATCAAAAGTTCATAGTTTTTTGTTACTATTTCAAGAACCAGTTATAAATAATTCCTGTTATTTACTAAAAAGAAAATTATTTGTACAATATGACATTTCTCCATTATGCACATATATGAGAAATTCACCTTATGCCTCTTTTGTAAGCTAAATGCGTTCATGAATAGGCCTATAACTTATCATACATCAGTATAAATCTGAAAGACTATTCTATATAATTTTTATAGAGGTGAATCATTCAGACTCATTAGTTTGAATTAATCATAAAATGTATTTTATAAAAAATAAAAATAAAATTGACTTTTCTGCTCTAAAAGAACATATTGCCAAGTTAAATGTTTGTCAGACACATCATACATGAAACGTTCACAGTTCTTTGTTACTGTTTCAAGACCCAGTTTTAAATAATTCCTGTTATTTACTAAAAAAGAAAATTATTTTTACTATATGACATTTCTCCATTATGCACATAGCCTATATCAGAAATTCACCTTCTGCCTTTTCTGTAAGCAAACTGTGTTCATGAATAGGCCTATAACTTATCATACATCAATAGAAAGCTGAAAGACTGTTCTATATTATTTTTTATAGAGGTGAATCATTCAGACTCATCAATTTGAATTAATCATAAAAAGCATTTCATAAAAAAAAAGACTTTTCTGCTCTAGAAAACCATATTGCCAAGTTAAATGTTTGTCAGACACATCATAAATGAAAAGTTCACAGTTTTTTGTTACTATTTCAGGAACCAGTTTTAAATAATTCCTGTTATTTACTAAAAAAGAAAGTTATTTTTACAATATGACATTTCTCCATTATGCACATACCGGTAGCCTATATGAGAAATTCACCTTCTGCCTTTTCTGTAAACAAACCGTGTTCATGAATAGGCCTACAACTTATCATACATCAATAGAAAGCTGAAAGACTGTTCTATATTATTATTATTATAGTGGTGAATCATTCAGACTCATCAGTTTGAATTAATCATAAAAAGCATTTCATAAAAATAAAAAATAAAATAAAATATTTTCTGCTCTAGAAAACCATATTGCCAAGTTAAATTTTTGTCAGACACATCATAAATGAAAAGTTCACAGTTTTTTGGTACTATTTCAAGAACCAGTTTTAAATAATTCCTGTTATTTACTAGAAAATAAAGTTATTTTTACAGTATGACATTTCTCCATTATGCATATATATGAGAAATTCACCTTCTGTCTTTTCTGTAAAACAAACTGTGTTCATGAATAGGCCTATAACTTGCCATACATCAATAGAAAGCAGAAAGACTGTTCTATATTATTTTTATAGAGGTGAATCATTCAGACTCATCAGTTTGAATTAATCATAAAAAATATTTCATAAATATATAAATAAAAATTGACTTTTCTGCTCTAGAAAACCATATTGCCAAGTTAAATGTTTGTCAGACACATCATAAATGAAAATTTCAGAGTTTTTTTTGTTATTATTTCAAGAACGAGTTTTAAATAAATCCTGTTATTTACTAAAAAATATTTTTGCAATATGACATTTCTCCATTATGCACATAGCCTATATGAGAAATTCACCTTCTGCCTTTTCGGTAAGCAAACTGTGTTCATGAATAGGCCTATAACTTATCATACATCAATAGAAAGCTGAAAGACTGTTCTATATTATTTTTATAAAGGCGAATCATTCAGACTCATCAGTTTGAATTAATCATAAAAAGTATTTTACCAAATATAAGAAATAAAATTAAATTTCTGCTCTAGAAAACCATATTGCCAAGTTAAATGTTTGTCATACACATCATAAATGAAAAGTTCACCGTTTTTTGTTACTATTTCAGGAACCAGTTTTAAATAATTCCTGTTATTTACTAAAAAAAGCGCTTAATTTCTGAATCATCTACGTAGGCTTGTTGGCTGCCATTTTGCTCAATGCAACTTCAATGTCAACATGAAAGTACTTCCACTTCAGCAGCCAAATAATAGCCTGCTTATTGTCATTTGTTTGCCAAAGAGTAACACAACGAAAGATAAAAGCATCGGGAACCAGCATGACTTGAAATTAGTGCTATGTAATGGCTAACAGTAGTACTATATTTGAATACCGAGACCGTCTTTCAGAGAGACGGTCGCACTTGATTAAACATCACACCGTCTTCCTGGAAGACGGTCCGCAGTTCTAGGGTTAAGAAACCAAGTATTGTAACAACATCGTTAATATTTGTTAAGATTTAGTAACAATTGTTTTTAGAAGAGAGTTTAATTGGAAAGACTGTAATATTAATACTTGTATAAACTTGAGCTATTTATAACAAAAATATTGAGTGATAGAAAATCTAATATCTGTGAGAAAGTGAATTGAAACATGATCATTATAATTAACAATATGACGTCCGATTAGCTTAATTGTTTGTCATTTAGGACGGAATGGACTTGAAATTGAAACCACATAAATGTATATGAATACATGAAATTAACAGAGATGAATAATTCTAAGCGCAACTAAATCTCAGAAATAAAATGTAATTATGTAAAATATGTATATATTAATTGCTACGTTTGAATAGAATATTTTTATAAATATGTCAAAAAGGGTTTACGATCATAACAGAATATTTTGTGTGTAACATTTTTTTTATTTTTTTTTGAACTTCGTTAATAATGATGAGACGATAGGCAGTTTGTGTGGCCTAATTAAGGCGGTTGTTACTTAAACATTTTTCATGCTTCGGCAGAGGAATAAGATTATAAACTTTTGTTCAGTGGAGTTTCTACTTTACGATACTGCGGTTTCAGTTAATAAACTTTTGTTAAATTTTAAAAATTCCTACGAATGACTTAGTGATTTCTATTCTAATTAGAATGTGCTTCGAGAACCAGTGGGCCATTAGCTAGGATGCTTTTTAACGCGCCCGAGATTAGATTAATTTAATTATCTTTTAAGAGTCTTGGTAGCTCACTTTGGTCTATTTTTCATTTTTTTATATAGACCACTGGCATCTTCTTATCACATTCTTTTTAATTTTTGTCCATCCTTGGTGGTGGTGGTGTCTTGGGGGTTATTTTCAGCTGGGGCTTCCAGATTCTACGATCCTGCATTTTCTTCGGATTTCACCAGGTAAGACCACGTGGATACGGGTGCAGTACCATCCCGGCAATTGCCTGGAGAAGAAGTGGGAAACCACGGAATAACAATTGGAGGATGGCTGAGGTGGGAATCAATCCCCCTCTACTCATTTGGACCACCCGAGGCTGAGTAGACCCTGTTCCACTCCTCATACCACTTTTCAAATTTCGTGGCAGAGCCGGGAATCAAACCTCGCACCTCCGGGGTGGCAGCTAAGCACGCTAACCACTACATCACGGAGGCGATTTATTAAGAATATTATTATTATTATTATTATTATTATTATTATTATTATATTTTTAGCGTATGGCTTAAAGTGCCGTGAGTGTCCAAGGATATGTTCGGGTCGCCAGAGGTTTGTAGCTGCTTCTATACGGACACCCATGGTGTGAGCTACAAGTACCATCGCGTGTGGAGTGTTGTCTGGGGAGGAAAGTGTGAATGTAAGGGCGAGGAATTGGAAGGTAGCACCCGTGGCCTATAGTTAGGGACCAACCCCGGGATTTGCCTGGATGGAAGATGGGAAACCACAGAAAACCATCTTCAAGGTTGCCGGCGGGGGGATTCGAACCTCCTCGCCTCCCGGATGTGAGCGACTGCCTGCAGCCACGCCGTCACGACGACAGCTAACTCACCAAGTAGAATAATAATAGTAATACTGTAATAATAATTTCTGGTAACCTTGCAGTTCAGTCATTACATTCAATTCAGTAATTCACCACTTGAAGGATCACCAATGCATTAATTAAGGGTTAGTCACTACTTTTTGACACCTACGTCATCACTTGTTGCTCTAACTCCATTTAGGGCCTTGGAAGATATTTGGTTATCAACCGCGAATTAATGTCTGAGCCCACATCATCCATATATAGGTTCCATCTGGTGCGTTAGACGATTGTAGTGACTTAAAATACCCACTGTTCAGCCCAAAAACTTGTGTCAAATTCACAATATTTGACGCGTGTACTCTATTCTCAGTATATCAACAAGAAATTCAGCTACACCAACTCATCGTGTAGCTGCTAGCATGCTTAGCTGTCAATCCGAAGTTCGGGGTTCAATTCCCGGCACTGCTAAGAAATTTAATTCTGGTCTTGTAACGTGTTTTTCGCGGGGATTTTATGCCACTGACATAAGTCAGTAGGAAGCCATTCTATATTTATTTACGCGGCAAATTGTTCAGCCAAGAGAAGTTTTCATGTTAATTTATTATTATTAACTTATTATTATTAAGGTATTTTTTGAGCATTTTTATAAAATTATAAGCATACAGATAGGTTTTCTATGTCATAGAAAACACTATCAAGCAAATTATTACGAACAACATTATCATAGAAAATTATATGATTACGGAATTTTACGGAGTTTTGTCAGTTAGGGTATTATGAGAAGATGAGTCACGGGGAATTCGGCTATAGGCTTATTCTTGTCAAGAAGCATGACGCAAGCCTGGGTTGCTGCTTCAAGAAAAGGCGATATAGTCTGGAACGGTAATCGACATCATCCTCGCGTCGAGTGTAATGACCCTGAGGAGGGGGGTAGCGCGTGGAGACTCAGCCAATCAGAGGAGAGCGGGCGACTTGAAGCCGGGTCCAGAGAGGGGAAGCGACGAGTGCATATATGGTTTGCGCGCCGTGGAGGCAAGGCGACTATCTTGGTAAAACTTAAACAGTGTGGTTGTACGTGTGGTTGGTTCCGATATTCGGACCATAAGTTATCATATCTACAAGTATCTCATCAACTAACGAAGAAGATGATGACGTCCAGGAGACTGTGGGAAGCTCACTTCAACATCCAGTACGAGAGAAATGCTTCGGCAATTACCAGTGGTAAGCGCGAATGTTTCAGAACTACGCAATCTCTCGTCTCTTTGTTTTATATTCAGTATTTCAGTAACTTCATAGCTTTGGAATAAGAGTAAAATCAGTAATTTATCCGAATCCGTTTTCACGTAATTTCCTAGCGGTAATATTCAAATCGCAACGCTCCAATTTAAATTCAAACTTATTATTATTATTAATTTTGCAATACTTGTTTTATATAATAAATTCATTTATTTTAACCATTCAATCTTTGCTTTCAGTAGGTAGCATTAGATATAGACCAATTCCTTCTCCTGATACAATTGTTTGTTGGGTTAATGATCAAATCATACCACGATCTGAGTGAATAGATTCTTGTAGGTGTTCTACCACAGCTAGGTGTTGTTAAATATAAATTTATATTTCAACATAGCGTTGAGGTCTTGGCGCCCATTAAAACAACATATCTTAGAGTAAATATTTCAAAGTGCAAGACAGAGCTAGTAAGAAACCATTACATTTGTCACGCAACAGTGAGGGCAAAAGAAACCGTTTCACTTGCACGCTCAACGTGGAGCAAAGGAGAATCGTTTCATTTGTCACCCAACAGTTACAATTGTACACCCAACGCAGAAGAAAAACGGTTACACTTGTCACCCAACGTAAAGAAACCCGTTTCAGTCTGAGGGCTGGAACGGGGTACATTCAGCCTCGTGAGCCGAAGACTGAGCCAAGAATGCCAGCCGCTGCACTACAAATTCATCTCTCCTTAACTCATCTGATGTGTTTCGCGTCAAGAAGGACATATGACCGTAAAGACCACCCACCACTTAAGTTATTCACTTTATCTTGTCTATCCTCGACCTCAAAGAATCAAGGACAATAAGAGTGTGAATTATGAAATAAGTTATCAATTGAAATTGGTGATGCTGGTGGCCTATTTAAGATCGGCATCTTGCTTAATTTCTTCAAATCCTGTTATATATTTATTTTGTTATTTAATTAAAATGAGAACTGCGTACTATGTAATATTGTCTTTTCAGTCGGTCAACACGATAACTGAAAAGTTGAAAAAGGCAATTTGTATAGGCAACACTGAGGAGAATGGCTTCAAATCTCTACATTACTATGTAATAAATATTTTAAGCTGGAAATATTTAGCGACATTAATTTTAATAATTTTATATTTCACGTAACTTATAACTGGACCTACATCGTTGTTGTTGTTGTTGCATGTTAATTTTAGAGGTTTGGTATTTCTTGGTAATCAGCCCTGTGTAATTGGGTGTGTGTGCTTTTTGCCTGATAACCTGCGTTTCTATGCTGATTGTAGTAGTGTGTTTAACTGTAATTGGGTAAGTGCAGTGATTTGGAATAAGGTATTATCCCGACATTTGCCACGAGGGAGTGTGGATAAATTCGATGAAAGTCACTCTCACTATAGCCGCTCGCAGCGCGGGGATCCGAACATCCAATCTACGGGTTAACTGCAGCTCCCCATCGCAATAGTGGAGAGTGATTTAACGCGCACCACTACGCCGCGGAGTAATATCAATAACAAGAAGACGGAGAAGAAGAAGATGATAATTGTTGTTTGAAGGGGCCTAACATCGAGGTTATCGGCCCCTAATGATCTGGGTGATAGTGAAAATGATAATGAAATGGAAACCAGAACGAAAACTATGCGAGAAGGAAAATACGTACAAAAAGGAACGCAGATGGAAACAACGCACAATATGGTCTTACAAAAGGGAATTTAGAACGAAAAGAGTCACAAAAAGAAAAGAGTGAAAAAGACCCACAAAACGTAGGCTAGATTCAAAATACGTACAAAATGCAATGTAGCGTCGAAATACTTACAAAATGCAACTGAAATTCAAAATACTTACAAAATGAAAATGAGATCGAAAACGCGTACAAAATGCAATTGAGGTTCAAAATACTTACAAAATGCAATTGAAATTGAAAATACACAATGCAATTCATATCGAAATATCCCAGTTCCAATCCAAATTATTCACATAGTGCAATTGAAATTCAAAATACTTACAAAATGCTATTGAAATTGAAAATGCTTACAAAATGTACGGTAGATTCAAACGACTCATGAGGCTTGACAATACTTACAAAATGCAATTTAGATTGAAAATACTTGACAAAATGTAATTTAAATTCAAAAGACCCATAAAATGCAATTGAGAATCAAAATATGTGCAAAATGCCCACCAAACAAAATGCAATTTAGATTCAAAATTCGTGCGAAATGCGGTTTTGGTTGAAAATACTTACAAAATGCAATTGAAATTCAAAATACTTACTTAAAGGCCCGGCCACTTGCATGGAAAGATTTACAGTACTAAAAAGAAATTTAGATTGTCAATCTTTACAAAATACAATTGAGGTTGAAAACAATCGCGAGATGTAATTTAGATCGAAAAAACGTACAAAATGCAACGTAGATTAAAAAGTCCTTAAAAATCGTTAAAAGGGAATTTAGATACACGGTGAACCAAGTAAAAAAAACAGTGCGGGAATCTTAAAGAGAAAAGGAAATATAAGGAAAAGATGAGTGGAGAGGAGAGGAGAGGAGAGGAGAGGGGAGAGAGGAGAGGGTCTGCCCCAAAGGTAAGGGACTAAAGGGGAAAACTGACCAAGCTCAGGAATCCCTCGGGGTCGCCAACTCCCGAACTCACCAGCCGTGAGCCCCGGAGGGTGTAGCATTATCTAGGGTGCACCAGAAGTGGTGGGGCTACATACACCCTGCCTCCTTAAGGGCCTTGAGCACAAGGCAGGAGGTAAAAGGAAAAGAAAAAGAAGGCTGACCTCTCACAGAAGGAGGGTATCAGGAAAGATGAGACAAGGGCCAATTAAGGCGGGAAAGTGAAAGACTCCCTAGGCCTCGGATAACCTAATACCTTCGGGGTCGGAAGAGAACAAGAGGTGACCAAGGGAGGTCGACAGGAAGGTGAAGAAGAGTGACAGCGAGAAAATTAGGAGATTTGGGGAGGACAAGACAGCAAGACGGACATTACTATGCTTAATTATAGTAGTTATAATAACTAGTGGACCCGTCCGAGAACTCTCGCATAATGGGTTGTGTGCGCCCCATGTGTACAGACTACCCGCCCGGCTCTACTAATCTGCGGGCTGTACGCGACACAGTTCTGCCAGAGGCTATCGTCTTGTTTATTGGTTTAAAAGTACTTTATAAACAAACAAATATATTTTCGTTGACTTTTCAAGAAATGCAGGATTTTTCCTGTACTATTGAGACGATTTGGAAGATTTTGGTACAAACCACACCTTCTAACTCCCTCTGGTTTAGGAGCTTGAGTTTTGTGAAACATACAAGCAAAGGAAGGAAGCTTGTAGTTTAACGAGACTGTTAATCTTGAGATCATGAGCCACGGGACCTCCTTTTTACGTGGAATCCGAACCACAGGACATGGCATTTCACTTCGAAAATCTCACATGCATTGACTGGGAATCGAACCCGGACCGCCTTGGTGAGAGGCATACAGCTAGACCGCTGAGCCACCACGCCCCCGTGAAACATACACCTTAGCGTATTATATAATAAGATAAAAATAATTATAAAATAATATTATAGCTACCGAAGTAGGTACCCCTATATCAGTGATTAACAAATTAATAATAATTATTATTATTATTATTGTTGTTGTTATTCTGTAAATTATTCAATGAATCCCACATCAGTGTTAATAAAAGTGAAAACAAAATAATGATAATTAATATTCTGTTTAAGTCTTGCATTAACGTATGAAACATTCTATCCTTAGTGGTGAGACTCCGACACTGGCAAAAACAAACCCTGTACCTCGACATTTATGACTCATACTTAGCCGTCTCGTTCCTCCTCCCGCTCAGGTAGCCACTATACGGACGATTGATACTCAGTTCCTAGAAAAGTTATCATGTGATTTGAAACATATTACAACGCTGAATGTCTCCCAAAAATCTGTCACATTAATGAGAGAAATCAGTACCGATTTAATTAAAAACCAAAGTAGTTGCCGATATCCCAGTGATTAACAAAGCAGCGAAAATGACGTGTAACCTATGTTATTATACGAGCCCTTACCATGATTCATAACAATTAAAAATAGAATATTGGCAATTTTAACAACTCAGATAATAATAATAATAATGTTATTGATTATACGTCCTTTTTATCTACCGCGGTAGGGGCAGATGATCTCGTAGTTCCTCCCATTAAAATACAATAACTAACTAACTAACTAACTAACGTGGCTTTTAGAGACGCCAGGGTGCCGGAGTTTTGCCCCAAAGGGGATTTTTAACTGACATGGCTTCCTCGCATTTGCGCAACCTCAAATGCCAGCTGACTGCGCCAGTAGGCTATTTGATCCTGCAACCTTGGGGACAGCAGGCGAGAATGATACCGCTGAGCCACACAGACAGTCCCAGCTCAAAAGATATTAAGTTGTTTTTGATTCTCTAGGAGCTTTGGATATCGTGGTCATGTAGTCCCGTGTACTTGGGTGTGTATAGAATTTGTCTGATAACCTGTGTATCTGCGATATCTGTACTAGTGTGTGTATTATAATTGAGGTAGGAGTTTGGACAGGAAGCGTCCGTGGCCTTAAGTTAGGTACCATCCCGGCATTCGACTGGAGTATATTGTGAAACAACGGAAAACCACTTCCAGGATGGCCGAGGAAGGAATCTAACCCGCCTCTTTTCAGTTTTGCCCCATGAGGCTGAGTGTACCCCTTTCCAGTCCTCAGATCAGAATTTCATTTGTTGGCAGAGCTGGGAATCTAACCCGGGCCTCTGCGGTGACAGTCGAAAATACTAGCCACTCCGCAACGAGGCGGACAAGAAGATATTAACATGGACATGTTAGGTGACTGTGGCAGTTGGTTATTATGCCCAAGCTCCTGAAATTAATCGAAACAACAACAGCATGTTCATTACGAGAATTAGAGTTTCGATGCTTTAATCGTTTGCGTCCTTGGCTAATTTAGAGCCCTTTGATATCTCTCGGTAACTGTTTTCTCTGATCACATACTCCATTCGGGCACAATTCAAGTTTTTGATATTTAAATTACCCACAGTGAAGTAAATTAATGTAATTTGCATGCCAGTGCCGAACCGTTTGAGTGGGAAATTGCCAATTTATCAATACTCGACTGACAGGACTCGCAGATTGTTTAAATTCTCACCGAAGATTTTACATCACCGCATAGAACGCAATTTACAATGTAGGGTTCAATATACGAGGATCACTTTCTAAGTCATGGCAAGTATTTTATTTTTGACAAATGTTTAGTTATACAAACATTTCATATACACAATACATACAAACCTTTCATGTACACAATACATAATGTACTTCACCAATGATGTCCACTACGTGAGTTTCGCAGGAAGTATTCCAGGCAAGGGAGAAGAGTGAATATTAAGAAAATGTTATCGTATATCATGATGTTGAGAAAACTAATTTGCACGCACAATAACATCCTTCGATGTAATCTCCAAGGCAATCAATTGTCCACTGCCAACAACGAGGAAGACGACTAATATCATCTGCTGCACCATTGTCTAGAAGACTCACATCTGTATATCAACAATACTCTAACTGACTTGCGCGCATCCCTTATCTTCTGTCTTTCATTTCTACAGCATCTAAGGGGATCTCTGAGTACTATATATCCTACTGTAAATCGAAATTTGATTTTTTTTAGTCGGTCAACACGATTGCACCCAATTGTGATGGGTTATTCCCTAATCCTGAAAAAAATTACATGAGATTGATAAATACACTTGGACGATCAGTTTCGATCGTCAAGCGATCGTCATCAGATCCATAACACACAGGCTATTAATCTGTGTCTAAAAGTACGGGAGAAAGTACTTACAATATGTACATATTTAGTTGCAGTAGTAGTTAAAATAATGCAACTCGTCAATATTCGTTATTTATAGTTATTTCTACAAAAAAGGAATCTGCTGACATCGAATATAGATTTAGGTATTAGGAAGTCATTTTTGAAAGCCTTTGTCTGGAGCGTGGCGCTCTATGGAAGTGAAACTTGGACTATTGGTGCAGCAGAAAAGAGGAGAATTGAAGCATTTGAAATGTGGTGTTACAGGAGAATGATGAAGATCAGATGGGTAGATAGGGTTACAAACAAAGAGGTATTAAGACGAGTGGGAGAGGAGAGATGTTTCTGGCGACTGCTAATGAAGAGAAGAGATAGGTTGGTAGGACACATACTAAGACACCCAGGAATAGCAAGCTTAGTTATGGAAGGAAGGGTCGAGGACAAGAACTGTAGGGGTAGACCAAGGTTAGAATATGTTAAACAGATTGCCTCGGATGTAGGGTGTGGTAGCTATGTAGAGATGAAACGATTAGCTCAGGACAGGGAGGCATGGAGAGCTGCATCAAACCAGTCAAAAGACTGAAGACTCAAACAACATAGTCTATGTGAGTTTGGTTAAGCTACTGAAAGTGGTGATTTTCCTCCAAATTTGCTTGATTCATGTGAACATGTGATTGTTGTTAAATAGTCAGCTCAGATTTAACTGTACAAGCTACTTAGCTGGCTGAGCCGTACGCGGTTCTGACGAGAGCAGTTAACTTCGTCACTGTCTGCTCTAAACTGGGAGGAACTTCCTGTGCACGAGGATCTCTATCTTTCTAGGTTTTCCCCTTCTCACATTTCTAAGTGTCTGTGTTCATCGAGCAAATGTAACTGTGTGTTGCCAAGTCTAGTCTTTCTAATGTGGTGTATGTTACTGTATATTGGACATCTTCAACCAATAAATACCAATTTTATATCTTACCACGCACAAACTAAAGAGCCCTTTCTTAGCGCCAACAGTCAAATAGATCTGATGATGATCGCTTGACGAATGAAACTGGTCAATCAAGTGTATTTATTAATCTTATGTATTTTTTTAGGATTAGGGAATTACCCATCACAATTGGGTACAATCGTGTTGACTGACTGAAAAAGTCACATTTCGATTGCTAATGCAACACTAAAAATGGCTTCAAACACGATAATATTCACTACTGTAAATGTTGCAGATCAGACTATGTAGAGTGTGGTCCGGGATTCCGCGGGAGAAAATAGTTGCCTTGACTTAGTAAGTGACCCTCGTATTTTCAAATTCATCTCAACCTTTCAAGTTGAAAACACTCTAGACTCTCTGAATGGGAAGTGAAGTCATTTAGATTAACGTCTTTCAAATGAAGAGCGAGAGCTAGCACAATTTGGTCCATCAGTGAGGCAGAACATGTGATCCCTGATACCATTGGCACCACGCCAGTGTGGTCACGGCGTGCGGTTGGGTCTGTTCGTACGGGTGCCAGCTACTATCGACGCAGCACTGCTAAGCCCAACTCGTTGCTCGTTTAATGATGTAAGCCTTGTAGAGGCATTCTAACCTCATTTCATGGTGTTGGTGGTATTTTAAAGAGTCATTATTAGGCCTCAAACTTTAGACTGATAAATAGTTCCCTTCAAGTTGAGTACAGTGTTCTGGTGACATGAGCGTTCATGATATAATATTTATTTCATTTAAGGGATTGCGATATCGGAGTCGGAAGGTCACGTGGTGTAGGTGTAGCACTCTTGCCACTTACACAAGAGGACCTAGGTTAGAATCCCGGCACCGTCAAGTTTTTAAATCTGACATGATGGCTGGAACAAATTTAACTCAGCCTCGTTAGGAAAATTGAGTACCTGCCTGATCTGACAAGGGAACACCTCGATAGTCAAAATCTCAATCTTGGTAAAACTTTGCTGACGTATTGGTTAGGTCACATGAAAAATATCTGGGATGGTATTTCACCCCCAGAAGCAGTTGAGCCATCTCTACAGAGAAGGAAATCGTACACGTTTGAATATGGACGAGATTTGAACAGCAAATTTGGGTGTGAGGTCTGAGTTGTCATGTCCTCTCCAACCAATCACACAGTGGCAGCCACATCCCCCAACATTTACCAGACCCTCTCGCCTTAGACAGCTGTTTGGAGGAATGGTCGAAGTAGTGCGATTGTTCAGAGGGTATGAGAAGTTAGCATGCAATCCCACCAAAACCATTTAAAGTATTTCGCAGTATTCAAACACGTACAATTTCACCCTGTCTACCATCATAAATATTTTCCATGTGACCTGATTAACATGATGCAAAGTTTTGCAGAGATCAGGAAATTGGCGTTGCGATCTTCCCTTTTGAGAGGCAGAAAATTCAGGCAAGTTAACCGAGGTTTACGCAGACCACGCGTCACCCAGCCATCTGCACGCTTTATGACTGTGCAACGGTCAATTGGTACGCCATTTGGTGCGATTGGTACTGTTTCAACCTCGTCATGAAATAAAATGACCCGATGTCTATGAAACATAGTATAATGATAATGAACTAACGCGAACATCTAAAGCCACAGCTATATAAATGACTGTGTGGAAATTATAGGATCATTTTGCTATCTTTAAATATTTTTTGGAGCTACGAATTTGCAATTGTTGCCCAGTATTCTATTATAATGTAGATCATCAACCGAAACCTATTTAATCCATCGCACGGATACACTATTTTACACTGACAGTTGTGAAGGACCAGTTGAATTAGGCTGCGTTAGTTAGCCATGAAACTACTTTTTGTTTCGCACATCCTTTTTATATCGGATTAGTCGATCCCACGTAGCCTACATGGGTGTGTACTGCATATTTATGATAATTTGTTTTAATGTGGTGTCTAGCCTACTAGTGTGTGCACAGTATTTGTAATTGGGGCTAAGATTTGAAAGAAGGCAGCCATGGCCTTCAGTTAGGTGAGGCGCTGCCTCACTGTCAAGACAGCTAATCAATTTGTCCTCAGGAGGCCGAGTGCACCCCGTTCAAGCCATCACATCAGTTTCTATATCCTCCTAGTGCGAGGCAGGCACGCGACCTCAACACCACTGGGCCGGCTGTGCTATCTAATAATAGTAAATATATTTGTACATAAATTTAAACATATCCACCGTACCTTAACTAACCCTAGGTGAAAAGGTGCTCATGATGATCTCATGACGATCGTAACAATTAATTACCCACCCCTACCCTCGTTAATTAAGTCATGAATAAATCATGTAATATGTCTTTTAGGGTTTTTAGATATTTGCACTCCCTGCCTATATAAACGTGTTTACCCACAAGCTGCGCAGATGCAAACACAGAAGTATGAAGTAATTGCCCACTAATAGACCGCCAGTTGGTAGTTTCTGTTACATGAGTTTAGTTCGGTCGCCTTGCCAAATGTCAGGAGAGAGCAGTTGAGATATGCGGCGTACGGACAGCAGTAACAGTAAATTAATATTCAAAGTATCGAAGTCTAAGGAATCTGACGTTTTCAATGCATAAATGACTTACCGTCGCTTTAAACGTTCAGTGTTATGGACATTCTGAGCACTCATTCGATGCAAATTAACAAATCCCCATTATTATTATTATTATCATTATCATTATCATTATAATTATCATGTGAAAATTTTTCAGGATACTGATTGGTCGGAAAAAGCACCGTGGTTCTACTTTTACGTCTCCCATGACTTCTGTTCAAAGGAAAACTTGGCACATTCATTTCATCTCTCATTAACTTCTCACATTATTTCGAAGTCGAAAGAATATCTATCCGTACAAACTATTGAAACTATGATACTCATCTTACCTAATCCTCAATCCCGTAGAAGTGGAAATAATAAGGGACAGAAAAAGAAGAAGAAGATATATACAGGATGTTACAAATAATTATCGAATAATTTAGGTGATGATTGTATGCATCGAAACAAGAAATAAATCTGATAAGCATGGGTCGTAGACTACAGCGTATATTTTTGAGATCTAAAGAGTGTTGGAATGTTGTTTGCCTGAGTCTTAGCCCACTTCCTCACCCTCGTCCAGCCCAGCTCCATACACTATGCCAAGATACTGAAGGCCCATCTCAGGGCTACATAAGCAAATTAGTCTGCGGAAAGTATTACCCATGTAACATTGCACAACGCAGGCAATTGGCGATACGAGAAAACATTACTTGTGTTGGATGTGAACCTCCGTACCCTCGAGCCATGTCCACTATCTCGGACCACTCCCCTGCTAATTACTGTACGCATTTTCAAGACATGGCATGCAGCGGACAGTTCCCACCCTATACAATACCTTTTCTTCATGTGTGTGTGCACCTCCTGTTGTAACGCACGAGCTATTGGTGTCTTTGCTAGTTTTACTGGTTTATTTGATGTATTATACTTATTATGAATTAAATGTGGCGTTCACAATTCCTGCCATCTTCTAGCCCGTAATCACATATCAAGTTGTATTACCCAGGATTAGAGGGAGGGAGCGATTTCATTCAGAATTGTAATAAAACACGGCAAGTTTCACAAACCTAAACCGCAAGGGGACGGATTGGTCACCCAGTATATATTTCTTTAATATTACAATAAAGTTTGGCACAAAAACTGGTATTTTTTTCTCCCCGTTCAAAATAACTCATCATGTAACTTTTGGACGTGATCTCTCGTGGGCTAAATATAAATTTCCTCATAGAGGCTAGGTGCTCGACTGATGAAATTATATTGTCTGAGTTCAGATCCTTTCTATTTTGTCGAAGACTTTATAAATATAGGTGAGTTCCATAATATAATTCTGTTGACGAGAGGAGAAAGACCAAAGCCACGACATCAAAGAGGCCGCACTAAGGCTAGTAAGCTGCTTTACTGGTCTGTGCGTTGAACATTGACGTGGGCTTGGATATTAACTGTGATGAGGATCCTGAAATCGCATTGAAGAAAGCATGTGCTACTTTCCTTTGTCTCTCAAGATGAGTTTTACTATACGAACAAATTGGGTTACTTATCAAATAATGAATTACCACGTACAGTTTATCCTTGAATCCCACACAAATTAACTGTACTCCTAGTGATAAGAAATTTAAAACTCAATGCGTCGCTGATGAGTATTCACTCAAAACAATAAGGGAAAGCGTTTGAGGCTTCAAATCAGTTAAGTGGGGTTGTTTTCCTTAAGTATATTATTAAATAAGGGGTAGATAAAAAGGGTGATAACCAAAGCATACCACAAAAAAACACATACTATGGCATTCTTGGGGTCAAGGTGTAATGATGACCTTACACAGATATTTGGAGGACTCATCACGTAGTGATGTATGAAAAAGCACCCATTTTATACGTGTTTCATTGAACTGCCTAACTCAGATACCGGTTGAATCATTCTTTTGATCTTCGCGAAAGTAATTGCCGAAGTATCCGTCTAGAAGGGACGCCAACATCTCAGCTAATTTAAGTATGGCGCCCGTGCATAAGTTTCAATAATTTTATTATAATCGATTAATTACGATTCAGTAGATCAATGCTCACCAGAACTGAAATTCAGGACGATTCGTATGACGGGCGCAACCTCCCCCAATTACAACATAATAATATAAAAATCTTCGCGCTTCCTCCATATTAAATACTAGCAGTAGTGCCCGGCTTCGCCCGGTGGATTTATTTGTTTTATGGATGATAATGAATACTACTACAGAACTGGCACATGATACTTAACTAACAGAAACCAATATTTTAAAAATATTTATTTTTGTGGTGGTGGTGGTGGTTGTGTTGGCGCTGGTGGTGGTGGTGGTGGTTGTAGTGGGGGTGATAAGTAGTACAATATAATGGACGTAACATTCAGGTCAATTTCATGTAATGATAATTATGAATAGGGAAACAGCTATTTACTAACTATAGCACTGACACATGTAATTTACAAACAAATTTTCAAAAATAATAGATAGAACAGCAAGTGAAACAAAAGACACTGCCTAGGACCTATATCTCATTGGCTGTTAGAAATGTAGAGACAAATAGTGTCGTCTTTTGTCGCATAGCGCCGTAGGAAAATAATCAGAACTCTTTGGCAAACTTCGGCTGTCCCGAGCTACTGAGGTAGCAATAGTATCATTTATCGTCACAAAGCGCTTAACGATAAGTTTCAGAATAAATGAAGGTAAATTTGAAAGCACTAACGCTTATTGCAGCTGATAACCTCAATGTACTGCACCAACACCATTCCACTTATACAGAGCATAATATTTTCATGATGATAACTGTTTAAAGGGGCCTAAGAAATCTTTTTGCACTAATTACCCCCCGTGACTGCAATTTATAAACAGCGCAAGATGCAACTATTTTCGCAATTCTGCACCAGAACACTGGTAAGGGTGACGTGATGCAGCCCGAAATGCCCGTCAACAACAGACTTAATAAAATACTCTTACAGTTACACTACTACGGACATGAATGGTTCTAGGGCCTTAATACGTGGTTTTCAAGTTCATTTTGTCTTAATGTAGGGAATGGGGAGCGTTGTACAAAATATCAAGTAAACAGTGTTACCAGCAGGGTTTCAAAGTGTATGTAAAATTTGGTGCAATTAAGAGAAACTGTGTAGATTTGTGATGAAGGGCCTAAATGCAGGGAATGGAGGGGTCTGTCCAAAATTTCATGCAGTCAGTGTTACTCGCAGGGTTCCAAAGGGTAAGTATACAAATTGTCGTTCAGATCGGTGAAACGGTATAGATGTGTACCAAAGGGCCTAAATGCAGGGAATGGAGGGGTCTGTCCAAAATTTCATGCAGTCAGTGTTACTCGCAGGGTTCCAAAGGGTAAGTATACAAATTGCCATTCAGATCGGTGAAACAGTATAGATGTGAGCCAAATGGCCTAAATGCAGGGAATGGAGTGGTCTGTCCGAAATTTCATGTAAACACTGTTATTCGTAGGGTTCCAAAGGGTAAATATACAACTTTTGGTTCAGATTGGTGAAAGGGTGTATATTTGTGCCAAAGGGCCTACATGCAGGGAATGGACTGGTCTGTCATAAATGTCATGTAGGCAGTGTTACTCGCAGGGTTCCAAAGGGTAGAGGAATGGAGGTGGTTATGGAATACCATTTTGTTTTACGGAAGTAAGTCCAAGGATTTCTTTGAAACAAATATTTTTATTATACTAGGTTAATGGCTTGCTATTTATCTCTATTACGCTCACATTACAAGGTGTTTGGATAAACGGTATGATTACAGTTTTTTAATGTCAAGGGTTATGGAATAGTGCTGGGGATATGGAATAGTATATCCCGAATATAAGCAAGATATCCTTACTTACTTACATCCAGAACAATCCTCATGGGCCCACATCTCACACTGAATGCACTAAACCCATGATTCGCCTCTGAAGTTCTCCATAAATCTGGCATTACAGAATATTCACTCTACCACTTTATTTATTTAAACCAAATCTACTTGTTAATTGTCACTTTAACTCAGAGAGTCATATCGTGACATACAGACAATAAACACATAGATAACATAAATTTACAGTATGGCGTTAGATAATTAAACCAAATGTTCATTCGGCATTTCATAGCTTCCTCGTTATTTCAAAACTTAATAATGCTTTGCAGTAGTTATCTTCATTCACAATATCACTGGGCAACTTTTCTGATGGAGACTGCACAAAGTTCTTTCTTAATCATAAATGTGGACACAGTGTTCTTCATTTTTAGACAGTTCTCCATGGGAGACACATCACAAAAAGAATTACTTTTATTTCCCTATCGAGCCCTTACTGACTGTAAGAGTCTGATACGTTTTGTAGTAAGGAAAAAATAACATCAAACTCACAGGAAAAATCTACAGACAGCAATATGTGGCTGTACTGTAGTAATCGTATAGGCTACCTAGTTAATACAGATAGGCTCTCCTAGGCTTTAACAAGATTTATAGCTTAGGAAGCCGTCTCCTGTACTTGAATGCTTAATTTACATGCATCTTTGTTCTGAATCTCATCCGACGCTTTCTTATTCCACATTGCCCTGATGGTATTGAAATATTTTGCTAATTGACCTGCTTTCCCCCATTCCCTTTTTAGTAATTTAATTGAAGTGTGATACTCATTTTCATTTTCTATTCTGTTTAGATCTGCTTTGTCTACAAACTTTGCTCTTATCATTTTAATTTCCTTGCATTCCCTGATCAGGTGCGCTGCACCCATAACCTTCCCACAAAACAGGCAAATGTCCTCTTTTCCTACTTCTCTCAACGCTTTGTTCTTATACACCCCCATTAACCACCAAATTATCCCTCTCATTTCTCTTTTCATTAGGCATTGAGGCTTTATGCTCATAAAGTTCCTTATTTCGCAGAACTCCGTTAAGGTTCTCCTACTGGTGCACTCTTCTCTTAGCACCTGCAACTCTACGTCATTAACCCTTCTACACACTTTTTTGCACACCCTACCTTCCTCTCTTTGTAAGTCCCTATCCCATAGATAACCCATTCCTAATCTTTCCAGTACACTTCTTACCCCGTCCACCCAGTAGCCCTCTTGCTGATGCTTCATTTGGTGCAGGTAGGCTACCTTAAGCATTTGCCCCCCCCCCCTCCACCTGCTTTTAAACGAATCCAAGACTTTATGACCTTTTTTATGATATGTTGTCTAATGCTTACATCCTCACACAACATTCTCGCTCCACAATTCGCCGTGCAACTAGGTAGCCCCAAAATTATCTTGGCAAACCTACTTACAATACTGTCCAGGGTTTTCGTTCCTTCCTCTAAACCCCATACTTCCACTCCATAGAGTGCTCTTGAAACGATGAGTGCGTTGAACACATTCTGATACACTTTGTAGTCAAGATTCGGTAACCTACGCTCTAACACTTTAACATTCGCCAATGCCGCTAGCCCTTTCGATTTTGCCCTTTTAATTTGTTCGGTCCATTTACCATTACTCGCCATTATCATCCCTAGATACTCAAGTTTTTTCACCGTCTCTAACTGAGACCCATACATGACCCACTTTTCGTTCTTAGCCAGTTTAACTCCCTTTTTGCAGACCATATTAAGGCATTTAAAGTGAGACTGGAGTTAAAGGATGAAAACACAACACATACCTCAAAATTGCGCAATGAGTACGCACCTGTGGAAGTTTTCGCAACGCCTAATGGAGAACATTGACGCTTACCGCTGCTGAAGGAACACGAGGGGCAATCTGCCATCTTGTGGCGTCTAATAGTACCATAGAGAATTAGTTTAAACGTTGACGTTTAGGGAGTAGCACTTGTCAGAGTAGATATCATGGTATTCCATAACCCCATACCTATTCCATAACCACAACCTTTCCTCTAAGTATACAAATTTTGGTTCAAATCGGTGAAACTGTGTAGATTTGTGTCAAAGGGCCCAAATGCGGGGAATTGAGGGTTCTGTCCGAAATTTCATGCAGACTGTGGTACTCGCAGGGTTCCAAAGGGTAAGTATACAAATTTTGGTTCTGATCGGTGAAACAGTGTAGATTTGTGCCAAAGGGCCTAAATGCAAGGAATGGAGTGGTTTGTCCGAAATTTCATGTAAACAGTGTTACTCGCAAGGTTCCAAAGGGTAAGTATACAAATTTTGGTTCAGATCGGGGAAAAGGTGTAGATTTGAACCATAGGGCCTAAATGCAGGGAATGGACTGGTCTGCCATAAATTTCACGTAGACAGTGTTACCATCATGGTTCCAAAGGGTAAGTATACAAATTTTGGTTCAGATAGGTGAAATGGTGTACGTATCACTAACCATAATGCTAGCGCATGCGGATAGAGCTGTTCGGGAGCACTTCTTCTACCGACTTACTGGACAAAAATCAATCTTGAAGGTCACCTGAGTGGTATAGCCTAATGCTACATAGCCTAAACTATTTCTCTTGAATCAGGCTATCATATAAAAAAGAATTTTTCGAATCGGACTGATAGTTCCAGAGATTAGCGCGTTTAAACACATAAACACACAAACACAAAAACACACAAACTCTTCAGCTTTATTATATTAGTATAGATAAATAGTGGTGAAATCGCTCACTGACCATCGAATAAACTTGGAATTGTAAAACTTGGCATAAAGTTAATACTGTATAGGAAGTTATTTTTTCTCAAGGGACAAACGGATAAATGTCGTACGTTGAAAATATTGGCCATGCTCACTATTAACACATTAAAATCCATAAATTAGGATGTCATCGAGCAATTAAAAAGAATCATGGTGAAAACAGAGGCATATATAAGATACATCAGATCAACGAATCACAGATATTTGTAGCACTCATCTCGTATTGATGTATGAAAGAGCACCCATTTCAGTCGTGTTTCATTGAATTGCCTACCTCAGATAACGCCTGTTGAATATATAAAATAGTGAAATCGATTTCTCACCATATTTAGGAACAGTCCAGTGATATACATTTTTGAATATTACTAATCGTTCCCAGAATATTATTAATATTGTAAGCTTATAGAGATGTAAGTCGCGCTTATTATCTACGCAAACAAAATATGCCACACTTGTTGTTTCTTACATCATGTTACTAATATCTTACATTACATAACAACATTTAGTATACTAACAGAATAGCTGATTTAACAATAGCAAAGTTCTGACAATAAACTTCAATTTCACTCGTAGCTTGCCACACAGACATAAATCACATCCCACATGCACAAGCTCGCGAAGGAACGCCAAGACAATGGCGGGTGGTCGGCGAGAGAGGCGCTGTGGTGGACAGAACTATAGATATAGGTTTCAACTCGTTAATACTGTATCTCTAGAACGTTAAGTGCGAATTTCACGCTATATGCCGATCCCATTGAAATGCGCACATCCCGGCTCACTGATGTATCGTTGCATCTGAGGGATGCAATCCCATCCCTTACCTATAAATATAAATTAACTACAAACCTACAACTATAAATTATACATCTAATTACACATGGATGCCTGCGGCATACGTCGCATAGGCTCATACCAAGGCCAGGCCTAGTGCATAGAGACGACCTCCGTTGACCCAGGCCAAGCACCTCACATCCTATAGAATCCGCAACTAATGCCAACTAATGCTAACTCGGCAGGCGGATTCTATAAAGCACTGAGGGAGAGGTGAGACGGGGTCAGTCTTTCACAAGTGCTTCAGGTGCTGAGACGCTGCTTGTAGTTGCCACATCCAGATAGGTGAGTGTCTAGTGAGCCTACACAAACTGTAACACCAACACGTAAAACATACCCCTACTATTGTAAAGATCACGAGTATTTGCTCTGCACTATTTCCTTGTACTCCACTTCAGGAGTACAGATTAAACAGTAGAATCCATAAGTCAACTGGTCTTTTAATTCATTTATTTAGATAATAAGATCTTACCCCTTAATTCACTTCCCGGTAGGATCCCTAATTAGTAATTTGTTAATTGTCTATTTGTTGCTGTAGTCAGCCACAGGCGTCACCTTACATTGCATACATGCGCGATACTCATTAGGAGCACGGCCAGTCAACTAACATCATCAGGAATCCATGCAGTAGCGTAGCGCTCCTGCCATCACCTAGTAAATTATCCCTTGTAGCCATCCCCTAGGACCACCCCCGCAGCTTGTACAATTGGGTGTTAGCCCATTGAGCTGCATTCACGTCCGAACCCTTCCAACCCACATCTTTTTACACCAGAGTCCCGAGCAGCCTTCAGCTACTCTCCTTTCAACCCCCTTTCAATACACTTTGTAGAGGCTACCCTCTCAGGTACCCTACAAATGGTGGAGGCACTAGGTACCGCGACGTTGTCATAAGACAACGCCTAAAGGGGTACATACTACGTACTTCTGCGGAAAAGATCCCTAAACTTAACCTCTTACAAGCCAAGCGAACGCCACCCAAAATTGGTTTTTTTAAATTACGGGTCCAGTAATATTTTTTGTGCCCACCCAGGCCCGCCCTAATAGAGATTACATTACTTAACGCCACCCTTAAATAATAATCAGCCATTCACGACCCCCAAATTCGCTACGCCCACCCCATATAGTCAATAGGAGTCACATTATTTAGTTACCCACCCAGTTCGGTCCCCGGTATCTTAAATAAGCCTTGCAACAGTAATATTTAATTCACTACCCCCATAGAATAGAGAGGAGGTTACACTCATTTAGGTACAATACTACCCCCACCAGCTTAGATAGCCTGTAGGAATCCCTATAATTGCAAATATAGGAACAATTATTTTACACTAGCCTTTTACGATCCCCTTGAGAGTTTACAACCAGTTGATAGATACTTTTACACCATGGCACCTCATGCCGAAGCACCCAATACACAAGGGAAGGTGCACCATAGGCACTCAAATAGGGATTCCGAACTGTTCTTTTTTTCTATTACGAAGCCGCCAGCGCCGAATGCGCAATGTGCAATGGCGTATCCAGGCAATACAGGCGAGGGTTAGCGCCGCGCAGGTTAGATATTTCCGCACCCCCAATGCAGCGCGGAAAGCGTTACTTATTAAAGCCCATCGACACTTACACACTATTCATGGCGCTTTATATCTTAAACACATTAAAACATACAGGATCCACCACCGCATCAGTGTGGTTCACGATCCACTCACTTTAAACGCAACCCTTCAATGCGTACGGAAGCAGTATGCGCTACTGCGTAGTCATCATACACAGCTCGTTGCCGAATATAGGCGACTGAGCGCCCAATTCACAGACGCGTACCCAGCTCAATCCTCTTAGTAAATACAGACAGCATGGGTATTCCCTTTTTGCCACATACGGGAGCGCGATGCACATAAACCCACCGCTACATTCACTTGCGACCCCATAGCCAAATAGTTCACTCAACTCAGTTCCACGGCCCCCTATCACACATGAGGGTGACCACTGCCCACCCTAGAATGGCGAAACAGGCCAGGGCAATTACCCTGCAACACGCCGAATTATGGCGACATTTCCGTCAGCTCCAAGCACACTTTCTACCGTTTGAACTGTTAACACATAAACCTACCCCAGTGGAAGCGGTTAGTACAGACATTTTACCAAGAATGGCCAACAGGACCATTCCCCTATGGCCCACTCCTATTAGGAAGGGAACGCCGTGGCCATGCCACACACGCAGCCCGCCATTGGCAACGGTGCACACGTATATACATTTCACCCGCCACGTAATAGCATTTCCAAATCCCACGCTTCCATTATACCCTAGGACCTTAGCGCCTTTCTTTTCATTTATCTGTTTATATATATTTTATCGCCACTCAAGGGCACTTTTTCAGCACATATGGGTACATCGATAAAGGGTAATCTAGGCCTTGCAGCTGTTTTTTCCCTTGAGCTGGTGCATTATAATACTTGTGTTCCCAATAAATAATAATGATGATAATGATTAATATTATAATGTACAAATTAAGGATAATGATATTTACTGAAGACAATGATTCCAAATAATTGTATTAATGACTAATGTATGTTACCATTTAATGATATTGATGTTCGCCAGGTTTATTATTGTCATATGGGTCATACAGATATATGTATTTTTTTCACTAATTGTTTGATGATCAAAATGACTATGTAACAATATTGTCCCCCCCCCCCCCCCTCACACATCAACACATACACTAGCTCGCTAGGCACGAACCTAACGCTGACGATAACGTCTCTACCAAACACTATGCACTACTGTCGACCAAAGTATTATGTGCACTCGAGTTTGAAGGTTGTTTGTGAAATATTCAATAGAACTACATAAAATCCAATAACATCACCATTTTCGTCGTTCTATTTTACGTTAGCTCATGTAGGTTTGGAATTTTTAATTTATATTTTAATATTTTTTGTCGCGTGTTGGAACACAAAAAGTGCACGTTTTTAAGCGTGTTTCAACCATGCGTCACATTTAAGAATTATTATCCCCAAGACCCGTCATCAGATCGAATCCAAATTTTAACACAATATACATTGGAATGTTGTATACCTGGTATATTAATTTCAAAATGTTGCGTATCCAAGAAAATTTTTTTTTGTCATTTTTGGAAGGTAACTTTTTCTCGGCTCGGGGTGGTTGGAAAATGTAGTTCTTAGTTGCGATGTAATCCTTATACATCAAAAGGTTATGCTGTATAACTGTGAAATACGTAAATTAACTCAATTATTTTATATCGGTTTGTATTTGAAGGCGGAAATAACACATCGTTCACCACCTACCCACTCCGGGAATGCTGTACAGCGTTTCTGTGATGGAGCCCATCACTTCCGAGCGAGGCACGCCATGATGCGTGATGGGCTCTATTTCGGCAACGCTGTACAGCTTTTCCGGGAGCGGGTAGGTGGTGAACGATGTGTTATTTCCGCCTACAAATACAAACCGTTATAAAATAAGTGAGTTAATTTGCGTATTTCACAGTCATACAGCACAACCTTTTGATGTATAAGGATTACATCGCAACTAAGAACTACATTTTTCAACCACCCCTAGCCGAGAAAAAGTTACCTTACAAAAATGATAACTTTTTTTTTTCTTGGACACGCAACATTTTGAAATTAATAAACCAGTTATACAACATTCCAATGTATATTGTGTTAAAATTTGGATTCGATCTGATGAGGGATTTTTGAGATAATAATTCTTAAATGTGACGCATGGTTGAAACACGCTTAAAAACGTGCACTTTTTGTGCTCCAACTGCGACAAAAAATATTAAAATATAAATTAAAAATTCCAAACCTACATGAGCTAACGTGCAATAGAACGATGAAAATGATGATGTTATTGGATTTTATGTAGTTCTATTGAATATTTCACAAACAACCTTCAAACTCGAGTGCACATAATACTTTGGTCGACAGTAGGCACTGCACGCTGGCATCCGCATACTCTTATATCACATAAAACACGCTACTCCACTTCCAACATCTTCGCTTCTGTCACCCACCCCACACGGGGATCATCCCATATCCCCAACGACGCCCCACATTCTGGGCAACAACTTATAATACATCAAAAGAAGAGCAGAAGAGAAGAAAAGAAGAAACAAGATGTCAAGAAAGAAGAAGATGTTCCTATACCCCTCTATGCTACAACAACTACCCCTACGGTCTAGTCTCGTCCCGTCATCGAGGTCGATGACTAGTTTCGGCGAAGGAGTTGTTGCATCCGAGGAATGCATTCCCATCCCTTACCTATAACTATAAATTAACTACAAACCTACAACTATAAATTATACATCTAATTACACATGGATGCCTGCGGCATACGTCGCATAGGCTCATACCAAGGCCAGGCCTAGTGCATAGAGACGACCTCCGATGACCCAGGCCAAGCACCTCACATCCTATAGAATTCGCAACTAATGCCAACTAATACTAACTCGGCAGGCGGATTCTATAAAGCACTGAGGGAGAGGTGAGACGGGGTCAGTCTTTCACAAGTGCTTCAGGTGCTGAGACGCTGCTTGTAGTTGCCACATCCAGATAGGTGAGTGTCTAGTGAGCCTACACAAACTGTAACACCAACACGTAAAACATACCCCTACTATTGTAAAGATCACGAGTATTTGCTCTGCACTATTTCCTTGTACTCCACTTCAGGAGTACAGATTAAACAGTAGAATCCATAAGTCAACTGGTCTTTTAATTCATTTATTTACTTAATTAATAAGATCCTACCCCTTAAATCACTTCCCGGTAGGATCCCTAATTAGTAATTAGTTAATTGTCTATTTGTTGCTGTAGTCAGCCACAGGCGTCACCTTACATTGCATACATGCGCGATACTCATTAGGAGCACGGCCAGTCAACTAACATCAGCAGGAATCCATGCAGTAGCGTAGCGCTCCTGCCGTCACCTAGTAAATTATCCCTTGTAGCC
Source organism: Meconema thalassinum (assembly GCA_946902985.2). Classification (NCBI taxonomy): domain Eukaryota; kingdom Metazoa; phylum Arthropoda; class Insecta; order Orthoptera; family Tettigoniidae; genus Meconema; species Meconema thalassinum. Next base: position 1,386,534,806 of record OX336389.2, read on the forward strand.
ATCCCCTAGGACCACCCCCGCAGCTTGTACAATTGGGTGTTAGCCCATTGAGCTGCATTCACGTCCGAACCCTTCCAACCCACATCTTTTTACACCAGAGTCCCGAGCAGCCTTCAGCTACTCTCCTTTCAACCCCCTTTCAATACACTTTGTAGAGGCTACCCTCTCAGGTACCCTACAAATGATTGAGGCACTAGGTACCGCGACGTTGTCATAAGACAACGCCTAAAGGGGTACATACTACGTACTTCTGCGGAAAAGATCCCTAAACTTAACCTCTTACAAACCAAGCGAACGCCACCCAAAATTGTTTTTTTTTAATTACGGGTCCAGTAATATTTTTTGTGCCCACCCAGGCCCGCCCTAATAGAGATGACATTACTTAACGCCACCCTTAAATAATAATCAGCCATTCACGACCCCCAAATTCGCTACGCCCACCCCATATAATCAATAGGAATCACATTATTTAGTTACCCACCCAGTTCGGTCCCCGGTATCTTAAATAAGCTTTGCAACAGTAATATTTAATTCACTACCCCCATAGAATAGAGAGGAGGTTACACTCATTTAGGTACAATACTACCCCCACCAGCTTAGATAGCCCGTAGGAATCCCTATAATTGCAAATATAGGAACAATTATTTACACTAGCCTTTTACGATCCCCTTGAGAGTTTACAACCAGTTGATAGATACTTTTACACCATGGCACCTCATGCCGAAGCACCCAATACACAAGGGAAGGCGCACCATAGGCACTCAAATAGGGATTCCGAACTGTTCTTTTTTTCTATTACGAAGCCGCCAGCGCCGAATGCGCAATGTGCAATGGCGTATCCAGGCAATACAGGCGAGGGTTAGCGCCGCGCAGGTTAGATATTTCCGCACCCCCAATGCAGCGCGGAAAGCGTTACTTATTAAAGCCCATCGACACTTACACACTATTCATGGCGCTTTATATCTTAAACACATTAAAACATACAGGATCCACCACCGCATCAGTGTGGTTCACGATCCACTCACTTTAAACGCAACCCTTCAATGCGTACGGAAGCAGTATGCGCTACTGCGTAGTCATCATACACAGCTCGTTGCCGAATATAGGCGACTGAGCGCCCAATTCACAGACGCTTACCCAGCTCAATCCTCTTAGTAAATACAGACAGCATGGGTATTCCCTTTTTGCCACATACGGGAGCGCGATGCACATAAACCCACCGCTACATTCACTTGCGACCCCATAGCCAAATAGTTCACTCCACGCAGTTCCACGGCCCCCTATTACACATGAGGGTGACCACTGCCCACCCTAGAATGGCGAAACAGGCCAAGGCAATTACCCTGCAACACGCCGAATTATGGCGACATTTCCGTCAGCTCCAAGCACACTTTCTACCGTTTGAACTGTTAACACATAAACCTACCCCAGTGGAAGCGGTTAGTACAGACATTTTACCAAGAATGGCCAACAGGACCATTCCCCTACGGCCCACTCCTATTAGGAAGGGAACGCCGTGGCCATGCCACACACGCAGCCCGCCATTGGCAACGGTGCACACGTATATACATTTCACCCGCCACGTAATAGCATTTCCAAATCCCACGCTTCCATTATACCCTAAGACCTTAGCGCCTATTCTTTTCATTTATCTGTTTATATATGTTCTATCGCCACTCAAGGGCACTTTTTCAGCACATATGGGTACATCGATAAAGGGTAATCTAGGCCATGCAGCTGTTTTTCCCTTGAGCTGGTGCATTATAATACTTGTGTTCCTAATAAATAATAATGATGATAATGATTAATATTAATAATGTACAAATTAAGGATAATGATGTTTACTGAAGACAATGATTCCAAATAATTGTATTAATGACTAATGTATGTTACCATTTAATGATATTGATGTTCGCCAGGTTTATTATTGTCATATGGGTCATACAGATATAAGTATTTGTTTATTTTTTTTCACTAATTGTTTGATGATCAAAATGACTATGTAACAATATTGTCCCCCCCCCCCCCTCACACATCAACACGTACACTAGCTCGCTAGGCACGAACCTAACGCTGACGATAACTTCTCTACCAAACACTATGCACTAGGCACTGCACGCTGGCATCCGCATACTCTTATATCACATAAAACACGCTACTCCACTTCCAACATCTTCGTTTCTGTCACCCACCCCACACGGGGATCATCCCATACCCCCAACGACGCCCCACATTCTGGGCAACAACTTATAATACATCAAAAGAAGAGCAGAAGAGAAGAAAAGAAGAAACAAGATGTCAAGAAAGAAGAAGATGTTCCTATACCCCTCTATGCTACAACAACTACCCCTACGGTCTAGTCTCGTCCCGTCATCGAGGTCGATGACTAGTTTCGGCGAAGGAGTTGTTGCATCCGAGGAATGCATTCCCATCCCTTACCTATAACTATAAATTAACTACAAACCTACAACTATAAATTATACATCTAATTACACATGGATGCCTGCGGCATACGTCGCATAGGCTCATACCAAGGCCAGGCCTAGTGCATAGAGACGACCTCCGATGACCCAGGCCAAGCACCTCACATCCTATAGAATCCGCAACTAATGCCAACTAATGCTAACTCGGCAGGCGGATTCTATAAAGCACTGAGGGAGAGGTGAGACGGGGTCAGTCTTTCACAAGTGCTTCAGGTGCTGAGACGCTGCTTGTAGTTGCCACATCCAGATAGGTGAGTGTCTAGTGAGCCTACACAAACTGTAACACCAACACGTAAAACATACCCCTACTATTGTAAAGATCACGAGTATTTGCTCTGCACTATTTCCTTGTACTCCACTTCAGGAGTACAGATTAAACAGTAGAATCCATAAGTCAACTGGTCTTTTAATTCATTTATTTAGATAATAAGATCCTACCCCTTAATTCACTTCCCGGTAGGATCCCTAATTAGTGATTAGTTAATTGTCTATTTGTTGCTGTAGTCAGCCACAGGCGTCACCTTACATTGCATACATGCGCGATACTCATTAGGAGCACGGCCAGTCAACTAACATCAGCAGGAATCCATGCAGTAGCGTAGCGCTCCTGCCATCACCTAGTAAATTATCCCTTGTAGCCATCCCCTAGGACCACCCCCGCAGCTTGTACAATTGGGTGTTAGCCCATTGAGCTGCATTCACGTCCGAACCCTTCCAACCCACATCTTTTTACACCAGAGTCCCGAGCAGCCTTCAGCTACTCTCCTTTCAACCCCCTTTCAATACACTTTGTAGAGGCTACCCTCTCAGGTACCCTACAAATGGTGGAGGCACTAGGTACCGCGACGTTGTCATAAGACAACGCCTAAAGGGGTACATACTACGTACTTCTGCGGAAAAGATCCCTAAACTTAACCTCTTACAAGCCAAGCGAACGCCACCCAAAATTGGTTTTTTTAAATTACGGGTCCAGTAATATTTTTTGTGCCCACCCAGGCCCGCCCTAATAGAGATTACATTACTTAACGCCACCCTTAAATAATAATCAGCCATTCACGACCCCCAAATTCGCTACGCCCACCCCATATAGTCAATAGGAGTCACATTATTTAGTTACCCACCCAGTTCGGTCCCCGGTATCTTAAATAAGCTTTGCAACAGTAATATTTAATTCACTACCCCCATAGAATAGAGAGGAGGTTACACTCATTTAGGTACAATACTACCCCCACCAGCTTAGATAGCCCGTAGGAATCCCTATAATTGCAAATATAGGAACAATTATTTTACACTAGCCTTTTACGATCCCCTTGAGAGTTTACAACCAGTTGATAGATACTTTTACACCATGGCACCTCATGCCGAAGCACCCAATACACATGGGAAGGCGCACCATAGGCACTCAAATAGGGATTCCGAACTGTTCTTTTTTTCTATTACGAAGCCGCCAGCGCCGAATGCGCAATGTGCAATGGCGTATCCAGGCAATACAGGCGAGGGTTAGCGCCGCGCAGGTTAGATATTTCCGCACCCCCAATGCAGCGCGGAAAGCGTTACTTATTAAAGCCCATCGACACTTACACACTATTCGTGGTGCTTTATATCTTAAACACATTAAAACATACAGGATCCACCACCGCATCAGTGTGGTTCACGATCCACTCACTTTAAACGCAACCCTTCAATGCGTACGGAAGCAGTATGCGCTACTGCGTAGTCATCATACACAGCTCGTTGCCGAATATAGGCGACTGAGCGCCCAATTCACAGACGCTTACCCAGCTCAATCCTCTTAGTAAATACAGACAGCATGGGTATTCCCTTTTTGCCACATACGGGAGCGCGATGCACATAAACCCACCGCTACATACACTTGCGACCCCATAGCCAAATAGTTCACTCCACGCAGTTCCACGGCCCCCTATCACACATGAGGGTGACCACTGCTCACCCTAGAATGGCGAAACAGGCCAGGGCAATTACCCTGCAACACGCCGAATTATGGCGACATTTCCGTCAGCTCCAAGCACACTTTCTACCGTTTGAACTGTTAACACATAAACCTACCCCAGTGGAAGCGGTTAGTACAGACATTTTACCAAGAATGGCCAACAGGACCATTCCCCTACGGCCCACTCCTATTAGGAAGGGAACGCCGTGGCCATGCCACACACGCAGCCCGCCATTGGCAACGGTGCACACGTATATACATTTCACCCGCCACGTAATAGCATTTCCAAATCCCACGCTTCCATTATACCCCAGGACCTTAGCGCCTATTCTTTTCATTTATCTGTTTATATATGTTTTATCGCCACTCAAGGGCACTTTTTCAGCACATATGGGTACATCGATAAAGGGTAATCTAGGCCTTGCAGCTGTTTTTTCCCTTGAGCTGGTGCATTATAATACTTGTGTTCCTAATAAGTAATAATGATGATAATGATTAATATTAATAATGTAAAAATTAAGGATAATGATGTTTACTGAAGACAATGATTCCAAATAATTGTATTAATGACTAATGTATGTTACCATTTAATGATATTGATGTTCGCCAGGTTTATTATTGTCATATGGGTCATACAGATATATGTATTTTTATTTTTTTCACTAACTGTTTGATGATCAAAATGACTATGTAACAATATTGTCCCCCCCCCATCACACATCAACACATACACTAGCTCGCTAGGCACGAACCTAACGCTGACGATAACGTCTCTACCAAACACTATGCACTAGGCACTGCACGCTGGCATCCGCATACTCTTATATCACATAAAACACGCTACTCCACTTCCAACATCTTCGTTTCTGTCACCCACCCCACACGGGGATCATCCCATACCCCCAACGACGCCCCACATTCTGGGCAACAACATATAATACATCAAAAGAAGAGCAGAAGAGAAGAAAAGAAGAAACAAGATGTCAAGAAAGAAGAAGATGTTCCTATACCCCTCTATGCTACAACAACTACCCCTACGGTCTAGTCTCGTCCCGTCATCGAGGTCGATGACTAGTTTCGGCGAAGGAGTTGTTGCATCCGAGGAATGCATTCCCATCCCTTACCTATAACTATAAATTAACTACAAACCTACAACTATAAATTATACATCTAATTACACATGGATGCCTGCGGCATACGTCGCATAGGCTCATACCAAGGCCAGACCTAGTGCATAGAGACGACCTCCGATGACCCAGGCCAAGCACCTCACATCCTATAGAATCCGCAACTAATGCCAACTAATGCTAACTCGGCAGGCGGTTTCTATAAAGCACTGAGGGAGAGGTGAGACGGGGTCAGTCTTTCACAAGTGCTTCAGGTGCTGAGACGCTGCTTGTAGCTGCCACATCCAGATAGGTGAGTGTAAAACATACCCCTACTATTGTAAAGATCACGAGTATTTGCTCTGCACTATTTCCTTGTACTCCACTTCAGGAGTACACATTAAACAGTAGAATCCATAAGTCAACTGGTCTTTTAATTCATTTATTTACTTAATTAATAAGATCCTCCCCTTTAAATCACTTCCCGGTAGGATCCCTAATTAGTAATTAGTTAATTGTCTATTTGTTGCTGTAGTCAGCCACAGGCGTCACCTTACATTGCATACATGCGCGATACTCATTAGGAGCACGGCCAGTCAACTAACATCAGCAGGAATCCAGGCAATCGCGTAGCGCTCCTGCCATCACCTAGTAAATTATCCCTTGTAGCCATCCCTTAGGACCACCCCCGCAGCTTTTACAATTGGGTGTTAGCCCATTGAGCTGCATTCACGCCCGAACCCTTCCAACCCACATCTTTTTACACCAGAGTCCCGAGCAGCCTTCAGCTACTCTCCTTTCATCCCCCTTTCAATACACTTTGTAGAAGCTACCCTCTCAGGTACCCTACAATATAAAATTAATCTTTGCGGGTAGGGTTAAATTGTAATAAGGTGATTGTTGTTGTTTTTTTTTCCGCATGCAATGCCTTTTCTGCGCCCTCCATATGACAGTGCCCAGTGTGGTCCTACCGTTCGCACTGCCCTAGGGCCACCCCTGTCTACAGGATATTTACATGCCTTCAACTAGATATTATACTTTCAAAATGGTGGCCATTCCTACTATTAAAACCTGAAGAATGTAATCAATTAAGTGCCACGATAACTGGCAATAAAGGAGTCTTGTATCAAACTTCCCAGTTTCAAACCACAGAGATACTTCAGTGAATAATACGCCAGAGCCCCATTTGACATATACACTGCATAGGGATCAAATTCATTGATTTAATAGATTAAAGATGTAGTTCAGGAACACTGTTTGAATTATCAAACGGATAGCTCAAAATGAGAATATTTCACGAAGGTTAGCAAGTGAACTACTACTAATAACCTTCTCAATATTAAATATTAAAATGGAATACTCATCATGTAATAAAGCTATAAGTATGAAAATAGGCAAGATAGGTTTGTATCAGAGACATGGTAAACAATTTTTTGAAGTACCAATAAGAACTACAAGGTATAAGTGTATATTACTTTTCCAAGAAGACATTGATATATGACGATGAAATTTGCCACCCCTAATGTACTGAATATTAATGCTCAGTGAGGTAAAAAAAGTAGTTCCTTAAAGAACTAAATAGCCTATTTTCATATATCCTATTAGTCTTCTCTATTAAAATTTCTCCCGCCTATGAAAAGGATCGCCATGTTGGATTGTTCTCTATGTAGACCATAGAGTTTTATACCATTACATTACGATTATTGCGAGGGTTCATTATTCATACGTTCACTCCAATCGCATGATTAGGACATAAGAAATAAAAACTCAATTTTAAAATTTCCCACAGCCACCATCTTGGAGTTATGAAAACAATTGAATTTAATTAGATGCCAGTAGATAAAAATGTGTATGAAAATTCACCATACCGAGTTTCTCTGCGCTCAGATGATAAAATCGCGAGTAAATTACATGTAAAAGTTTCAACTTCACTTGGCCGCCACGTTGGTTTTGTGATAACCAGATTATCAAAAGTCCAATAGGTGGATGTAAGTTAATAGCCTCTATCAACTTACTAAATTTCAGTTTGATTGCTCTAATAGATTCGTAGATAATGAGAGCCATCTAAATATTTCGGAAGGATCGCCATATTGGATTTATTTATTTATTTATTTATTTATTTATTTGTTGATGGTACACAACAGGGCTCAGTGTGCGCCCCAATAATAGTGCACCTACACAGTAAGATACATTTCCTGATATGTCTGCATTAAGTATTAATATCTTAATGTAATTCTTAAAACTAAGAAGTTCACACAGATCAAAATGCATAGTAGTAAAAAGATAATATAAAAACTAAATCTAAATATGATCTAATGCCAAATATAAAAACAGGTTTTGAAATTATTACATAATAAACTAAAAGGTAACGTTAATAATTAGGGAACAGGCCTATACACATATATACATTGTTGATTCTGTTATGTGTGATAATTTTATTTCAAGTATGAATTAGAGTGACTGGATTATAATTTCCAAGAACGGTCTGATTGAGAGACAGAAATCTAGTTTCCAGTTTACACGAACCACATCGTTGTAAATACTGCAAAGTCTCCATACAGGTGAATTGTTATGTGAAGTGGTATTGGTTATATCATTTTTGAATGTTATGGTTGATCTTGTAGTTAAGCGAGGGATGTTGAAATTTAGGAGCGATATGAAAAATGAGTTATCAATTTGACCGTTAATGACTTTATAAAGGAATTTCATATCATTCACTTGCCTTCGAGACTCCAAACTAGTCATGCCGAAATTCAACAAAAGTTCACCGTAGGGTACCGTGTGTGGGTAATTGCCCGTTATTTTGAGGTGTAAGTAACTGAGGACTTTCTTTTGAAGTTGCTCAATGGACTTAATGCATGTTTTCTGCCAGGGACTCCATACTTGGCTGGCGTACTTGAGCTTGGATCTCACCATGGCAGTATAAAGGTTTATGCAGGTACTGGTCCTAATGAATGGCTTAGTGTTTCTTATTATAAACCCTGACATGCGGTAAGCATCCCCGACCGTCTTTTGCACATGATAAGTGAAAACAAGCTCTCGGTCAAACAGAATCCCTAGATCTTTCTTCTCGTTTACTGTTTTCAATGACTTAGGTCCAATTCCATAAACAAATGTGATTGGGTTCTTCGTACGTGTAAAGGTCATAACAACACACTTCGGTACGTTTAAGTTTAATTTGTTTTCTATACTCCATTTGTGTATATTATTTAGGTCATTTTGTAGTAGAGTGCAGTCATTAGTGGAAGAAATTGATTTAAAAATGTTGAAGTCATCTGCATATAAAAGACTATTTGAGTGCAGTATACAACTTGGCAAATCATTTATCATTGCTAAAAAATTCAAAGGTCCAAGGTTCGAACCTTGGGGTATTCCGGAATGAACTATGTATTCCTTTGAGACAATTTTCTGGAACAAAACAAATTGCTTCCTGTCTCTGAGGTAGGAGATGAATAATTTGAGTAATGGGTGGGAAAATCCCAAAATACATATTTTTTTAAGAAGGATATCGTGATTTATTCTGTCGAAAGCTTTCTCGAAGTCTCTAAATATGACATCCATGTGCCCTCCTTTATCTAACTCTTTAGATATAATTTGAGTAAAATTAATTGCATTCGTCACTGTAGATTTCCTGGATAGGAAACCATGTTGGTTATCTGTTACGAGTGGTCTGAGAAATACTGATATTCTTCCGTGCAATATGAATTCAAATACCTTGGCTACTGCAGATAAAATAGATATAGGACGGTAGTTATTAATTAGTGTTGGATCTCCAGATTTTAGTATAGGGCAGACGCGAGTGATTTTCCAGGCATCAGGGAACGTACAAGTTTGTATTGCTAAGTTAAATATAAAGTGTAACGGGTCCCTGAGGCTTTCAGCACATCCCTTAACTACATACGGTGGAATATTATAAGGACCAGCCGACGACTTAGGTTTTAATTTTTTAAATGCCATTTCTATCTCTTCCTTTGAGACAAGTTTTATGTGAAGGGTGTTGGGAGTATTCGAATTGCAGGCTGGGACTTTGTATTGGGCTGACTGAGAGTCATACACTGATTTGAAATATGACGCGAAACCTTCAACAATGGAATCACCCCTGTCCAATTCTTCAATATTATATTTAAAAGTGTCGCATGAGTTCCTATTTTTTTGTTGTTTTTAATAAAGGTCCAAAATTTCTTTGAGTCCCTGCTAATGTTTTGTTCAATAATATGGATATATTTCTTATAAGATAATTTAATGTCCTTTTTAATTTCTGACCTTAATTCTTCAAAACGTAGTCTATGATGATCTGAGTAATATTTTCTCTTCCTATGGTGTTCCTTCTCCTTCAATTTACTCTTTGTGTCCTTAGAGAACCAAACCGGATATTTTCTGCCCGTTTGTCGTTTACATATAGGAACGGTTTCGCCAAGTACTGTGTTAAAAATCTGATAAAACAGGTCTACTGCAGTATTTACATCAGTGCACTCGTATATTTGACCCCAGGCACTATCCCTCAACCGAGTGTACATTTGCTCAAAATCGGCTTCCCGGAAGTTATAGGTATCATTAGGCTGGACAATTACTTGGTTTTGACATATAGTTAGAGATATTTCCACATCCAGAGCTGGGTGGTGGCGATCCTGCGGTAAGAGTGGGTCTGTGTTTTCCGTTACATTTATGTTGGGTTTGTTGGATAGAACTAAGTCCAGCGTCCTCCCGTTGCGGTTTAGTACTGAATTATAAGATTTTAGCTGAAGATAATTAATAAAATTTACGAGTTCTCTTGTGTGAATATTGTCATCTTTAATTATTGTACTTTGTATTGTTGGGATATTGAAGTCACCAAAGATTAATAAATTTTTATCATATATTCCTGTGCTGGATTCCAGCCACTGGTATAGTTGCCTGTACGATTCTACTTTTGAAGCTGGTGGAATGTAAACATTACAGACGTACCAAATATTTCCTCCAATAACCAGTTTCACTAATAGACATTCCAAGCAGCCAGTCCTTCTTTCGACCTTGAGTACTGTTAATCCACTCCGAACCAAGACAGCCACCCCACCCTCTGTTCTGGGAGGCCTCTCAGCCCTGTATACTCTGTACATATCACAACAGACCTCACTGTCAGCGATTTTACTAGATAACCAAGTTTCTGTGATTAGAATTAAGTCATGCTTTTTGGTGATCAGGTTTTCATTGAATAAATCTAATTTTGTATTCATTCCTCCTACATTTTGATAATAAATGGATAATCTAGATTTTGATACCATTAGAGAGTGTTCAGGTCATCCTCATTTCGAATTACGATGACTCGAGAACCTTCAGATTTGCGTATTTTAATGTGTCCATTTCTTACCCACTGGAAAGAATACTCCTTCTCTCTCCTGATGTTACGAGCTTGTGACAGTAATTTCCTCTTCTCTGGTGATAAACTTTCGTTCACATAAATTAAACTGTCCCCAGGAAGACCGACGTGACGAGTGGAGAGATTCCGTTTCACCCGGCGACGCTCCATGAAACGCTCCTTGTCGTCCCGCCGAACGAATTGTTATATATGTAGACCATCGAGGTATGTACCATCAGATTAAGATTATTGCGTAGGTTCATTATTCAAACTTTCACTTCGATCGCATGATAAGGACACAATGAATGAAAAGTTAATTTAAACTTTTTGTACAGCCGCCATCTTGAGGTTATGGAAACAATTGAATTAAATTAGATGTCATTGCATTGCAATGTGTATATACATTTGTTGTGTCAAGTTTCACTGCAATCGGATGGTTAAATCGTGAGAAAAGTCTATTTCAATGTTTGAACATCACTTGGCCGCCATGTTCGTTTTGTACTTAACAGGATTTATGAAAGTCACATAGGTGAACTTACAGTAGTACCATTTATTACCGTGCGAAATATCAGGGTGATATCTAATACCGTTGCCGATATATAGAACTAGCAGAAGTACCCATTCTTCGAACGGTCTTCGGTATTAATAACCAGATGTTATCAATTGAGCTACTGTTGCAATGTTTAGGGGCTTGGAACCTGTTTGTTGGCAAAGTAAAATGATTAGTTAAAATGTGCTCTCAAACTACATTTACCTAACGTGTTCTTCCTGGCGTGCAAATAAAATTGAAAACTTCGTAGACGAATCGCAATACACGTCACATACGAACTGACCCTAACCGTTGTGTCAAGTGCCCAACTATAGGAAGACCCCTTTTATAAATTATAAAGGCTTGTGGTGCATGAAAATTCAGTTTTTTAGCCTCAAATGGCCCTAATTCCTAAAATCAGCAAAAAACAGTCCACTATTTTAAATCAGGAATTTTTGAAAATAATGTTGCTGTTTGGAGATATAATAGACCTTCTGTACGACATATCGCACGTGTAAGTCGTGTGAAAAAAATCTAGGGTACTCCTTGAACCCCTTAAGCGCATTGATGAATTTTACAGTTTTAGTTGGTTCCGTGATAACCTTATAGCCATTTGCAACCTTTCACAGAAATGTAATAAATGGAGTGGCATTACTTATTCCAGAAATAGATGGAAAGTTGGATGCCACCTTTTGAGATACTGTTGTAATGGTTAGTGGCTTGCATTCCTTCTTTAGGTTATTTATTGAAATTAGTTTTCTGGGAATATCTAAGAAACTGTTGGGTTTAGAGCCTTAAAATATAGTTTTCGGGGACCCTTTACGGCTCTGAGGGGCCCCGAGTTTTGTTTCTGACACCAAGGGTTTGAAAATGAGCTTTGTCTCGTCGTTGTACGCCATAATAATGATGATAATTAAAAGAATAATAATATAACAATATAGGGATAGGGATATAATAGACCTTCCGTACCACACCAGCACGTGTAAATCGCGTGAAAAAATTCTAGATTACCCCTTGACCCCTTAAGCGCATTGTATGTATTGATGAATATTTCAGCTTAATTTGGATCCGTTATAACCTTATAGCCGTTTGCAAACCTTCACAGTAATGTAATAAATGGAATTGCATTGCGTCTTACATATATAGATGGACCTCTGAGATTCAGTTGCCATGGTTACCGGCATGCATTCTTTCATTAATTTATTAAGTGAAATTAGTTTTCTGGGAATATCTCAAAAACTGTTGGTTTTAGGGCCTTAAAATATGGTTTTTGGGGGCCCTGGCCCCCGAGTTTCGTTTCTCACATTTTGGGGATGAAAATGAGCTTTGTTTCACCCTTCTATGCCTATTTCAGCATGTATTTTAAGGGGGTAGGGCCCCTTTTATGAGAGGTACGGAGAAGAGTTACATCAATGATTAGTGTCGTGCCTCTGAAGGATATCTGTGTCAAATTTTACGTTGATCCACTCAGCCGTTCTCGAGTTATAAGGACACAAACGATTGTCCACAGACAAACAAACAAACAAACAGACAGACAGACAGACAGACAAAATTTTTATTTTTGCGCGTATCCATCATAAAACAGTCTGAAAAGCGCAAATATCGCAAATTTCCATGGAAATTCAGAAAAAACAGACAAACTTTCATTTTTATATATATAGAGATGCCAGTGAAATATTTCGCATGACCACGTTTGTTGAATTGGTGTAACGTATCAAAATTTCAAGGGCACTGTCCAAGTTGGATGAGGTAGTAGTACTTAGTTTTGTTGACATCACTTCAGTCGTTTAGATTTTATGCGGGACACACACATACGCGCACACAGACACATACAGTACACACACGGACAAAAGTGATCTCATAAGCGTAGTTTTTTTTTTTCAGAAATAAAAATAGGCTAAAAATGCAGTGTTCCATTACCGTATGCTAATTACCTTGACCCAATAACCATCATCATGATCAACACCGCCGTAATTTACTTGTTTGAGCATATTTCTTCATCACCGAAGGATTTAATTCTTAATTTTTCCTATATTTGAAGGCTACCAATTTGACGAGCTTAAACGCACATTTCTCATAAATAATGCGTTATGACAGTAAAATGGGTTTAAATAGAAAATAACTGTGTATTATGCTATATAACATTTGAAATGGATAAACAAGTTCAATACACATAGGAGTCTATGGCGACAATTTAAACACTTGAAGTGTGAACAAGTAACAATCTAGGGATGTCTACCAAGGAATCGAAACGCAGAAATGGATTGCCTAACAATGTGTATAGACTACTTAGAGGCTATATAGCTGGTTCACGAGATGACCATATATCCCTTGATACCAGACGAGGCAATATTCGTGTTCAATGTCTAAGATATACACAGGGCACGACAGATGTTGACAAAATGATTCGTCGTCGTCGTCGTTGTTGTTTTGAGTCTTCAGTCTTTTGACGGGTTTGATGCAGCCCTACAAGCTTCCCTATCCCAAGATAATCGTTACATCTCTACATACCTACCACACTCTACATGCGAGGGAATCTGTTTAACATATTCTACCCTTGGTCAACCCCTATAGTTCTTGTCCTCGAGCCTTCCTTCCACAACTAAGTGTGCTATTCCTGGGTGTTTTAGTATGTGTCCTGCCAACCTATCTGTTCTCTTCATTAGCAATTGCCACAAACATCTCTCCTCTCCCAATCGGCTTGATATAATTCTGTTGACCTCTTCATTTGTAAACCTATATACCCATCTGATATTCATCTTCTTCTGTAACACCACATTTCAAACGTTTCAATTCTCCTCTTTTCTCCTGCTCCAACTGTCCAAGTTTCACTTCCATAGAGCGCCACATTCGGTGTATAATTTGCAATGTAAACCAGTACTACGTGACAAGTGTGTAGCTGATTTCATTTTTGTAGTAAATTGTGATATTCACACCAACTCAATATGAAACTAAAATTTCTCCCCTCGTCAATAAGTTTGATTCGAACTCTGCTTTTTCCCTTGATTTTGTCCTTTTCTTCTTCTAGCATGCAAGCTAGAAGTAACTTGGTGGTAAATAGTTTCTGCCTTAGTAGGCATATTGATAATTTTCCATATTCATTTCTATTATCATCCATATCATTTACCTCTGAAATACCGACAGCAGTGGCTACGAGGGCTAAAGCGCAGCGTTAGGTCATGGGGCCAAGCTCTCTGCTGACTCTGTAGACGCGTGGGTTCGAGCCCCACCGTCGGCTGTCCTTGAAATGGTTTTCCGTGGTTTCCCATTTTCAACACCAGGCAAATGCTGGGACGGTACCTTCTGATAGGCCACGGCCGCTTCCTTCCACATCCTTGCCCCGTTGCATTCATCTTCATCCATTCTATCTCTCATCCCGACGCGCAGGTCGCCCACGGGCGTCGAATAGAAAGACCTGCACTCGGCCTCTGAGGAAGCCACACGAAAAAAAAAAAAAAACTCTGAAATAACAATTGATCAGACCGACATTTGTACTACAGTAAAACCTGCCTAAAGCGGAATGCAATGGTTTCGGATTTATTTGTCCGTTTTAATAAGAAAAAGAACTACAAAGAAATGCTATTTTTCCCACTTTAAACAACACAGTTAATTGTTTAGCTGGACGTTTGTTTTTCTGGTGTTCTTCAATAACTGGCGTAAGTGTCTTATGTTTATAAGTCATTGTCACTGAATTACAGTACGTAAATAAATGCAGTACACACTAAAAAAGTGACAGTCAATCTGAAAGACTAGACTTTGTATCATTTTAAATGCTACAAATGATGAACAATGCTAGAAAGGCTGGAGGCTTCGCTCGAAGCCAAAGACCCTTGACATGTTAGAAAATTATCTGCATGATACTTATCTTGCTTTATAATACTTTAACTTCTTTCAAATTACTCGCGAACGGCAAGTGCAAACCAAGGGCTAAGCAAGGTCAAGCGCGCGGAGGAAGATGACTGGATGACGTGCCCCTTCCATCCAGTCTAAAAACACTTATAGTGGGCGATGTATTGAAGACAGAGATATGCTCTCGCGGACTTTATTGTAGACCTTTTCATGCTGACCAATTCTTACGCACATAGTATCTTGATATTTTTAACGGTTTGCCCAGCGTAAGCTTAAGAAGCGCACGGACGCAAAGTTTGTTTTACACTTTTTCACTGAAATCGTTACTGCTTGGCTTCCTTTGATCATACATACATTATTTTCTACAGAATCTTTCCTCGTGATATCGTTTACGGAATGGTGAAAACCGCATCAAAATCCATCCAGTAGTTCTCGAGATTACCCGTGACATTCAAGAATCGGGGATTTTGATGTGTAACATCTTTCCGCTCGGTTGCTGGATAGTTTTGTGGGAGTGATTTTGAAAATTGGGGACGGAAGTGAATCGGGCGGAAGTGGATCGAACGGAAGTGAAGACGCACTGCCAGAAAAATGGGACGGAAGTGAATCGGGCGGAAGTTGATCGAACGGAAGTGGATCGGACGGAAGTGAAGAAGCACTGCCAGCTGGATGTACAATTGAAAATGTGTATATTGGAAACAAGGCAGTGTGTGCTCTGTAGCGCGAGAATGTTATGGCAATACAGTAGGCAGTGCATTTAGCAGGCACTGGTTTGACGAGCGCAGTGGCAAATGTTTCACCGAATTTCATTTGTCATTGAGCAGTTCATGAAGCTTCACGTTCAAGGTTGAATATCACATGGGGTAGGGCAAAGGCGACAAATGACATTTAAGTAAGCGGCATTATTGTCAAGCTGTGGGTGAGTAGTCAAATATTAAATGCATAACAGAATCTTGTTGTATGAGTGAAATAAAAGCTGCATTTCATCACATGTGAGACTAGGTCATTTCATGATTGTAGGAAGCCATGTTTTGATTGTTTACGACGATCTGTATGAGAGCCTTGAGAATAATGAATGTTATAGTTACCGAGGAATGTTTTCACAGTATTTGAGAATACTGTCGACGTTGTGAGTCACTTTGTTACTATGAATTATTAATGTAAAAAGAAGGAAGGAAGCTTGTAGTTTTGCGTGTCCGTTAATCTCACGATCATGATCCACGGTACCTCCCTTTTACGTGGAATGCGAACCACAGGACATGGCATTTCAATTCGAAAATCTCACATGTATTGACCGGGAATCAAACCCGGTCTACAGTCCATCTACTGTAAGTTTGCACTTTTTTGACAGCTAGGGTTGCCAACCTTCATTAGGAAAGACTCAATTTATAACCCGTAATTCATAACAATATATACACGTTTTAATCACATGTAAGTTTCTTTAGTTTTTTTTTTTCGCTTGTCCCATTAATTGTGAATATATTGGCAACATATTCTGTCGACCAGGCTGAAAAGTTGCGTTATCAAACTGAACTACCACGTGCTCGTGGGATGGGCGTGCGGTTGGTAATGGACGCTTTATTGTGTTCATCCGCCTGAAAAAATAACGGGTTAATTATGTTAAATAATAATAATTATAATTGATAATATTGCGCAAAGTCGTCTGAAAGTATTATTTACATTTGAACGCGTGTTCACTGTTCAGATAAATATATAGTGGTTACAAGAGTTTAGTGCTTTTCAGTCGGTCAACACGAATGTACCCAAAAGAGATGGGTTATGCCCTAATCCTGAAATAAATTACATGAGATTAATAAAACACTAGGATGACCAGTTTCGATCGTCAAGCGATCATCATCAAGGTGCTGGGACGTCCTCATAAGACCGTCAACGCTTAGTTCGAATGGGTTATGCTCCACGCGTGGCGAGGGCAAATCCACGGTCTTTAATAATTGTAGACCCACCTCATTCAATAACATACACCTTATCTAGGTTGGCAACACCTCACATAAACACATCGCTATCACTCCCCACAGCACGTAGGAGCAGGGGGGAGAAAGCAGGGAAAAACCAGTCGTTAAGATAACCACCGCAGTCTACAGCACAGTGAGTTCCAGTGAGCACGAAAACTGCGAGTAGCTGTTGAACGGAAGACAATCAGATAAGTAGTTAGCCTAAAATTTTATAGTTTAACCATAGTTTACAACCATATAATCTCTCTAAAGTACAATCTACGGATAGCTATCACCATTTAGCATTTCACCTAACATATATACTGCATTTAGCATACACTGACAATTGCAGTACCAATACTGCAACTAAATAATTGTACATATTGTAAATATTTTCACCTGCATTTCAAACATAGATTTTGTAGTCTAAGTGTAATGGATCTGATGATGATCGCTTGACGATCGAAACTGGTCATCCTAGTGTTTTATTAATCTCATGTAATTTATTTCAGGATTAGGGCATAACCCATCTCTTTTGGGTACATTCGTGTTGACCGACTGAAAAGCACTAAACTCTTGTTTACTAAGGCAACACTGAAAATATGGCTTCAAACACCACAATGTTCACGGCTAGTCAGGCAAATCGTGAAGCCAAGAAATTCAAATCACTCAGGCTTAAACTCATGAATTTAGACAAGTCAATTTGGTTCAACAAAAAATGTATAGAACTAAACCTCACCCCTAAATACGTACCAATTAAAACCGTACTGAACACACCAGCCTCGATCATTTCAACCAAACAAGCCAAAGCGCTTTGGATAAAAAACGAATTAAGATTTGCATACATAAGAAAGCAAAAAATTAACCAACAATTGTACGACATTCAATTGCAACTAAGTAATTTCTGGCACGCAGCCCAATGGGACAGCTTCACCGAGCACCTACATGACACCATCAAAATCAGAGCAACGAGGAAGCATGAAACGCTAGAAAATAAATTAAGAAAACTAGGAGAAACACAGAACCATCAATCTAGCGATCAACACACGAATAACAATGAATTCAATTTCCACAGCAGAGTAAACAACAGAACGAACGTAACCTTTTCTCAAGGTGAAATGAATATGTTAGACAAATGTTTGAAATACAACTGCACAGACGCACACACGAACCACAATATAAAACAGCTAATCACAGATATTGAGATAGCCAGTCACAAGCTCCCAGCAGAAGACAGGGAATTAACCAAAAATCTCGCCACCAACGAAGCCAAAAAAATCCTCAAACGAGAGGGCGATAGCAATAACATTCAAAACAACAAACAACTCAAAGAAATAAAGTCGTTGAAACAAAAAATAAAAGAACATGACTTAATCATCACAAAAGCAGATAAGGGAAACACTACAGTAATTTTGAACAAAACAGAATATATTGAAAAAACAGTCGAATTCCTAAACAACAACGAAATCAAGGAATTAACAAAAGACCCCACCAACAAATTCCAAAAACAAATAAAAAGTGCGCTAAAAGAAACAGAATACATACTGACCAAAGCCGAAAAATCAAAACTAATAAACATGAACCCGAAAATACCGTCATTGAGGGGACAACCAAAAATACACAAAAATGAATGCCCAATGAGACCAATAGTCAATTGTAGGAACGCCCCTAATTACAAAATCAGCAAAGAGTTACTAAAAATCTTAAAATGCCGTCTTTCCAACGACAAAAACAACTCTGTAAAGAACACAACAGAACTAGTAACAGCATTGAACACCCTACAAATGAAACCTAGCTTCAGGCTAGTATCCTTCGACGTAACTAACATGTACACCAATATTCCGATTATTGAAGCAATCAACACTATCGAAAACAACTTAAAATCCAACAATTCGGTAAAAGAAATTGAAGAGATTGTGAGATTACTGAGGGTCGTTCTCACCCAAAACGTGTTTCAATTCGACAATAAAATATACACACAGAGAGAAGGCCTAGCAATGGGATCGCCACTAAGTGGGTTAATCGCTGACATCTTCATCAATGCACTAGAAAATGCGTTCTTAGAAAAGACTTCAACAAAGGGAATAGTAATATGGAAAAGATACGTAGATGATGTAATTTGCATCTACGATACTGAACTAACAAGCGAAGAAACAATTCTCCAATCCATTAATAGCCTTCACCACTCTATCAAATTCACTAAGGAATCCGAAATAGACCGGAAAATAAATTATCTCGATATAACTATTGAACGTAAAGACAACGACCTTTCATATTCCATATTCCGGAAAGCAACACAAACCTCGCATGCAATCGACAATCAGTCTAATCACCCCAGTACGCACAAACAAGCGGGTTTCAATTCAATGGTGCATAGGGCTTTAAACATACCCATGTCAAAAGACAACTATAATAAGGAAATAAGAACTATTATGCAAATAGCAAAGGAAAACAACTTCTCACCAAGCAAAATAAATCAAATTATAGCCAAACATAAAAATAAAGATAAAACGATTCCCAAACCGGACAGTAATGAGAAAAAATTTACGCGTTTCAACTATGTGAATGCGAATACATATAAAATCACTAACCTATTCAAAAAGCAAGGCATAAAGATAGCTTTCACGACGAAAAACACAACCGCTAGGCACCTCCTAAATAGTAATCTAAATAAACGTGACCCGTATTCAAGGGCAGAGTGGAAGGCGAGTAGACACACGTTATAATGAACATAGGAATGCGATAAGATACGGAACACATTCAGCCGTGTGCGAACATATGTGTGACGCAGGGCACAGCTTTACCAACATAGAGTCGGACCTTAAAATAATCCATCACGAATCGAAAGGCAGAGCTCTTGACATAAAGGAAGCAATCGAGATACACCTAGCCAAACGAAACAATCCCAACAATCTAAATGAGCACACGTTCATGGAGAGCTCACCCCTCTTCACGCTACTAAAAAACACACCCTGTCGGAAACAAAACACAATTTAGCGACACAGCCAAGCTAGATAAAAAAGGGGGGAAATTAGGGGGTTATTAATAGGTAAATGTTATCTGGATCAGGTGTACGATGTACTTTTCTTCTACAATAAACCAAGGCCCATATTCGCGGCAGTATTAAAGGTGCCGGGACGTCCTCATAAGACCGTCAACGCTTAGTTCGAATGGGTTATGCTCCACGCGAGGCGAGGGCTAATCCACGGTCTTTAATAATTGTAGACCCACCTCATTCAATAACATACACCTTATCTAGGTTGGCAACACCTCACATAAACACATCGCTATCACTCCCCACAGCACGTAGGAGCAGGGAGGAGAAAGCAGGGAAAAACCAGTCGTTAAGATAACCACCGCAGTCTACCGCACAGTGAGTTCCAGTGAGCACGAAAACTGCGAGTAGCTGTTGAACGGAAGACAATCAGATAAGTAGTTAGCCTAAAATTTTATAGTTTAACCATAGTTTACAACCATACAATCTCTCTAAAGTACAATCTACGGATAGCTATCACCATTTAGCATTTCACCTAACATATATACTGCATTTAGCATACACTGACAGTTGCAGTACCAATACTGCAACTAAATAATTGTACTTATTGTAAATATTTTCACCTGTATTTCAAACATAGATTTTGTAGCCTAAGTGTAATGGATCTGATGATGATCGCTTGACGATCGAAACTGGTCATCCTAGTGTTTTATTAATCTCATGTAATTTATTTCAGGATTAGGGCATAACCCATCTCTTTTGGGTACATTCGTGTTGACCGACTGAAAAGCACTAAACTCTTGTTTACTAAGGCAACACTGAAAATATGGCTTCAAACACCACAATATAGTGGTTATCTTAAATGTTGAGTAAATATGTAGCCTGAGATGTCTCCAGATCGGACATCTTTATTTCGATTATCGAGTCGGAAGCAGAAACGGAATTTCTTGTTCAAGATATTAATTTTATTTCTCTCTTTTTGAAGGTAAAAGAAAAGGCATCAGAACTATTGATTTCCCCAAGAACATTGGCCTGGTGAATAATTTTCATATGGCATGATTTGTGCAAAAAAGTAGGCCTAAAATATGAGTTGTTGTGTAGGGCCTAGGCCTAAAAGTTAATTTACATGGTGAAATGTTCCATACGTTTTATTTTAATATCAATCCAACTGGTCAAGTAATGATCGTATTGCCTTAAGGACATCTTACACCATACATTAGTAAGCATTTTCCTCGAGCTGTGAAATGATGGGCCTAAAATAATTCCACTCTCACATTTAAGTTATCAGTTGCTGTGTCATAGCCAAGGTCTTGCTCATAGCGCGTCCAATGATGTAACATGCTGTCATAGAACGTTTATTTGATAAATGATACAAAGAAATACAAGTTTCCTTAAAAAAAAGGGGCAATGAATTGATATTGCGAGATGAATGTAGGTTTAGGCAACTCATTACAGCTGTTGACACCTTGACGGAATACAGCGGCCATTGCTGGCTTCCATGTGGGTGATAGCTCATTGGCTGTAATGCACGTGGTAGAGGCGGATTGGTATGTTCTGCAGAAATATCGTTCCCGCGAGAACTTTCAAAAAAGTGCAAACTTACAGTAGATGAACCATACCTTGGTGAGAGTCTAACAGCTTGACCGCTGCGCCACAAATGTGACAGTAGCATATCTCCAATTCAATCTATACATTCATCATAGTACCAGTATGAAAATGGAGTATAAATTTACATTTTAAGAATGTCCAAGCTGTGTAGTATACGAGTAGGATAACATGTCAGATGTTACACATCATATGCGACTACTGTAACTACTGTAAGGCCCGTATCTTTTTTGTCTTATACTAACGAACTAGAGATTGTCGGGGAGCACATGCACCAAGCGGTACTATGACGTCACACACCTCAGTGCACCGTAACGTAACGCCAGACCCCAGCGTAACGACGAAGTCGACAAGATCATTTAAAATGATAAAAAGTTCACCTTTAAAGATCACTCAAGTTCACGGTTTTCTTCTATTCGTACTTCTACTCTCATATCTCAGAAGGAAACTTTGTGTATTACAAGAGGGTTAGTGGAAGTAACGGTACATTCTATTCACTTACAGTTGATGTGAAATGTAGCATAAGCCTACCTGCTGCATCCTTGATGAAAAATTAGAGTTAATGTTTCCTATAACTTTGGTGCAAGTACAGTCACGCTTAAAATTTAGTACATGGCTTTGTATTATGGATAAGATAATCCGTCTTAGTCAGGTTATTTATGCCTACAGTTCCGGAATTTCTTTCAGTTTGCGCGTTAGGCCATTTTACGGTTTACAGTGTCATTTTACATAGGAAATTTCTCCGTTCCGAATCTTGTTTTCCATTTGTCCAGGTTTCCGGTATATAAGGAATCCGGTTTAGGCAACATTTACTGTATAACCTTCGCTATAGGAGCCAAGGGCCTCGTCCCGTAGCTGGATCAATAAATGATGTTTTCTTTTAGAAAGTAGGCTACACTGTTAACATTATTTAGAGGTAGTCCTTCTCGTTGCGTAGTGGCTACCACTCTTGGCTGTAACCGTGGAGGCCCAGGTTCGATTCCTGGCTCTGACCAGAAATTTAATTCTGGTCTGAGGGCTTGAACGTGTACATTCAGCCTCGTGAGACAAAATCAAGAGGAGGTGGGTTCGATTCCTACCTCAACCATCCTGGAAGTGGTTTTCCGTGGTTTCCAACTTTTACGCCAGGTGAATTACCGGGATGGTTCCTAAATTAAGGCCACGGCTGCCTCCTTCCCAATCCTCATCAGAATGACTACTACATACACAAATACAGCCATCACATTATCACAGCTTATCAAACATATTACACACATATACCTAAGTACACGGGGCTACATAACCACGATGTCGCTAAGCCCCTAAATCAATCAACAACAACAATCATTTAGAGGTGGCTGTTTGTACCACTTCATATCCATGCTAACTTGTATTCTTCTTTAGTGTAAGGGCTACGAAATTTTGCCACGTCACTGTAAATAAAAATTAGCTTAACCACGAATCCGAAGGATAATATGAAACATTTTACATATTTCTCGACTGGAGATAAACGTTTTTCCAATTAAGAATGTCATTTTCTGCTGCAGTGAATTCTACACCTATTATCTTCAGAGCAGGCTCATTATTCGTACCTATATTTATGCAGTTAATAGCGGAAAATGCGACATGTTTTCATTGAACTTCCAAGTTTGTTGAAGCTGCGCAAGCAAGAGGTGTGCAGTGAGCTGGGTTGTAAATTTTGAGCGTTTGCGTCACATGCACCTGTACGCCCAACGTCAAGAGGGTCCCGGCACTTCAATTAACTTCATATGGAGCAGGTGACGATATACTGCACTGTACGCGCTAGGTCATATTTCAAACTACACTATAAACTGCGCAATCTCATTCATTCACTTAAAATTTAAAAGTCACGCTGCTTACAAAACATCCCTTTCAAAATATAAAAGAAAATGATGTGTGGGTGTAATTAGTCACCATAATAGCGTAGTGCGTTTATTCACTCCACGACTGTAATAGGGGAAGCGACCATTTCTGTATCGAGGATTCGAATCACGGCACTGTAAATGGTGACTGTGAGTGTGCTCTAACTCAAAGTTCTTATTCATAGTACCAGGGCAACTATATTATCCCTAGACCCTAACAAATACAGTGTAACAACATTTCCGAATAACACAGGCTATGAGATACATATCAGGTACCCTCAAGCACATGATGCTCTTGACGAAATATAACACTGTTCCTAAATCAATCAACAACAACGAATATAACTATAAGTTTACCATAAATAATATCTACTAGAGAAATATCTACCTCGAAGCCGATAACGGATTTTTCAGAATGGGTTGGACCAGCTCGTGGCGTAGTGGCTAGCATTCTTGGATGTCACCGAGCAGGTCCGGCTCCATTTCTGGCTCTTCCAAGAAATACTATTCTTATCTGTGGGCTGTGACAGGATACACTTAGCCTTGTGAGGCAGAAGTGAGAAGGAAGTGTTTTTTTACTTAACAACCGTGTGTGATCTGATTAGGATAAAATTAATGATGAAGAAATTATATGATGATGATGATAATTGTTGTTTTAAGGGGCCTAACATCTAGGTTATCGGCCCCTGATGGTTTGGGTGATCGTGAAGATGAAAAGGAAATGCAAACTTAAAACTAAAACTAACTACTAACCTACATACTAGAAGAAAAATGGAAAACTAAAGGACAGTAAGGCAAATAAAGGACAGGAGGAAAAGAAATGCCCTCAACCCTCGAAGAATGCGGATTGAGGGACTTGGAAGGAAGGAGTGCCATGAAAGGCAGATAGGAAAGTGAAAGAGGAGAGGGTCCACCCCACAGGTAAGGGACAAAAGGGGGAAAACGGACCCAGCTCAGGAATCCCATGGGGTCGCCATCACCCGAACTCACCAGCTGTGAGCCCCTGAGGGTGTAGCACTATTTAGGGAGCACCAAAAGGGGTGGGGCTACATACACCCGGCCTCCTTGAGGGCTTTGAGCAGAAGGCAGGAGACAACATGAAAAGAAAAATAAGGCTGACCCTTCGCAGAAGGAGGAAATCAGAAAAGATGAGACAAGGGCCAATTAAGGCTGGAAATGTAGAGACTCCCTAGGCCTCGGATACCCTAATACCGTCGGGGTCGGAAGAGAACAAAAGTTGACCAAGTGAGGTCGACAGGAAAGACGACGGAGAGGAGCCGGCACAAGTAAGTGGAAGCAATGCCGGACTCAGATGGGGTCCCGTGGTCGCCAAGCCACGTCACAGTAGATGTGATCCCCTCGGGGCAAGAAATTATAAGCACCCTGTCCACAAACCAAGTGAATTAACCAAAGAGGATTCAATTGTTACATGGCTCCGCCAGGAATCTGACTCGAGACCACTCAGCCATGGATCCCGAAATCAACGGTAAAATACGACGCTTTGCAAGACAATTTCCTAAAATGAAAATAGGCTAAAAATGGCTGAGAGCGGTAGTACCCTAATGGTGGCGATCCATTGCTTCATACACCAGGAGGCAATCTGTGCAAAAGTCCCCAAGCTTAAAAACGTTATGGGAACAGTTGTGCGAATGGTAAATTATCTTCGCTCCCATGGACTCACGCACTGTCAATTGAAAGAGTTCATGGATGACATCGAAGGAAAGTATCCGGATATCCCTTACCATGCAGAAGTAATATGGCTGAGCAAGGCGAAGGTGCTGTATTATGTGTTTTGCTTGCCGAACGAAATACATACAATCTGTGACATGAGAGGGAGGCCCGATGTTCTCTTGCATGATCCTAAGAGGGTGGCGAACTTGGCATTTTTAAGTGACATTACTGACCATCTGAATACTTTGAACACTTCGCTTCAGGACGAAAAGCACAATATCTGCGATTTGATGAAAAAAAATCAAGTGTTCACAAGAAAATTGATTTTTTGGGAAAACCGCTTGAAACATTGAAAGAAGGTGTCGACTTTGATGAGTACTTGCAGGTACTTCGCCAATTACCAGAAGAGTTTGACAAGCAATTTTCGGAATTATCATAACTCCAAGTGGTGTTAGATGTATTTGTTCAACCATTTTCTCTTAGTGGAGACAGTGTTCCACAGCTATTTCAATTGGAGCTGATTGAACTGCAGTGCAATGTCCGTCTTAAAGACTGCTTTCTAATGTCATGAAGTTAAGAACAATTTCACAGCGGCTTTCCGCAAGAAGAATAGCCCCTTTTGTATAAACATGCATGTAAAATTCAATCATTGTTCGACTTAATGTACAACTCTGAGCGTTTCTTTTCAGATCTTAAGCTTACCAAAAGCAATCATTGTGTAACGATGAGCGATAGAAACTTGCGCAATTGTTTACGAATAGCTGTGTCCAGAAATAGTGTACCCAATTTGGAGAAGATTGTCTTCTCCAAAACTAAAAGCTCGTAAGAACGACGGAGCGAAAGTCACTCAAGGTTTGTACTATCTGTTCATATTGGTAACATGCTGTTGAATTTTCCTCTCTAATATGATCACATTTCAGTTTGGAATAAATCACAATATTCTCTACTTCACACTTGCGTTCGTTTCCTGCACATTCCATACATCGGAGTGCCATTCAATTTGTATACGCGGTATATTTGTTATGGCAAAACAGCCCTATCAATGTGATGTTAACAATTCCACGGCCGCACGACTGTATGTATGCATCTAGTCAGCGGTCCGAACATCGTCCAGTGTACTGCAGTGATGGTCGGGGAAGGAGCGCAAGTCTGACTGCCCAGTGCTCCCCGAGCGCTGCGATTGGATGGCCCTGCACTAGAACATGCAATTATAATGTTTGATAACGACAAAGAGTTATTTCTACCCGTGCCTACATTTAAGACGAAGTACGCTCCGTGTTCTTTAGTGAACATCATGTTTTTAAATACAATTTTTATTAAAATGTTATAATTCTTTTCAGAAGGGCACTTTACCAAGTAGGCTATATCAATAGATTTTAATTGAAAATTTCCTTTAATCATTTTATGGCTTTTATCTCCAACTCCAAAAGGAATGACTCATCTTACCATTTTAACTGGCAGTGTCTTCGTGCAAACTTGTGATTCTAGATCGGAGATATGTCTCCGCGCCTGGACCCAAGTGACATTTGATTGATTCTCATTAAGATATATTTAGACAAGGATTTGTGAAAGAAGTCATCGTAGGTCAACGGGGAACTACCTAAGGAATCCACAAGTCGTAAATCTACAGAGATGGGACTGTCAGAAGAATCATGTATTGATTATACGAGTATGGTTTACACATTGACGTCTCCTTTTACCACATAGGCTACTGGAATCCATTATTCCGTTCTGATCATAGAGGAGGGGACAAAATTATACGAAGAAAATATTTAATACAGAAGTAACGGAAAAGTAACAAATCGTTACTTTGACAAATGTAACGGTAACTTCGTTATTATCGGTAACTAACGGTAACTTCGTTATTATCGATAAGTAGCGGTAACTACGTTATTATCGGCAAGTAGCAGTAACTTCGTTATTATCGGCAAGTAGCAGTAACTTCGTTATTATCGGCAAGTAGCAGTAACTTAGTTATTATCGGTAAGTAGCAGTAACTTAGTTATTATCGGTAAGTAGCAGTAACTTCGTTATTATCGGTAAGTAGCAGTAACGTCGTTATTATCGGCAAGTAGCAGTAACTTCGTTATTAATCTATGGAGAAGAATCTTTGTTTCTTTAAGAATTTCTTCAACGGCCCACACAGATGAATTTCGCAGCAAACCCATCATTTATTCACGGCCATCGCACATCATTCATTGTCAATCTCGAACAGTTGTCTTAGACAAGCTTTTTTCCGTATGCAGCAACTATTCTCCAATGATCCTATTCTGGCTTGCAACTCTCTGCCGTTAAAAGCTGGAATACTGCTTGCGTGACTTGCAGGGACGGGTTCTGAATCCCACCGGCCATCTTGATATAATGCAGCGAATCTACAAACAAAGCAATGCGCAAGTATGTAGCCACAGCGTATGAGCCATACGCTCAACTTCACTTGCGCATGAGTATTTCCAACCTCAAGCAACAACGAATCACGCAAGGCGCTTGGAACGGGTTTAAATTGAACACAGCTCGTATTTTCAATTTCCTTTGACCAGGCTGAACTTTCAAATAAACTGACGCTATTGATGGATGAGGCACTGGGGGATGGCAGGGGGGAGGGTGATACGTAGGGGGGGGGGGGGGGGAGCAGAGCAATGACCCTTGTTTTATAATTTCAGCGAGCAGAGAATTCCTTGCCTCCTGAAGTCGGTATCTATGTTCTAACGCTGCTATTTTATTATCCTCTCGAGGGCCGATAACCAAGACGTTAGGCCCCTTAAAGCAACAATTATCATCATTATTTTTTACCCTCTCGACGTAATTTCGAAATGTCATCTCTGACAGTGAGCAGTGTATCGCCATGTTAACTGGACGGACTTTCTACATCCTCTTCAAATGTGCTCGTGATATTCCGCGAGCTGTTTGCTTGCTCGTTATACCGCATATCGGCAGAAATGCCACTGTTTGTGTTATTTTTCTTTTTTGTGAGCCGTGTGGCCTCGCAGGCTAATTAACTAAATTACAACTTGTAGTAATTGTCGTATAGCGGGAATAAGTAACGCTAGATAATACATTAGCATATGCATACAAAGCGTAGTTCCGATCTTGGCTAGCATTAATAATACTTCAACTACGTTTGAACAGCAAACCTTGAGTCCTAGTTTGATACACCAATGAATACCATCCCACATTAAAAAATAATAAGAATGTTATTGGTTTTACGTCACCTTCCAAGAACTGCGACTTTTTGAGACGCCGGGGTGCCGGAACTTTGCCCCAATGGGGGTCTTTAACAGGCCAGTAAACCTTGCATTGCGCACCCTCAAATACCAACTGACTGCGCCAGGATTCCATCCTGCAAACATGGGAACAACAGGCGAGAACGCTACTGCTGAGCCACACAGCTAATCCCCACATTAAAGATAATATTATATTGTTATGGGTTTTACGTTCCTGTTAACTACCGCGGCTTTAGAGACGCCGGGTTGCCGGATTTTTGCCCCAAAGGGGATCTTTAACGTGCCAGTAAATCTACTGACACGGCTCCCTCACATTTATGCACTCTCAAATGTCAGCTGACTGCGCCGGGATATATCCTGCCTACTTGGGCTCAACAGGTGAGAACGTTACCGCTGATTCACGCAGCCAGTCGCACATTAAAGAAATAGCATGGACAATGACGAGTGTAACTGTGATATTTTCTTGGTTTACTTCGCCATGTCTACCATACGAAGAGTACTGGGATTTCTAGGAAGAAAATAGCATTCGGCACCTTTCAATTCACCGACGTGTTTGCCACTTTTCAATACAAAATCTTAAATATATAGTTTATTATTTGTCTTGTACGGTATGAATAATAAATGCGGCCACCTACTGTGGCCATTGAGTAGTTATCTAGACTTTGGACCCCAAGATGCTGGATCCGATTCTCGGCTCTGTAACGAACGGGAAGGAGCGGGTTACACTGAACTTCATCAGCCAAAACCGAGATGAGATGGGTTTTATTCCTGGCCAGAATATTATGATCACTTACACGTTTGTGGTGGTGTCTTCCTGCGTGTGACACATTTCTCTAGCCTAAATATTTCCTATTGTTTATTTACCTTCCTCGGAGATACTTCATAATGTAGGCTATATCTACATTCATCGGCTTATTTTTCTTTGTAAAGGACCGCAATTTGCAAATTACACGAAAACAGGGGCCCATTTTCAGGGCGAATGATTTCTGAATTTCCTTACTATAAATAACTGAGAACAGTGTTAGTGAAAGGATTTGTAACCAAGCAGCGCACACAGCTGTAACAAACAAAAACCTTCCAAAGCAAAAAGCACACAAACTCTTATAATCGCCAACGAAACCAGATGAGTAACTCCAAACACACAATTTAAGTGCCTATGAAGGCAGTTACTAAACTCCCTTCGTATAAAGAGCAAGAGCAGATAAAGACAAGAACAGATAAATACAAGAAATCAAAGAATGATCATAATAATTTGACCAGGTTCTGTAGAAGTGGTTTTCCGTGATTTCCCACTTTTACAGCAGACGAATGCCCAGATGGTTCCTAACTTAAGGCCACAGCCATCTCCTTCCAAATTATAGCGTCAATTACAAACACAAACTAATAGAGCCACAACAGTGATAAAGGATATCAGACGGAACATAGGTTAAGAATGTCATATTTGTGTGTTATTCGTAACTAACAAGTTGCATTGTGTGTGGTTAAGTGTAAGTGAAGGCCAAGAGCCCGAACATCGCCATAATAATGTTAATAATAATAATAATAATAATAATAATCGGGGATGAGGATCCCTTTGAGTCAGAGGGTTTCCAAATATTTAAAGGCAAACCAGGGAAGAAAATTCTCAAAGGCACTAACATGCTCGGAACAGGATTTATTGGATCAAAGAAAATAATCGACTCAATCACAGGATTCTCCTCGACCTCAAGCAGACTCTCATCCCTGTCCTTCCGAAGTAACAACAAAGGATACACTATCATCCATGCCCATGCTCTAGTTAATCAAGATAATTACAGGAATCCTGAGACTGTGGAACAATTTTGGGAAGACCTTCAATCAAAAATTCAAAGAAATCCCCATCTCCATACTCTCATTTTAATGGGCGATTTCAATGCACAGATAGGTAGAGAAAAGAAGTATTCTTACATAGTTGGCCAATACTGAGCCCATAAGAAGACTAACCTCAACGGTAAGCGTTTGATAGATACTCCACGTGGTTCAAACATCT
Source organism: Meconema thalassinum (assembly GCA_946902985.2). Lineage (NCBI taxonomy): Eukaryota > Metazoa > Arthropoda > Insecta > Orthoptera > Tettigoniidae > Meconema > Meconema thalassinum. Next base: position 1,386,565,373 of record OX336389.2, read on the forward strand.
TCCAAAGAAACAGAAGACATGGAAGACGCGGGGCTCACGTTCAGAATATTATCAAATTGATCACGAAGCCATCTCATCAAAATCTCATTAAGAGATTTGGAATGTGGAAGTACTCAGAAATGCGAAAGTTGACTCTGGTCACTCTAGACTTTATCCCCATAAACCACAAAATTAACCAGAAGAAAGCACAGAAACCCATCCCGAAATATGATACCATTAAAATTAAAGACCACATGACTTTCAAAGAACACTTAAGTGAACGCATCGGAAATTCACCTCAGGAAACCTGGGAACAGCTGAAAGAAGCAGTAATCAAAACCGCACAAGAAACGGTCCCTCTTACGAGGAAAAATAAACACCCATGGTGGAACCAAGAATGTGAGGACGCCATAAGGGAGAGACAAGAAGCGTGGGAAAGGTGGAACAAACACAGAAATCAACAAAATTGGTTCCTTGAAATTAGAAAGCAAACCGCCAAAACCGTCCGAAAGACGAAAAGGACTTTTGATAAGGAGACCTTTGAATCCATAGAACAAGACTTCAGGAAAAACAATACAACAAATTTCCACAAAACATTCAAAAGAAACACCCAGAACTTTAAGCCACCGTCGCTTATTTTCAAAGACCCGGAAGGTAAGAAAGGCATAACTGGTCAAGAAAACTGTGAGATACTAGCGAAATACTTTGAAGAGTTACTAAATTGTAAACCACCAAAGGAACAACTAACCTTTAACAAGCCTGAAGACACTGAAATAGATGCTCCAATGCCATCAAAGGGTGAGATGGAACAGGCTATCAAAGAACTCAAGAACGACAAAGCCAGCGGAGAAGACTATCAGAGCGGAGCTATGGAAGTATGCAGAAAGCAGAACTATAGACATCTTGACTAAAATTATACAAGACACCTAGATTAAGGAAGAAATCCCTGCAGAATGGACCACTGCTCTAATCCACCCTCTGCATAAAAAGGGGCATAGAGATGATGTTAACAATTATAGAGGCATTTCCCTTCTCTCGGTAACGTATAAAATTCTCTCTAAGATCCTACTCAAGAGATTATAAAATTCTCTCTAAGATCCTACTCAAGAGATTCGAGTCTCAGCTAGATAAAGAAATTGGCGAGTACCAAGCAGGCTTCCGGAAGGGCAGATCATGTATTGAACAAATCCACAATCTTAAATCCATCATTATGCAGATTAAGAAACAGTATACAACTTTCGTGATCACATCTATTGACTTTATGAAGGCTCACTACCCTGCTGATAGGGCAGTTTTGTTCAATCTCCTGCAAGAACTCGGACTTGATCGTAAAACACTGAACATCATCAAATGTACCCTAACAAACACCATATCTAAAGTGAAGTTTAGAGGGAAAATCTCTGACCCTTTTGAGATTAAAACAGGAGTAAGTCAGGGAGATGGAATCTCGCCCATATTATTTAACTGTGTATTAAAGAAAATAATCCGGGAATGGAGAAGAACACTCCCTGAAACAGGTCTAAGAGTAATAAACAGGAAACACAAAATCAATACCCGAGTGGACTGTATCGCTTTCGCGGATGATGTACTGTAGCTATCCTAGCAGATTCGGTTGAAACAGCAATACCCCAGATCAATACTCTCCAATCTATAGCCTCCAAGACTGGCCTTTAGTTGTCTTACGAGAAAACAGTGTTCATGACAAATGGCAAATCTGCACCAGAATACCTTCTTCCCAACAACAGGATCCGTAAAGTCGGAGATTTTAAATATTTGGGGGAATAGATCAGCGAAGACCTCAAGAACAATAAAGCATTCGAAGAAAGGATTCTGAAACTGAATATTGCATACAATCGATGCAGAAAAGTTTACCAGAAGAAATCCATATCCAACAATGCGAAATTAAGGCATTATAACGCTGTAATCAGGCCCGAGGTCCTCTATGCAGCTGAAACCCTAACCATCAAAGGGGCAAAACTGATACAGAAACTAGAGGTCAAGGAAAGAATTATCTTGAGGACGATCTTAGGCCCAAGGATCATAAATGGAGAAAGGTATCACAGGCCCAACGATGATCTATACCTAAAGCAAGAACCTCTAATGCGCACAATCATCAAGAGACGCCTTCAATTCTACGGACACCTTGAGAGAATGAACGAGTCAAGATTGACCAGTGTAATCCACAGAGCCAACTCCTGCAAGAAAACAACATCACTGTGGTCCCAGCAACTTGAACAAGATCTTCATAACTTTAAGATCTCCGAATCTGTTATACAAGACAGACAAGCTTTCCGGAAAATGTTAAAAGAAGACCCACAGATTAAACTTAAGACAGGACAGAGACCAAAGAGGTCAGAAGCAGCTAAACAACTACAAAGTCAGAAAATGAAGGAGATATGGGCTAGGAAGAATGGGAAACCAATCCCAACTCATCAAGCTGAAAACAATTTTGGTTAACCTACGTAGAATAATAATAATAATAATAATAATAATAATAATAATAATGGGATCGCACTATATTGACCGAGCGGGCAGTCTGCCTTAACAGGCCAGATATTGTAGTCATTAATAAGAAGGTTAGAGCCTCCGTGGCTTAGGCGGCAGCATGCCGGCTTCTCACCACTGGGTCCTTGGTTCAAATGCCGGTCACTCCATGTGAGATCTGTGCTGACAAAACGGAGGCAGACAGGTTTTTCTCCGGGTACTCCGGTTTTCCCTGTCAAAATTTCATTCCAGCATTTCATTTCATCTGTCATTCATTTAATCATTGCCTCAAGTGCGACAGGCTTCGGCAGCCGGCACAGTTCATATCCTCGCCACTAGATGGGGGCTTCATTCATTCCATCCCTGACCCGGTTGGTCGACTGGAAGCAGGCTGTGGATTTTCATTTTCAATAAGAAGGCTAAGGAGGCCATCCTGGTTTATGCAGCAGTTCCCAATAGCAACACCTTAAAGACAAAGCACGACGGCAAGATTTCCAAAGACCTAGTAGAGCCTATCAGAAAGCAATGGCGGATCATACCACTTGTCATATCGTTGTACTGCAGGGGTTGAACGAAAATCATGTAGACACAAATTTATACAAAGTCAATGCGAAAAGAAGACAACATCGACAACCAGATTAGTTCGAAAATTCATGGACTAGTGAAAATAGTTTTAATGATGCTGAAGATTTCTTATAATCTGTACAGTTGCCATCAATTTGCCAAATAATGTTATGAGAGTGAAGTATAATAATAATAATAATAATAATAATAATAATAATAATAATAATAATAATAATAATAATAATAATAATAATAATAATAATAACTAGCGGACCCGTGCGAGAAATCTCGCATGTTCATAAACCACACTTTCCCCAATAGGTTTATAATGAGAGACTTAAGGCGAAAGGTTATGTTTTTATTTCAACCAAATGATTATAGGACACTATTTACATTTCAGTTAGAATTCCAAGTTCTACGTTCTCTAACTTAAGAAGGCAATCACTGAAAATTAGATCGTCATAACACTCACCGGTTATTCGTTATTTATGAAACTATACGATTTGAGTTCCGTACTCATTCCTTTGATTTACTGTTTCTGAAATCCATGCAAAATGATAAACGAAAGACCTCAAAATGTTAAAATGACATGTAGCAGGCGTCACGGCGGCCAAAATGTGAAGTGGACAGCAACTGTGGAGCGTATTTTCCTACAGCAACAGTATCTGCAAATCGCACACCTCGTACATTTTTAAAGTCATTTTTTAAAGAAGTTAGATATTCATGAAATTAAGAGTGCAATTCGTCACTGCTAATGTCTATACTCTTTCATTTGAATGCTCATTTGTCACGATCGGTCGCTTGTGAGCGCCGCAGGAGGGAACTATACTACTGAAATAATATATTTGATGATAGGATGCATTTTGAGCAATTTCACACCCAATTGCTTAACCATTACGTTTGTATTTCCACAGGAAAGGAGTATATTTTCACTGAAGTACGTGCCCTAATGCAAAGTTCATGACGCTAACATTTTCCCTGAGTAAACTAGCACGTACTTAGGATTCACTCTACATTGCCCGCCAGTCACGAGCGGAGCATGATGAAATGTAACATCTGTCCAGCATTCATTTAATCATTGTTTATTGCTCCCAGCATGAATGAATGAAAGAATATCACCAAATGTGTGCAATTCCGAGAATGTACGGTTTACATGCTAATACTGGCAATCCACTGCCGTTCATCATTCTAATTCAAAATGGAGGTTTTACATGTATGAATTCCAATAACGCCAGATCTGCTGGTGCAGTATTCAGATCTGCACCAGATAGTACATGGTGACCAAATATTTTGAGAAATGAATTATACCAGCTCTTGTTGTCAAAACATGTCATTTTGTATTTGCCCCAAGAGTGAATACAGACACAAGTTATAATCTCAGTCTATTTATTTAAAAAACACACATACTTAACACTAACCAAAATATTACTCTAAAGATGTGTATATAAAAAAACAATGATAGTAGGTCTGAAATACTACACTTTATATCATTTTAAATGCTACAAATGCTGCGTGAACTCAAAGTCCGTTAGCAAGTGCAAACCAAGGTCAAAGGAGGTAGCTGGCTGGATGACGTCACGCTCACCGGAGTGCGCGGAGAAAGGAGGAAGCTGAAGCAGTACTATGACGTCACTCACCTCAGTGCATTCTCGGTACATTTCGTCCTGTCACCGTAACGTAACGCCAGAACCCAGCGTAAGGACGAAGTCGACAAGATCATTTAAATGATAAAAACTAAAGAACTACAATACTTAAGAAGCGAATTGTTTGAGGTAGAATAGGAATTGCACATAATAGAAAGTAAAATAGAGACGAAGATATTAACTTCTTGTTGTTGATTCATCAAGCAGCTTTGCTGAATCGTGGATATGTAACCCCATGTACTTAGGTGTGTGTGGAATCTGTCTCAAAATATGTGCTTTTGTTATGGCTGTACTATTGTGTGTATTTATAATGGGGCAAGGATTTGGGGAGGAAGCGGCCGTGGCCTTAACTTAAGACACCACCTCGTGGCGTGGTGGCTAGCGTACTTGGCTGTCGACCCGAAGGACCGAGTTTGATTCCCGGCTCTGTCAAATATAAATAAATCTGGTCTCAGCGCTTATTTGGTAATTGTCCAGCTTGTGATTTGAAACGTGACATTCCATCATAATCCACATTCTACGCATTCATATCGTATCCAGGCCAATCCAAAATTGAAGAACCGAGAACCTTGCCTTGAAATAACATTTCGGTAATAAGATAGGCCTACATGTAATTATAAAGATATCTATGATCTATATTTTTCTAACATATCTTGAAGTAATGGTTACTTGTATGGGTAATAACAGCAACAAAATACTTTCTTATGTTCAATTTTGTTCGTGATGTTTGTTGTTATTGATTCATTTAGGGTATTTGCGACATAGTGGTCATGTAGCCCCGTGTACTCAGGTGTATGTGGAATTTGTCTAATAACCTGTGTTATTGTGATGACTGTATTAGTGTGTGAATTTGTAATCCAGATGAGGATTGAGAATTAGACGGCTGTGGTCTTAATTTAGGAACCATCCTGGCATTCGCCTGGAGTAGAAATGGGAAACCACGGGAAACGACTTCCAGGATGGCTGAGGTGGGAATTGAACCCACCTCTTCTCAATTTTTCCTCACATGGCTGAGTGTACCCCGTTCCATCGCACAGACCAGAATTAAATTCCTTGTCAGAGCCGGGAATTGAACCCGGGCCTCCAAAGTGACAGCCAAGAGTGCTAGCCAGTACGCGACGAGGCGGACTTTTCGTCATGTGAATGAAGGGTCGTCAAACACATAAAACTTCATATTCACTATATACTTATTAGAAGAAAATATCTGACTTAAACGCTGAAAAATATAGCATTCAACCATCATTTCTCTTTTATTTTATTCTTGATATGAAGCACAGTTTCAAGACGTTTTGTCACAGTGTGGAAGCATTTTAATCTTATTTTTTTTACTAACTGCAGTACGTATATTTTTGTTACTGACTTCACGTTAGGCCATTGATCCGTAGAACGCTTAGTGCAGGAGATGAAAGCACTGTAATGAAGTCTCTCTACGAACACCTCACTCCCCGAGTCCACTGTGAAAACACACAGCCAGCTAGCCGTTCGCCACAAACCAATACAGCGGCATGAGAAACGCCTGGGTTCCCCACAGGTTTCCCATTCCAACACGGTGTTCTTTGAACGAAAATATATTTCCTACACGACCAAGTGAATGCCAAACAGAGAAGTCAATAAATGGAGTTCTCCATCGCCTGTCACCACGTACGAAGGTAGCTGAATTCCTGTGGTGAGTCATTCGATCTTCCGTACAGACCATACGCAGACTTAAAGGAGAGTAATTTGACTCAGCGATCGTTGAAATTGCTACAGTCTACGTCATCATGGTGGTCTCATAAAACTGATCTTTAACGGGGAGCAGCTATAGGTGGAAGGATTAAAGAGAGTAAATGCATTAGCGTCTCCCCATGCAGGCATAAGATTTCAATAATAATAATAATAATAATAACAATAATAATAATAATAATTATAATAATAATATTAATAATTATAATAATAAATTGTTAAGTGTGTTACGACCCTTTTAACTATTGTGGCTTTTAGAGACGCCGGGGTGCCGGAAATTTGTGCCAAAGGGAATTTTTTACGTGCCAGTATATCTACTGACACGGCTCCCTCACATTTGCGCACCCTCAAATACCAACTGACTACGCCAAGATTTGATCATACAACCTTGGACACAGCAGGTGAGAACGTTACCGCTGCGCCACGCAAAACCTGGGCACTGCTCAAAGTGGAAGAATTTATTTCGAAAGTACCAGTTGGTGTCAATGAGAATACCAGTTATTAACACATTCAGGGCCCGTCGTGTTTTGGGTAATTTTATAGTGCATCAGAACACCCTTAAAATACCTAACTGAACACATTATTGGCTTTTGTATTGAAAATCTAGTTCAATATCTGCACGATACCTCAAAGCTAACATTTTCACTGCGAGTCATATTGATACACGTGGTTCATTGCTAAGGTTCTGGTAGGCTACTCAATTTATTAATTGCATGGGTGAAGTTTATAATTTGTTTTTCAGAAACTATTGATAAAAAACAAAGGGCTAAATTGATCACTCAGGTTCGGTGCGCTTGTCCGTGGATATGCCCCCTTACTATCAATTTCTAAATGTCGGAATCGAATTAAATGAAACTTTATCAAACGGTAACCATCTTTTCATATTGCCACTATCTTAACGAAAACAAAATGGTGGCTACCTGAATCACCATTACCTAAGATGTCGAAACAATTCTCGGATCTCATCGTGTTACAAAAGTTGGAAGCTTCACATTTCTTAGCTGAATAATTTCAATATGGTGTTCGTGCGTAATTTTCAATTAATATAAACAGTAATTGATGTTCCAATAAATCAGAACTCTCCAAAATAGAAATTTAGGAAGCTGGAACATCACAAATATGTACAACGCGATCATATTCATTATTATACTTTTCGAAAAAGGCAGTACAATATATGAGTTTCAATCTGCTGGAAGCGCAAGAACATCGACTTCATACATTCAAGATGACGAGCATGTGTACTATTAAACATTTAATTATAACCTACAATATTACAGAGCAATCAACACGCAACTTGGTGCAAAGGGAATCTATGAAGAGCTACAAGGCTATCTGAATATTCCGAGCAACGGCTCCCTTGAACATACAGTACTATAAAATCGATTACTTACTATCTAATATAATTAGATTTTCATATCTTGGCAAAAGGTTAGTAGAGGAAAGTCGCCTATATGGGGAGAATTCCTAATATGTGGAAGTAGTGTTTTATCATTTAGTAGATGCTGTCACCTAGCGGTGAATACGTTAAATTGTTGTCCATGTGCTGTGTGGGTAACGCACGAAGTTGCCGTTAGCTGCGCATCATAGCCATTTTGTTATTGAAGTTTGTTGTTCTACATCGTTGTGAAATATTTCTCAGTTTTCTGAATTCGTACGAATTGATAAGAAAAGGTAAGTGAATTAATTTTACAAAATGTGTTTGTATATACAGTCAGGGGTTTGGGTTCAACGTACTAATGTAGTATTTTGTCTTAACCTATGAATTTCTTGGAAGTAAAATGTTAAATCATGGGTACTTAAATAGACTAATATGGGGAATTCGTTGTCTCCTAATGTGGGGAACCCCATATTACGTTCTATTGGGTGTAATGGAATAGTTTAGGTCTTAATAAGTGCCATATCATTTCTTTTTAGATGCCGGTAAGGAATAAAAGGGTTGGTGAGCTGTTTGGTTGTGTGTACATGAAGGCAGCAACTGTTGAACATGTCAGAGGGTTCCGTAAATCGGGGCTTTATCCGTGCAAAAAGAATATCTTCTGGAACCTTGATTTTCCAAACCTCTCAGTAGAGGTACAACAAGGAAATCTAGATCGTGGTATTCCATCATTTCCTCCAAACAAAAGTGTGACATTTCACCAGAGGCCTCAACATCTGCTGGTAGGGGCAGTCCACTAGTTTGATTTGTTGACATCCTTCCAATTCCAAATATGGCTAAAAGGGGAAATGGATTTCGTGCTGGAGCAGCAGAGTTAATAAATAAATATTTCTCCCTGAGTGTTCATGCCTTCCCTCGTGCCCCACACTCGCCCTGGAGAGCTGATAAACAGATGTAAACAGTTGGCAGCGCACTCACATTAATTCAAAACAGAGTGCTGGGCTTAGGCTTTGCGTGTAGAATCAGAGACGGGTTGTTTTGTTTGGAAGTTCGGCAACAGGAAACTAGGACTCTTATAACTAACTATGTTCATTTTTGTATTTTTTTACTATTTATATTCATGATCTTATTACATTTTCAGAGAAATGCTTTAATTAGAAGGGTATGTTATTCAGTGTATCTATTATAAATAAAAACCGTGAGATTTCTCACCTCGCCATATTACGAACCCCGGTTGCATTATATGAGGAAGTGCACTTTTAAAGTTAACAATAATATCACAGGGTATTACAACATCAAACGTACCCATATTTATACATATCATATTTCCTTATGTTTACATTTGTGATAAAACCAAAATTATTCCGTGCCTTCTTATGGCTAATGTGAGCACTACAAAGAACCTCCCCATATTTGGCGACTTTCCTCTAATATATGTGAAATTAGCACAGCGTAAGTCACATGTGAAAGGACTCCATACATCAAATACGGTTCCCATACGTAATAATGGAACGTTAGATCGATAGAAATCAGAAACCCCTATTGACGTCAATTGGCAGGTGAAGAGCTAAAGGAAGTAGGAGATTTTTACTACTTAGGAAGCAAAATAACAAGTGATAGACGAAGCAAAGAGGATATAAAAGTAGTTTGGCTCAGGCAAGGAAAGTAATTCTACAGAAAAGAAATTTGTTGACATCAAACATAGATTTAGGAATTAGAAAGTCGTTTTTAAAGCCATTGTCTGGAGCGTGGCGCTTTATGGAAGTGAAACATAGACTGTTGGCGCAGCAGAAAAGAGGAGAATAGATGTGTTCGAAATGTGGTGTTACAGGAGAATGATGAAGAACAGATGGGTAGATAGAATAACAAATGAAGAGGTATTAAGCTGAATGGGAGAGGAGAGATGTTTCTGGCGAATGCTAGTGATTGGTAGAACACATAGGCTACTAAGGCACCCAGGAATAGGAAACATAGTTACGGAAGGAAGGGTTGAGGACAAGAACTGTAGAGGTAGACCAAGATTAGAATATATTGAACAGATTGCCTCGGACTGGCTAAGAGATTCAAACGTAGGCTACAGGTTCAGTAAACAATAAAAATGACGTAAAGATTGTTATTTCCTTACTGGAGCTAAATTAACTGGAGTAACTGGAAACTTCATAAGGAGATGCCGATTAAGTTTGGCAGCGGATGGGGAACACTTTCAGCATATACTGTAAACATGGTGAGTAAGAATGCATGATGCTGGTTTTAAGCACCGTATTCTGCCGTATATATGCGCGCGCGGCAGCCGGCAACTGAGCCATCACTGGCGGAGCGCGTGAGCGAGAATGTCCTTGTCAAGCAAATATAAAGACCCTGTAAATTGTCTGAAAATAAGGTACGGAAACTGTGAGAGGGTCTACTTATTTGGGGGAAAAATTGGATCTTCAGAGGTTCTTTTTATCTTTGGAGTGAAAGCTCTTCAGGATAATGACAGTGAAATGCAATATCAATCGTGAACATACTCTCTGTCAACCTACACAGTGCATGGCCGGCCGAACTCGTTGTTGATAACCTTGGGTGGTGAGCTACCTACTGTAAGTTCACTGACATGTTCGCTAACATGGAACCTTGCTATAGTCTGTATTATGAGTGATGAACGCTGACAGCTGTCATCCAATCGCACGGCGAGGTGTTTAGAGGAGGTGAGTGGGATAATGGTTTCCATGGCAACATGTTGCAAAGTTAGCCTACTCACGGACAGCGGCGAGTACATGGTCCCACACCGTGTCCTTGTGTGGCGCGCCCTGTTATTTACTGCCACGATTATGCCCTGGACCTGTTAAAATGGGTTTGCTTAGGCCTATTCTTTCACAGGCTGGAAGATTCTGTAGGCAATAGCAAAAATTGCATAATAATTGGTCCAGCGGTTCTCGTGTTACTCATACATAGGGCCCGGATGTTGATGACATGTCATCTTCTTACTGAGTTGTCTAAAACAATGCTGAAGTACATAGAAACTCCGGACGGGCCTCCCCGTCTTCAAATATGTCATTTTTATTTTTCATTTTCTTGCATTTCTTTTGCTATTTTTCCATTATAGGAGCATATTTTTAAGTTTTGTAGATTTTTTTGGCTTTTTTTTAGAGAAATCAGCCTTTTAAGGTCATTTTTTTCCAATTTAGTCATCTCACAGCTCTATATGAGGGAGTTACGTCTCTCAGAGTTAAGAAGAAGCTAGTTGCTATGAATATAAACATATTGTTAAGTGCTAGAAATCTATTTTGATTGAGTTTTCAGTTTGAGCTTCGGATGCCATTTTTGAAATATTGGTGAGTTAATTTTTATAAGATCACTTTCTCTATTTTATTGTGCATTTTTCGAATTTTTGAAATACTGGTGAGTTTAGTCTCTTATTATAAGATCATTTTCTCCATTTTATATTGCATTTTTCGATTTTTAGGTCATTTTTTACAGTCATATTTGAAAATTTTAAGTGCCATTTTTTAACTTTTCTACGGCATCCACATCCGGGCCCTACTCATACATATAGAAACAGATGAGATAATCTGTCACCATGGCAACGCGGCATATCTCCACGTGATGGCTTTTGACAGCTGTCTGCGTTCTTCCTTCACAACACAGACTGCTCGGGTCTAAGCTGCGTAAACCTGACAAGAATGTGCATTGCCGACTATGAGGAGTGGTGTTGACGAGTGATGAAGTTTCTCGGCCCGTGCATAGTACAGAACCAAATACATTGGTCGGTGACTCACTCACTTATTCGTAACACCACAATGGTTTGAGCAACGGCCCTATGTTAGCAGTATTGGAATAGAAAGGAATACCAGACATCACGGCGGGCTGTTGACAGACCCTGCTCTTCTCACCTGACCCTTCCCTGCTCTTTCTTCTCACCCCGCAAGTTCACAGAGCTTGGACCCGAGCAGTAACAGCGGTGTGTCGCCGAGGTGCATCGCCTTTTGGTTTTAAAGAAGGACAATTACAGGATATTTTAGTTTGAAATTCCCATTCCTGATTCCCCGCTAGTCCACACCCTTCTCGTACCTGCCACTCTACTGTTGTTGAGGTGAGATAAACAGCCAATACCTTGCAGTCATCATTCCTGCATACCCCTTTCATATACCTTGGGTCATTTCAACGATAATATTAACACTCTTCGTGGCTAATGTTTTGTTGTGAATTCAGTGCATTACGTCAAGGACATCATAAAAAAAATTACGAGCCTTACAGTAGTCGCATATGATGTGTAACATCTGACATAGAAGCAACCTCACGTGAAATTGTTGATACGCCGGTATTTTATACTATTATTGGCACAAATATTAATCTATTGTAAAAGGGAGTGTTTTACAGATATTGTAGTTTATAATACGGAACTCATTTTATTAGATGATTTGTAGCTGCCACCAGCACTAGCCTAAATAAAGAATACGATATGGATCAACTAGATTAATAGACGCGACACCGCTCATAACCTTAAATTCCTTATAAACAGGTCCTCTAATTCACAGACCAACATATAATTTCATCTGGATTCTGTTAAAATGAGTCATATTGATATGATAAATATCGTTTAAAATTATAATCTGGTAGCAAAAATATCTACCCCGTCCGGGATTCGAACCTAAGATCTCGAGATTCACAGTCATAAGCACTAACCCCACGGCTATTTCGACTACGCAAATTTTGTGCACAAGATGGTGACTCATTTCCACGTTCCAATAACACTGCATTACGGAATTAAGTTTCATTTATATTTTGCTTGTTTGGATAATGTTCCTGCGTGAAATTGAGTTTAAATTGCCTTATGAATAGGCCCTCCTGTGAGTAAAGCGAATGTATTCAGTAATAGTTCATAAAGGATTGCTCAATTCTCGTATAACCACAACGATTATATTATATTGATGACTGCATTACCGTTATGTGGGTTAATATTTGAATAGCCATTGTGCAGAAACATAATACCGGCAATGCCGACTACTTACAATGTTCGATATTAAGGCATTTTGCCATTTAAATACTGATACGAAGACTTCGAACATGTACCATGTCATTTGCTTCAATCACTTGACACCCGAGTTCGCATGAGCGTTTACCGTTCAGTATGTTATATACATTCCACATGGCCGAGAGTAAGTCATGGTATCAATTTCCGACACCGCGCGCTCATTGTTTCTCGTACCACTGCCAGCTGGGTCTTTCCACAGCCCGCTGGATCGATCAATCGAGTTGGCAGTGCATCGTATACTTCCATTCGTTCCACCACTGCCAGCTAGTACACTTCCGTTCGATCGATCGAGCGGGCAGTGCATACTTCCGTTATCCACCACTGCCAGCTAGTACACTTCCGTTTGATCGGTCGAACGGGCAGTGCATACTTCCGTTCGAGCCACCACTGCCAGGTCGATTGTTCCGATCCACTTCCGTCCCCAATTTTCAAAATCATTCCCACAAAACTATCCAGCAACCGAGCGGAAAGATGTTACACATCAACAAGGAGTTCCGTGAAGAAGTAATAGCCTATTTTCATATATCCTACTAGCCTTACTTAGGACACGAGAAATGAAAACGGGATTTTAAGATATTGCACAGCTGCCATTTTTAAGTTCTCATAACATTCCATGTAATTAGACGTCACTATTTTAAGGCTTGTATGCAGATATACAGTGCCAAGTTTCAGAGCGCTCGGATGAAAAGCCACGAGAAAGATCTATTTAAACATTTAAATTTCACATCGCCGCCATGTTAGTTTTGTGCTCACCAGGTTATAGAATGATCCATAGGTGAACTTATGCTAATATCCTCTATCAACATAATAAAAATTCAGTTTGATTGAGGTAACAGATTCGTAGATATTGAGGACCGTTCAAATATTCCGTACAGTCGGCATTTTGGATTGTTATATGTGTAGGCCATAGAGTTATGTAATATTAGGTGAAGATTATGGCGTAGGTTCATTATTCAAACGTTCACGCCGATCGAATGATTAGGACACAAGAAATAAAAGCTTCATTTCAAAATTTCGCTCAGCCGCCATCTTGGGGTTATCAGAACAATTGAGTTTTATTTGAGATCAGTAGATAAAATTTTATATGAACATTTGCCGTACCGAGTTTCATCGCGCTCAGATGGTTAAATCGCGAAAAAAGTATATTTAAATGTTTCAACTTCGCTTGGCCGCCATGTTCGGTTGTTACTAAAGAAGTTTACGAAGGTCATATAGATGAACGTCCAGTAGTATCCTTTATCACCGTACGAAATTTCAGGGTGATACCTGTTACTGTTGAGGAGATATAGATTGCCAGTGAAATACGTATATCGCGCGGCCGCCATGTTGAATTGGTGAAAATACTTAAAATTTGAAAGGCACGGTCGAGATTTGACAAGACAGTTGTATGCACTTATCGAGTTTCATTTAAATCGCTTCAGCCGATTACACATCGCACACATACGCGCACACACACACACACACACACACACACACGGACAAAAGGTGATCTCATAAGCCTATTTATGTTCGACCCTCACTATTATATGTCTGAAAACTGTATCATAATGATGGTCATTATAACACTATTTTTCATTATGAAACAGTTTCTCCCACCAATCACAGCTCAAGTAACAGCTGTTTGACCAATTAGATAAGGATACCTTCGCGCATGCGCTCAAAATCCAACATGTCTATATTAATTACCGAAAGTGCACCGTCCATACGATCGCGTAAATAAACTGGTGAAAATGAGACAAGAAATAGCACTGTACCTTAATATACCCAAACCCAATTTCTACACAGCGCGTTGATTTCAAACGACTACGGTGACAGTTTTACTGAATACTGGTTCACGATCTGCACATATGGCACTGAAGAACACAGAGCGCATGCGTCGGTCGACCAGAGAGCTTGGAACACAGAGATATGCTACCTAGTGCACCACCCGATCACAAAATTCTACTTACTGAACAGATATTTAGGAATATTTATGTTAAAACATATAATAAAGTTATAATTATCGTCGAACATAAACAGTCGTATGCAACTCGCCTATAATGGTAATTAAGACACTCGTATGGAAATTATAAAACTCGCATACGCTCGTTTTATAAAAATACTCGTGTCTTAATTATAACCATTATAGGCTCGTTGCATAATGTACTATTTTTTCATAAATGAAAATAGGCTTGGATAAAAAATTAAACAATTACCACTGAGGATTAATTAAATGCTTTAGCTGAAAACGGATGATTGATCCTCTGTTACAATATTGGGAATAGTATGCCCAAATATTTCCGATAACTTTCTTTTATGTTGTTGATTCATTAGAGGGGCTTAGAGATCGTGGTCATTTAGCCCCGTGTACTTGGGCGTGTGAATTTTTTTCTGAAAACCGGTGTTATTATGACGGCTGTAGTAGAGTGTGTATTTGTAATTAAGGTGAGGATAGGAAGGAGGTGGCCGTGTCTTTAAGTAAGCGACCATCCCAGCATTTGCCGGCAGTTGCATTGGGGGAAACCACTGCCAGGGTGGTTGAACTGGGAATCCAACCCACCTCTTCTCAGTTTTGCCTCACGAGGCTCCGTGGACCCCATTTCAGCCCTCAGACCAGAATTAAATTTCTTGGCATAGCCAAGAATTGAACCCGAAGCTCCAAGGTGACAGCCAAGAACGCTAGCCACTACCCTAGAAAGTGGGACTTCTGTTTCAATACCCTATATAAGGATGGAATGGAAATTCTAGTCCAGGTAACTTTATTTCGTGATCCTGAGCCATGGGGCCTAAATTCTCCGTGGAATTGGAGTCACCGGATGTGACATTTCACCTTGAATAACTCATATGCATAACCTGGCATTCAAACCGGGTTCCCTTAGTGAGTGACAAGCATCTTGACCGCTGCACCATAACTCCTCTATGAGTACATGGAATTTGGTAAGAAATTATTATGTGTATGGTACATCGAAATGACAGATTATGTGGTCCAAGGAAGGGTTCTTATTATGGTTATCAAAATCACAGAGCAACTTCGTCTTTAAGTAAGTGACGCATTGTGAGCAGAACACTAATGCCAGACATTTCTTGTATTGCTATTGGCAGCCGCTTGCGTCTACCACGAGCCCTGAATCTTCCCCTTCCCGTCTATTAAGCAAATTGACAATTTCTAGCCAGCGTATTCAAGCGGAAATGATGGAAGTTTATAACAGCGGTGCTTGCCATCAAGTAACTTCAATTATGTTCCCACCCTCAGGGCAAATGCCAGGATAGTACCTCATTTCAATTTCCGGAGCACCTACCCCATCCCTGTCTCTACTACATCTACAAATACAACTACTGTTACCACAGAGATACAGGTTATCAGACAAATTCAACACAAACCCAAGTACACGGGGCTAATGACCCAAGATGTCCCAGGCCCTACAAATTAATTAAAAACAGCAGTTTGACGACAAATATTACTTATGGTGGGGGCAGTAGTGTGTTTAACTGTATTTATTTATTTATTTATTTATTTATTTATTTATTTATTTAGGCCTCCGTGGCTTAGGCGGCAGCACGCCGGCCTCTCACCGCTGGGTCCGTGGTTCAAACCCCGGTCACTCCATGTGAGATCTGTGCTGGACAAAATGGAGGCTGACAGGTTTTTCTCCGGTTACTCCGGTTTTTCCTGTCAAAATTTCATTCCAGCAACACTCTCCACTATCCTTTCATTTCAACTGTCATTCATTTAATCATTGCCCCAGAGGAGTGCGTCAGGCCTTGGCAGCCGGCACAGTTCATATCCTCGCCGCTAGATGGGGGCTATATTCCTTCCATTCCTGACCCGGTCGGAGACTGGAAGCAGGCTGTGGATTTTCATTTTCACAACCTCTTTGGGGAGAGGTCTAAGTAGTGCGATTGGTCAGATAGGATATAAGAACTGGGCACGTACAACAACCAGGCCCGCGTCAGTGTTCAGACGTGTACAATTTCACCCTCTCAACACATGGTCCAAATAAATTTGAGAGTAAAAAACCATCAACAATACTTTCCTGGTGTCCTGGCTAAGGTGTGTTCAATGTTTCAGCAAAATCGGAACATTGACGTTTTCAATGTTCACTTGAGGGCCATGGACACGTCCTGTACTTAGGCTAATGATATTCAGATTTGGGAATAATTACGTAGAAATTCCAAGCAATAGTTATTAAAGCACTTCTTAACACCGAGATTTGAAAATCTTATAAAGTTATTCAGAAAGGGAGAATCTTTGCTCTTTTAATTTATGATCGGTAACTCAATTTTCACTTCGCAATATTGAGGAATATATTAAGATAAGTTCTGAGCGGACCTACCACGGGCTTTTCATTTTTGCAGTGATGAAAAGAGGCTATGAATGTGGAATATCTCTCCAACAGTGAGTGTTGATGTACATTATAACACTCATAGAACAATAGTTATCACTAATATGATATCATTACTATTATTATTATATTAGCAAGAAAGAGAGCAACCGCCACTACAAGGAAAGCGAATATTGGAACATTGATTGTTCCGGTACTGCATTATGATAGAACGCACAAGTCTCATTGTTCACAAGTTTTTTGGGGGACATGGGGTCGCAGCGAACAAGCTCTTTCCCTCTCACCAAAGAGGACTGGGTTCGATTCCCGGCCAATGCATTTGAAATTTTCGAAGTGAGGTGCCATGCCCTGTGGTTCGGACTCCACGTAAAAAGGAGGTCCCGTTGAACTTGATTGAGAGATTAACGGTCACGTTAAACTACAAGATTTCTTTCATAACTCTTTTGAACCTTTCCTTGAAACTATCAGAAACTAGAATTCTTGTCAGAGTGGTAACCTAAAAAAGCTTATATTTCTTTGAACATATCTTCATGGGGAGTGTTATCCACTTGTACCCGTAATTTCCAATATACAACCGAGTATGTTATTTTAGATTCAATGGGGCCGCTGGTGTGGCGAATGGTTTCTCCGAACGGTTTCTTAACGTCACTTCCAAAGGGGAGTTAATATGAGGGTGAAACGAATGGAGACGAATAAAACTCGATTAGGTAGGCTACTTTTCCTTTCACCCATAGATCTTAATTAATATTCCTTTGTAACAATGTCGCATATCTCCAAAAAGAATATTGAACCTCACTCACCATTAAGGTGCTTTTATTGAGTCCACCTCGTAAGGGCTAGCTTTCCTGGCTGTCACCGCGGAGGCCTGGATGTGATTGCTAGCTCTGTCAAGAAATTTAATTCTGACGTGAGGGCTGGAACGGTGTACACTCAGCCTCATGAGGCAAAACTGAGAAAAGGCGGATTCGGTTCCTACCACAGCCATCCTGGAAGTGGTTTTCCGTGTTTTTCCACTTCTACTCCAGGCAAATGCCGATATGGTACCTAACTTGAGACCACGGCCGCTTTCTACCCAAATCCTACTACAATCACAAATACACACAAGAGTACAGATATCACAGTGACACAGGCTAACAGACAGCTTTTAGACACACTCAAGTACACGAGGATACATGACCATGATGTCGCAAAGCCCAAAACTGGCCACGGTGGCTGAGAGCGCTAACGCTCTACCTCGTGTCTCGATGGCATTGGGAGAGCGTGGGTTCGAATCCCACCTCAGCCGTCCTGAAAATGGTTATCGTGGTTTCCCCATTTTCACTACCAGTCAAATGCCGGGATGGTTCCTCTCAATAGGTCCACGGCCAATTTCCTTTCATAATCCCTTCCCTGACCCGTCCTGAAAAGAAAAATGCATGGCCATTGGCTGCATTAATAAAAGTATTAAAGCCCACAAAGAATGAACATAAACAACATTTATTGAATACCAGATTATTCGGCGCACTACATCATACATGTGTTCTTACTTGTTTAATAAAATACAAGAATATTGCACTGCTCGGGTCCAAGCTCCGTGAACTTGAGAGGAATGTGAATCGCGGATGATACTAACGATGATGATAGATGTACGGGGTTCCCGGTCCCTGTGTAGTTACAGAATCAAATATAAGGTGAGTAGTGGTTTTGTAGCGGTTCTATATCCACCTCCACCTCCCCACCTCACAAGATGGCGGCGGCGCGATATCTCTCGAACGCATGGTCGGATTTTGACGAATGAGGTGTCATTGAACTCGGACTGACACCCCCTTTCCAATGGACAACATATTTTAACCCCAAAATAAAACCTACCCCTACTAGGGGGTGGAATTGTAATTTTTTAGAGAATCTCTCTTTCCAATTGCAACATGTGAGAGTTTGAATGCCAATATTGAATGAAACGTTGTTCTACACAAGAGACATGTATACGGTGGATAGCCACTATGAATTAACATGCTTGTTTTTTGTTTTTTACGCATGCCCACTCATGGCTTTTGTAAGAGGGTGGGGGAGCGGATCCCTGTGGACGGGTCATTGTTGGCGGGTCATTGTTGGCGGGTCCTTGTGGACGAGTCCTTGTTGATGAGTCCCTTTGGACTGATCCCTTTGGACAGGTCCCGTTGGCCTGGCCCATGAATTTATCCAAATTATGTCAAAGGGCTTAACTAACGGACTAATAAGGCTAGGAACTTGTATGAGGTATTGTAGGACTTGGGATGAAGCCCCCTTTTAGAATGTATTTTTGAAATTTTGACAAAGGGCTTAACCACACTGTTGTTAATATCTCGCGAACCTATCATGCTAGTGACTTGTATGAGGGGTCCAAGCAATTGGGGCGTTGTTCCCCTTTGGGGGTTGAAACTATCCCCCCACTCCCAAATTGAAAAATCGATATCTTGGAAACTATGAACCTTAAAATTATGTGTGATAGCTTTAAAAATAAGTCATAAGATACGATTTTACCACGATAGGTCGTTTCACCCCTAAAATAGTAAATAGTAATGTTACAGGAAAAAAAGCGGTTAAACACTTAAAAATGATAAATGAACCTAAGATCATTTGTTTTTGATGAAAAAATAGTAAGAGGGTTAAAACTACCCCCAAAATTTAAAAATCGTTATCTTGGAAATTAAGAGCCTTAAAATTAAGTGTGATAGCTTTAAAAATAGGTCATGACATACGCTTATGCCACGATAGGTCATTTTACCCCTAAAACAGTGAATAGTGATTTTACAGGGAAAAAGTGTTAAACGCCCAAAAATGATAAATGAACCTAAGATCTTTTGTTTTTGATGAAAAATAGTCAGGGGGTGAAAACTACCCCAAAATTGAAAAATCGATATCTTGGAAAATAAGAAACCTAAAATTAGGTGTGATAGCTCAAAAAATTGGACATTTAATACTCTTTTACCACGATTGGTAATTTTACCTCTAAAACAATGCATGCAGATTTTACTGGAAAAGAGGGGAACCAATAATCAGATTTGGACACATGAGGTGTTATAAGACTCAGGGCGACAATCTCTTTTTGAATTTATTATTTATTTTTTGAAATTTTGACAAAGGGCCTAACCACACATTTTGAAAATTAAGATTTTTAATTTTTTTTTTAGTATAGAGAGACAGTACCGGTTGTGTTTAAACGAGCATGTCGCCGATCACTGTGGCCATGTTCAATGGATGAATCGATATTTTGTGAAGCATTGATTGAAGAGGGTCATGCGACGACTTGTTTTAAGAATATTTTTATGATTTTTCCTATGATGCATGCATTTATTTAAATATCCCAAAACGGCAAGGTTACGGATTTGAGATTTATAAACTAATAATGGGATTTGGACTCATAAGGTGTCCTATAACTTGACATGACGCTTTCTTTATATGGCTTATGAATTTTCCCAAACAGATTGAAAACAACAACGTCATGGACTTTTGTTTCTCTTAATATATTGCAAACCCATAATGTTAGATGTTTATAGTGAGTGATGAAACATAGCTACGTAGAGAAAGAATTATTGTAGGCTTCACGTATGGTGACTGACAAGTCTTTGACCATTGGAACTTGTTTTTGAACCTGACCGCAGTACATAGGGAGTATATGTTTCAGGCATGACATGAAAAACGATGTGTACAAAATCCAATTTATCGATTCAAGAATTAAGAGCAGACAATCTTTAATTGATTAGTTAAAGAGGGTAGATAAGAAAACAAGATGGTGATTACACTGAACCAAACCGAACCAATACAATCCTTTTTGAATGTATAATGTTACTTGCTAACCATTTTGTGCTGCAGTGGCAAGCACTTTTGGCTCTTGCACTAGAGGCCTTAACTCGATTTAACTTTAAGGTTTAGAACGAACCAAACTAAGAAAGATGGTTATAGTGGTGCAGTGGTTAAGCTGTTATCCTTTGACTAAGGTAGACCAGGGTTTGATTTTAGATTAATACGCATGTCAAAAACATATAAAAAAGCAGGGATAATGTTTTAAGACTGATTACACTTGTATATTTTTTCAAATTATTACTTGGATTATAAATACAAAGGAGGACTGGGTTCAATATACAGTTAATGCAAGTAAGATTTTGTATTTGTTTTTTATTTTAGACTTTAGATTTTAGAATTTACATTTTAGATTGTACAAAAAGACCAAACCATAATGTCATGACTTTAAATTTTCGGTAACTAATTATTAAAGAAAAACATAAGGATTTGTATTACTTGGAATTATGTTTTCTATACTATATTTTATTTTGGTTTTAGATTTTAGAAATTTGATATTGGATTTTAGATTTTAGGTAAAGACCAAACTAATATTGACTATTCATTAGACACTGGCATGTAGATAGAAAGATGATTAGACTATATGTTAAGATGAATTTTAGGTGTTGACTGGCCGTGCAATAAGAATTGACTAACCAGACATGAGTTAACTACCAACGAAACACTTTGGCGACTATGCTTGTTATTGACCAGTGAGTAGGGTTTTAGGAAAACTGTTTGCTATTTTGGGTTATATACAACAAATGCATGGACCTACTGAGCGACTATGTTTGCTAAACAAGACATTATACCAGAGATGATTAGGATTCTTATGTAGCTCAGGCATGGAAAGCATTTCTACAGAATTTGTTG